>VTFQ01000001.1:66510281-67110281 GCA_036281575.1 Ancherythroculter nigrocauda | reverse complement strand
CCAACAGTGAAAGAAACAAACAAAAAGAAATTAACAGACATTGCATGTGTAAGATAGTAGCAGTTTTGTAGTAAATAACAGTTTTAATTAACTATTTTAACTCTTTCAACTGCTTCGGAAATTAACTGCATCTCTTTTAACTGCATCTCACCACAACGTTACATTTTTGTACCATACCGAGTTATTTCTCATTTCAGACTGAGAAGTAATCTCATTGTAACATTTAGGCTTTTGGTACATGTACAGGTAACTAATTAAAACGAGAACAGAGTTCCTTCCAAACTGAGTCAGTAAGCTTCATGTGTCTTGCTGTCACTGGTTGTGGTTCTGGCACAAGCCCAACAACATTCTCATGAGTGTACCAGATCACATCATCCTTCATTGGCCAGAAAAACCTATTGGCCCCAACCCTGTGCATTGTTTTGACCAAAGCACAACTTTGAGTATCAACATCTTGGATGATGCCTGGATATGGGTCATTGTCATACACAACAACACACCATTTACCAATCAGCCCCTCGTTGACATCAGAAATGGTTTTTATCACATTGACATCCTGGAATGACAGATGATGCTGATGGAGGGCTCCTGTGGAAGGCTCAGATGCACAAGCAAAGGTGACGCACTGTGGGCTGAAGCAGGTGCATGGATCTGGGTTTCTGCAGAAGCAGCTCAGCTCTCTCCACATGATTTGCCCAGAGACTGATGTGTGGATCTGAAAAATATAGTATTTTGGTGACTTAGTAAAATATTCTGCACAATTTTCAAACATCTTAGCCCCCTCTTAAAAGCAGCTTGCACATTAGGTAAAGGTTCTAGTGGAGCGGCAAGTAAGTCCTCATCAGATGGGGATACTGGTGGTGTGTTTGTTGATACAAACTGATGTGAGGCATTCAGTACTTTTTGTTTTGCCCTCTGGTTTCTTTTATTTATCCTCCACTGCCTTCTTTTCAGGTTTTTCTCTCTTTTTGTTAGCTGGGAGACAGTTTTTATCTGCCCACTTTCCTTTCTCTTTTTGTAGCGCTCTTTTTCCTTCTGCAGATAGTCTGCATATCTCTCTGGGTCTTTTTTCATTTCCTCTCTGCATTTTTTTGATCGTATTGTTGATGAATTTGGTCTCATCTAGGGTTAAACAATGGCATGTTAATATATATACTAATATATATACTTCAGTACTAATAATATACTGAATATTTGTAATTTAATATACAGTAAGCATTGAATTTGTCTGTACCGCAACACAAGGTCTTTACCGCAACACCTAAATTTGCTGCGGTAAAGACATGTTGCGGTAATGACATTTTGGCTAATATTTTAGCTAATTGCAGCTAGCAAGGCCTACTACACTAGTTTTAACTCTTAGCATCTTAATATACATGAATTTAACAGTAATATACATTTATTTTTAAAATTTAGTTCAAAATACACAATTATTAATCTGAATGGTAAGGACACACAATAAATACTATGTAGAAAAGATGAGGTTTACCTTAATTTTTTGGCATCTTCTGAGTGAAGTAGTGTGGTGGCCCAGTCTGTCAGCAATGTGATCATGTGATAATTTCTGTTTCCATAGAAACTAGACTTGTTTGTGTTTGATAAAATTTCATAATAAAAGCTTTTCTTCATTAAGGACTCAAAAGTGTGGGACAGGCACATTTAGTTAAAAAAATCATAAAAGTGATCAGTAAATAATACAAAGAATTTTAAGATGATTTAAATTAATCTGTATATTCAACAATTCCATTTGAAATAATGTCAAATTGTAATTAAATTAGCTTATTTTATGTATCTCAACATTGAGACCACAGGTGTGGGACATTAACAAAAATGGTGTTTTGAGCTATAAATGCTTCATAATATTATATTAAATCACATTAATTAGTAATCATATTTTTTGTCAAGGTGTGTAATGGCAATGAGAATATATTTATAAAGCATCACATGACAAATTTTAACATAAATCTAAAATTTCACTGCTGGGACTTAAAAGTGCCCGTAGTTGCAGAAACACCCAAATACAGTTTGACATTTGTTTTGTTAAAATGATAAAGACAACAACAGTAACCATAAAGACTTTCAACAACAAAAAAATCTGTCTCAGTGAAAAAGTTTTCAGTGATATTCTGTTAACTGATGGATATTTTGTGTTGTGTATGGTAAATAGAGAATACGAACCGACGTCATGCCTCGTTGCATGCCGGGGCGGCGCCGCCATTTTGACAGGATCGCCCTCTATTACTCGTACTGAAATGAATATGGATTCTTGCTTACCTTTTGTTTTGTTTCTGCCATTAAGTGGAACGTTAACATTTTTAATGGTATCGTTTGCAGGGAATAGAAGATATTTTATCGCGTCGCATGATCATTTTATTTATTTATTTATTTTTCACTGAAGTTTTGTAGAATTTCGTTTACAATGTTGATCTGTTTACCGTGTCGCACGCTGGAAGCTCACCGCTTCAGCCATCGTATGAATATCCAAATAAATCTATGTGATCAACACACTGAGAAAAGTCAATTCATTTATTTGTTGGAAACGTTTAAATGATGCTTAAACGAGCATTGAGTAGGCATACAACTTGTCATTGTAATCACCCTTTTCTATGATCACAGATGAGGAGAATCGGAGATTGTGGGTCAAATTCAGCGGACAGACGGACACGAACACACTGTATTTTTATATTTATTTTAACAAATGACAACCACACTAAGCAATTTCCTACCTTTATAAAACCGTTATGAAGAAAATGTATAAAATGCTTACATTTTAAGTAATACTGAAAGTTTATATTTTGGTCTCATCCATTTTTCTGCATGTTCTTTATTTGTAAATAGAATTTGGTATCTTTAATATCAGTCTAAGTGCATTAAGCGTTTTCTTGAGAGGACACGAGAGGAAACCGTTTAAGATATAAACGTGTTGCGTTCATATTTTGGGCTCATTTGCGTATCTCCACACAGTATGCTTTAATAATGTACAGAATTGTTTGTTTGTCACATGAAGTTTTTCCTGTTAAGCATTTGAATGTCCCCGTCAAGTTCTGCTTATTCACAAGCGCAGTGAGAGTCAGACTTGCAAAGGTAATGTTAATTATTAAACCAAACGAAATCAAAACGTTCAAAAACACTTAGCAATGTGATTCTTTTATTGAGTGATAAGCAGTGGGTTTAATCAGTGCCATTAATAATAGATTTGCCATCCGGCGTCTTCTCGTCATCTCCTCGACCTGCTTCCCTTGGTGTTTTTACACGTAGAAAAGGCGAAAAAACATTTTTCACTGTCTTGTTTTCTCTCAGAACGATGATCTGAGTTACTATCAGAATTATCGATGCAGCATTAATGACATACAATGGTGACATTTTTCACAATCATGACAGAAAACAAATTACTGCACTAAACTCAATAACGGAAAGGCTGCGCGATCCTGTCAAGATGGCGGATAAACAAAGAAGTTACCCAGAACTCAATGCAGCGTGACGTCAGATTCGTATTCTCTATATCTGACAGATGTCCAACTTCTAGATTGTCTAAAATCATCAAATCATCCTCAATTTCATCTTCTTTATCAATAAAATCAGCAGAAACACATGAAGATGCCATGGACGTGAAATATAAAAGTGTTTTTGTAGGCCAAGCCGGAAGTTAGCGGCGCACGGGTTCCCTCGATTGAAAGCCTATGCATTTTTCTCATAGACTTTTGTAAAATCACAACAAATAAGCTCTATGTTTAACAATAGGTTATGACACTTACATGTTTTGTCTATCAAGATAATCTTTACAAGTTAACACAACATTTGTACATTTTGATGCCTAAATAAAGTGGTCAGATATAAAAGCTAACAGTAGGCTATAAACGGACTACAGCACACCATGGTCGCGGATCAACGTCGTCACCACCAAGCTTCTTTATTTAAAAAAACAACTTTATTTAAAAACATGCTCGCTGATTATGATCTGTGCTGTTATGAATACTTCTCCACTTTTTCATGAGAAATGCTGTCCAAATGTCCTGTTTGTCATGATGACGTCTAAAGTCCCTGCCAAAGGAAGTAGTCCCATTTAGCAACTTGTTAGTAACCGCCGTTTTTAAGACACAATAAAGGTTTAAAAAATCACAAGCAGGTTATAACTGGTGTGTTTTATGTCATAGATCAAAACATGAAAATATTTAGAGGCTTTGTTAACTACAGACCTTATTTCAGGCAATTTAGCAAAAACCCATTCAAAAAACCCATTGACTTCGGGACGATGGAACAGGACGTACTAAAATGCTAACTCGCTTACAGGTTTTGCCTACAAAAACACGTCATCTCTGAGGTACTTTATAGCGTACCTTGTTGGCAAACATTATTTACACTAGCTCCACCCACCAATGTCTGGTTGGGCCACTCATATTGTAAAAAAAGACACACAAAATTCTATGTCTTCAGTTGCGCAGTGGTATCGAGTAACGCTAGACCTGGCCTTTAACGCGATTGACACAAGTTTGAATCCGCCTTTTGCCAAGCTCGCATTTATTTATTTATTTGTTTTTTTAAATAAAAATATTGTTCTAAAAGTGGAAATAAACTGCGAACTAGTGTTTAATAATATTAAAAGTGTTTATTAGATATGGGAAGGTGTAGGGAGGATTTTCATTCTCCCAATAAGGCAGCATCCATTTAATAATTTTAATAAATATAATCATTGTAAGGACAGTCCCCAGTTACTCAAAATTGAGTTGACTTTGCATTCAAGATGTTTTTTCTCTTCTGGACTCATATGATTATTGTTGCTCCACTCTATGCAAACTTTTTACTCTGTGAAAATATTAAAAAAAAATTCTCCTTTTTTTAAATAATTAAATTAAATGAACTTGAGAATTTATCTTGTTTTGTTTGTTTTTTCTTTTCTTTTTTTTGAGTATTGATTATTGTATGTGACGGGTGGCTTTAGAGCAAACCGGGAAAAGTTTAAATTTGACAGTCTTTATTGTCTGGCGCCCGAACAAAAAAATAATTATAATAATTTTGAGGTTAAAAATGTACAGCCGGGTGTCGCCACAATCTATGATATTATTACATCTATGGAATTACTTTTGATCCAAAAATAATGAACGTAACTTTTCAAAAAAACTAATAAAAATAGAAATTGAAACTGAATAAAATGTCTTTGAAACTTAAAAAAAATAAATCGCAGGCAAAATGTTTGACTTTGTTTTTAATACACTGCATGTTTTGCTAACAGTTTCTTTTCTTTCTTTCACTGATCTTTACTTACAAAAGCATTTCCAGAGTTTTCATTTATGCTTCTGAAGTTTTCGTTTACGATCCCAGAGTTTTCGTTCGTCTTTCTGACACAAATCTCTCGCGGGGGCGGGGCCAGCAGTGGTGTGTTCTCATTGGCTTACTGAGTTTTTGATTGACAGCTTCTTCTTGACCTGGAAGTGAAGACGTCAGCGTTGTGTTTACAATTACATGTGTGGAGGTGAGCGTCTGTAAGCGGCTTCTTATTTCATTTTAGTGATGTAAAGATAGGTGTTTTTATTATTTTATCTGTATCTGCTGCTACTATAGTGAGATGATTTCTTAGGCCTAGCACAGACGAATGATATAATCATCATTATCATCAGTCATCGTCGTCGTTATCTGGATACTCGCGGTAAGTTAGTATTTTTTACGTTTACAAAATCAATATAAGTAACATTACTTGCTTTTGCTTTTTCAGATGGAGAGGTATTTTAGAGCTCATTTAGAGCCCACTTTATACAGCAGTGTTGTCTTGATTTAACCCAATCATTACAGGATCTGGTTATGTACTGTACATACAGCCTTGGATTAGATCATATTTAAAGGGGAAAAGGTAGTCTTTAATAATAATTCATATAAAGTACTGTGCAAAAGTCTTAGGACACCATTAGATGTTGTTTTAGCAATGGTATAGTGACCATGTAATTTTTTTTTCAGTCTTCTTATTAGAATATGACCAGGAAATACTTTAAATTTGTAAGCATTATTAAAAAACAGGGAAAAAAAGACTTCTACAGGCTAAAGTGGCAAGTATTTAGTGACCTCTCCTTACACTTGAGTAATAGTGAGAACCTGGCTCTCTCAAACCTAAATGGAATGGAAAATGTCTGGAAGGCCAAGAAAACTTTCAAAATCTGATCACAAGTTTCTCCTTTGAAAAAACTGGAAGTCTAGGAGGTCACGTTAAATACTGATTTTTGCTTATAGAATCCATTTTGTTCTGATTTTTTTGTGTGCATATTTCCTGTTTTTTATGTTTGCATTGTAATAAAGACCAAAAAAATAAACATGGGTGGTCATTAAAACATTGCTAAAACAACAAAGCTAAGACTTTTGCACAGTAGGCCTACTGTATGGCTAAATGCAAAACCTAATACATGAAAGTAATTATGGCTGAAATTATATATAATTTGTTTGAAATAAATATTTTAAGTCTGCATAATTTGTTATGTGGGAATTCAAAGCAGTTTGTATTGTTAGATTATAATACATCTGATTTCTTATTTTCCAGGGAGTGGAGCAACTTTTCCATTAACAAAATTCTGATGCTGACCCAGAGGAGGGAGTGGTAGCCCCAGAGATCCACTGTCCCCATCAGACAAGAATCTTATTTTGTTCAGACACATCACCTTTGACTGACTGGGATCTTGATCTTCAGACACCTGATATTATGCAAATATTTTAATTTTTTTGGAGCTCTAGATTAAAACAAGACACAGTTCACAAACACACAAGAGGTTGTACTTTATTCTTATTAGTCCATACTGATCTTGGATTAGCATACCAACAACATATGAATGTTAAAGTGATAGTTCACCCCCCAAAAATTCTCATATATTTTACTCACCCTCATGCCGTCCAAGATGCGTATTACTTTCTTTCTACAGATAAACATGAATTAGGATTTTTAGGAAAATAATATATGTCTGAGTCCTAAAGACACATTAATCCATGCGACCCCAGTGGATGAATCAATGTCTTCTGAAGTGAAACAATAGATGAGAAAAATACTAATAATTTAAACTGTTTTAATTATTAACAATCGTTTCCCACCAACCATCATATGTGTATGGGTTACAGTCCACTTATGAGATGGACACAGAGATGGACTATTTTCTTAAAGATATTTGTGCTTATGTGGAGAAAGTCATACAGTCAAACCAAAAATGTATTCAGACAACATGAACATTTCATTCCATTCATTAAGTTTATTCACTATAGTTTAAAAAAATGGTAATAAAATGAATTTTATGAATTTTACACATGTATTCTATAATAGGTGCTTGTGCATTTTTATAGTAATGTACTGTATATCATGAGAATACTGCATTACATGAATATGCAGTTAGTGTTTTGTGGATTCTGGTCGTTCCTTTCACAATTGCATCCAACACTTTCACTTTTATACTTGTGTGTATGCTGTAGTGACAATAAAGAATTTAAATTTATTTGAATTGATTCATATTTTCATTTATTCAACTGTTTATATATATATATATATAAAGTCACAATTGAAACTGTTGATGATTGTTAAAAAAAATCTACTTTTATATGTTAGATGATAATGTTAACTAAATAAAATTATTATAATGATAAAAAAATGGCAACAAGATCATTCTTTATGTGGAGTACTGAAATGCCCTTTGAGGTCTATACCGTCTTACAGCAAGCCACGACTGTTATTTTCATATTTGAATCCTTCAGAATTAAGTGATCATTAATTGTGATGGTGTATGTGCATATGCTAACAATGGGTAGAGTGATGGCCATGGTTGCCAACCTTGATTACCTGGTTGGAGTGAGACTTTCTTGACGGCTGAATATATACATGTATATGATACTAGTACTATTCTCTTTAAACTGTAACAGCACAACCTAATCAGACCCAACAATAGAGAAGAATCATCAGAAATAATCAAATATTCTCCGAAAACATTGGACATTATGCAATATTTTCAGTATTATAACCTTTAATGTACAATTAAACCTCAAGACATTCATTTTCTCTCGCTTTTGATCGCTCACGCTCCTAAAAGTTTATGTGACAAAGTAGAAGCCGCAGATAAATACAGATAAAATTAAAAAAAAGCTTTAAATGAAATAAGAAGTCGCTTACAGACGCTCACCTCCACACATGTAATTGTAAACACAACGCTGACGTCTTCACTTCCAGGTCAAGAAGAAGCTGTCAATCAAAAACTCAGTAAGCCAATGAGAACACACCACTGCTGGCCCCGCCCCCGCGAGAGATTTGTGTCAGAAAGACGAACGAAAACTCTGGGATCGTAAACGAAAACTTCAGAAGCATAAATGAAAACTCTGGAAATGCTTTTGTAAGTAAAGATCAGTGAAAGAAAGAAAAGAAACTGTTAGCAAAACATGCAGTGTATTAAAAACAAAGTCAAACATTTTGCCTGCGATTTATTTTTTTAAGTTTCAAAGACATTTTATTCAGTTTCAATTTCTATTTTTATTAGTTTTTTTGAAAAGTTACGTTCATTATTTTTGGAACAAACGTAATTCCATATACATCCTGTTAATGTACAAAATAATGAGGTGCAAATCTGTCAATATAATGTATAGATAGCATCTGTATTATTTACACTTATTGCAAAGAACTGCTTTTACATGGTGTAAATAGAATCTATCGCTACTTTCACCAAGTGTGAATAGTATATCGCTAAGAAAATGCTGCTATTGTCACTTAGTTTCCAGCAGCTTCACATTATCAGCCCAGTGTTTTTATCACATTTCATCTCATTTCTTAGGTAATTATTACTTAAGTTCATCATACATCAGTAAACAGCAGGAAAAGTTTCATACACATTGAATTTATACATTTATAAATACCTCTTATGTGTTAAATGTAAGTAAAAAACAAGTGTCATGTTTCTGTGATTTTTAAATTGAAAGTGAAAATATAGTGTTGTTTCTGTCCTCTGGCGGTGAGACTGTTGAACTGCAGCTCCATATATTATAGTTTATTACATGCAGGTGTGCTATTGTTAACTAACTTGAAAATATGAAACATCTATTATGTAAATAATTATAAAATATAAGAAATGTATTACATTATAAATTTCTGTATATATGTGTGTGTGTTTATACTGCATGAGTAAATATATCTACAATATATTACACATGCAGTACCATATCTGATCACATATACATCTATATTTTATGAAGTGTATTACTGAATATAAAATTACATGCATTATGATATATTAGTAAATATATTGTCACATATTTTTCAATATATAATAAGTGGCAATTCCTTATGTATTATTCAATATATTGTAATATATTTACACAATATATTATTCTGTATATTTTAAAATATACTGTTATATCATTTCATATATTGATCATTCATATATAGACAAATACATTTTCTTTCCTTAAGGGTGTACTTCAGTGTGTGATATACATTAGACAGTAATGTCTTTGTGTAATGTTTGTTTGTGCTTCTCAGCATGTCTTCAAGAGAATATTACATATGAAAACATAAAACTAGTTGTGAAATCTTCATACTCATGGTGAAAAAGTAAACTGCATGACAGGTTACACTGTCCCACTTGTCCCACTCACATATTCCCCACCCACGGGTACATGCCCCCGGGATAACTGGAGCTACTGGTTCTGTCCAAAAGTTTATTAGCCAATCATCTCCCTTGGGTGAGGGCTCAGGCTAGGCAGCAGATTTAATTGGGGGCTCCGGTGAGGCAGCGGCCCTCTTCTTGAGCCGTCTGGGTCTCCTTTTGGGTGGCTGGGGATTTGGGTCAGGCAGAACACCAGGGGAATAACCACTGGAGGGGCATGTGGACGAAACTGGAGATTGGCAAACTGGCCAGGCCGCTTGTATTTCTGAGGGGACTGGTTGAGGAGAACACAATTCTTTTTGAACCTCTTTTTGAACCTCTAAAAAGCAGAACCATTCAGAAAGAGAATCAGATTAATAGTCTCGACTAGGGAAAAAAAACATGCAGGTTCACAAAAGCAAATCGTGTCCTCGTCCAGACCTGCCAGAAAACAAGCATTAAGCGGGGCATCTGGCCAGTTCACCAAGTAAGCAAGCTCAGAAAATTCCTCCACATACCTCTCCTCGAAGGGCCATGGTGGGTCAGGTGCTTTGGAGAGCCACAGTGGGTCAGGTGCCTTGGAGAGCCTCTCGGAAATCTCTTTGGGACTCTTTTTCGGATTCTGAAGCTGGATAGTGGAGTGGAGCGGGCTCGTGGAGTGGAGCAGGCTCGTGGAATGGAGTGGGCTAGTGGAGTGGAGTGGGCTCGGCATCAGGAGCGGAGTCTGGAGCGGGCTCGGCGACAGGAGCGGAGTCTGAAGCAGATACATGGGCTGGAGTGGATTCAAGGGCTGGAGTGAGCTCTGGGGTGGATTCACAGACTAGAGCAGTCTCATGGGCTGGAGCTGTCTCTGGGGCAGATTCATGGACTGGAGTGTGCTCTGGAGTGGATTCAAGGACTGGAACTGATGTGTGCGCAGCCCACACACACCAGATAGCTGTGACCATAATGGCCAGCGCTGCAATCTCCTGGGGCTCAGGCATGGTAGCCATCTCATCAGAAGGCTCAGGGGAAGTGGCCATCTTGTCCGTAGACACTGGAAGAGTGGCCATCTTGTCCATAGACACTGGTGGAGCGGCCATCTTGTCCGTAAACACTGGCGGACCAGGCATTGTGTCCGTAGACTAGTGTTGCACAATATACCGGTACTAGAAAGGTATAGCGATACCCTGCTTTTAAAAACGGTCCGGTTCTTCATTTTATTAGTACCGGTACTTTGAGCGACCATCTAGGCCGTAGACAAGGGATGACGGGATGAGACTTTGACAGGATGAGACTCTGGGTGATCAGTGGAGACATGACGTGGCTCTGGGCGATCAGCGGAGACGTGACGTAGCTCTGGAAGATCAGCTGAGATGTGACAAGGTTCTGGGAGGTCTGCTGAGATGACATTGTGACGAGGCTCTGGTAGGTCTGCTGAGATGTGACTTTGCTCACGAAGATCAACTGTGACTTAACTTGGCTCTGGAAGATCAACTGTGACTTGACTTGGCTCAGGAAGATCAACTGTGACTTGACTTGGCTCAGGAAGATCAACTGTGACTTGACTGGGCTCAGGAAGATCAACTGTGACTTGACTTGGCTCTGGAAGATCAACTGTGACTTGACTTGGCTGAGGAAGATCAACTGTGACTTGACTTGGCTCAGGAAGATCAATTGTGACTTGACTTGGCTCAGGAAGATCAACTGTGACTTGACTTGGCTAAGGAAGATCAACGGTGACTTGACTTGGCTCAGGAAGATCAACTGTGACTTGACTTGGCTGAGGAAGATCAACTGTGACTTGACTTGGCTCTGGAAGATCAACTGTGACTTGACTTGGCTGAGGAAGATCAACTGTGACTTGACTTGGCTCAGGAAGATCAACTGTGACTTGACTTGGCTCAGGAAGATCAACTGTGACTTGACTTGGCTCAGGAAGATCAACTGTGACTTGACTTGGCTCAGGAAGATCAACTGTGACTTGACTTGGCTCAGGAAGATCAACTGTGACTTGAATTGGCTCAGGAAGATCAACTGTGACTTGACTTGGCTCTGGAAGATCAACTGTGACTTGACTTGGCTCAGGAAGATCAACTGTGACTTGGCTCAGGAATGGCGGCCATCTTGATTGGAGACTCTGACAAGGCAACCATGTTGTGAACTGGCTCTGGTGAGGGCCACCGGAGCTTGTTGAAGTTGTCCCTCCCTCAAAAAAATTCTTTGAACTCTTAAAGCTCTCTTCCTCCTCCATGGTGAAAAGTGAACCACACAAAATGAGGGCATAGTCCATAAAGTCTCTTAGACTGCATTTAAACTTCCCTTCTGGAAACCAGGACTTTATGGACTCATTTAGTCCAAAACAGAAAATGTCCTTTAAAGACACATCATCAAATGGAACTTGATAGGATAACTCACAGTGGGGGAGATATTATTACTGTGGTAGATTGAAATAAAGTTTTGGTCTGAAAGCTGATGTGAGAGCACTGGCTGAAATCACTGCTGCGACAGTGGGGTATGAAGTTTTAGTCTGAAGGCTGTTGAGAGAGCTGTGGCTAGAATCACTGATGTGTCAGTGGGGAATAAAGTTTATTGTTCGCGGATTGACAACAGACCCAGAAGAGAAGACAATGTTGAATAAAGTCGTAGTTTTTGTTATTTTTGGACAAAAATGTATTTTCGATGCTTCAAAAAATTCTAACTAACCCACTGATGTCACATGGACTACTTTGATGATGTTTTTATTACCTTTCTGAACATGGACAGTATGCCGTACATACATTTTCAATGGAGGTACAGAAAGCTCTCGGACTAAATCTAAAATATCTTAAACTGTGTTCCGAAGATGAACAGAGGTCTTATGGGTTTGGAATGACATGAGGGTGAGTAATAAATGACAGAATTTTCATTTTTGGGTGAACTAACCCTTTAAATATAGAAATATGCAAACAAAAACAATGCTTGTCCCCAAAACACTGCTTGCATACAGACTCTGGTCTACTCACACTCAACTCTGCAAGACAATGCTTGTGAACTAACTTCTCCAGCTCTGTTTTGATTGAGAACAGTATGAGTATGAAATGTTTTCTTTAGTGTTCATTAATACACTAAGTAAACATTTAGACAGTGGTCAGAACATTTTGTCTTTCATCTCTTGACCTGCATGCAGGATTTGTCCAGGGATTCAATAAGACGAGGGAAAATGTGTTATTTTTTTTTTTTTTTTTTTTTTTTACTGTAATTCATGATTTATATAAGCAAATACAGCATTAGGCAAAACATTTTTATAGTTTTTTTTAACTTCAATTTTAATATCATCATATGAAATAGTAAAGTTGTTATTTCATTATCTGTATATCTACAGCTAATTTTATCTCTAAAAAAAATCAAGAAAAAATATCTGTAAAATTCACCACCACAAAAACAATACAATTTTGAATGAAATTTTTCTTGAGTGTTCTCTGAGAAACGCTGTTGAAAAAGGTTCAGACCAAGCACCAAAACACACTTGTAGCCAGTCAGCAGTGAGTGTCCACTCATGATGGGGGAGGTGTCTGTGTTGCATGCCGTTTGTGAGTTTGTGAGTTCTACCACAATAGAGGTGTGCTCCCTCTGGGTAGGGACATGTTTATTTTGTTGATTTAAAAGATAAACAGTTCTTCTCAGAAATTGCATACTGCACATTTAAATGTTAGCATTTTATGAGTAATTGAATCTTGTCAAGCTCTCATATTTGCTGAGATACTGATGACTTCAGAATCTGTCATGTGTAATAGAAACTCTTACTGTTATCATAGGAGACGTAAATTTAATTCTTTCCTTTTCCTATTCTTCTCCATTAGATACATTGATCCAAACTTTCAATAGCATCCTGTTTTGTGTATTTTTTCCATTTATGTGGAATCTTACCCTTCCCCTGAAATGTTTTGCTGTAGCATTTTTCCAGATCTTTCTGGAATCTGCACACAAACCACTTCCAGTAGGGCAGATCGGAGTGGTCAGGGGTGATGCTCCATTCTGCATAAACTCCTCCTGCTGTGCTGTATTCTTTATATTTAAACTGGCCATCTGGTGTATTAAAATACTGATCACTTCCCACTAAACTTGTACAAATATCAGTACAAAGATTCTGTGTTAAACCGTGATATGTGCCATTAATTCCATCCACTCTGTGGAAAGCAACTCTGTGATCTTCATGATGGTTTTCTATGTTGTTGGTGCAGGTGGCTTTACAGAATGGACACTGATCCCAACAGCACTGACAGAAGTGATCAATCAGAAGCTGATGTGGCCTGAACTTATAGTCTAGATTTACTAGAAATGTCTTTCTGTTGAATCTACTGCTGATGTCAGACATTATAGCAGGAAGTTCTTGTCTTATCACATCTTCTAGGAGGTTGAAATCATCAACATCATCATGTTTCACTCCACTAGGGTCTTTTTCAGAGAAGATCAGCTCATCTGAGAGCTTCTGTGTGAAACTCCTCAACCACAAATCAACATCTCCTCTGTTCACTTGAACATGTTCAGTAGATTCATGTGCTGCTTTCATGATCTTCTGCTGCAGGAGTTCAATGTTCTTCTTCATCTTGGGTAAAACATTGACACTGAACTTCTGAATGATGTACTGACTGACTTCATCTCTGATGAAACTCTTGAAGTGATCTCTGGGATTATGAATGTAGTTCATGTATTTGTCAAAATCCTCATTTTCAGCCAGTGTCTTCAGGATGTGTTTTTCCAGATTTGATCTGTTTCCATTCAGTGATTCACAGTTTGATCTGATTTCATCTTTCAGATCTCTAGCAGTCTTCTTGTAGACACTCTGCTCAATGGGCTCTTTCAGTTTCTGACAGATGATTTCACCAAAAATGGCAGTTGATGTTGCTTCATGGAGGTGTTTCTGGAAAATATTATAGTATTCTTCTCTCTTCTTCTTAACATATATTTCAGGATCATTGGCTTCTCTGAACATTCTGTGTTGGTCAGTGATCATCTTGTTTGCTCTCTTACAGATGGAATGAACCAAGTCCATGACAAATTTACTTTTAAACACATATTTCACTTGTCCTTCCTGATGTTCTTTTACTCTTGTCCTGATGTAATCTGCGAGTTGTGGAATGCAGCTAATGTTGTAGCCCATCGTTGAAATGTTAAATGACTGAATAATTTTGTCTGCTTGCTGACCAACATCTGTGACTAATGATCTTATTTGGGCTTCATCCTCTTTAGAAAGAGCATAACCAAACCTCCCTATAGCTAATTTGATGGCATTTTTAAAATCTGTAAATTCACTGGACCGGTTTTCCTTTACATAATCAGAATAACTTGCCACAGAAAAAATATCCCTGCTCTCCATCCAGTGATTGAAAAAAACACCTCTATTGATGTCACTGTGGTGCTTTTTCACATCTCTCATTATGTCAATGTCTTTGATTGCAGGAGTGTCTTTGATGATCTTCTTCACACTGTATTCCAAAAAGAAATCAAACTCTTTCTTCAGTGTTTCTTTATCACTTGCTATATCTTTGAGTTGTAAAGCAAGTTCTTTGCTCTTTTCATAGAGAGTGTTTTCATGATTTGTCCTCTGAGCATCAATTATTTTCTTCAGGTCTTGCTGATGAAGAATCTCATTTAATTTTCTATTTGTTTCTCTTACAATGTTTTCCTGAATCTCTTTAATTTTGATTTCAAATGATGTTTTCCACTGAATCAGTAAATCTGCATCTGTGTCTTTCTCAAAGAATTCAGACATTGATCTTTCCACTTCTTCACTTGTCTTCTTCAGTTCTGTTTGAAGATCAGTTTCCTCAACCTCATGGATTTCTTTATTTTCTATTCTGTTGTACAGTTTGTTCTCAGTTTCCATCATGGCACTACGAAGACTCCAGGACCACTTGTTGTATTCAGTCTCTAGTTTCCTGTAGGCTGTGACCTTTTGGAGTTAAAAGCAACACAACTCATTCAATAACCTTTGGCAAGTTTTGGTGGGTTATTATTTCTGTTAATTCTTTTAATTAATTAATTTCTTTTAATAACAGAACTTGTACTGAACACTCACCTGTACTGAATCATCAGTTTTAGAGCACATCTTCATCTCTTTACTCTTAGTAGGTCTCAGATATTGATAGTCAGAAATCTGTTTCTCCCTTTCACTTCTTTTATCATCATGCTCTTCTCTTTTCTTTCTCTTTTTGCCACGATGCTGTCTTTCTTCCTCCATCATCATCTTCATAATCTCTTCTTCATGTTTGCCTACCAGTTCTTCTCTGACTCTGTCCATCAGGATCTTCATCTGTTGTTCTTGTTTTTCTCTCTCCATCTCTCTGAACATCTTACATGAGTAGAAACTCCCTCCGTTCGCTGTCACCATGTTGTCTATCTTCTCCAGTAGATCAGATACCTGTGTTCGGTCTCCAGTCTGATTATTATTAAACACCTGGTATCTGTTTCCACACACTTCAATCAGATTCATCAAAGGGGTTCCAGGTTTTCCTAGAAACTGTTCAATGGTTTGGTTCTTCAGATCATCTCCTCTGGTGAAGAGCACCATGGTGTACATTAAAGATTTCTCTCCAAACGTATCTTGGATGATCTTGACTGATGTTGCTTCTTCTTGAGTAAATCGTCCTAAATTGAGCACAATGATGAACACATGTGGTCCAGGTAGAATCATGTCAATGCAGTTGCTGATTTCTCTCTGGATCTCCTCATTACTCAGTTCAGTATCAAATATTCCTGGTGTGTCGATCACAGAAACGTGTCTGCCGTTGATTTCAGATGTTTCTCTCTGACACTTTTTAGTCACTGATTGCTGAGATGTTTCTGCTTTAAACGCATCTCTTCCTAAGATTGTGTTTCCTGTTGCACTTTTCCCAACTCCAGTTTTTCCCAGCAGCACAATCCTCATTTCATCTTCACTCTCTGTTGAACCTGTAAAAGAAGAATTCCATAAGTCCTGAAAACCTATTTAAACAATTTAAAAAATCCATTTGTCCTGGACAAGTATTGAGCCCTTCTCAGTGTCATTTGGAATCAGAAATGGGTTCAAGTTAATCAAAAAACCTTGATTAACTGAATCAGGTGTATTAGGACTAAACTTTGTAGGAAGGTAGATCTCCAGGAGCATTACTGTCTTAGTAATGCAGTCCACTACATTCCATGAAAGTCTGACCAACAGTTGTTAAATGGGACAATCTAGCCTATGGAATTGTTAACCCTGTTTCCTAGCAACTGTGACAGCTGACTGAAAACAAAACATGGTTCACAACCCGTCTAACCATGTTCAGCTTGGTCCATTTATGTATGTAATAAAAAGTATATAAAACTATATACTACATATACTATCTATAAAATCTACATTTGAAATTTTTTTTCTTTTAAAATTCATTCGTTCTATCCTTCATGGCTCAGGAATAAAAGGACAAGATTGTGGGCTGCATTTGAAGGACCCTTTAAAATGAGAGAGCCTTCATCACAATGATGTAATTCAGTCGGCCCTGAATTGGGATACAGCTATTGACTTTATGATCATTACCTTGAAAATGCGTGTTTGTCTGTAGTTTTTTCATCTGTGCATCAAAAAATGTCTCTGTGGAGAAAAACTCTCCTCTGTTTTCTCCCAGCATCTTCTCAATGTTCTCCATCAATGTGGACACTTGTGTGGCGGGACCAAAGAAATGATGTCGTCCTCCAAAACCCTCAATGACAGACTGTGTTTCTTCATTGAGTTCTGCTGTCTGATGCTCTGAACTCTGCATTATGAGGATCATCACGTGTTTGTTGATTCTTGAGCTGAATACCCTTTGGATCTCCTCCATTTCTGATTTGTCTTCATCAGTCATTGGAGCGTCAGGAATAATGAGGAGGAAAACATGAACTCCAGGATCACAGAGAAAAACACAGCGGAGAGTCTGACGCACCATTTCCTCCTCTGAGAGACGACTGAGAGCTGGAAGCTTCACCAGACTGATCAGACGGCCATGAAGCTGCACGTCTCTCCTCACACACTCTGGTCTTCTGTCTTTCTGCTGCAGGATCAGCTCTGATATGGAGGATTTTAATGTCCCGTCACGACCACACACAACCAGATTCAGCTTCACTCCCTCTGAAACCGTGAAAAGAAATTTAAAACACTTATTATAGTTCATTTATCACAACAAATATCATCATAATATTATCCCACTCATGTCTTTTTGTGGCCTGTTGAGTTAAAAAAAAAATCGATGAACCTTCATAATCCAGGTGACGTCCATTATTCATTTGCACAATGTCCTCAAACGTCTGCAGAAGATCATCAGGAGAGCTGCTCCTCTGAAGACTGAAGTGTCTGTAGAAGCATTTCTGAATGATCTTCTGTAGGATGTCATTGGTTTCAGTTGGCTCTTGTGTGGTGAGCACCATGGTGTGTTGATAAACCTGCTCAGAGAAAGAGTCCAGCACCTTCTCCACACACTCCTGATCTTCCGCTGAACACTGATCATGTTTGAGGACCAGAACGATCACATGAGGTCCTGGATCAGACAGAGACACACACTCTCTCACTGTCTGTGTGATCTGATGATCTGAGATGTTTGTCTGGAGCAGCTGAGGACTGTTGATGACTATCATGTATCTGTCCTTCAATCTTCCTCCGACTCTCTCCACAACATCTGGACGAGCTTCACTGTCAAACGCTGCTCGTCCCAACAGGAAGTTTCCCACTTGGCTGTTTTCTGACACGCTCTTCCCCAGCAGAACGATCCTCAGATCACTGACTGAAACAAACACATGTAACAAGTCAATTACACCAATATCTAACAATATCTTTAACATCACAGTTAAAGAAATATTAATAAAACTGACCAGTTGGATGTGTTTTTGAGGTTAAATTTATCTCTTTTGTATTAAAGAAGATAAACTGAGCACAATTTCCACAAGCTCTTGCCCACTAACAATATTTTGTTCTGAGTACGTTTTCGAAACATTCTGTTATGGTTGTGGAAACGTAAAAATGTCCAGTTTTCTTAATGTTAAATGGACATTTTTTAAGGTTAGTATGATGATCCTGAAGCATTTTTCCAACTTAAATTTTTATTAACAACTCAACATTTTAAGAACGTTACATTCCAAAGTTCATAGAACATAACTTAAAAGTTAGAATAATATTCCTGAAACATTCTTTCAATTTAATTTTTAGCAACTCAAAATTCTGCACAGCAAAATCCTCAGAGTTAAATGAACACTATTTAATGTCTAATGCAGTGGCATTGTACTTAAAATCCGTCTGTCTGAGAAGAAAAACAGTCTGCACTGCTACAGCACATATGGTAGATTACCGTTTATCTTACATGCACATTTCACTAAACGCAGATTCCCTTTCATGGGAACTGTCGACACTATGTCATATGACGTTATGGGAACCCTCTGCGTGATTGCATCGTGAAGCACCTCTGTATCTAACCAATGATGAGACGTGACGTCAAAAGTGGGTGACGTCACAGACCAGGAAACTATAAAGCATACCCAGAACAAAGAACGCTAGCTTCTGTTGTCTTCAGCAAGTGCTCTCTGTATCTTGTGTGTCTTATTTGGTGTTGTTTGTCTATCTCAAGTTCTGATATCTTCGTCTGAGGACAAGAATCAGCAAAGCACTCACACACACATATATATATATATATATATATATATATATATATATATATATATATATATATAGATAGACTCTATAATGGCGGAAAAAGACACTAAGAAGGACAAGCAGCAGTTTACAAAGTGTGTGCCTCCCTGCAATCGATTCAGCTTGGGTGGGGACTTGTGTAATTTGCCTGGGAGTTGAGCACGCACAGGCAGCTCTCGAGGGAGCTGTCTGTGTTCACTGTGAGCGGCTCACTCTCGGAGTCCTGAGATCGCGGCGGGCAGTCTTCGAGAAGAGTGCTGCGGCCGGTGTTCCCCGATCTGGTCCCGCCGCTGCCGAGGCACAGCGAAGGTTGCATTCATGGGGATCACAAATGGATCTGGTAGAGAGGGTTGAGACGGGCTCTGCCTTATCTCTTCCCTTACCTGCCAGGCCCAGTGTCTCTCCTCTGGTGGTGGAAGCGGTTTCTTCGCCCTAGAGAGAGGCACCGGCGCTCAACGTATCTTCCTCCGAGGAGGTTGATGTGGTGAGCGTCGAGGCTGTTGATGAGGAACTGCCATCTTCATCTCCAGCTTATGAGGAGCTGCTGGAGGTAGTGACTAAGGCAGTCGATAAGCTGAAAATAGACTGGCCTGCGAAGAGGAGCGAGAATAAACCAAAAAGTAAACTTGATGAGCGCTTCCTCCCCGCACGGTCACTACCCCAGCGTCGGGGTCTGCCGTTCTTTCCCAGGTGTCGAGGTCGTGGAACAGACCAGTGCAATATCGTGTGTTCAGCCCCCAAACATCCATCTACAGTAATATTATGGGGCTGAAACACAATGGCTATGGGGCGATGCCTAGGGTTGAAGAGATACAAGCGAGCTATCTCTCGCCCGAGTCTGCATCGTCCCTTAAGACCCCGACATTGCCCACCAAGCCTTTAAAAACTACATCAGGGCTGGTGGGCAAAGCTTATTCGGCAGCAGGTCAGGCTGCAGCCTGTTTACATACAATGTCGATTTTACAAGCGTATCAGGCTGACTTGCTGGGGGAAATAGATGAGAGTGGGGAAGATGAGATGAGATCTAGCTCTCACTTGTGGCTCAATTTGTCGGATATGAAAGATAAGGACAAGAATATCCTGCGGTGATGCAGTATCTACTGTCATCGATAGGTTCCAGGAGACACGCAAACAATCAGCGGCCTTCGAGAGGTTCCTTCCCCGCCGGTGCACTGCGTCAGACCAACGAGCCAAGTGTTCAAAAAACACCAGAGGCCAGTCTCAAAAGACTGGTTCCCTTAGTAGATTTTATGGCAGAATGGAAACTTCTCCCGAATATTTCGAAATGGGTGCTGCTCATTATAGAACAGGGTTACAAAATACAGTTTGGCTCTCGTCCACCCAGGTTCAACGGGGTTCTTCCTACAGTGGTGACCCCAGAGCAGTCTCTGGTTATGGAACAAGAGGTTATGACGCTCTTGCAACAAGGAGCTATAGAAAGGGTTCCTCCTGTTGTCAGGGTTTTACAGCCGTTACTTCATTGTTCCAAAGAAGGATGGAGGGTTGCGTCTCATCATAGATTTACGGGTGTTAAATCGATCTGAACAAAAATGAAAGTTCAAGATGCTTACACTCAAACAGATTATCCCACAGATCAGGTCCGAGGACTGGTTTGTGGCAATAGACCTGAAAGACGCATACTTTCATGTATCCATCCATCCATCCTCATCACAGGAAGTTCCTCAGGTTTGCTTTCAGGGGCGAAGCTTACCAATACAGGGTTCTTCCCTTCGGCCTATCTCTATCACCCCGCACATTCACGAAGTGCGTGGATGCAGCTCTGGCTCCGCGGAGACTCCAGGGCATCCGCATACTGAACTATATCGACGACTGGTTGATTTTAGCTCAAACAGAACAGTTGGCAGTTCAACATCGAGATGTTGTTCTGTCACACATGAAGAGGCTTGGGCTGAGGCTCAATGCCAAGAAAAGTGTGCTGGTTCTGAGTCAAATTACCAACTATCTAGGGGTAGTTTGGGACTCCACCACGATGCAGGCATATCTATCACCTGCTCGTGTGAGTTCCATTCTCGGGGCCGTGAATGGGGTGAAGTTAGGCCAGTCACTCACTGTCAAACAGTTTCAGAGACTGTTGAGTCTTATGGCAGCTGCGTCCAACGTGATACCTTTTGGCCTTCTGCACATGAGACCCCTGCAGTGGTGGCTCAGGACCAAGGGGTTTTCTCCAAGGGGAAATCCTTTTCGCATGATCAAAGTCACGCGACGATGCCTTCGTGCTCTGGTCGTATGGAAAAAGCCTTGGTTCCTGTCCCAGGGACCTGTGCTGGGGGCTTCCCGTTGTCGCGTAATGCTTACGACAGATGCTTCCCTCATGGGCTGGGGGGCGATCATGAGTGGTCGCTCAGCTCAGGGTCTATGGGAGGACCATCAGCGTTTCTGGCACATAAATCGGCTGGAAATGATGGTGGTATTTCTTGCACTAAAATACTTCCTCCCAGACCTGAGGGGCCATCACGTGTTTGTCCGCACGGACAACACGGCGGTGGTCTCATATATCAACCACCAGGGGGGTCTACAGTCTCGTCAACTTTGCAAATTGGCCCGTCGGATCCTCCTGTGGTCCCCGGAGAAGCTCCTCTCACTGAGAGCAGCCTATATTCCAGGGCATCAGAATGTGGGGGCAGATGCCCTGTCAAGGCAGGGGCCAAGGCCCGGGGAGTGGAGATTCCACACCGAGGTGATGGAGCTCATTTTGAAAAAGTTCGGTCAAGTGGAATTAGATCTGTTTGCTTCGGGAGAGTCAACCCAGTGTCCACTGTAGTACTCCCTAACGCACCCAGAACCTTTGGGGCTGGATGCCATGGTACAAACGTGGCCCCGTACTGGCCAACAAGGATATGGTTCTCAGATCTGATATCTTTATTAGACGGCTCCCTGATGGAGCTTCCTCTCAGGCAGGATCTCCTGTCTCAAGCGGGCGGCACAATATTCCATCCTCGCCCAGATATATGGAAACTGTGGGCCTGGCCTCTGAGGGGGCCAGGCTCATAGATTCCGGTCTCCCAACTGAGGTTGTGGAGACCATCCTTCACTCCAGAGCTCCCTCCATGAGGAAGTTATATTTATATAAATGGAAATTGTTTCGTTACTTGGTGTAATCAACGCAGTACGGACCCCGTTCATGCATCTATTAGCCTTGTGCTTCAGTTCCTTCAGGAAAAGTTTTCGGAAGGGTTATCTCCTTCAACATTGAAGGCCTATGTAGCAGCCATTTTGGCTTATCATGCTCCTTTGGGGGGTTCCTCGGTGGGTCGAGACCCTCTTGTCATACGCTTCCTTCGTGGTGCACTGAGGCTGAGGCCTGTAGTATGTACAAGAACTCCATCCTGGGACTTGGCTAGAGTGTTAGAGGGGTTAGCTGAGGCTCCCTTCAAACCACTAGAAGTTCCAGAAAAGTTCCTCACTTTAAAGACCATCTTTTTATTGGCAATCTCATCTCTTAAAAGAAAAGGAGATTTACAAGCCCTATCGGTTGCTCCTTCATGTTTGGAATTTGCGCCTGGTATGGTTAAGGCTTTCCTACATGCTAGACCTATGTGCTCAAGGTCCCCACCAACGTCCCGGGTCCTATTGTACTCCAGGCTTTCTGTCCTCCTCCTTTTACAAGTTTGGATCAGGAGAAACTTAATCTGCTCTGCCCTGTTATGGCTCTAGATACATATGTCCACAGAGCTGCCCTGTGGTGTAAAACAGACCAATTGTTCGTGTGGGTGGTCGAGGCCATTTCACTTGCCTACGAAGCAGCCGGACAGCAGTGTTAGTTGGGACAGCGTTCCCATAACGTCATATGACGTAGCGTCGACAGTTCCCATGAAAGGGAACGTCTCGGGTTACTTGTGTAACCCTGGTTCCCTGAATAGGGAATGAGACGCTACGTCGCGTTGCCATACCCCCGGCATACCTGTGAGCGTCTTGCTTCAGCCATAATCCAGAAGCTTTGCTATGCTTTATAGTTTCCTGGTCCGTGACATCACCCGCTTCTGACGTCTCGTCTCATCATTGGTTAGATACAGAGGTGCTTCATGACACAATCACGCAGAGGGTTCCCATAACGTCATATGATGTAGCGTCTCGTTCCCTATTCAGGGAACCAGGGTTACACAAGTAACCCGAGATGTTTTGTGTCGGGTATTTAAATAGTCAGCTGTTAAACAGTACCTGTTTCTACCGGCAGGTGAGACTGTTGTTAAGCAGCAAGCTTAAAAAAAACCTCCCACTGAACCATCGTCATGCATTCATTATTAGAAGAGCTGAAGAGGTAATAATATTACAACTGTTCCGAGAAGTTCTAACTACTAACTAAGCTTAATAATTGTTCACGGTATACAATGTGTGCAGTTTTGGTGAAATATAGTTGTACTAGCTTTATATAGATATGATATAGTCAGTTAGGCACCTGTCTGATAATATTTGTTACTGTAATGTTATCTAGTGTTCAGCAAATTTCCCAGTGTTAAATTAACATGGTTTATATGAGTCCACACTCAAGAGTGTTATAAGTAGGATTGGGTATCGAGAACCGGTTTCCATTTTAGAACTGGTTCCAAATTTCAAAGAACTGGGTATTCGATACGATGCGCACGTTTTGGTTCTGTTTATCGATTCCTGACTGTTTTTCAGTCATTCTCGCACGGTCAATGGCAGTGAGCATTTTACAATTGTATCTGTCTGCTAAGACCTGCGACAAGGACCTTATCTCATCACACAAATAAGCAGTTCATTACAATTGACACTGACTTTTGCTTCAACACGGCATTAATCTGAAGGAATTAAAGGATTAGTTGATTTCTAGCCCTTGCATTAGCTTTACTATATATATTTATGGAGATGAGAAATAAAACCCAGCTGAGCTTTTGATCTTGTTACGGAAAGGCCGAAGCTGATTGGTTGGTTCTTGTCACATGACCTGCAGTGCGCTTGAGGCATTCTGAAAAGCATATAGGCACGCCTGGAAACATTTGAAATAATGAACATTTGAAATAACGGGGAGTATACAATACTAGATTAAAAACATTATCTAGCGAGCAAATACATATTAACATCGTAAACATTAACCATACTGTGTGACCATATATAATACGATTAAATGTTAATGAATTAAGTGTACGCAGATAGCCATCATAAATCAAAGAAGAAATTCCTTAGAAATATATTTTACCTAGCTGACGACGGGGATCACTCAGTCGCTTTTTTGTCAAACTCAAATGCAGTTACGCCAGGGTTTTGACCAGCGAATATGTGCAAATGTACAATTTGTCCGTCATTAAAACGATGGCATCACATTAGGCTACGTGTTACGTCGTCATCAATAGGTTATGAGCGCTCAATTTCCTGTGGTAAAATACGTTTGGCCAAAATCTCAATTTATAAAAGATGTAATACTACTGTACTGTATGCACAGGCTATTTAAGGCTATTGTTGGTATCGGCTATGACTTAGATGGCAAATGCTAGCCCCCTCCCTCTCTCTCCGCCGCCGGTCTCAGGCCTCAAATGCATAAAATATGAAACTTTATAGACATACTAATGTTTCTTTCGTAAAGACAACGTTGTAGCCTACTTATTCAAACAACAAGATATTTATTTACCGTAGCAAGACGTTCAGCTGCTCTGCTGTGGAACTTCAGTTCGCTGCACTCAGGGGGCGGAGTTAAGAGGTTTGACTGACAGTTTGAGCGGATCCAAAAAGATTTTGTCACAAGCTCTTTTTAATACCTTTATTAGGCTAAATATATATGTCAATTTATTGATTTTTTCAAGAAAATTTATTGATTTATTCAAGAAAAAAATAAAATAAAATAAAACACGTCCAAAAAAGGGCACTTTGGAGTGTAAGGACAAAAAGGGCATGTGCCCTGCACAGGTTGAGCCCTACCTGTGCACGTGCCTGATTGCAACTCATTTTTACAAGTAAAGCAATTAAACTTAGGGTGGAATTTTTAAAGTAAAGTGCTGTACATGTCATTCTAAAATGGTCCATTTCAGTTCATTTTTTTTTAAATATTGGCTGACACATGTTATTTCAATTTACAGTAAAAATCTGTTAAACAACGATTTAAACTTTATTTCAGTTTACAGTCAAAACATGCTTTCTTAAGTAATAGGTTTACATGTTATGTATATCTATAGTCAAAATTGGTTAAGTAACCGTTTAACTTTTTTTTTTCTTTTTTTTTTTTACATCTACAGTTAAAACATGTTTTTTAAATAAGGGTTCAAACATGTTATTTACATTTTCAGTCAAAGAATGGTATTTAATTTAGTGGATGCATGTTTCTTAATTACACAGACAAAACATGTCATTTCAGATTACACTTTAAGCATTTTTTTGTATTGTATAGTCAATGTACCATTTCTCATGTTGCTGTGTAAACACGTTACTACACATGGTGTATCACTGTTATTACTGTTATTACTATTAATGGCAAACTTTTGGCAACTTGTGCTGTCATGCATTGCACCTTTTTTTTTACGTGTTTTTTTTTTTGTTTGTTTGTTTCGTTTTTGTTTTGTTTTTACAGTGTATGGTACAATGTTGCCTTGAGGCAACACACAGGTTTTTGTTATTTTCTCTAAAACATTTGATGATATTTAATGTAAAGTTCTTAAAAATACTTCTTTACGTGCCAGTGAAGGACTCATATTTTTTGTGGGTGATTAAATGGATACAAACAAATGAAAAAAGCACTTTTTTAATTTGAGAAAATATGGACTCATGTGACGTGCACATGTGCTGAAACAGGACACAAAATGGACCCCCTTTGGTCATGTTTATTCTTTTTTGCACAGATATTCTGTCCTGAGATACATTTGATCAATCAATTGGTGGCTTATTTTATAAAAAAAAAATAATAATAAAATAGATCATGTTGCCTGGAGGCAACACTGTACCATAGTTGTGCAACAGAAAAATCTGTTGTGCCTGGATGTTTTTCACATCACACACAATCATGTAAATAATCATCTATACTGAACCACAATAAACTAAATGATTGAAGGAGATGAATGATCTGCTCCTTAATATAATAAAATCTAAAATAAAAAGAGATCATTGTTGAGCAACATCATATAGAACAATTCTATCATTTTCTGCTCCAGCATCTCTTAATACAATTGTACATGGATTTGTAGCAAGAAAACAATATGATAACAGCAATATTTGTGCTTCTCAACACTGAACAGTGTTTTATACACATTTTATACACAGATTTACTTCAGTTATGTAACAGAAGACGAAAGTGAAACTTACTGGAGCTCATACAATTAATAATTACATTCATATTTAAACCAAACTCATTATTTATTGTTACACATTATAATTAACATTTATAGAACAAATATAGAGTATTTATAATAATATATTATACCTGTTTTTCAAGGTCTCATCATGCTTAGACGTTTTCTTTCCTTGAAAGCAACTGAAGTTTTTGGGTGGAGTCGAGAAAAAAAAAAAATGTTTCTGTCTGTCTGGTCTGACAACAAATGCATTAAAAAGTTCGGTAACACTTTATAATAACTGCACACTATGAAGCATTAGTTAAGCATTAGTTAATAGTTATTTCACCACTTATAAAGCATTAATAGACATTAGTAAGTAGTTTATAAATACAGCTATAATTGCTTTATTCTTGATTCATAAGCATATCTGTAATGTGTTTAATAATTGTATTTTCATACTTTATTAATAATCAATTTATCATTTCTAAATTAAGTATTACATTATTTACAAACCAGTTATTTAGGAGTTGTCAGTAGTTCATTTAGTAAGTGTAAGTAAATGATTAATAAACTATTTAAACATTCATTTATACATCTTATTATTTAGACACATAATAATAGTTACTTAGTGTGTTAGTAAATGTTTTATTAACACATATTCCTACTGCAATTCATGATTTATTCAAGTAGTTATAAAACATTTAGAAGTAGTCAGTTAACTATTTTTGTGAGCTCATCTAAAGTGAGGACTATTTATGCTTTGTAAAGCTTTTATAAATGAGATTTAAAGGTTCAGTGATCTTCTGCACTGCTGTTCTCTAATGTTTTAAAGTTAGTACCGAGGTAGTTTTGACACTAGGAATATATTAATAAAGCATTTATTAACACACTGAGTAACTAATACTATATGTCTAAATAATAAGATGCATAAATGTACATTTAAATATGTTATTAATCATTTACTTACACTTACTAAATGATCTTATGAACCACTGACAACTCCTAAATTACTGGTTTGTGAATAATGTAATACATAATTTAGAAATGATAAATTGATCATTAATAAAGTATGAAAATACAATTATTAAACTCATTATAGATATGCTTATAAATCAAGAACAAAGCATTTATAGCTGTATTTATAAATGGCTTACTAATGTCTATTAATGTTTTATTAATGATGAATTAACTATTTACTAATGCTTAACTAATGCTTCATAGCGTGAGTTATTCTAAAGTGTTACCAAAAGTTCAAACTATGTTTCCTGTGAGAATGATGAATAATTTGTGTAAATGACAAAGCCAGAAAGAAAAAAACCTTAAAGACGTTCAACAACAAAAACAGATACAGATGGAGTAAAATCTGTCTATTCATTTTTATTAGAGAGTTTTCAGTGATATTGTAATAATTGATGACTGATGACTAGTTTGTGTTCTGTATAGTGTCTGACAGGTGTCCACTTTTCACATTGTCTTGTTTGAATATTATCATATGTTAAATTTCTTCATGAGTAAAATCAGCAGAAAAACACGAGGAGAACGTGAGATGGACGTGAAGTCTTTTGATTCTCAGGTAATTATTACTTCAATTACACCAGTAAACAGAACGAAAAGCCCAATTAAGTTTCATGCACATGAACCTTTTTATTTTTGTATAAGACATTTTATATAAATAACTCATGCTTTAAATAAAAGAAAACCAAGTGTCATAACTGTAATGTTTAAGTTGCAAATAATGAAAGTGAAATAATGAAAATTTGCTCATTTGTCGTGAAGCTGTGGAACTGAAGCTCCAGATATAGAAAAGCCTGCAGTTACACATACTGCAGTCATTATTCATTCACCACTAAAGTAACCACTCTCTCATTATTTTTGATATCGTATAGCATGTTTTGTTATAGGACTATAATATGAATGTCTTACAGACAGAAGTGGAAAGAGTTCAATTGTTTTAAATTATAAATTCCAATTCTCATTATTTTTCTAGTTTTTAACATATAGTCACTACTGAATCAGAAGTGTTATACATTCAAAAAATAATAATAAAATAAGCTTCATAAAGTACTATTTATGTGGCTGTTGCATAATAGTTGTGTACTAGTGATGACTGACAGTATTTTTTTTTATAAGGTGCCTGTATAGTGTAATTAAGTACTGAGTACTGTGTTAGGCCCTCTGCTATTTTCAATATATATGCTGCTATTATTAGAAAACATGGAATTAGTTTCCACTGCTATGCTGATGATACTCAGTTATATATTTCATCATGACCAGATGAAATCTCTAAATAATCCAAATTAACAGAGTGTATTAAAGATATAAAACATTGGATGACCAGTCACTTTCTTCTATTAAATTCAGATAAGACTGAAGTATTACTTATTGGACCAAAAACTTGTACACAGAATCTTTCAGACTACAATCTGCATTTAGAAGGATGTACTGTTACTCCATCCTCGACAGTTAAAGACCTGGGTGTTATATTAGACAGCAACTTGTCCTTTGAAAATCATTTAATATGTTACAAAAACAGCCTTCTTCCACCTCAGAAACATTGCTAAGATACGGAATATGTTATCTATTTCTGATGCAGAAAAGTTAGTTCATGCTTTCATGACATCTCGACTAGATTACTGTAATGCATTATTAGCTGGTTGTCCTGCTTCTGCAATAAATAAGCTACAATTAGTACAAAATGCAGCTGCTAGAGTTCTTACCAGGTCAAGAAAATATGATCATATAACACCAATTTTATCATCTCTACACTGGTTACCCATTAAGTTCTGTATCGATTATAAAGTATTGCTAATGACCTATAAGGCTCTAAATGGTTTAGCTCCTGTTTGTCAGAGGAGAACTGACTAAGCTTGGTTTCTCCCAAGGTTTTTTTTCTCCATTTTAACACCTATTTGCCACTTGTTTGCCACCTGATGTTTGAGATTGTTTGGGTTCCTTGCCGCTGTCGCCTTTGGCTTGCTTAGTTGGGGACACTTGATATTTGACTTGACCTTTGATATTCAACAGTGCTTTGATCTGCCTGCATTGACACTATTCTTTAAGAGCTGCTGTGCAGCCAAAATTATATACCAGTTATCAATGTAAAGCTGCTTTAACACTATCTGCATTGTAAAAAGTGCTATATAAATAAAGGTGACTTGACTTGACTTGACTTGACTGTGTAACCGATCTTCTATTGCCCTACAATCCTTCACGCTCTTTAAGATCACAAAACTATGGACTTCTGGTTGTACCTATATCTAAGTCCACTAAAGGAGGGAGAGTGTTTTCACATTTGGCTCCTAAACTCTGGAATAGCCTTCCTGATAATGTTCGAGGCTCAGACTCGCTCACCCAGTTTAAATCTAGATTAAAGACGCATCTCTTTAGTCAAGCATTCACATAATGCATTTGTCTGGCTATCACCAGACCAAGCTCAATTTAAAATTGAACATTGGTCTGGGGGGTTTGCTATGTATTTCCTACTGCTATGTATTTCCTTCCTAGGCGTGATCAACGAGCATTATTCACACAATTGGATAGTCCTTCCACCAATCAGATCAACGATCCGGGTAACGTACTTTTGCAGAGCGACGCGAAAACTCCAGACAGGTTTAGTCTGTATTGGTTTGTAGCATTGATCAACGGTTTGCAGAAGCAGCAATGGCATCGAGCGATTTTTGCAGGTTGTGCAAAAAAACATGAAAGTGAGTGGTATTTACACCCACTTGAGCGATTTGTTTGCTAAACTAAAGAAGACATTTAGCATCGTTGAGAGGTTAAAAGGAATTGGATTTACGGTCGTACGAGAGACGTCATCGTGTTATACCTGCCCAGAGCCATAGAAAGAGCTCTGTACCCGCCAATAGCGAGCAAGGTGGATAAGCCAGTCTGTGATTGGTTCCCGCAAAAGTGTAACAGATGCAGCAGAAATGAATGTATGGGTTTCCAGACTGAGTTGCCGGGCGAAATCAAATCACCGGCAGATCAGGCTGGGTTTACCCAGTCTAATAATGCATCTCATATCAGATCAATTGCACATGGCTATCTTTGCCTAATGTTATGAACAGCAGCTACGCTAATTATTCTCCATCTGCTTTTCTGTTTTTATCTCGGGACGCCCGTCCCGAGGTCACTAGAGTACAACAGCTTAAGCCACCATGCAGTTATACACAATGCAAAACCTGGGTTACTTTGTGTTCTTTCTGTACTGTTAAGACTAATAATATAAGCAAACAAATTTTTCCATTAATCACAGCACTTTTATGGATTTAAAGACTGTGAATTGTAGAAAATGTCTCAATACAGACGCAGTAAGCGGTGTGTGAAAATAAATAAAACAGAATGTATAGAACATGAAAGTGCATTAAACTTGAAGCTTTTGAAGACATAAAACCAGCAGACACAACATAAAATAAAATCTGCAGAATGTTTTGCTTCCCTTTTCTGACATAATCTGTCATTGCAAGCAATCACATACACTGGCATAACATTAGTTGTATTCTTGTGCATGCACTAAAACACAGACTGTTCCGTCCGTTTAAACTATGTTGTTTTCTTTATTTGTCATATTATATATCTTTACTTTTGTAACTACTTTATATATGTAAAGCTGCTTTGCAACCATGCAAAATTGCGAAAAGCACTATAGAAATAAATGTGAATTGAATTAAAAATTCAAAGTGTGGTTAAATTATTGAAAAGGTAAAGGACATAATTATAAAACTTCATGATTATGAATTATTATTTTTTAACTCAAAACACTGGCCCTCATTTATGGAACGAATGTACGACAGAAAACTGTGCGTGCGCTCGTTTCCATGCAAAATTTGGCATTGAGCGTGAGCGGTGACTACGATCAAATATCACGTGAGGTCTCAGCTCGTGTACGCACGTTTTTGAGTCAGCGGGAACTTGTGTGCAGCTTTGTAAATCTGGTAGAGAATTGGGTAAAACTTTATAATAACGTTCAGTTATAAGTCATTTATAAATTATTTGTTAATTATGAACAAATCATTTACAAAACATGACTATACATTCATAAATGATTAATAAGTGATATGTTAACATTTTATGAATGTTTTATTAGTTCAAATATGAGACACTTATAAGTTATTAGTTATGTGTTATGCTTATACAATTTACAAATGTGTTGTAAGTTATCTTAATCAAATAAATCAAACAGATCATTAGTAGATGGTTTATAAGGTATTAGTTGATGCATTATTTATCACTTATAATAATTGAAGTATTTATGACAAACTTGTTTTAGTATCATTATCTCAATAAACAATTTGTAACGAAACGGGACTCAGGCAGGGATCCATTTGCAAGCTTTATTAAAAGTGACAGTGGTCGTACAGGCAGGGTCAAACAGGAACAAACAGGAACAGCAAGGTACAGGCAGAAACGTATATATATATATATATATATATATATATATATATATATATATATATATATATATATATATTGCATAAGTATTAATGCCCTTTTCTGTGGATCATTCCAATTTCACAGAATCACCTTTGAGATGTTACTACACTTTGAGTGGAAAAATGCCAAGAGTCAAAGTGCCCAACTAAACGAAACGTCTGTAGAGAATGGCAGAAATAAAGTCAATCTGGTTAGTAATAAGTGAAGCTGGTAATGTTGTTTGTGGAGTTGTTTAATCCTTCTCTGCTGCAGTTGACACATTAACATTGATTTAACATCAATGTTTTGATGAAGTTTTGATGTTTGCTTGCTATCTGCTATCCCAGCCAGAGCCTGAACTTGAACCCAGTCGAACATCTCTGGAGAAACCTTAAAATGTCTGAAGCTTAAGGCTGTAAAGGTTTTCAAGTACTGAGGTAAGAGTACGAATACTTATGCAATGTAATTATTTCAGTTGTTCCTTTTTAATAAATCTGCAAAGTGGTCACATCTGTTGTGTTATTTGTCATTATGGGGTGTGGAGGATTGGTGTGGAAGAAAAAAAAAGTGATTAAAGCAGTTTAACATAAGTGAAGGGGTACGAATAATTTTGCAAGACACTGTAACAACATAACACCACAGTAGTAATCTAAATCTAAATTCTCTTAACAGCTTATTTATCATCTATTATTTGACAAATTTTAAGTAGTCAAAATTAATCCACAATGACTGTTATAAAACAATAAAACATGATCAATTCTACTGAAGGTGATCTGGAGTTTAAAAAGCATTCTAATACATTTTCTTTTTTCCTTGTCAGTGTTTTTAGATTGTGTGGCTGATTCAGATGTTTGGCTCTATAGTAAATTCTCTGTAATTCAAATGAGTTGCATATCTTATCACAATTTTGGAGCATGCTGGTGAACAAGCACACAGTATGGCCTGTCACTCATTGCACATTTTAGGATGAGAAACTTTGCCTTTATCTTAAAAGCTCTGAACACGTGATATATATAAAATTAACCCATAATTCTAAATATTTCCATGAATTATGGTAAAAAAAAAATTATAGGGGTTGTCCTCGCTAATGTGCTGCGGAGGATGAAACATTCTTGTTCTGTAACACATGAGTATAAAGCAAATGGATGTACAATGAAAAATTAGAACTAAAGTATATCTTACACATTAATTGGTATATCATACCATGACCATATTTTTCAAACACCTGTTACACCTATTGAATATATAGGCTATATTACATCATGATATACGTATCAGACTGTAGTGTCTTTCACATGTATCATATTAAAGTGCATATTGCAGGTTACACATTTTTTTTCGAGATGAATACATAACCTTGTACAAAAATACATATAAAAAGGTACTGCAGGGTTTAAAAATGTTTTGCAGGACATAAGGGCATGAATTTATAAAGTGACGGTCTCTGTAAAAACCGCTTTTTTTCAGCGTCGCGTCATTTTACGTCACTCAAGGGAGTCGATCGCCGAGCTCTGTGTTGATTCAGTGCAGAGTAGGCTGATATTCAGTGACAGCGGTCATGAATTAGTGTGTTTTCTGTAGTTTTTGTATTCTATTTATCATCGTCATGGTAAATTATTGTGTTTGTGGAGGTTGAACAAACTCCAGCCTGTCAGGACATCGAGTCCAGAGGTTTACTAACAAGAAAAAGGACGCTGCTATCTTCCGTGCCGGTTTTGTGCAGGTGAAGAGAAGGGACTTCACTTCTGCATCTGCTTCGAGAAACGCGTTCATTTTAGACCGGATGATTATCATCCTGGCGATATGATGGAGTTCAATATTGTAATACTACTGTAAATTATTATATTAAATGAATAAACTTACACACGCGATGCTTCTTCACTGTTTTTACTTGAATCAATTTCAACACTGATGAATACAAATTATGTACACATGCATACAGTCTCACACTCACACAAAACAGTTTTGAATTATGTGCGGGTAATGCACTCCAATTTCATTCATGCCATTCAAACTTGACTGTAAACTATTCAATTCAATTTCAATTTCAAATGAGCTTTATTAGCATGACTATGAATCACAGTGTTGCCAAAGCATTAACATATTATACATAATTAATAAAATAAACAAACAAACAAAACATATATTTATACATCATGTTACATGCAGCAATGCAAACAAATCCATCTTAGTAAATTAATAAATAAAGCAGGTCTCTAGAGAGTTATCCATCTCTAATGTTGTGAATGGCTAACACATATTTTGCAGCTAGTGTAGCTGTGTTATCATCTTCCCCAAGCATGAAGGGTATTTTCTCAGTATCACTCAGTTCAATGAATGATGGAATTAGTGTTCCAAGTATGGACAGAAATGTTTCTCTTGCATTGTGATATTTAGGACATATGAGTAGAAAGTGTTTCTCATCCTCTATTTGCTGTAGATCACAGTGTCTACAGATCCTCTGTTCTCTCGCTGTCCATGTTTGTCTATGTCTTCCTCTCTCTATTTCTAGATCATGGTCACTTAATCTGTATTTGGAGAGGATTTGTCTTTCTTTAAATTGTTTGATTAATAAATAATTTGCCAATTTAGTGGTTCTATTTAGGGTCGAGTAACATTGGAGTTTATTTTGGATCTCAAAATGTGCTTTTAGTGATTCATCATGAGTATCTTTTAGATTTTTGTCAATTTCTTTAATAATAGTATTAGGGTTGTAGCTGTGGTCAATTGGGAATTGAGTTTCATGGACAAGTTGAAGAGCGAGTGTGTTAAGAGGATGAGATTCTGCTGAGGTTTCATTGGCGAGGAGGGCTTTATATTGGACTGAATCAGGATCAGACTGATGGAGGTGATGCCAGAACTGAACACATCTCTTCTGGATCTCAATGTTCAGTGGGTACAAACCTAATTCAGCCCTACAGGCGTCGTTGGATGTGCTTCTGTGAACCCCTAAAATGTTTTTGCTAATTTCCAATTGTAGTTTTTCTACTGAAGTTTTATCCCAATTTCTAAAATTTTGTATTGGTCCCCAAATTTCACATCCATATAAAAGAATTGGTTTTATTATTGAATTATACAATTTTATCCAAGTTTTAATGGGTATTCAAGTTCACACAACTACATAATCATGGCGTCATATGCACACTATCAGTGATCGGCACGGAATAAACTCATAACACATAATGAATGAATAAAGGATAACATTACAAGAAACACATACAGTAACACTACTTATGTTCGGCCGCCGGCGGGAGACATGATCACGGATCCGTCAGAGAGATGAAACGTGAATTGTGCACCGTAAGTTTGTTCGTTTGTTTGTTTGTTTTTACATTTGCTAACCTTACCAAATCAGTCGTGATGAGAAACCGCTATCACGTTACTCCTAGATGGCCAATAGCTTTGCTTTTGCCTGATTCATAATAATCTGTACAAATATTGTGATCTGAGAACAGTGTTACATATCGTTAGCTAACGTGTATAGGCTATCTATAAGCTAACACCTGTCTCTGTGCTGTTCTCCACTGGTTCTCCTCACACAACAGCTCAATTTTTCTCTTTTGACCGTTATTCTGTCTAATTCTGGCCGGTCCCTGCTCTCCTGGACCTATAGCAGGCTAATTGTATGGCTGTGGTTTGTGATACGAGTATGAATAAACATTTACAATTTCCTCAGCGTCCGAAGTGTCATTGTGATCCATTGTTTATATTGATCGCACTCCCTTGAGTTACGTCACTTCCGATTTGGCATTTTTCAGATGCGGAAGTAAAATTTTCTCACAAAAACGACTCCAGCATATTTATATGTGTTTTTTCAAGAAAATCCATTTCATACATTATTTTTCTATAGGCTACATTGAATCACTGAAGCTCTAACCTGCAATATGCCCTTTAACCCTCACAGTCCAATAGTACAACAATCACGCCTGTGTATCAGATTAAAATACACAACAACAGCTGCTCACGCTTTCAGAACAACTCAACCAGTGCGGCAACATTCTTCAAAATTGAAAGTAAAATAGCAAGACACTTCTCATGCATGTTATCGTATATCATCACAATGGAAAATGAGCGAAACAATCACAAGCAATAAAAATGATAACACTATGATCGGTAGTCTTTCTCCCTTTCTTTAATTTTTTCTTACTAAAAACAAAACACTAAAAACACAAACAATAAGGCCACCTTGCTAATTCATCAGTGTTTTTTTATTTTTTCCCCTTAATTGTGTGGGTCATAAATGATTGCATTTTAATGCCTCTATCACATATGCCTCATAATAAATGCCTAATGAATATTAAACTAAATTTTTGAAGAAAGAAATCATATTTGTCACAGTTCCCTTCGTTGCCAGACTCCATTTCCCATGATCCTCCTGTTTCCACACCTGCACTCACTTCCCTTGTCATCTCCCCATCAGCACTCATCACCTGCACCTGGACTTCATCATCTGCACACCCTTCATAATGGACTCACTCCCTGCACTCCTTGTCTGTTCTTATTGTTAGCATGGTTGTATGTCTACTCCTTCGTTTGATTAAAAATACCCTTTATTGTGGATTTCCATTTATGCCTTGTCTCTACTGCAACCTCACGTAACAATATTACAGTAGTTTATTTTCTGCTATCACAATATCTTATTTCTGTTTTGCTTTTTCTCTGCTGAGTACGAAAGAAATACTTCCTTGAACTTCTACACAAGCATATTAATGTTTAATGTGTTAACAATTAATATAACAGATATAGAATATAGAAACCTAAAAACACTGTGCCGTCGGTGCCACCTTCATTGGCATTAGACAATGTGGAAGCATCTGTCAGACCTGCGTTCGCGCCAGTGCGCTCCAGAGTTACAAATCTACAGGAGAAAAAGATAAAATCCAGCTGTGTAAATCCCTGATGAACATCACTGAACAAGCATGAAACATGAAGGAGTGCACAAAGTCTCCAATAGAGGGCAGCCAGTGGTGCTATTTCCCCGACGATATATAGATGAACAGGGGTTACAAAGAACAGATTTGCAGACTTTTACATTTGGCACAGTACAATTTTGAATGCTGTTCACATCCTTGAGTTTAACCTTTACATTCATTATATAAAGAACATATTCTATTGTTAGTCCATGTAAACACACAAACAGACAGACAGTGACACTAGCTAATACAATTGATAAAATGCATTGTTATTTCAGGGAAATAAACTATTTCAGTACATTGCACTTCTAAAGTACTACCAGCTACTTAATTTATCATCGCCATTTTATGAATTATGAGAGGTTTTGTAAACTCACCTTGAGGGTGACTAAAGCTTAGGCTAATTTTCATTTGAAAGTGAACTAATCCTTTAAGCAGGTAAATATAGGAGGACTATTTCAAACTCATTTATATTTGCCACACTTCCTCCTACCAGCTGGTGGCTTTATGGCTTCAGGCCAGGACTGTAATCAAAGATGTGAAGTCTGAGACAGATTGGACATTGTTGGTTTGTTTCATGGCCTTACTAGTACAACTAACCTAAATGTAGCTAGCATGGTTTAACATGTTTCTAGCATGGTGCTAACATGTTTAGCACTTGATTACTTATTTTAATATGATGCTAGGAGTACATCACAAGATAAAGCATTCCAGGACTCAAAACAGGCCAGGACTCTTATCAAATGTGAAATTTGCCTCAGATTGGACATTGTGGGCCCTATTTTAACAATGTAAGTGCATGATCTGAAGTGCATGGCACAAGTACACTTAGGGCATGTCTGAATACAATTTTGCTAGTTTAATGAAGGAAATTTGGTTGGCGTGCCAGGCGCATTGTCCAAAAGTGTTGTACTAGTTTCTTAATGAGTCATGGGCGTGTTTTGGGTGTAACGTGCAATAAATTAATCAGAGTGTCATCTCCCATTCCCTTTAAAAGCCAGATGCACTTGCACCATGGCAGATTGCTATTTACATGGCGGAATATAAACACTCTCAACCTGAAGAGTCAGTTTAAATACATTTTTAATATTTGGCATGTTTGTGTGCTGCTGCGTCCCTGTGTGAGTAATAAGCAGAGTGTACACATGTTGTGTACGCTTATATGCACATATTACTAACGCCCTTAAATGACAAAAAAATATTGCAGCATTGACTTTAGAGAAGGTTTTTGTTGGTCAATGGCACAGTCTATTTCAGTTGCACTTTGATATTCTTCTAGTTATTGACATACAGATGCTTCTGAAAAATGGCTTACTGCTTCACAATGTAACTGTTTGCTGGGAAGATAAGCTATATAACATTCTATTCATGCTGGCTGTTGCATATGAATTTCAGGACTTAAATACTACTAGTGATGACTGACTCAGTTAACAGCAGTAATTAGTTCATATATTGGGTCACAATTCTTGTGGTGATCATCTCTAAACTCTCTGGTTATGTTGTGTCTCCATCATGATTGTGATGTAGGAAACAACATTTTCTACAAATTTAGGAAAATAAGTTAATCATTTACTACAAAACAACCTTTGATTCAAACTCAGTTAGCACAAACAACAATTTGCAAATAAAGTGAAAGACCTTTGAGTTTAACATTTTCAGTGTTTATCAAAAGTCCAAAATCCTATAAATGACATTTTATTTATTTTTTATTCAGTTTGAAACTCATCTAGGTTATCTAGGAGACAACAGTAACTTTAGTTTCCTTCTAATCTCGAACCGTTTCTCCTCCTAATGCCCTCTATATCACTTTAAAATACAGCATTCTGTGCAGAATTCAAATTGGTACGATACCTTTTGTGGTCTGAGCCAACTCGTGCATATGATCTGCTTTGTGTTCTCGTGTCTCTGGACCAGAGCAGACTGTGCTTGAGCTGCGGCGGTTTATGTTATATTAAAGGGTTAGTTCACCCAAAAATGAAAATTCTGTCATTAATTACTCACCCTCATGCTGTTCCACACCCGTAAGACCTTCGTTAATCTTCAGAACACAAATTAAGATATTTTTGTAGAAATCCGATGGCTCAGTGAGGCCTTCATAGGGAGCAATGACACTTCATCTCTCAAGATCCATTAATGAACTAAAAACATATTTAAATCAGTTCATGTGAGTACAGTGGTTCAATATTAATGTTATAAAGCGACGAGAATATTTTTGGTGCGCCAAACGGGCCACATTTCACCCCAAAAACACACACACACACACACACATATAATGTTTTTATCAAATAATTCTAAAACAAAAATCACCCATGTCCCAGATAGCAATTACGTTTGGGCCACATGTGAGTATTATCTGGCACATATGGCCTAGATGTGGCATGGCTGAACAGATATGGGCCAAATTGTAGCCATATTTGTTTTGCCATAACTTTAAAAACTGCGGGAAATGCTCTCTTGGTTCACAACTGATTTTGAGGTCTATGGCCCAGATAACAACAAACACATGAGAACCATATGTGGTTGAGCTATGGCACACAGTGAGAAAAGCCGACTTGTGGTAAACATTTGGCTTATACGTGGAAAAACACAGGAATCCTGAAATCAAGTGCGGCAAACATCTGCCGTTCCACACCTCAGGTTGCTATGCATCTTCCCTCGTATTGGTGGAGAGCCTACGGCGCGAATTTGACTGAGTGAGCAGCAGTGAGACGCGGGCAGCGGGCGGCATTTCTGCTTTCCTCACGACTGTGTACGTTCAGGTAAGTGATGTTTTGGCACTTTAAAGTCATATAATTGAAATATGCAGCATTATGTGTCAATATTGCATGTTATTAAGCGTGTAGTTATTCGTTTAATTGAGCAAGGGGTCAAATTAGCTAATATTTTCCTCAGTTTAACAATACAGTTTAACGTTAGGGGTCCGCTGGCTTGCCGTTTTAAATTCCGATGTTTTTGGCTATAAATCAACAGTACATAACGTTACACATAAAGTATGTCATGTTATATCATTCTGAATTTAGGTGACGCGGTCTGACCATAGCATAGACTGTAAAAAAAATAGGGTCTGATGGTGTTAAAGGATTAGTCCACTTTTAAATACACTTTTCCTGATAAATTTACTCACCCCCATGTCATCCAAGATGTTCATGTCTTTCTTTCGTCAGTCGAAAAGAAATTAAGGTTTTTGAGGATAACATTCCATGATTATTCTCCTTACAGTGGATTTCAATGGCTACCAACAGGTTGAAGGTCTAAATTACAGTTTCAGTGCAGCTTCAAGGGCTTTAAACGATACCAGATGAGTAATAAGGGTCTTATCTAGCGAATCGATCGGTCATTTTCGGAAAAAATACAACCGTTTATGCTTTATAAACAAAATATCGCCTTTAACGTACTTTCCGCTTCCGCATTCTTCGTAACGCTTACGCTGAATGTCCTACGCCTTCCCTATTCAAGTTACGGAAAAAAACGAAACTGGCGCTGCGTTCGTTCCAGCATCCAGTCAGTTAACAATAGGCTTTATACTTTTTTTTTTTTAACCATGCAGCAAAAAAATAATATATATATTGATAGTATTACTCGGTCAAAATTTGTTAATATTATACTACTAGTGCAAATTTCCAGTGCAAAATCAGTTTTTGTGTGTGTTTTTAGTAATTGTTGTTGGTTTGGTGTGTTTAAGTGCTCATTGTTACAATTACACAGCAAAAGTTTTGTTCATTTGTGCATGGTAGAAAGCAAATACTGATACTGACATAATGACATACAATAAATATGGATTCAGGCAGCAGGCTGCACAGTGAACTGTATTGGCAAAAGCCAATTTCTGTTTCTTTTACCAATATATTTAACGATTTGCATTTCTAATCCTAACAACGTCAAACTTGGCACTGCACTTACTTGTGCCCATAGCAAGACACCTGTCAAGCTTGAAATCCATCGGACTTATGGTTCGAGAGATATGCGAATAACACACACACACACACACACACACACACACACACATACACACACAGACAGACGTTCCTTTTAGAGATGTTCCTTTTTTAGATTTATAGATAGATATATGGTATATATTGTCAAACTGCCCAGCCCTAATGTGCGGTATGGGTTGGGCAATGACAAGAATTTCCATATTACAAACCTAGAAAATGTTTTCAGGTGGAGTATGTGATAGTTTATAGTTAATTTTTGAATATAACAGCATTTTCATTTTAGGATGGTCTTTTTAAATGCATATTTCAACCACTTGTTTTTTTTTTTTTTTTCTTCTTTTTTTTTTTCTGAGATTACCTATCTGGGTCTGGTTGGTGGCTTTGACCTGAAAGACACCGTCTGGAGAGTGCTGAAAGCCACATTTACAACTGCTGTGGCACGTGGTATGAATTGGAGAGGAGTCAATGGGAAGATTGGTGTCCAACGACTGGTTGTAAAGGAAGTTATCATTGGTAAGAACCTTTTTTAGAAGTCATTCTTATTTGTATAGCACTTTGCACAATACAGAACTTTTCAAAACCACTTTACAGAACATCGTATTGTAAATTCTGTTATCTCAGTAATAGTAATAGTCACAAATTCATGGTTTGGTGCTTAAATCCCCTAAACACCTTTTCTCTTCCTGCTAAATGCATAAATGTAATTAACAATACAAATAATCAATGTATGAGTCAAATTCACTAAAATTGCCGAAAGTTTATTTTCCAAGCATCATTTTATTATATCCACGTAGGGCTGCCCTCGACTAAATATTTTTCTAGTTGCGCTGCATCACAGTTAATGCTTCTCTGCGAGCGCTCTAAGTTTGGGCTGCTTATAATTTGCATTTGGAAACGCAACGTGCACCAACCATCCGTAATAAGAATCGTATATAAATCTGTTGTCAACAAAGAGAAACGTCTGTGGTTTTCTGCAAAAAATAAAAGCTCAGTGGTTTGAAAGCAAGACATCATAAATGTTAGTATTGTAATTTTACTGTTGTTCTGTAAAGAGAATTGAATATTATTGTAACATTATTATTATTATTATTATTATTATTATTATGAATACATAAGTTCTCTTTTTTTTTTTTTACAGTACAATAGTGCATATAATTGCAATATTCAGTCCCTCCAGTTTTTCGCGATTCCGCGTTCGCTTAATACAATGCAAAATCAACAAAATGTCGCATTTTTTTGCAATCCTGCATAATTCCTAATTTAACCGCAAAATAATCACAAAAATGAAAAAGACCTCACAAAACATTAAATTATAAACACCCAATTGAAATATCTCTAGTTTTAATTAAAGTTTCAATGCATTACGTGGATACAGATGTTGCGCACACGTGATGTCTGTGATCGGTCTGTCAGAAACAGATCTGTGGAATCATAGGAAACACAAGCAGCTAACCATGTCGGAGATGGCTTCAAGGATGATGGCCGCTGGACATGATCGAAATGAAGCAAGCAAAAGTGATTCTAGTATTTTATACTGCTGTGTGGTATGACGATTTAAAGGACAAGTTCGGTATTTTACACTTAAAGCCCTGTTTACAGATCGTTTCTGATGAAATACAATGGTTATGATTGAAATTTGGACAAATGCTGCTGACACGAGAATTTTAGCTTTCTGTAGGATCACCCCCGCCCCCACACACCTTCACAATGGCTGCATAGGTGTACTGGCATAATCCTTCCTTAAAACGCATTAAACTTTCGTTTACAAAGACGTGAAACTCACCGAGTCGTCAGGGATGTTCACTGATATGCTCACACAAAAATCGCTGCAAAAGATGTTTTCCAACAGGTTTTATCGTAGTTTTCGTCCATCTCCACTGACTTTTTTTGCAGCGATTTTTGTGTGAGCGTATCAGTGAACACCCCTGACGACTCGGTGAGTTTCACGTCTTTTTACAAATAAATGATTTGTATCATGTATGACTATTGTGCATCTGACATAATACTATTATGGTAAATGTGATGTCCTAATTATAAAATATAAAAATCGCAAATTTTTTCGCAAATTTCTGGAAATTACCACCACAAATTAGTCATTTTGATCGCAAAAATCACCCCCAAAAAATCGTGAAATCCTGGAGGGACTGAATAGTAAGATATCTCTTTATCAATTTAATTAAAATAATAATAATTACAGGGGATGGGGTTAGCTATTCTTGTTTTCCCTCTTTTTTTTGTCATTAGCTGATCACATCCCTGGCTCACTTAAGTGACTGCATTTTTGTTGTTTTGTTTTTGCATAAAGTTATTTTTTATATATTGTCAATCAATCAATAAAGATGTAATCAATATTTTTGCTTGAGATTATCATACTGTCAAAGTATCATACCAGCACATGCCTACACCTCTGTATTTAGTTCATTATCACTGTGTATTTAAGTTCCTCCTTGCATTCAGTACTTGGCTGTTTGTGCGTTTGTGCTTGCACGCTGTCTCACATCATTGTGTTTGAGTTTATTTTGTGTTAGTAAAAACACTTCTATTTGAATCTTCTTCATCGTCTTTGGACTTAAACGTGACATTTATGCTATCTGTGTTGGTGTGTTTTTACATTAAAGTGTTCATATCTTTTTTAAAGCAGAATACATGCAGTGTTGTAAATTCTAACTGGTTGGTGAAAAAGTATTCTAAAAATATATTCTAAAAACAAAATCTAAATTATTTGTCATAAGAAATGATGGTATTATTATGGCCCACAAACTGAAAAATACAATTTGCAATTCTTTTTGAAAATATACTGCAAATGTTTTTTTTTTTTTTTTCATACAGTGGTTAATAATTGCAATTAAAATATTAAAGGAAATAATTTACATTTTATTGATTTTTTTCTTTTTCTTTTTTTTTTTCTATTATCCTCCAGCGCTAGCTTCCAGGTTGTATTGCTGCTAACATTATTTAAATTTATCTTCATTGCAGGTGCAGTCAGGCAGAATCCCCTTACTGAAAAAGCCTCAAATAAAGACATCAACACACATCTCAACTTACCTTTCAAGTTTCTTTAACTTTATCAATTTCTCTTTAAAATTCTCTGTACAAGTTACATGATTTTTTTTCCTGTGATTTTTATTACTCTCAGAGTTGAACATAACATTAATACATGCTTTAAAACATGAATTTTGGTGTAAAAAAATAAATAGTCTAAGACTCTTTGAATGTTATTTATATTATTAATATTTATTCTTAATGTTTTCAACTGAATTCCACTTAAATTAAGTACAACTGAGTAGCTGTAATATTTATTCTTAAATGTATTCTTAAATGTTATATTTATTCTTAAAGCTGTAATTATTTGAACACTTGTTGAAAGTAAATTGTTTTGAGTATACATTTGTTGTTTAGTGTTTCATTTACCTTTGAGTTAATAAGACTTTTACATACTGTCAGCTGCATGTGGGCCACATAGGGGCTGTTAGATTTTAACAAAACTCAACCATACTAAAATTGCATATAAGGCTCACATATGGGCCATATTAAATTGTATTATTTGGCTCATGCTTGGTGGAGTTATGGCACTCCTTTGGTTCAGTTCTGGCAAAGAAGAAGTGTGCCATATTTGGGCCACATACAATTATATTTGGCTCATGCTTGGTGGACTTATGGCACTGCTTTGGTTCAGTTCTGGCAAAGGAGATGTGGGCCATATCTGGGCCGGCAAACACAAACTAATCTGGGCCACAGCTCAGCTGTTTATCTGGCCCACATCTTTGCCAAAGGAAATTTGCTGACTGGGGTATATCTTGTGTTTGTCAGTATAAGACTCTGTTCGTCTACAGTACGTCTCAGAACAAAACAAAGGTGAAAGACATGAATCCTGACCTGTATTGGGACAGATCACAACTGCCCAGCGACAGACCCGATCATGGTAACCGGCTCGCATTCTCTTATAAAGCGTCATGTGACAGATGACCTCATTCAAACCAGTGTTAATTTCGTTGACGAATAATTTTCGTCATAATTTTCGTCAACGACATTTTTTCACGGACGAAAACGAGACGATGACTAAATAAAAATGGGTTTTGAATGACTAAAACTATGACTAAAATCTACTCTAATTTTCGTCAACGAATAATAACGAGACGAAAATGAAAGAGAGGGACGATTTGGGAAGATATCCAGTCAGAACTGCTGTCCTGTGTGGAAGATGCGCACATTTGAATTGTAATGTGCTGATCTAACCGCGGGAAACGCGGCGCTGTTGCGCGCTCTACAGGCTCGTGCAGCAGCACATCTGACTGCTGCGCAATTAATGAATAGCGCACATTTATGCCATCCGATTGCTTATAAGCTAATGTTGATGAATTATGACAATGTTTACTAACGATGTTTATATGGTAGCATGTTTTAGACGGTTGTAAGAATGCATATTTTATCTCCCTCATGAGCAGCCTGCTACAGTGCAGACTGCAGACATTTCAGAATAAGAGTCACGGTGTATTTCGGGATGGTTTATAATTATAATTTTTTTCCTGGTCATTATTGTTATTTTGTTTAAACAATAAACTGTATTTAATTTAATTTCTGTTTAATTCATAGTAAACTACTGTATCTTCTGTCACAGGAAGGAAAGACTAAGAACATTATTTGACACATTATTCAATATATTTTACAAGTATGGTTATTATTGTTAACTAAACCTAAAACCAAAGAAATCTTCATTACTTGAAATAAACATTAACTGAAATAAAAGATAAATATATAAAAATGTAAACTTAATAGTTTCTAAGCTTTAGCTTAACCTGAGGTATTAAAATAAACAAAAAATAAAAAGTTATAGACATTTAAAAGCAAAAACTAAAAGACATAAACACAAAAAATTACTTTACTACTTATTATTACTACTATTATAACTTTTAACTAAAATTACAATGAAAGCAGGAAAAACTAAAAATCAAATCTAATAAATTTTTTTAAATGTAATCTATAATAGTAGCCTACCTCAATGATAAGTGTGTCAATCCCTGAAAAGTACTGAATTTTGCTCTTTCACGTGTTTTTGCACTTGAACGGTCAAAAACCGTCCGCTTTGGTGAGCAAAGTACAGTTGGGTGAACATAAACAGTTTGGGGAATATCAGATGTGCCTATATCAGTGTATTGGATCTGTGGAAGCATTTTTATTGGAAATGCTTAATGCTTACAATTTAACTAAATTAGATTTTAGTCGACTAATTCTACTGTAGATTTAGTCGACTAAAATCTTATGATATTTAGTCGACTAAAACTAGACTAAAACTAAAACAATTTCCGATGACTAAAATATGACTAAAACTAAATGGCATTTTAGTCAAAAGACTATGACTAAAACTAAATCAAAATTTGCTGTCAAAATTAACACTGATTCAAACATGTGTTTTTCAGGTATAGAGGTTCAGCACATCATCATGATCGTCCTCGGGCTCAGTGTGGTGATGGCCACAGCCGTCGCCTTCATCTTGTACAGGTACAAAGACACAAAGTCAAAGTTTATTTATATAACACCATTTAAACAGCAGCAGATGACCAATGTGCTTTACACTACATCATAAGACATAAAAACAAAACATAAATACAAGAAAGAAGAAATTACATAAATATAAACATCCAAACGGGCCACATTTCACCACAAACACACACACACACACACACACACTATAATATGCTGTTATATTCCATATAACTCCATACAAAAGCAAGAAACTAGATAGGCCTGTGCAAAAAAAAAAAAAAAAAACTTAAATGGTTAATGGTGTAAAAATGACAAATTTTACCTCTTCCCAACAGGGAAAACCACCAACAATCAAGAATGCATGATTATATGGTGTCATGGATTTGCAATCAAAAAATGTCGTTATAATGGAAGTCAATGGGGCAAAAACAGCCATGAACAGTGCACAAAAACTAACAATGCATCAAAACCAGTGTTGTTACTAATCTTTCATGTGTCCAAGACTGTGATAAAAGGTAAAAAAAAAATCCAATCCACAATCACTTTTTATATTGAAAATAAGTCATTTTGTGTGTTTTTATCCCCCAAATCAGTGACATCATTTATGAACTTGGCAATAAAAGAGTAAAAATCCTGGATTTTTTAACATTTAAACATTATATTTAAACATTTAGTAGTTTTGATCAGGACTGAGGTTGATTAACAGATTTATGCAAAAAAAAAAAAAAAATGTGAAAAAATATTTATCTGATACATTTTTTACAGCAGTTTAATTTAGTGGATGTTTTCATCCCGAACATAATGAAAGGGTAGTAAATTTGAACAATACACAAGGGTATAAAAATATAAACCACAAATATATAAAAATGAAGAAAAAAAAAAGAATCATTATTTTTTTTTATCATAGTACATAAATAAAATATATTATTTAAAAGAATATTATTATATTATTATTATGAAAATAATGTAGAAAATGCAAAGAATCTTAATGGTCATAAAAACAGGCTTCATTTAGATGATACAAAATATAGTTTCTTCTCTTTTTCTTTTGATTTTGGGGTGAAACTGCGGTCATTTCCGGCTGTATCTCTCATGATGAGGACAAGTGTGAGTTTTGAGGCATTTAGTGGGTTCAGACACGTATGTGTTTGTGTTTTCAGGCAGAACAGACGAGTGCGTTTCGATCAGAAGAAATGGTCTCACATCGCCCCGTCGCTCATCACACCGCTGGATGACAAAGAGAGAAACCACTTCAGTCTGAGAGTAAAACTGTCCTTCTGTCCGTCTATCTGTTATTACATGTGCAGATGATCTGTGTTCCTCTCAGTGTGATGCTGTCTGTGTGTGTGTCGTAGATCGATGAGGATAAGAAGGGCGACAACAGCGTCCAGATACACAAGGGCCGATACGACAAGAAGGTCTGTGTGTCCCATCACACGTTGTGTGTGTGTGTGTGTGATTGTATTGTGTGTATAATGAATGTTTACATGCATGTTTGTGTTTCTGCAGCCCGTCATTCTGAAGGAGCTGAGAAACACAGACGGAAACTTCTCTGAGGATCAACGAATCGAGCTCAACTCTGTAAAAACCTGTCAAACACATGACACCCTCAAATCAAAAGAAAAGAAATCATTATATTTTTGTTTCACAGCAAAATCAACTCTGCTCAGATTACATATGGTCCCTCTCTATATAGTGTTAAAGTAACACTGAAGCAGAGTTAAAGTTAGTGAGATAATTAAGTGATTAATTAAGTTATGATTGAGCATTAGTGATGAACACCTGCTGTTAACAAGCAGAATCACCGAAGAGAAACACAATAACTACAAATGACTTCAGCCACAGTCTTAGATGAAATCAACTGAAGATAAAAGACATTAAATCTCTCAGGATCTGATTAAAAAACTCCACAAACAGCATATTATCTCATTAACTTTAACTCTGCTTCAGTGTTATTTTAACTCTATGTAGAGAGGGACCATATGTTCTCTGAGCAGAGTTCTGGGGATTTTGCTGTGTTTAAGCAAATTAATATAATAAAAAAACTTTTATTTTTATTATAACAGGGTACAAAACTGAAGTGTTCAGCATTCAAAACAGTCCCAATTGATAAAATAATTATATATGTAAATATTAAGTAATCATGTAAAATCCATTTGGAATATAAAATTTAAAAATAAATTTAAAAGACAAAAAAATAATAATAATTAGGGATGCACGATATATCGGCCACCATTTTGGTATCGGCCGATATATGTTCATTTTTAATGTTATTGTTATCGGCCAGATAGGAAAATTTGGCTGATATATTAAAGCTGATAAATTATGGATTATTTTCTTTAGCTGAGACACTTCAGATGTGCACTTTTCGCATGATGGTTTTGAATTGCTTGAAATATGATTGAAATCAAGGAAAATACAGTTAAATTAATGCTGATTTAAATAAAATTATATTATTGTGCTACAGTAACGAGAATCTAATTAGAATTACAGACAAAAAAAAAAAACATCCTGAAAGTGTGATGAAAATTACAGCACAGTGCAAACAAAATGTTAATTGTGTTAAAAACATGCTAAATTTTCTTCATTTAAGAGTCAAACAGATCCACCATGTTTCCTTCTGATTGGCCTCTTTTAAACTCATCTAAAAGCTGCTGAAAGTTGATTGGCTGATGACGTCTATGTTTTTTAAGATGTGAATGTCTTCATAAATACACCATTTGATTCTTAAAAGGCATTTTTTTTCTATTGACAGCCAATTATAAGTAGCCATGTATATGAATCCTTTTTATATAAGAAAAATGTCACAAATATTTTATTATAGTAGATGTTTTACCAGTGACATTTTGAGGAAATTTTAAATTGTGAAAATTGTGACACTTTTTGTAGCATGACAGGAAGACAAGTAAATAACGAATGGGCAGGACACAATAAGAATTAATGATTTTAATCAAAGTAAATTTATCATTTTTATATTTTATTATAAACAGTTTCCCCACCCTTGAAAAGCACTGGCTGTCACTGCTTAAAAGAGCTTGAATTTCACTTAAAAATCTACAAACCCTGATTATATTCATTACAGTCACTTACTATATTATAATAATGTGTCAAAGGGTAGCACAATTTTGTCATTTTAACAATGCATGACTTCTATTATCTTAGAGCTTTATATAATTGCCATATTACTTTGTTGTTTTGAAGCCTCTCAAGCTTTTTTCTCCAATACCTCACCATAGATTTTTTTCTCGACAGTCATCTCTGCCTTCTTGAATGTAACATTTGAAACATTCAAAGCTGCTTTGAAACCACATGTATTATGAAGAACATATAATAAATGTGAATTGAAATTAATATGTTCACTATGTGCTATATAAATCTGGGGGTAACACTTTATAATATCTTGCATTACAGTAATAGATCATTAGCAAACATTAACAAACGGATTAACGGATTATTAAATAATATATTCAGATAGCTAGAAATATGAGATAATGTGATTGTTAATGTTTAATAATGAACTTAATAAACATTACATAATGACAAATAACATTACAAATGACATTAAACTTCGGTTCATATATTACCTGATGTACTTATTTACATTTACAAATGCAAAAAGGCGTTTGGTCGCGATGAGTGAACTGGATGTTAAGAAAAGAGAAAATTGAACATTATGAGAATAACTAGTCTTACTTTATATTAGGTGTCTTTAACTATGTTTTGCACCTAAATTACAATTATGTACAATTATAATTATTATTATTATTATTAACTCACCACCCTTTACACAAATGCTGTTACAGCAGCTCAAAGTCCAATGCACATTCAGGTAATAATTGATTAGTAAACATTTACAAATAATAAATAGTTTCAATTTTAGATTGTGTACTATGAGAAAATGAACAAATAATTAATAAATGATGTGTAAAGTGTGTAAATAGTGGAAGTCTGCATACATGCTATGAACGAAGACCAAATGTGACCTTTACAGACTGTGGTTATTATATATGTTAACATGAATAGTGCCTAAAATTACTAATTAAACACATTTTATTTACATTAGATAATGATCATTTAAACATTAGCAAGCATATATATATATATATATATATATATATATATATATATATATATATATATATATATATATATATATATAAATATATACAGTACAGTCCAAAAGTTTGGAACCACTAAGATTTTTAATGTTTTTAAAAGAAGTTTCGTCTGCTCACCAAGGCTACATTCATTTAATTAAAAATACAGTAAAAAACAGTAATATTGTGAAATATTATTACAATTTAAAATAACTGTGTACTATTTAAATATATTTGACAAAGTAATTTATTCCTGTGATCAAAGCTGAATTTTCAGCATCGTTACTCCAGTCTTCAGTGTCACATGATCCTTCAGAAATCATTCTAATATGCTGATTTGCTGCTCAATAAACATTTATGATTATTTTCAATGTTGAAAACAGTTGTGTACTTTTTTTTTCAGGATTCCTTGATGAATAGAAAGTTCAAAAGAACAGCATTTATCTGAAATACAAAGCTTCTGTAGCATTACCGTTCAAAAGTTTGGGGTCAGTAAGAATTTTTATTTTTATTTTTTTGAAAAGAAATTAAAGAAATGAATACTTTTATTCAGCAAGGATGCATTAAATCAATCAAAAGTGGCAGTAAAGACATTTATAATGTTACAAAAGATTAGATTTCAGATAAACACTGTTCTTTTGAACTTTCTATTCATCAAATAATCCTGAAAAAAAATATTGTACACAAATATTTTGTACAATTGTACACATTAAATGTTTCTTGAGCAGCAGATCAGCATATTAGAATGATTTCTGAAGGATCATGTGACACTGAAGACTGGAGTAACGATGCTGAAAATTCAGCTTTGATCACAGGAATAAATTACTTTGTGAAATATATTCAAATAGAAAACAATTATTTTAAAATTGTAATAATATTTCACAATATTACTGTTTTTTACTGTATTTTTAATTAAATAAATGTAGCCTTGGTGAGCAGACAAAACTTCTTTTAAAAACATTAAAAATCTTAGTGGTTCCAAACTTTTGGACTGTACTGTGTATATATATATATATATATATATATATATATATATATATATATATATATATATACAAATAATGATCTGCTAATCATGTAATAAGTTCATTATTTGTAGCTGTGTGAACATATTAATGAATAATCTGTTAAGCATTATGTAATGTTTTTGGTCGCTTAGCAATTTTTTTTTTAATTTTTTTTTTAGAATCAACACTTCTGATATTAAAATAAGTAGTTTATGTTGCTGATGTTGATGCTGTTTTTGGTCCTGTGTGTTGTTATCGTTACAATGGTGATGTGGACTGTGTTATTCTCTTTCACAGTAGAACTGTTTTTGAAACTTTACAGTTCTTGTTTGTTCTTTTTTGTGAAGCAGCAATTACACAATGCTTTAATTAAAATTGACAACTTAGAAAAACATTAGAATAATAGAAATCATTTAATTGTAATAGTAGTAAAATACAAATAAAGTGACAGAGCAAGCAATTAAAAATCATACACTGTTGTTTTAACATTTAACTATAACATTTTGTGAACATGAAAGAAGGCTGTTTTTATGTGTTACTTTACATATATTTATCTAAACTCTCCATTGTTTGAACTTTTGAGTATTTTCTCCATTCAACTGGTATCTCACTCCAACTCTTAACCCTTTCGCACGTAAGTTTCAAATGTTCTGGCTGACCCCCCAGCGTGAGTTTTTTTAAGGCGACCGTTATTTAGAACGTATCACTTTATGGTTTCCATGGTGACGCGTCATTGCTTGTTACTTGGCACACCGCAGCACTGTATGAATGATGATCTGCTTTCATTTAATTTTTCCTTTTTTATTCAAAATATTCACAAATTTGTTAACTATAGCATGAAATATCTAATAATCCGATTGCCAAATATGTGCAAGTGGATGTGTTTTGCTGTTTAAACACCTTTATAACGATCGCGTTAGTTGAGCCATATGAGCGATGGGCGCCGCCATGTTAGTTTGCACCGCGCAGAGAATCGGATCTGTTGGATTTACAACCCGTGAATTTATCCACTTCTCCCGAAATACATGAAAGTAAGTGTGCCGGTGAACTGGGGAAGAATAGAGTAAGCTTTTAAGTTACTTTCACAATGTGTATCTGATATGAATTAAACGTGTTGTCAAGTTATAATGGAAAGGGTTGTTATTTCCGCTTCTATAGACATCATTGTGTATTTTACAAACTCTAAATATATTGTTTTGTTAGTACTCATGTGTATTTAAATGTATGAAAACCTGAAATGAACATTATTTGGTTGAAAACACTGCATATATGTGATATGAAAAGCGCTGCGTGTGTCCGTCTCTGGTTTAGCGCCAGTTAAAGCGCGCACGCACATTTGAATTTGGCAGTTGATCACGTAATGCACTGAACGTTCTAATCACACCGGTGTGATCGTACGCTTCTGGGGCCAGCCAAGACTGATCACACCGGTGTGATCGTACGCGTTAAAGGGTTAAATGTTTTATTGTAGTGTTTTTCCAGATCTTTTTAGAATCTGCACACAAACCACTTCCAGTAGGGCAGTTCAGAGAGATCAGGAGCAGTGGTGTAGTCCTAAAAAAATAAGTGGTGTACTATTACCCCCCCCCCCCCCCCCAAAAAAAAAGAAAAAAAAAAAACCCAAAAACACAAGTAATTGTACTTTATGTTGTTGTTCATTAGTAACATGCTTCATTAAAAACAAATAAATACAGTGCATTCTAAAATTGGTTGACATTTTTAATGCTTTACAGTTTGACTATTATTTAAAAAAGTTGCTTTGGAATTATATTCACTGTGAAAAGTGATATCTGAAATTAAAGTTTCATTTTATTCAAAAGGGTGTTAAAAAAGCCAATTATTCGAAATCTAATTTATTAACATTATAAAAATGTGGTCACAAACAAAAACAGTAATCAGGCTGAATGAATTTAAACCACTCTCTGTCAGTAGGTGGCGCTTATGGAGCAGCAGAAATAGAGCTGTTTCCCCGGTAACCTCTGTAAACTCAGTTTTATATTATTTATTACTATATAAGCGTATCAGTTTGACAGAATTGTCTACTTCATTGTGTTATAAGAAGTCAAACTATCATTTTCCATTATAAAAGCATTTGTTATGAAAAAATAGCCTATACACATAGCCTATAGAAACAAGATGTCACAGATGTAATATAAATCTAGTGAATTCCCTTAATAGGTTATAAATTCTACAAGTTAGGCAAATTTACCATAATTACTATAAAACTATATAAATTCTAATAAGGGAGGGTCATGAATAGTTTAAAAAGCTCCCTAATAATTGTTGGGGCAAGATTTGTCGTCCTCTTTTCAGTCTTTTGTTCATTTTGTCCATCAGTCTAGATCACGTTTGACTTTCTCTATAGCGTTATAAAGTGTTTAACTCTCAATAGAATTCAAATGGATCGCACATTTTATCATCAGTGTCGGGATGGCTCGTGGAAATCTTTTCACACTTTTGGAGCTTAATAAGATTCATAGTAGCAGCCTAGTATGTTTCGCTTTTGATTCGCGCACTAATGCATTAAATAAGCAAGGCTTCATTTGCGTTTATGGTCTTTTCAGTTTGTACGGGAACTTAGCGCTTATAAAAGCTCTGAACGCATGATGTAGGCTATATAATTAATGAATAGTCTTATTTCCTCACCACCATATTTCTCACGCCGAGACCGCTGCAGTGAGAGAACTGCGCTCAATGCGCCGCTCAAAACACCGAGCGGCTTTGATCGGAGTCTCTCACTGCAGCGCGAACACGCACAGCCTGGTTTTTAGCCGATGATGAGCGGAAAAAGGTAGAATGACAGAAGTGCTCATGCACCAATTACAACAAAGAATCGCGAGTTTACACAAAAGCATTGGACACACAGTTAAAGGAGAAGATAACAGGACATTATTTAGCGGAGTAAAGTTAGTTTTGTTTTGGATATTCGTCACACATTCAGCAATAAACGGCAATAACTCCAAAACGACACGCCCCCCCCAAAATCTAAACGGTATTATCGTTAAAAGGGCAAAGCTAGTAATGTTTCACAAGCTTTCTTTTCATTATTTTTGCTCGATCTAACGAGCAATGACCCGCCAAAGCCGTCGCAATGTGAGTTACGGCGAGAAGACTCGCTCTTGGCTGAGCTGTAAGTTGGGGACCGTGGGGAAAGTGCAAGTTTTCTTCGTTTTTTGCTATAACTCGGTGAGTGGTGTTTTTCTAATAGCTCTTTTGTTAAAAGTCCTATAAACATGAGACCAGTGTCATTCAGTAGAGGGGGACAGGGGACAACTTTCACAACCTCTTTTTTACCCCTACTGGTGGAAAAGGGAACTGCATGTCCAAAATTAACTTTCTTTTTGTAATAGCTTTGTCCACCGGGGAGACAGAGACATCAAACCAGTGTCATTCAGTAGAGGGGGACAGGGGACAACTTTCACAACCTCTTTTTTACCCCTACTGGTGGAAAAGGAAATTGCATGTTCAAAATTAACTTTCTTTTTGTAATAGCTTTGTCCACCGGGGAGACAGAGACATCAAACTAGTGTCATTCAGTAGAGGGGGACAGGGGACAACTTTCACAACCTGTTTTTTACCCCTACTGGTGGAAAAGGAAATTGCATGTTCAAAATTAACTTTCTTTTTGTAATAGCTTTGTCCACCGGGGAGACAGAGACATCAAACTAGTGTCATTCAGTAGAGGGGGACAGGGGACAACTTTCACAACCTGTTTTTTACCCCTACTGGTGGAAAAGGGAACTGCAACTCAAAATTAACTTTCTTTTTGTAATAGCTTTGTCTATCAGAGAGACAGAGACATCAAACCAGTGTTATTCAGTAAAGGGGGACAGGGGACAACTTTCACAACCTCTTTTTTACCCCTACTGGTGGAAAAGGGAACTGCAACTCAAAATTAACTTTCTTTTTGTAATAGCTTTGTCTATCAGAGAGACAGAGACATCAAACCAGTGTCATTCAGTAGAGGGGGACAGGGGACAACTTTCACAACCTCTTTTTTTACCCCTACTGGTGGAAAAGGGAACTGCATGTCTAATATTAACATTCTTTTTGTAATAGCTTTGTCCATCAGAGAGACAGAGACATCAAACCAGTGTCATTCAGTAGAGGGGGACAGGGGACAACTTTCACAACATTTATTTTTTACCCCTACTGGTGGAAAAGGAAATTGCATGTTCAAAATTAACTTTCTTTTTGTAATAGCTTTGTCCACCGGGGAGACAGAGACATCAAACTAGTGTCATTCAGTAGAGGGGGACAGGGGACAACTTTCACAACCTCTTTTTTACCCCTACTGGTGGAAAAGGGAACTGCAACTCAAAATTAACTTTCTTTTTGTAATAGCTTTGTCCCTCAGTGAGACAGAGACATCAAACCAGTGTCATTCAGTAGAGGGGGACAGGGGACAACTTTCACAACCTCTTTTCGTACCCCTACTGGTGAAAAAGGGAGCTTTAGTACCTTGATTTGTGATAGTTGTTCTGAATATTTGTTGGATTGTCACCATTGTTCATACGCTGAATCTTGATGTCTGTGTCTACATCATCTTGTCCAAAGAATTTCTAAATATAATTTATTAATAATAATAATAATAATAATAATAAATAACAATCAGAAAAAAAAAAAATAATTTAAAAAGTCAAGGGTCAAGAGCCTAAGTAAAGCAAATGCTCACTTCCATAACAGTGACTTTAAAACTTTATTATTATTAAAACAACAACAACAACAACAAAAACATCAACATCTTAACCTCATTTAATTCTTAAGAAGTTTTATATTAAAGAAAGTCAGTCTGGTTTGTAATAAGTAAAGATGCTGACATCTAGAGAGATCTGTTAGTGTTTTTGTTTTTTTTAACTTAAAATTAGGAGATGAATTAGGATATTTTATTTTGTTTTTTAACTTAAAATTAGGAGATGAATTAGGATATTTTATTTAGTTTTTTAACTTAAAATTAGGAGATGAATTAGGATATTTTACCTTAATTGTACAGTTTTTGTTTGGCAAATGCTTCTGCCAGTCACTGAGTGTTTCTTTTTTAATGATGTTTAACTGTTATTTTCATTAATGGTAAATGTTTGGCACACTTTGCTGCCATGTATTTTACTATTTTTTTTTTTTACATTTATTTTTTACAGTATACATTACCAAGCAGTGATATATTATATATTTATAATCCAGTTAGATAGTAAGGATTTAAATTAACCACCACTGTAAATACTACATGGTATTCTGAACCTACATTTCAGGATGTATTTTCATATTTGTACTGGTATAGTTTTAAGTGAAAGGATGCCCAATGCTATTTTTGAAAGGACAATATAGACAGAAAGTGTATATTTATTATCATAAAAATGACAAATGCTTTATGCATACCATTGATTAATACATATATTTTAACTAAATGTGAAACAGTCACTATTGTGCATTGAGTTTTACTTTCACTACTTGTAGGCTAATGAGTGAAGATACATTTGACAAATACTATGTCACTACTATTGTAATGAGATGTAAGGGTATAAATTTAATTTTCCTAAATGTTTTCAGGTTATCGAAAGCTACATCCAAACCTTGTTAAATTCCAAAGGTTATGGAAAGTACATCTTTTTATTCAACCACTTCTCTGCCGGTGTTGTTGTGTTTGGGGAGAGATCTGCCATGTCCAGGCACAGTTTCCGAAAGGTCAGACTTTACGGTTGTTCTTCTGTGCAAAATGAAAATTACAATAATAATAATATTTTTATAATTTTTATAATTTTATTATAATAATAATAAAAAGTACAATAATATAATATAATATTTCAACTCGTTTGAAGGTCAACTTTGAAAAATATGACGCCATAATCGGATTTATGCAAGTAAACAAGAACCACTGGAAATTTCTGGTGTGTAAAACCATTGTTAAACCATAGTTCATTACTTATGTATATGAAAAACTAACCAAACTATATGTTTTAACAGTACCTCAATAGGACATCACAGAAGGTTTTAGTGGTGGATCCCCAAGGGTTAGATGAAGCTAAAGAATCCGAACTTGCTGCCGAAAGATTCAGGTATTGTATTATATTATTCCCTTTTTTAAATTATCATACAGTACATTATCATATGAACTAATATAACTAAATTTGATAATATACAATTCTCACGTGTAGAACATACTTCAAAATGCGGCAAATACTGTATGGTAAGACGGACTGGGTGGATGTGGCATGGACACATGGTGTGTTGAAGCACACCATTCAAAAAGACAGTTGTAGCTGTGGTGTTTATGTCATGCAGGTAGCTATACAATTTAGAACCTTAGAACACTAATTTTTGCATAACCTCAAATGTGTAATATTTAAATTTCTTATTCTTTAATGGCTAATGTATTTTGCAAGTTTGTTTAATGATATTTATGTTACCCAACAGATGGCTAAGGAGGTAGTGGAGTCATTTCCAGAGACACCATCTAAAATCAGGATACCTTCTAGCCAGCATATCCTATCTGAGCTGCGTAAGGAGATGGCAGTAACCATCCTAGAAGCATCAGGTATGTATTTTAAGCACACATTAATGAGAATCATGCACAAATCTTTCAGTATGAGTGCTCTTTCACTACATATATGGGCATGAAAAGCCAAGCCTCCTACAAAATGATCTAAAGTCAACAAATCATTTGCAAAATATAGTTAATTCATATTTTATATATTTCATTATGTACATTATTAATATATTAAGATAAGGCTATATACTGTACAATTAGTGATTTAATTCCTTGTTACTGTAATTAACAAGATTATTTTAATTAATTACATTTAATTAATTAGCTCATATGTGAACAGTTAGATGTTTTTTTATGCTTTGTTAACAACTTATTAACCGCAAAATGTTAGCACTTTGGATTAGGTTAGGGTAGGTCCTTTTCATATTTCTGGGGTTCTCAAAAGTGGAAGTATTCATAGTTGGGTTAACTTTTATAGCGGTGAATGAGAGACTTTCATGACTAAACCACTAACTAAGCTCATATTAAATGTCAAGATTTATTTTTATTTTTTTGTTCAAATGTATTAACCATAATAAATTGTCATAATTTTCCATGACCTAATGTAAAGTGAAAAATATTTACTTATTTAGATGTTTACAAGGAATAAAAAGCATTATCTTAGTCTTTACATATGACCTAATTATAAAATTTTGATTTATACCCTGACAATGAGTGAAGAACTCACTATATATTAATCTATTAATACATTAACAGTTAAGAGAATACAATATACAAACCAGGAGTTAATTATTTAATTTGCAATTGATTTGTAAGCACTTGATTAGTTTATATACTTAGTAAGAAGTGTCAGCATTTTTTTTTTTTTTTTTCACAGGGCCAGAGTACAAAACAAAGTTGCTAATTACAGCTTATCACAGTTTTCTTAAATATACACCTTCATTGGACCATAATGTAAGAATATTTATAGTCTTGTAATCAGAGGCCATTTCAGTTTTAGGTTCTTACTGGCTGAAATTTAATTTTTAATGTTATTAAATTATTTTAATATTAATTAATTTTTTAAAAATATATCTATCTATCAAAAAATTAGAGCATTTAAAATAGAACACTGATTTGTGAGAATGTAATTACAGTGTTCAACCCCAAGGATCATTGCTCCTTTTGTGGACAAGAGTCTCCTGCTGGACGTGTGGGTCTGAACACATGGGTTTGTGTCCTTTATTATGAAACAATTCTTATTAGATAAGCTATTTGACATAGATCTTATGTGTTAAACTATTACATCTACTTATATAATTAGTATGCAGATAATTAAATAATTAGTATGGAGTCAACCTTGAAATGACATTAAAGCAAATGTTCTGTAGTACTTTGTATTAAGTAAATAAAGATCATATATTTTCATTATTTCAATTTCCCCCCACCAGATTCAGTGCAGCAGCTGTGCAAGATGGTACCACGCAGTCTGTGTCAACATTACCAAAAAAGGTGTACGAAAACTAAAAAGAGCACTGTGGTTGTGTGCTTTCTGTAAGTAAACACTACTAAATCCTTTGAGACAAAAGATGTAAAAAGATATTGTTTAATTTTGTATGGTTTTCATTTTATGTTGAATGTTTGCATAAACACGAGTTCTGTCAAAATGGCTGTTGTCCTGACAATTTTTGGGGTGAGGTCTGGGAACCTATTAACAGCATTCATATTTTTATGTGCTGTTCCATATTCAACCAGTAGGGTCAAGTCAAGTCTCCTTTATTTATGTTTCATTTTTTTACAGTACAGATTGTTTAAAGCCAGCTTTACAGTATTAACAGCAAAAATCTTCATTATGTAAATTTTGACATTGTAAGGATATAAATAAGGTATAATCTGTACATGCAGTTCCATTTTTCACTAGTAGGGGTAAAAAAAGAGGTTGTGAAAGTTGTCTACTGTCCCCCTGTACTGAATGACACTGGTTTGATGTCTCTGTCTCTCTGATGAACAAAGCTATTACAAAAAGAATGTTAATATTAGACATGCAGTTCCCTTTTCCACCAGTAGGGGTAAAAAAAGAGGTTGTGAAAGTTGCCCCCTGTCCCCCTGTACTGAATAACACTGGTTTGATGTCTCTGTCTCCCTGATAGACAAAGCTATTACAAAAAGAAAGTTAATTGTATACATGCAATTTCCTTTTCCACCAGTAGGAGTAAAAAATAAATGTTGTGAAAGTTGTCCCCTGTCCCCCTTTACTGAATAACACTGGTTTGATGTCTCTGTCTCTCTGATGGACAAAGCTATTACAAAAAGAAAGTTAATTTTGAGTTGCAGTTCCCTTTTCCACCAGTAGGGGTAAAAAAGAGGTTGTGAAAGTTGTCCCCTGTCCCCCTCTACTGAATGACACTAGTTTGATGTCTCTGTCTCCCCGGTGGACAAAGCTATTACAAAAAGAAAGTTAATTTTGAACATGCAATTTCCTTTTCCACCAGTAGGGGTAAAAAACAGGTTGTGAAAGTTGTCCCCTGTCCCCTTTTACTGAATGACACTGGTTTGATGTCTCTGTCTCTCTGATGGACAAAGCTATTACAAAAAGAAAGTTAATTTTGGACATGCAGTTCCCTTTTCCACCAGTAGGAGTAAAAAAGAGGTTGTGAAAGTTGTCCCCTGCCCCCCTCTACTGAATGACACTGGTTTGATGTCTCTGTCTCTCTGATAGACAAAGCTATTACAAAAAGAAAGTTAATTTTGGACATGCAGTTCCCTTTTCCACCAGTAGGGGTAAAAAAGAGGTTGTGAAAGTTGTCCCCTGTCCCCCTCTACTGAATGACACTGGTCTCATGTTTATAGGACTTTTAACAAAAGAGCTATTAGAAAAACACCACTCACCGAGTTATAGCAAAAAACGAAGAAAACTTGCACTTTCCCCACGGTCCCCAACTTACAGCTCAGCCAAGAGCGAGTCTTCTCGCCGTAACTCACATTGCGACGGCTTTGGCGGGTCATTGCTCGTTAGATCGAGCAAAAATAATGAAAAGAAAGCTTGTGAAACATTACTAGCTTTGCCCTTTTAACGATAATACCGTTTAGATTTTGGGGGGGGCGTGTCGTTTTGGAGTTATTGCCGTTTATTGCTGAATGTGTGACGAATATCCAAAACAAAACTAACTTTACTCCGCTCATTATTTTATGGACTTTCGAAGCAAAAACAAGTGGGTATACGCAAATACTGATCCTTAGAAGTCGTAATACGCAAACAGCCCTGAGCAAAAAGTAAGCATACGCCGTATGCGTGCGTATCGCCCCGACTACACCACTGATCAGGAGTGATGCTCCAGTCTGCATAAACTCCTCCAGCGCTTCTGTAATCTTTCGAGAGGACTTTATAATCTGAATCATTGGGATAAAAACACAGACTGCTTGCTACTGCTGATGTGCAGATGTTAATTTGTAAGTTTGTTGTTCCACTGTAAAACCACCCATTCAGGCCAGTCACTCTGTGGAAAGGAACACTGTGATCTCCATGATGGTTTTCCATGTTGTTGGTGCAGATGGCTCCACAGAATGGACACTGAACCCAACAGCACTGACAGAAGTGATCAATCAGTATCTCATCTGGTTTCTTTCTGCACTTTTCCATTTTTATGTCATTAATGCTGTTACATCCTTTTAGTAGTTTTGACATCCTTTCTGTTAGACTTTCATTTAAAATCTTCTCAAGAAAGTCAAAGTCTGTAATTTCACTGAGGTAGACACATGAATGTCCTGTGAATTTCAGCTCATCTGTTAGAGTTTCAGTGAAGATTTTCTGCCACATGATGGCATCTCCTTTGTTTCTCTTGACCTCCACTATTGACTCTTGCATTGCTGCACTCACAGCCTTTACTTTGAGTGTGAGATTGTTTCTGAATGTAGTGAGGACCTTTTTGTGGTGCTGATTGATGAACTTGTTGACTTCACAAGTAACAAAATGTTTGAAATGTTCTCTGGGATTATGAATGTACTTCATACTTTCTTCAAAAATCTTCTCCTCTGCAAGGGTTTTCAGAAGGTGTTTTTCCAGTTTTGATCTGTTCCCATTTAATGATGTTTTATTAACAAAATTCGGGAGGAGCAAGTTCAGATAATTAACCTAATTAGCACAGGTGGAGAGCATTCAGTTAATCAACTCAACCAATGTCAAGAGATATAAATTCAGCAGACTTACCTCCTCACTTCTAGTTCTATCTACTTTTACCACACCGGGGGAGTACTCTGGGTTCGGGCCAAAATTCCGAGCTCAAAGCCCTCTCCCCGGACAGCACGCCAAATTTGCATAACTTTACTCTATTTAATTATATGGATATGTGAACTCGTGAAATGCTGGTATATCAGACTTCATCAGGTCAGTCAAGTCAATAGCAGTTTTGTTGTAAACCGCTTGCAAGATGGAAGATTCAAGTTTGCTGCAAATGAATTCACCAAATATGGCTGTTGTTATTGCTCCTTTGTAGTAGTTCTTGAAAACGCTGTAATATTGAGGTTTCTGCTTCTCAAGATAAATTCTTGAATCATTTGCATTCCTGAATTCATTGTGAAGTACAGTAAATTTGTCACGTGTGTGAACTTGCACGTGCAGACAAAGATCCACAGTGAACTCTTTCTTTAATCTAATTTTCTTGTGCTCATTTTGGTATTTTTTGATGTGGTTTTGAACATGTGCTGTAAGTTCTTGAATGTAGCCATGATGGTAACCTAGTTTAGCTGTTTGAGTCTGCTCAAGTATTTTCCTGCTCTGATCAATGATATTTCTGATCAGAACCCTTACTGACAGGACACATTTCTCTACCAGGGTATTGTTCTGAAATTGAGGTTCAACCTGTCTGAGAGGGTTTAATGACTGTAAGGGTTTCTTAAAAATGAAAATAAATGTGATGATTGTGATTTTTATATGACAGACATGTCTTCCTCTTTGTTAGAGCTTGCATCTGCCTGTTTAGAAGAATCTAAGAGCTCCACATTCTTTTTCAGTATAATGTAATCAGAATAATCAGCCAGGCGGTCTATCTGTTTATAGTATGTCTCATGTTTCCTCTTCTGCAGAAGAGTCAATTCATGGTTTTCTGACAAGATTTGTGTGACATCCTTACAAAAGTCCATGTCTTTCACTGGAGGAGTGTCTTTGATCAGTTCAGTGATCCATGTGATCCAAACTGAATCAAACTCTCTCTTCAGCACATATTCATCTGTTTCCGTATTTTTAAAGAACAAAGCAAGTTCCTTGCTCAGACTGAAGAGCTTATGTTCATACTCTGTCTTTTTACCATCCAACTTTTCTCTTACTTTATGATGTTTTATTAACAAAATTCGGGAGGAGCAAGTTCAGATAATTAACCTAATTAGCACAGGTGGAGAGTATGTCAAAAGGTTTAAATTCAGCAGACTGACTTCTGACATCTGAGAGTTTATCAGTATTAGGCCCCGCCCTACGTTCCGGTCTAAAATTGAGCTCTCGCCGTCCGTGAAAAATTGAAAAATGAAAAATTCTTCGTCCTTGAGGAATCTTACCTCAATTTTCTGGCCTAAAAAGTGATTATCCTCCACACCGCACCACCGCCGATCCCTCGGCGTTATCTTGCAGGTCTCAGCCCAAACCAACCAGCCCAGCATGCCGAGGCCAACATATCCGCGATCTCTTTCCCCGTCTTTCTCATCTCCAACTCATTCAATCTTTCCGGCCATAAAGAAATGGACAATAAAGCCCCTCAGACGCCACGCTCGTGTCTCGGGCAATGTTGCCCTCTTCCCGCAAAGGAATGGGCCTTCCTCCAAAGTCAGGCCGCTGCAACAGGCTTTCAACAAGCCGCGCAGCTGATTCATTGTTGGCCAGCTTTCTCTCTTCACCCTGCTGGCTCAAAACCGTAAAAAACACAGCTCAAATCCTTTTCGTTTTCCCTGGTTGAATTTTGCTTTACTTTGGTCGCTAAATCACAAGCACGGTTTAAGCTATCTGGATACTCAATTTTTGATTGGAATGGATGTTTTGAACCGTTTTATAGATTTGCCGTTTCTAATTTAAGGCGCTGTACAAACAGCTTGGACATCATGTGCAGTTACATCGCACGCACAGTTGCAGAATAAAAAAAAAACGTAATCAGCGCTGTCCTGAGATGAACATAAAATATAATTCTAATCGGTTTGTTTCTGTTTTAAAGTAACCAAAACCCAGCTTCACTATCGTTAAAGAGTCACTGCACAGACTGGTAAGACAATTTCATACACTCATTCATTCTCACTAATGGATTCAAATAAATTCCACGACTGTATCTGTACATTTATCTGTATAAAATAATTAATGTTAAGACTCAGATAATAACTGATGAAAATAACTGTTGAGGGTTCCTCCTAGTGATGGGAGAAACAAAGCTTTTGAATCAATTGAACCAATTGCTTTGAGAAAATTATTCGGTTTCCCTCGGATCGTCACACGCCGGTCTACTAGTCATAAATGCACCGTTTCCAAGCATGCATGGAAAAACATTTTTTCCAACCAGTTGCAACTGTTTCAAGTGTTAACTGCTATTAACAAATTATCTAATACCATTAGATAATACTATAGCTGAAGTATCGTGGTACTATGCAGTATACAAAATGGACCGAATTTTCATAAAAAAAAAAAAAAATAAATAAAAAAAACAGACCAGATTTTTCTCTGAATACTTCATTAATAATGAGAACAGGCTTTTGTTACCAATCAATGAATCACTGTAAATGCATTCAGCAGTGTACATTCAGCAGAAGCTGCATGAAGTTACATGGCATTTATGCATTTGCACTTCAATTATAATTAAAAAATAAATAAATAAATAAAATACAAATAAATCACTTAGTGAGTCAGCGACTCACCTGATTCGTTCAAAACAGATTCATTTAGAAACTAAACAAAAAGGACGCTCTTCTCGTATCACAAACTATCAGGAGCATTTTTTTTTCTGGCATGAAATTTCCAACCTTGATTGGAGAGCAGTACTAAAACATAATGAGTGCAAAGCCGCCATTGATGAATGGAATTGCATTTGTCTGAAACTTTATCTTTTTGCAAGATTGGGGAACAATAAGGTACTACACAACATTTACTACACTGGGCACAGCAGACAGGCAACGGCAGTCTCTTTTAATGATTTTGCAGGCATGCGCGTTCAAACGAAGTGTACCTGCCGCTCATACTACATTTCTTATGGTACTACCGTACCGACATACTACCAATACAATGGAATTGGCAGTATTTTGAAGCTTTAGTATCGCAATACTACTGTAGTGCCGGTACACCGTGCAACCCTAATATGAAATGTCAGTATTATGTGTTATTTTATTAAATTGTTGTTACAATTATTTTGTTTTGTTTGCTTTATGAAGGTCGCCAGCAAGATCAGAGCACAGATTTTATCTGAAATTCAGGCAGCTGGCTCCAAAGGTGGACCCTGACCCAACCTATTCACTTTTCCAAATATTTGTTACTCACAGGACAGCACCCAATCAAGTCAGTTTTATAGAGCTTTTTACATGCAGGCTGTGTCGGGGCAGCTTTACAGTGATAGCAATATAATTTTGCCTGCACAGCAGCTCTAGAAGAAAATGGTGCCACTGTGCAGCTTAAGTAAGTCCAGTATTGATTCATTCCATCATAAAACTACTTATTCATGGAGTTAATTTATCTATACAACAGCTCTGGAGGAAAAGTGATGTCATCATCCAGGACAGTTCAGTTTGCATACAATGGTGTGCAGTGAAGACAATAAAGGCAGATCAAAACATTGTTGAATATCAAGTGTCCCCAACTAAGCAAGCCAGAAGCAACAGCGGCAAGGAACCACAGCTGCCCCAAAAGGCCTCTCCAAGCATCAGATTCAAACACTCTAGTCGCTGACCATCAGAGGCTTTAACCCTTTGATGCACAAGCTATGAAAACCCCTTCTAATGCACAACATGGGTCAAAAATGACCTGTATTCGTTTCCTATGTTATTTCAATCATGGCTAAGTGTTTCTTTGCTGAATCTTTAAAAGAAATGTATTTTATCATTTATTTATTCCAGGTATTCCTTAGATATATTGTTTTTGATTGTCAAAAATAATTGTTTATTTTTTCTTTCTTACTTTATAAACAAACACAGTTCCCTTTCAGTCGGTCACGTTCGACGTACGTCAGTAGTGACCGACGAATTGGGATATCGCTTAGAGAGCCCTATCATCTTCGTATGAACTAAAACAAGCCAATGGAATTGGCGTGCGATATTTGCATAATGCGCACCGCCCCCGTCAGGTGTATATAAATAGGAAGCGGATGCAATCGCACTCTGTCTTTCGCTTCGGAGCCATTCACTGGTGTCCTGTTTGAAGACTCTTTTCTTCGTTTGTTTTTTGAATTAAAACATTGCCTCAAGAAGAGGATTACAGCGAGCTTCAGTGCTGGTGAAGAGGGCACGTTCAGCGAGGTCGCGAGTGTCCGAGGAGCTGAGCTATAAGCTCTAAAAACTGCTGTTTTCACAGCAACACAAAGAGTGTGTGTGTGAGCGATTTGGGCCGGTTCCTCGGTGTGTCAGGGAGTGGTGTACCTGACACATCGCGTCGCTCCCTGGGTGCTTCAGCACGAGTGAGTTGACTTCCCCTTCTAAAAGAGCTTTACAGACGAACCCTGACAGTATGTCATTTCGTCTGTGCGTTACTGGGTGCGGTCGTTCCCTGGTCCCTGCTGATGGGCACAATCGCTGCATCTCGTGTTTGGGCGTTCAGCACGCTGAAGCAGCTTTTGTGGATGGTTCATGTTCCCATTGCGGGAACATGACCATCGCGGTGCTGAGGTCGAGGCTCTCCTTCCTGAAGTCTCAGGAAGCGGGAGTCCCCTCTCCTATGCCGCGTACGACCGTTTTTTCCGGCCCTGGGAACCGGAAGGACGGTACGGCGCTGTATAGGGAGGGCGGCCTGAGGATAACGGTCAGGGCTCCCCCGCCGAGCGGAAACGCTCCTCGGGCCCCTGCCCCCTCGCCAGCACCGCAACCCATCTTTCGCCCGTTGGTTTCCGCTGGGCCCTCTTCGGACTGTCCAGCCGTTACCTTCGGTGCGCCGGCGGAGGATCAGATGTCGGTCGCTGCGTCGGAAGGCGAGTTTGAGAATTCGGGGGAGGAAGATCCGGACGCGCTGCCGCCCTCCGGGACGGTAGCGGTGGCCGAGTCGGATCCCGAACTCTCGGCTGTGCTCTCTCGGGCAGCCTTGTGCGTCGGGCTCGAGTGGAACCCTCCACCCTGTCCCGGCCCATCTCGGCTGGATGATTGGTACTTGGGGGGGGGTCGCGCTGGGCAGCCCCAGCGTCCCGCCCCAATGCCTTTCTTCCCGGAGGTGCATGATGAGGTGACCAGGTCTTGGCAGACACCGTATAGTGCCCGTACCAGGCCTGGCCCCCCGTCCGCCTTCACCTCCCTGGACGGCGGGGTAGCCAGGGGGTACGCGAGGATCCCGCCAGTCGAGCGGTCTGTTGCGATGCAGTTGTGTCCAACAGCCACCGGCTGGCGTGGTGAGCCGCGTCTCCCGTCCCGGGCCTGTAAGTTCTCAGCCGGTCTGACTGAGAAAGCTTACAGTTCCTGTGGGCAGGCTGCCTCCGCCCTGCACGCGATGGCCCTCTTGCAGGTTCACCAAGCAAAGGCGCTGTCGGAGATGCCCCAGGAAGGTCCTGACCAACAGCTGCTGGGGGAGCTGCGCGCTGCCACTGACCTTGCCCTCCGGGCAACGAAGGTGACAGCACGCGCTGTTGGTCACGCGATGTCTACCTTGGTAGTCCAGCAGCGCCACCTCTGGCTGACCCTCGCGGACATGCGGGATGCCGACAAGCAGCGGTTCCTAAATTCCCCCGTGTCCCCGGTCGGCCTATTCGGCGACGCGGTGGAGAGCTTCGCCCAACAGTTCTCCGCTGCACAGAAGCAGGCTGAGGCTATCAGTCACGTCATGCCACGGCGGTCCGCTGCTGCCTCCACCCAGCCGCCCGTGGCTCAGCCTCAGCCCGCTCGTCGCCGAGGGCGCCCGCCTGCATCGTCCTCCGCCCCTGCCAAGACGGCAAAGCAGCAGCCCACACCAGCCAAACAGCAGGGTGCCGGTCGCGGACGTGGTGCCCAGCCCGTCTCCGCTAAGCCCGGTGGTAAACGCAAGAGCAAGACACGGCACTGAGACGGGCAACCTGGAGGGGAAGGATCTTGCTCTTCGGGAGAGTTTTCCACCATCTCTCCCACCCCCGGAGGAGGGCCGGGGGGAATTTGTGTTTGTCTGTCCACCGCCGCTGGCTCTCCGGAGTCCAGCGGTACCCACCTTTTCACAAAAAGAGCAGTTTCCTCAAACTCCAGGTCACAACAAGCGGTGTCTGCCAGTGTGCCAGGCTCCGCCTCGCCGCTGACAGCTCCCTCCCCATTCGCCAGCAGGTGGCAGTGTGTTGGTGCAGACCGTGCCCCGTGCGCTGTCTCCCATGCACACTGCTGCCTCGCAGAGTCCGACCCTGCTCCGGGCCGCCCCCAAGCCGTCCGGGTCGGGTCCCTCTCTGCCTTGCTGCCCCACCCCCGGTGCGTCTGTGGTGCCTTTGGTCCCGCTGGCTCAGTGTCTGGAAGCGTGGATCACGCTCCCCAGCCTGTCCAGTTGGCTCATTCGTACTATCAGACTCGGCTATGCGATTCAGTTCGCCCGGCGTCCCCCGGTCTTCAGGGCTGTCCACTTCACTCAGGTGTCGTTGGACAATGCACCTGTTCTCCGGGCGGAGATTGCTGTCCTCCTGGCGAAGGATACAATCGAGCCGGTCCCTCCAGCCGATATGAAGTCGGGGTTCTACAGCCCCTGCTTCATTGTACCGAGAAAGGGCGGTGGGCTACGGCCAATCCTGGACCGTCCCCAGGATTGGTTTGCAGCAATAGACCTGAAGGACGCGTGCTTTCATGCCTCGATTCTGCCTCGACGCAGACCCTTCCTAGGTCGGTCTGCGTTCGAGGGTCGGGCATGTCAGTACAAAGTCCTACCCGACATGGTTGTAGCTCCCAACCGGTTGGGTCTTCAGGTCAACTGGGACAAGAGCAAACTCGCCCCCGGGTAGAGGATCTCTTGTCTCGGTCTCGAGCTAGACTCGGTCGCACGGACTGCGCGTCTCACCGAGGTGCGCGTCCAGTCGGTGTTGAACTGCCTGAGCTCGCTCAAGTGCAGGACAGCGGCTCCACTGAAAGATTTTCAGAGGCTCCTGGGGCATATGGCATCTGCAGCCGCGGTAACGCCGCTCGGATTGCTTCATATGAGACCGCTTCAACACTGGCTCCGCGGCCGGGTCCCGAGATGGGCGTGGCAGTGCGGCACGCTCCGTGTCCCCGTGACACCGAGCTGCCGTCGCACCCTTGTCCGGTGGTTGGACCCTTCGTTCCTGTGGGCCGGAGTACCCCTCGAACGAGTGTCCAGGCACGCTGTGGTCTCCACAGATGTCTCTGCCACGGGATGGGGGGCCACGTACAACGGGCATGCAGTGACAGGTCTTTGGACGGGGCCTCAGCTGCATTGGCATACCAATTGCCTCGAGTTGCTAGCGGTTCGTCTTGCGCTGGCCCGCTTCAAGGAGCTGTTGTCAGGCAAGCACGTTCTAGTCCGCTCACTAAGCACTGCGGCTGTTGCGTACACCTACCGTCAAGGTGGTCTACGCTTCCGTCGCATGTTGCAACTCGCCCGCCATCTCTTGTTGTGGAGTCAGAAGGATCTGAGGTCCCTTCGGGCCACTCGTGTCTCAGGTGTGCTCAACCGTGCAGCCGACGAGCTGTCACGGCAGCATTTACTTGCGGGCGAGTGGCGGCTCCACCCCCAGGCGGTCCAGCTGATTTGGCAGCGTTTCGGCGAGGCCCAGGTAGTCCTGCTTGCCTCCCCGGAAACTGCCCTCCGCCAGTGGTTTTATTCCCTGACCGGCGGCACGCTCGGCACGGATACCCTGGCACACAGCTGGCCCCCGGGTCTGCGCAAACATGCGTTTCCCCCAGTGAGCCTTCTCGCACAACTCATGTGCAAGGTCAGGGAGGACGGGGAGCAGGTTCTGTTAGTGGCTCCGTACTGGCCCACTCGGACCTGATTCTCAGACCTCATTCTCCTCGTGACAGCACCTCCCTGGCCGATTCCTCTGAGGAAGGACCCCCTGACTCAGAGACGGGGCACCCTGTGGCACCCGCGTCCCGATCTGTGGAACCTCCACGTGTGGTCCCTGGACGGGATGCGGAGGTTCTGAGTGATCTCCCGCAAGCGGTCGTAGACACCATCACTTCCGCTAGAGCTCCTTCCACTAGGAATCTCTATGCGCTGAAGTGGAACCTGTTCGTCGAATGGTGCGCCTCTCGCCGAGAGGACCCCCGATCATGTTCGGTCGGATCCGTGCTTTCCTTTCTGCAAGATGGGTTGGAGCGAAGGCTGTCTCCCTCCACCCTCAAGGTGTATGTTGCCGCCATTGCCGCACATCACCATGCAGTTGAGGGTAAGTCCCTGGGGAAACACGATCTGATCGTCAGATTCCTGAGGGGGGCCAGGAGACTGAATCCTCCTCGCCCTTCCTCCGTACCCTCTTGGGATTTGACCCTGGTTCTCACAGCTCTCCGGGGTCATCCCTTCGAACCTTTGCAATCAGTCGACCTGAAACTAATGTCTCTTAAGACGGTTCTTCTGGTTGCATTGGCTTCCCTGAAGAGGGTAGGGGATCTGCATGCATTTTCGGTCGACGAAACGTGCCTAGAATTCGGGCCCGGTGATTCTCACGTCATCTTGAGACCCCGGCCTGGATACGTGCCCAAGGTTCCTACCACTCCCTTCAGAGATCAGGTAGTGAACCTGCAAGCGCTGCCCTCGGAGGAGGCAGACCCAGCCCTAGCTTTGCTCTGTCCCGTCCGCGCTCTGCGCGTTTACGTGGATAGAACGCGAAGCTTCAGGACCTCAGATCAGCTCTTCATCTGTTACGGAGGCCAGCAGAAGGGAAAGGCTGTCTCCAAGCAGAGGATGGCCCACTGGATAGTGGATGCCATCGCCTTGGCGTATGAATCCCAGGGCGTGCCTTGCCCGCTCGGGTTGAGAGCCCACTCCACCAGAGGGGTGGCCTCTTCCTGGGCGCTGGCTCATGGCGCCTCGCTGACAGATATCTGTAGAGCTGCGGGCTGGGCGACACCTAACACGTTCGCTAGGTTTTATAGCCTACGTGTAGAGCCGGTGTCCTCACGTGTACTCGCATCCACTAGTCGGTAGACGTGTTGTACCCACTCTAAGTGTCGGCTTGCAATGCCATTCCCGCCACTGGCCGGATACGTGCATACTTCTCTCCAGTCGTGTTCCCCGCTTGGCGAACCCTGTCGAGTTCCTCCGCCTCCCCCTTCGGCTCGGACATTGCGGAGTGTCTGATGCCAGGCCTACATCCGTCGCTGACGCTGTCTGTTGGCTGGGGCCCATATGCCGTGACCCCTCTACGTGAGCGGTCCCATATGTGTATTTTCCACGGTTTAAAACTCCCTACGGGCCGAGTCCGTGTCTTTCCCTTAGCTGCCTTAGGGAAGTACGCTTACTCGGGGGTGTCTGGACGGCCTATTTTGCACTCCGTGGACGGCCGTTCGTGGACACTCGCCGCCGCCCCCTAGCGGTCGCGCTCCGTACAGGAACGACCTATCTGTCCACTTTCGGCCTACTTTGCACTCCGTGTACGGCCGTTCGTGGACACTCGACGTCGCCCCCTAGCGTTGGCGCCCCGTACATGAACGTCCTATCTGTCCCCTTTCGGCCTATGCCAGGGGTAAGGGGCAAAACGTACACTTGGCCGCTCACTTAAGAAGGAAATGGGCGTCCATTTGTTGCAGCGCTCCCTCCGACTGCCTAGAAGTACAGTGGCAACTTAAATGAATGGGGTTTTTCCCACCAACGACCTAAATTCCCTTAACTGCCTTAGGGAAGCACGCTTACTCGGGGGTGTCTGGACGGCCTATTTTGCACTCCGTGGACGGCCGTTCGTGGACACTCCGCACCGCCCCCTAGCGTTGGCGCCCCGTACAGGAACGTCCTATCTGTCCACTTTCGGCCTACTTTGCACTCCGTGTACGGCCGTTCGAGGACACTCGGCGTCGCCCCCTAGCGGCGCCCGACCCCCGTACAGGAACGTCCTATCTGTCCACTTTCGGCCTACTTTGCACTCCGTGTACGGCCGTTCGAGGACACTCGGCGTCGCCCCCTAGCGGCGCCCGACCCCCGTACATGAACGTACTATCCGTCCCCTTTCGGCCTGTTCCGCGGCCTCCCACCTGCGACTTATCCGACGCGCCCCCTGTAGTAAGTCCGCGGACGGACCCACGGAAGACCAGCCGAACGGCCGCGCCGGGCGAAGCGTCGCGCGCCGCGCCGCCCGGGCGCGTAATCGGGGGAGCGTCCACCGACTGACTACGGGGGCCCTGTGGAATAGGTTACAGGTGGGAGGGTGACCAGCGGTTGTCCGCGTACGGCTTTTCCGTCCCCTTTCGGCCTGTTCCGCGGCCTCCCACCTGCGACTTATCCGACGCGCCCCCTGTAGTAAGTCCGCGGACGGACCCACGGAAGACCAGCCGAACGGCCGCGCCGGGCGAAGCGTCGCGCGCCGCGCCGCCCGGGCGCGTAATCGGGGGCGCGTCCACCGACTGACTACGGGGGCCCTGTGGAATAGGTTACAGGTGGGAGGGTGACCAGCGGTTGTCCGCGTGCGGCTTTTCCGTCCCCTTTCGGCCTGTTCCGCGGCCTCCCACCTGCGACTTATCCGACGCGCCCCCTGTAGTAAGTCCGCGGACGGACCCACGGAAGACCAGCCGAACGGCCGCGCCGGGCGAAGCGTCGCGCGCCGCGCCGCCCGGGCGCGTAATCGGGGGCGCGTCCACCGACTGACTACGGGGGCCCTGTGGAATAGGTTACAGGTGGGAGGGTGACCAGCGGTTGTCCGCGTACGGCTTTTCCGTCCCCCTTTCCGCAGCCTCCCACGGGTATTTTCGAACGGCCGTAACTCCGAGACGCCGGGGCCTAGACCCACCAAATTCGGGTCGGAGTAAGATCTCGAGGGGCCCCTTCCAACGCGCCCGGGCCCGAGGCTCTAGCGCCCCCTGCGGCGGAGCTAGAGGCCTCCACAGATAAGGGGGCGCTCCGGAACCGAGCCTCCCCGGGGCCCGGGACCGCGGCTGGGGAGAGCCCCCCGAGGGACCCCTCGAAGCCCCGAAGCACGAGCCGCTGGGGCCTTCCGTTCCCGAGATACGGGGCCTTTTTTCTCAAAGACCCTTGCACTCAACCGCCCGTATCTCGGGAACCGAGGCGCCTCGGGGCTCGAGACTCGGGTCCCCGGGGGCTCCCGTGGGGACCCCGCCGCGGGCAAAGTCCCGAGCCTCGGGGCCCTTCCGCTTCCGAGATACGGCCACTTCCTGTCCGGCTTCGGGCGGCCGTATCTCGGGAAGCGAGGCGACTCGGGGCTCGAGACTCGGGTCCCCGGGGGCACCCGTGGGGACCCCGCCGCAGGCAAAGTCCCGAGCCTCGGGGCCCTTCCGCTTCCGAGATACGGCCACTTCCTGTCCGGCTTCGGGCGGCCGTATCTCGGGAACCGAGGCGACTCGGGGCTCGAGACTCGGGTCCCCGGGGGCTCCCGTGGGGACCCCGCCGCGGGCAAAGTCCCGAGCCTCGGGGCCCTTCCGCTTCCGAGATACGGGCACTTCCGGTCCGGCTTCGGGCGGCCGTATCTCGGGAACCGGGCCGACTCGGAGCTCGGGGCGCGGGAGGGGCGGGCCTCGGGCCCCCCTCGACGGGCGCGCGGAGCCCCCGGGACGCTCGTTTCCGGAGGCGCCTCGGGCGCCCGTCCGGCGCTGGGGACGGGCCGTGGGGGTCGGTGTCCACGGACGGGCTACGGGCCCCCGTCGGATAAGTTGGGTGCGGGCGCTTGCCGGTTAAGGGAAGCGCGTTTTGCGTTCCGCGGCGGCCCATTACCGCGGCTCCCGCGCGGCTCCCGGGGGGCCCAGCGAGACGGGGCCTTTTCCGCGCGGTGCCGGGGGGCGCGCGGTCGGGCCCGGCGGCGTCGCCGGGCGCGCGAAAAATCGTTTAGGGGGCGCCGCGCAGCGTCCTGGAACGGCCGTCCGCCGAGTGCAAAATAGGCTGTTCTTGGAGGCGAGGGTAAGGGAATTCCCTAAATAGGGGTTAGGGCGTGTAGTTAGTTGGTGGAAATTTTTCCATAGGCTTAAGAGGCCACTGTACCGATAGCATGTGTGAGGACAGGGTGACTGTCTTTGTACACCCACCTGCTGCTTATTCTGATGTCCATTGTCAGTTTTTCCCTTACTCCGGGGGTAAGGGAATTTTTCGGGCCATAGTCGGTGCGTGTCCACCAGCGGGGGCGGTGTTGGGTCGGGGTGTACAGGGACAGCCTATCCGTACCCTTCCGACCTAAATTTTGGGAAACGGCCCGTGGCGCCCCCCGGCGGGCGGCGGAGGGCCGGGGGGCGCCCGGGGCGCCCCCCGGGCGGGCGTTTCGGGGGCATCCCCGAACGGCCTACGTGCCCTTGCCGGATAGGCCGCGCGCGTACGCGGGGGAGCGCTTCCCGCACAGGGGAGGAGGAGGGGGGTCCATTTCGGAGTAAGTTCGCATACCGGGCAGGCCGAGGAAGCGCAGTTACTGGGAAATGCACCGGCGCCGCCCCCTGTGCATTTTCGAGTAAGAATGCATGCGTTTCCAGTGCGCTTACCCGAAATTGCAGGCCGGGTGGCCCGGTCCATTTGCGGGTAAATCTAGCTGCGTCTTCCTGGAAAGTGGACCGGGGTGGGAGGCGACGGGCGTGGAGGAGTGCTGCAAGTCAGAGTTTGACCTGACACAACCGCTCTAGCTCTTGACTGCTCTGCATCAAACAGTGAGACGACGAAGTGCTGCCGCTTTTGCCATCGACACCCGTTTCTTTTGAAAAAGTTTTAGACAAGCACCTTTTCAAAGCCATCATGCCCATCGAGTCTTGCCCGCTGTGTTACCGCATGTACGCTCGGCTCGGCCAGCATCTTACGGTCATGCACAACGTCAAAAACAAGCTTGAAAAAAAGTACCTGCTGGCGCTGGAGTCGGGCCGCGTGAACGTCCGCCAGGGCCGCTGCCCGGTGCCGGGCTGCGGGAAGGAGACGACCCGTTTGGACCGCCACATTCAGGCCCACACTGAGCTTTCCGAGGCGGACAGGAGCAACACCATCACTGCCTGCAAGCAGCGTAAGCTCCTGGACCTCTTGGCCGCGCTGAGGGCGTCCAACCCCGAGGTCCCCATGGTCTCCACGCTGGACCTCGAGAGGGGAGACCCCGTGCTGGAAGACCCGACCACCGCCGCTTTGGAGACCGAGGAGGAGGAGGAGGAGGAGGAGGACAGGAGGGAGAAGGTATGCGAGAGCGAGCCCTGCAAGCGCCTGGTCAAGCGGCAGAGCCGCATGATCGCCGACCTCAACCAGCAGGTGGATGACCTGACCGAGACCCTGAGGTCCGTCACCCGCAGGTACCGCGCTCTCCGGCGCAAGTCGGAAGCCCGGGGTTCGGCGAGGATCAAGCAAGTGGCCCGAAGGCTCCTCTCCTCTCTCGGCCCGGAGGAGGAGGAGGAGACGGAGGAAGAAGTCCCCCGCCGGCCCCGTGCCAGCGCCCACCTGGTGTCGCCGCCGCCGCCGCCGCCTTCGCCGACATCTTCCGTGGAGGGCGCCCCCTCCGCCAGCCAGCCAGGCCCCAGCACCGGGAAGCCCGCGAGCCCTCCCCATTACCCCGACCACGTGGTGGTGCTGAGTGAGTATAGCACAGTTGTAGCAGCAAAAAAAAAAAAAACAACAACGTCATGTTTGTGTGAAAACGCTTTTGCTGACTTTTGTCTGTTTTTGATCGCAGACGAGCTCCTGGAAGAGTACCGCCGTCACCAGGAAGGTCCCGACCCCTCCAGGAAACTCCGGGAAAACGTCAGCGGGAAGATATACAGAATCAAAAAGTTTTTGGCCTTCATGGCGGAGGGGAAAACCAACCTTTCAAGCCTGGTGTTCCTAAATGAGACGGCCAGGATTCACAAGTAAGGCTGCTGTTTTACTACTATTACTGTTATTGCTGTCGTGATTAATGTTTGTTATTGCGACGATGATAAAGTTAAGTGGGCATTTAGGAGAGGGTTATAACGGATACATTTTGAAGTCATTTTGTTGCGAGTCCACCTGTGTAATTTTAAGTGACGTCAGCCTTTATTTACTTGAAGTTGGCCCCCGGTGCATTTTGGAGTAACTCTAGCTGTTTTTGTGGTGTGGTCGCATGACGTTTACTTGAAGTTGGCCCCCGGTGCATTTTGGAGTAACTCTAGTCGCGTGGTAGCATGGTATTTACTGGAAGTTGCATTTGACTTGGCCCTAGTGTATTTTCGAGTAACGGCAGTTGTTGTATTGTGAAACTTGCTTGCTGCATCCCCAAACAGCCTAAGAGGTCCCTGTCAAGTAGATAGCAAGTGGCACCACGGCGAGTAAGGGAAGCTTGATGTCACTTGCCTATCTATTTGAAAGGGAGCCGTTAAGCCGCCCGCGTACAAAGGTTGATGTTTGTCGCTGTTGTCATTGTGAAACTCGCTGCATCCCCAAACATCCTAAATGGTCCCCGTCGAATAGATTGTGTGTGGGACACTGCCTGAGTAAGGGAAGCTGTGTCCCGCCCGCTATTTATTTGACAGGAAGCCAGTAGGCCACCCGTGTACAAAGGTTTGAAGTGTTTTGCTGTCATTGTGAAACTCGCTGCATCCGCAAACGTCCTACACGGTCCCCGTCGAATAGACGCCAGGCGGGAGCCTTGCCGAGTAAGGGAAGCTGGGACCCGCCCGACGTCTATTTGACAGGGAGCCAGTAAGCCACCTGTGTACAGAGGTTGAGGTTTTCTGTGTGCTGTGTTCCTTTTTACTCGAAGTTGCATTTTGGAGTGTTGTTTGCGTCTGCGTTGTGCGTTCCTTGAAGTTGCACCTCCACGGGCCCGGTGCATTTTCGGGTAACGGCAGTTGCGTGCAGCGACTCTGTGTATTTTTTTACTTGAAGTTGTACCACTGTATCTTGGAGTCTGCTGTTTTTGAATGAGCCGTTTTTGATGATTTGTTTCTCTCTCTCGTGTTTTGTCTGCGCAGGTGGGTATCGTCTCTGCGCCAGTCTCACGTCAAGGAAACGACGGTGAAGCACTACGCGCAGAACGTGGCCCAGTTTGTGGATTACCTGGCCGAAACTCCCCCCTCCACGTGCCGACTCACGAAGACCGTGCTGATCGCGCTTCGGCGCGAGATGCGACGGATCCTCAAGTCCATGCGGAGGAGCGTGGTGGCTCACCAGGCGGCGGTGAAAGCCTCCAAGGAGGAGAGAGTCATTTCGAAGGCTACGCTAAGAAAGTGCCGTGAGCTCTCGAAAGAGGCCATCCCCGAGCTCCTGGGTAAATATACGCACGTTCCTTCTATCCACAGACGTCCTACGGGGATAGGCGGTAGGTGGGAGACAGGCGGGTAAGGGCGTCGGCCTCCCACCTGCCGCCTGTTCGACGGGGGCGGCGATAGCAGTCCGTGTACATGACCCCTTCTGCTGATGTTAATTTAAATGTGTTTGTCTGTTTCAGCCACCCTGGAGAGCGCTCCAAACTCCAAAAACTTGTGGCGTTTCTATGGGCACTTCTCGGCATTCCTCGCCTCCATCTACGGGCACCGAGGGGGGGTCTATCAGAACATGACCATCCAGGAGGTGGAGGGGGCGAGGAAGTCGACTTCGGAGAAGTCCTTCGTCGTGAACGTGAGTGCTTTTTACACTTCCTAAACCCGACTCTTATTTTTTGCACACACGCGCGGCTCTTTAACTCGCTTCGTGTCCTTTTCTTCTCAGATCGAGAGCCACAAGACCAACCAAGCCTACGGGCCGGCCCAGGTGGCTCTCCTGGAGGACGAATACGAGTGGACGAGGCGTTTTCTGGCGATGAGGAGCAAGCTGCCGGGGGGGAAGACGGCCAAGCACTTCTTCTTCACGTCCACGCCGAATCCGTGCAAAAATCTGAACAGTTATTTTCAGGAGGCGTGGAGGGAGATGAAGCTGCCTGGCTGTCCCACCTTTACAGACCTGAGGACCTCCATCGCCAGCCACGTAAGCATTTCCTTTCTCGAGCGCTTTGTTTTGTTCTTTGTCTCAGCGTTCCATCTCGCTCACCCCCCCCCTTTGCTTTGTTTCCAGGCCAAGAACACTCACGGGGAGGACGACCGGATGAAGCTGGCAAAGTTCATGTGCCACGACGTCCGGACGGCCGACAAGTTCTACGCCATGAACTTGTCGGCGAAGCAGGCGTTGGAGCACCGGAGGCTGTTCGAGCAGGCGCTGGAGGGTGCGGACCTCAGTCCTATCCAGCCGGTGGGTCCCTCTTCCGCCAGCCAGCGGAAGGCATCGACGCCCCGACGCCGCATCCTCACGGTGTCGTCCAGCTCCTCCACCTCCGCCTCGTCGTCCTCCTCCTCGTCCTCCTCCTCTCCAGAGGCTCCCGCCCAGTCTACCTCTGACTCGAGCCAGGTAAAGTGAAAAACAAACACAACACCCCAAAAAACCCACCACCACCAAAAAAAAACCCCAGCATTTTTATCAAATGTCAAACTTACCGTTTCGCTCCTCTTTGACAGGGCGCATCCGCCGTGGAAGAGACAGCCGTCCCCGCCGCGCCTGCCAGCCCCGCCGCGCCTGCCAGCCCCGCCGCGCCTGACACCCCCGCCGTGCCTGACACCCCCGCCGCCGCCGCCCCTCCTGCCCCTGCCGCCGCCGCCACCACCAGTCGCCTGATGCGTCGGGCCAGAAGGGGGAACCCGACGGTCAGGCTGACACCACTAAAGTCCTGCCTCAAGCGAAAATTCACATCCGAACAGCTTTCGCCGCTAAAGATGAAGAAGGTGGTGGTGACGAAGGGGGCCACTCTGCAGGGGATGTACAGAAACCCTAAGGGCGACCGGCGGATCAAGAGAGCCATAGAAATGCGGCGAAAGGAGAAGAGGGTCCGGGACAAAAAGAAGAAGAAACATCATAAGAAGGACCGTGACTAAACCCTGAGAAGAAAGAACTTTTCTCTTTTTTTTTATTCTTCATTTATTGCTATTTTCTTGATTGAGTGTGTGTTTGAAAATCTCTTTTAATAAATATAATTGTGTGATTTGAAATGTACACTTCTTGTCTGTCGTGTTTTTACCAAAAAAAAAAAAAAAAGGTGAATATGATCTTTTTGAAACACACGCACACATACTGTAATAATATGGTAGTTACACAGTAGTTGTAAATGTATGAGCAGCTCCAAAATCCACTTTCACCAGCACCGACCTGTAAAATGAGCTGTTTTTTTAAATCATAAAACCCATAAATTGAAAATATAATGTTGTGAAATGAGCGGCAAACATCCCCAAACATCCTAAATGGTCTGTGTCGAATAGGTATAAACTGGGAGGCTTGCGGGTAAGGGAATTCAACTGTGTAGCGATAAATGCATATTTAAACATTTTTTTCAAATCATAAAACCCAAAAATTTAAAACCCATTGTGGTTGTGAAATGAGCTGCATCCACAAACAGCCTAAACAGTCTGTGTAAAATAGATATAAAGTGGTAGGCTTGCGGGTAAGGGAAGTCAATAATAAGCCGCCTGTGTACAAAAATATGCACAATTTCAAAAAAAAAATTCGAAAAATCTCATAAAATGAAACTCAAAGTCACAGCTGCATCCACAAACAGCCTAAACAGTCTGTGTAAAATAGATATAAAGTGGTAGGCTTGCGGGTAAGGGAAGTCAATAAGCCACCTGTGTACAAAGATATGCACAATTTCAATCATTTTTCAAGTCAAAAATCCCATAAAATGAAACTCAAAGTCACCGCAGAATCCACAAACAGCCTAAACAGTCTGTGTAAAATAGATATAAAGTGGTAGGCTTGCGGGTAAGGGAAGTCAATAAGCCAACTGTGTACAAAAATATGCACAATTTCAAAAAAATTTTCGAAAAATCTCATAAAATGAAACTCAAAGTCACAGCTGCATCCACAAACAGCCTAAACAGTCTGTGTAAAATAGATATAAAGCGGTAGGCTTGCGGGTAAGGGAAGTCAATAATAAGCCACCTGTGTACAAAGATATGCACAATTTCAATCATTTTTCAAGTCAAAAATCCCATAAAATGAAACTCAAAGTCACCGCAGCATCCACAAACAGCCTAAACGGTCTGTGTAAAATAGATATAAAGTGGTAGGCTTGCGGGTAAGGGAAGTCAATAATAAGCCGCCTGTGTACAAAAATATGCATCATTTCAACATTTTTCAAGTCAAAAATCCAACAAGATGAAACTCACCGTCACTGTCAGGTGACCAGAATCCACAAACAGCCTAAACAGTCCGTGTAAAATAGATATAAAGTGGTAGGCTTGCGGGTAAGGGAAGTCAATAATAAGCCGCCTGTGTACAAAAATATGCATCATTTCAAAATTTTTCAAGTCAAAAATCCAACAAGATGAAACTCACCGTCACTGTCAGGTGACCAGAATCCACAAACAGCCTAAACAGTCTGTGTAAAATAGATATAAAGTGGTAGGCTTGCGGGTAAGGGAAGTCAATAAGCCACCTGTGTACAAAAATATGCACAATTTCAAAAAAAAAATTCGAAAAATCTCATAAAATGAAACTCAAAGTCACAGCTGCATCCCCAAACAGCCTAAACGGTCTGTGTAGAATAGGTGTAAACTGGGAGGTTTTCGTGTAAGGGAAGTCAATAATAAGCCGCCTGTGTACAAAAATATGCACAATTTCAAAAAAAAAATTCGAAAAATCTCATAAAATGAAACTCAAAGTCACAGCTGCATCCACAAACAGCCTAAACAGTCTGTGTAAAATAGATATAAAGTGGTAGGCTTGCGGGTAAGGGAAGTCAATAAGCCACCTGTGTACAAAGATATGCACAATTTCAATCATTTTTCAAGTCAAAAATCCCATAAAATGAAACTCAAAGTCACCGCAGAATCCACAAACAGCCTAAACAGTCTGTGTAAAATAGATATAAAGTGGTAGGCTTGCGGGTAAGGGAAGTCAATAAGCCAACTGTGTACAAAAATATGCACAATTTCAAAAAAATTTTCGAAAAATCTCATAAAATGAAACTCAAAGTCACAGCTGCATCCACAAACAGCCTAAACAGTCTGTGTAAAATAGATATAAAGCGGTAGGCTTGCGGGTAAGGGAAGTCAATAATAAGCCACCTGTGTACAAAGATATGCACAATTTCAATCATTTTTCAAGTCAAAAATCCCATAAAATGAAACTCAAAGTCACCGCAGCATCCACAAACAGCCTAAACGGTCTGTGTAAAATAGATATAAAGTGGTAGGCTTGCGGGTAAGGGAAGTCAATAATAAGCCGCCTGTGTACAAAAATATGCATCATTTCAACATTTTTCAAGTCAAAAATCCAACAAGATGAAACTCACCGTCACTGTCAGGTGACCAGAATCCACAAACAGCCTAAACAGTCCGTGTAAAATAGATATAAAGTGGTAGGCTTGCGGGTAAGGGAAGTCAATAATAAGCCGCCTGTGTACAAAAATATGCATCATTTCAAAATTTTTCAAGTCAAAAATCCAACAAGATGAAACTCACCGTCACTGTCAGGTGACCAGAATCCACAAACAGCCTAAACAGTCTGTGTAAAATAGATATAAAGTGGTAGGCTTGCGGGTAAGGGAAGTCAATAAGCCACCTGTGTACAAAAATATGCACAATTTCAAAAAAAAAATTCGAAAAATCTCATAAAATGAAACTCAAAGTCACAGCTGCATCCCCAAACAGCCTAAACGGTCTGTGTAGAATAGGTGTAAACTGGGAGGTTTTCGTGTAAGGGAAGTCAATAATAAGCCGCCTGTGTACAAAAATATGCACAATTTCAAAAAAAAAAATTCGAAAAATCTCATAAAATGAAACTCAAAGTCACAGCTGCATCCACAAACAGCCTAAACAGTCTGTGTAAAATAGATATAAAGTGGTAGGCTTGCGGGTAAGGGAAGTCAATAATAAGCCGCCTGTGTACAAAAATATGCACAATTTCAATCATTTTTCAAGTCAAAAATCCAACAAGATGAAACTCACCGTCACTGTCAGGTGACCAGAATCCACAAACAGCCTAAACAGTCTGTGTAAAATAGATATAAAGTGGTAGGCTTGCGGGTAAGGGAAGTCAATAAGCCACCTGTGTACAAAAATATGCACAATTTCAAAAAAAAAATTCGAAAAATCTCATAAAATGAAACTCAAAGTCACAGCTGCATCCACAAACAGCCTAAACAGTCTGTGTAAAATAGATATAAAGTGGTAGGCTTGCGGGTAAGGGAAGTCAATAAGCCACCTGTGTACAAAGATATGCACAATTTCAATCATTTTTCGAGTCAAAAATCCCATAAAATGAAACTCAAAGTCACCGCAGAATCCACAAACAGCCTAAACAGTCTGTGTAAAATAGATATAAAGTGGTAGGCTTGCGGGTAAGGGAAGTCAATAATAAGCCGCCTGTGTACAAAAATATGCATCATTTCAACATTTTTCAAGTCAAAAATCCAACAAGATGAAACTCACCGTCACTGTCAGGTGACCAGAATCCACAAACAGCCTAAACAGTCTGTGTAAAATAGATATAAAGTGGTAGGCTTGCGGGTAAGGGAAGTCAATAAGCCACCTGTGTACAAAAATATGCACAATTTCAAAAAAAAAATTCGAAAAATCTCATTAAAATGAAACTCAAAGTCACAGCTGCATCCACAAACAGCCTAAACAGTCTGTGTAAAATAGATATAAAGTGGTAGGCTTGCGGGTAAGGGAAGTCAATAAGCCACCTGTGTACAAAGATATGCACAATTTCAATCATTTTTCAAGTCAAAAATCCCATAAAATGAAACTCAAAGTCACAGCTGCATCCACAAACAGCCTAAACAGTCTGTGTAAAATAGATATAAAGTGGTAGGCTTGCGGGTAAGGGAAGTCAATAAGCCACCTGTGTACAAAGATATGCACAATTTCAATCATTTTTCAAGTCAAAAATCCCATAAAATGAAACTCAAAGTCACCGCAGAATCCACAAACAGCCTAAACAGTCTGTGTAAAATAGATATAAAGTGGTAGGCTTGCGGGTAAGGGAAGTCAATAAGCCAACTGTGTACAAAAATATGCACAATTTCAAAATTTTTTTTCGAAAAATCTCATAAAATGAAACTCAAAGTCACAGCTGCATCCACAAACAGCCTAAACAGTCTGTGTAAAATAGATATAAAGTGGTAGACTGGCAGATAAGGGAAGCCGCCTCCCAGGTTCGGCCTATTTGACAGGTCCCCTGTATGCAATCTGTGTACAGGCTTTACACATCCGGGAGGGTGACAGGTAAGGGAACCTTCCTCCCAGCTGTTATCTATTCGACGAGGACCCAGTAAGCCATCGGTGTACAAATGAGTTAAACAGATAATATTAATGCGAACAAGAAGGAGAAGAAGTTAGAGCTGGGGCTCAAACTCCTGTGGAATTCTGGTTGTTGGTCTCTATTCAAAGGCTAACGACCGAGGTTAATGGGCCATCCACACTGCCAGTTGAGCTCATTCGGAAGAAAGACCTCGCAGGGACAGCATCAACAGCTCCAGAGCCCTCTCTACTTTCCAAAGTGAACCTCTGAAAACCTCTTCTTTCTTTTTGGTTTTTCCTCTCTTCCCAAGGTAAGTAGTATTTCTTTGTATTTCAGTTGTGATACTCGTGAACTTTAAAATGTAATAACTCGGTGTGCACGTTCACAGATGCTGCTGGAATGCCCCATGTGTCACTGCACTGTGACTCATCTGAGGCATCACCTGAGGTCTGCACACGGCGTCTTGAACCTGCAGGAGCGTCAGATCTTGCTGAAGTTGGCCAGAGGCAGGGTGAAGCTGAGGGACCTGAGCTGTCCCCGGTGTTCCAAAGAGTTTATCTACATAGAGAAACACCTTATGAGGGCACATCCAGATCTGACAGTGAGTATGGCTGCACCCAATTGATGAGCTGGTTCCTCTAACATACCATTAATGGTTAGTGTCATGACTAACTGTCCTGATTTCTCTAGGCTTCAGAGTTCGCTGTACACATCAGGGACCTCCTGTGGAAGGTCACGGAGGACGAGCTGAGGAGTCTGAGGGCGACAAACCCTCAGATTCCTATGGCCAGCACTTTCGACGTGACCTCCAGCTTGGTGGTGGACGCAGGAGGAGAGACGGCTTCGGCTCCGCAGCCTGAAGGGGACTTTTTTCAAGCACTTGGTAAGGCGATCGATGCGTTCTTAAATTTGTACTTGAGACTGCATATTAAATAATTTGAAACTAAAACAAACTATGTTTATTACAGAGGAGATCCGAGACCTTCCAGAAGCGTCTGGCCAGGACACGGAAGACCTGCAAACGGACGCATGGGACAGGGCTTTAGTGATGCAAGGTAGGTGTCAATGGCTCGACACATTAGCGATTAGTCTCTATGGAATTAGCTAAATGGAATGTTAACGGATAATGCTTTGATTTTACAGAAACAGAACCTGTCCAGGGCCAGCATTCAGACCTTGTAACGCTGAATCTGCAGGATCTCCTGGAACTGGACCTTGAGTGACCTGGAGCGGAGAGAGCAGCAACAACAACAGCAGCAACAAAAAAAGCACCTCTTTTTAAAAAAAAAATTAGTATTTTGTAGCGTGCGGTTTATACCAAAAAAGAGTTTTAAAACATTTGTATATGTCTGTATATTTGTATTTATAAAGGATTGTTTGTATGTGAGTTAATGTGAGATGTGTGCAATGCCATAAAAAATAAAAAGACATTTTTAAATACACAAGTTTCTTCTCTTTCGATGGGGTACAATTGCAAATTGCTGTCAGATGAACAAAAAAATCCCCAAACAGCCTAAACAGTCTGTGTAAAATAGATATAAAGTGGTAGGCTTGCGGGTAAGGGAAGTCAATAAGCCACCTGTGTACAAAGATATGCACAATTTCAATCATTTTTCAAGTCAAAAATCCCATAAAATGAAACTCAAAGTCACCGCAGCATCCACAAACAGCCTAAACAGTCTGTGTAAAATAGATATAAAGTGGTAGGCTTGCGGGTAAGGGAAGTCAATAAGCCACCTGTGTACAAAGATATGCACAATTTCAATCATTTTTCAAGTCAAAAATCCCATAAAATGAAACTCAAAGTCACCGCAGCATCCACAAACAGCCTAAAGAGTCTGTGTAAAATAGATATAAAGTGGTAGGCTTGCGGGTAAGGGAAGTCAATAAGCCGCCTGTGTACAAAAATATGCACAATTTCAAAAAAAAAATTCGAAAAATCCCATAAAATGAAACTCAAAGTCACCGCAGAATCCACAAACAGCCTAAACAGTCTGTGTAAAATAGATATAAAGTGGTAGGCTTGCGGGTAAGGGAAGTCAATAAGCCACCTGTGTACAAAAATATGCACAATTTCAAAAAAAAAAAAATTCGAAAAATCTCATCAAATGAAACTCAAAGTCACAGCTGCATCCCCAAACAGCCTAAACGGTCTGTGTAGAATAGGTTTAAACTGGGAGGTTTTCGTGTAAGGGAAGTCGACGATAAGCCGCCTGTGTACAAAAATATGCACAATTTCAAAAAAAATTCAAAAAATCCCTTAAAATGAAACTCAACGTCACAGCTGCATCCCCAAACAGCCTAAACGGTCTGTGTAGAATAGGTTTAAACTGGGAGGTTTTCGTGTAAGGGAAGTCGACGATAAGCCGCCTGTGTACAAAAATATGCACAATTTCAATAATTTTTCAAGTCAAAAATCCCATAAAATGAAACTCAACGTCACAGCTGCATCCCCAAACAGCCTAAACGGTCTGTGTAGAATAGGTTTAAACTGGGAGGTTTTCGTGTAAGGGAAGTCGACGATAAGCCGCCTGTGTACAAAAATATGCACAATTTCAAAAAAAAAAAAAAAATTCGAAAAATCCCATAAAATGAAACTCAACGTCACAGCTGCATCCCCAAACAGCCTAAACGGTCTGCGTAGAATAGGTGTAAACTGGGAGGTTTTCGGGTAAGGGAAGCGGCCTCCCACCTGCAGTCTATCTGACGGTGACCCAGTAAGCCACCTGTGTACACCAACTTGTGTACAGGCCATCCGCTTGACCTGTCCCTAAACCTAACCGTCTCGGCCCCCCTGCCCCTAACCCTAACCGTCTCTCTCGGCCCCCCTGCCCCTAACCCTAACCCTAACCCTAACCCTAACCCTAACCGCCCGGGCCCCCCAGCGCCTAACCCTAACCGCCCGGGGCCCCCCCCCCAGGCGCCTAACCCTAACCCCCTAACCCGCCTGGGCCCCCCCGCCCCAAACCCTGGCCGCCTCCCGCCCCGGGCGGTCGTTTCGGGGGAGTTTAGGCGGTCAGGGGGAGGTTCGGGCGGTCCGTGGACGCGAGGAAGACTACGGTGGAGGAAGGTCGGTCAGGGGGAGGTTTAGGCCGTTCGTGGACGGGCGATGAAGGGTAGTCGGTCGGCGGGAGGTTTAGGCCGTTGGCGTACGTCTAGGCGCTCGGGGGGAGCCCTAGGCTGTCCCCGTCCCGTGGCGCGAGGGCGCCCCCCCCTGGCGTCCGTGCGGCGCCTGCCGCGGCCAGGCGCCCTTGCCCCGGGGGTAAGGCCGAAACCTCCCCCCCGCGCGCTAGGAGATGGGGGAGCGGGCGTCCACGGCGAGCCTCGCTCCCTCCGACCCCCTAGACGTCCAGTGGCCGTCAGAGGCTATGGGCGGCGCGGGCCACGAACAGCCGGTTCCCTTGCTCCCCTAAGGGCACGGCGCTCCGTGGGAGCGTACGCGAACGGCCTGTTTTGCAGGCCGCGGACGGCCGTTCGTGGGAGGTGCGCGCCGCCCCCCAGGGATTTTTGGGGGCCGCGCCGCCCCCGCCGGCCTCGAGCGCCCGCCCGACGGGGCGCGGCGGGGCGACCGCCGCGTCTCTCGGCCCGAGGGGGGCCCCGGGGCGGGGGTCCGAAAATCCGGGCTCCCGGGCGCGGTACCGGCTGCGGCCACGGGGTGGAGCGCTTCTCCGCGGACGTCCTAAACGTCCCCTTTCGGCCTAGGTGGTTCCACGGACGTCCTAAACGTCCCCTTTCGGCCTAAGTTTTTTCCACGGACGTCCTAAACGTCCCCTTTCGGCCTAAGTTTTTCCCACGGACGTCCTAAACGTCCCCTTTCGGCCTAAGTTTTTCCACGGACGTCCTAAACGTCCCCTTTCGGCCTAGATTTTTTTTTTTTTCCACCAAAGTCCTAAACGTCCCCTTTCGGCCTAAGTTTTTTCCACGGACGTCCTAAACGTCCCCTTTCGGCCTAGATTTTTTCCACCAAAGTCCTAAGCGTCCAGTTTCGGCCTAACTCTCTGCACCGGAGCCCGAAACGTCCCCGTTCGGCCAAAGCTTCCCACCAAAGTCCTAAACGTCACCTTTCGTCCTATGCCAGAGGTAAGGGGCAAAACGTACATTTGGCCGCTCATTTAAGAAGGAAATGGGCGTCCATTTGTTGCAGCGCTCCCTCCGACTGACTAGGCGTACAGTGGCAACTTAAAGGAATGGGGTTTTTCCCACCAACGACCTAGTTTCCCTTATCTGCCTTAGGGAAGCACGCTTACTCGGGGGTGTCTGGACGGCCTATTTTGCACTCCGTGGACGGCCGTTCGTGGACACTCGCCGCCGCCCCCTAGCGGTCGCGCTCCGTACAGGAACGACCTATCTGTCCACTTTCGGCCTACTTTGCACTCCGCGTACGGCCGTTCGTGGACACACTCCGCGTCGCCCCCTGGCGGCCCCCGACCCCTGTACGGGAAAGTCCTATCTGTCCACTTTCGGCCTACTTTGCACTCCGTGTACGGCCGTTCGTGGACACACTCCGCGTCGCCCCCTAGCGGCGCCCCGACCCCCGTACAGGAACGACCTATCTGTCCACTTTCGGCCTACTTTGCACTCCGTGTACGGCCGTTCGTGGACACTCGACGTCGCCCCCTAGCGTTGGCGCCCCGTACATGAACGTCCTATCTGTCCCCTTTCGGCCTATGCCAGGGGTAAGGGGCAAAACGTACACTTGGCCGCTCACTTAAGAAGGAAATGGGCGTCCATTTGTTGCAGCGCTCCCTCCGACTGCCTAGAAGTACAGTGGCAACTTAAATGAATGGGGTTTTTCCCACCAACGACCTAAATTCCCTTAGCAGAGCCAGCTCTGCTGTCACCTGTCAGATGAGTCTCCCCCTAACCAGGTGGAGCCATCCCAGGGACTCCATATGCGTACTGCCCCCCGGGCCAGTCCATGTGTGTATTCCCACGTAAACTCCTCCCCCATTGGGTAGGTAGTGGTCTCCGCAGCGTCCCTCACGGGTTCGCTTCCCCAGTGTGTCTAGTTTACTTAGTGGGTAGTGGTTAGACAGCAGTAGACTCTCTCGGTGTAAGCTCGCCCCCTTCACCGCCAGCCGGTGCTATGGGCGGCTGAGCTTGCGCTGGGCACTGGAAGGGGTTTCGTAACTGTGGCGCTTTAGTTGGGATCCCAATTCGTCGGTCACTACTGACGTACGTCGAACGTGACCGACTGAAAGGGAACGTCTCGGTTACGTATGTAACCCTCGTTCCCTGAAGGAGGGAACGGAGACGTACGTCCCGTCGCCACAGTTTCTGTACCCTCGCTGTAGTGCGGACACCAGTTGTCTCCTCAGCGAAAAACAGAGTGCGATTGCATCCGCTTCCTATTTATATACACCTGACGGGGGCGGTGCGCATTATGCAAATATCGCACGCCAATTCCATTGGCTTGTTTTAGTTCATACGAAGATGATAGGGCTCTCTAAGCGATATCCCAATTCGTCGGTCACTACTGACGTACGTCTCCGTTCCCTCCTTCAGGGAACGAGGGTTACATACGTAACCGAGACGTTTTTGTATGTCTACATCAATTTTACACACATGGGTCAAAAATGACCCGTATTCAATTCCTATGTTATTTCAATCATGGCTAAGTGTTTCTTTGCTGAATCTTTGAAAGATATGTATTTTGCCATTTATTTATTTCAGGTATTCTTTAAGTACCTTGTTTTTGATTGTCAATAATAATTTATTATTTTTTTCTTTCTTACTTTATAAACAAACACAGTTTTTGTTTGTCTACATCAATTTTACACACATGGGTCAAAAATGACCCGTATTCAATTCCTATGTTATTTCAATCATGGCTAAGTGTTTCTTTGCTGAATCTTTGAAAGAAATGTATTTTGCCATTTATTTATTTCAGGTATTCTTTAAATACCTTGTTTTTGATTGTCAAAAATAATTGTTTATTTTTTTCTTTCTTACTTTATAAACAAACACAGTTTTTGTATGTCTACATCAATTTTACACACATGGGTCAAAAATGACCCATATAGAAACCTTTGCAAATTTTTGCAAGTAGGAACATATTTACTGCAGACAACTGTTCATCCGCCACACATTTCATGTCTCAACATGGCTGCTTTTGTATATTTGATGGATGAAAGTCATATTATATTTCATATAATAGGCTATATATTATATTTCATCATTTTTATTTTTTTGTCATAAACCAATGCTACTGGTCACCTTTTACATCTATCAGTGTTCCTGAAAAGTAACATTTTGAACAAGGTTTCTGTCCAACAGTGAAAATATATAATAAGTGTATCGATCAACGGTTTGATGTGTATTTGAAAATATTCTTGTGCTTTTGATTTTCTTTATCTAGAGTGTTAGTGGCTGGTCCTCAACAATCACTGTAAAAAAAGCTGAAATTATACTTTGCGCACAGTCGAACGCAATTTAAATGTATGTGCACATACAAAGTTACAGAAATCCGGCCGAAATTATAAAAAGTTACAAAAATCTGTATGCTGACCCTTGTGTACACGTAAAAAGAGAAATATACTTTGGCCTTTAGAAAGGTAATGACACACACAAAAAAATCATTCAAAAAGAAAGGAAAAATTAAAATAAGGATATGTTTATTGAGTAATACCTGGAATAATGAATGATGAAATTAATTTATTATAATATATGCGATATAGAAAATAATAACTCATTCAGGTCACTTTAGACCCATGTTGTATATGTCCAAAACTGTTACTTTTCAGGAACACTGACAGACTTAAAGGGTGACCAATTGCATTGATTTATGACAAAAAATTAAGAAATATATAGCCTAATATATTAAATATAATAAGACTTACATCCATCAAATATACAAAAGTAGTCTTGTTAAGATGTGAAATGTGTGGCAGATGAACAGTTGTCTGCAGTAAATATGTTCCTACTTGCAAAAATTTGCAAATATTAAAGATTTCTATATGGGTCATTTTTGACCCATGTGTGTAAAATTGATGTAGAAACTGTGTATAGAAAAAATAAACAATTATTTGTAGAAAATCAAAAACAAGATATTTAATGAATACCTGGCATAAATAAATGACAAAATACATTTCTTTCAAAGATTCAGTGAAGAAACACTCAACCATGATTAAAATAACATAGGAAATGAATACGGGTCATTTTTGACCCATGTTGTGCATTAGAAGGGTAGTGATACAAAAATGATTTTTATTCAAAAAGAAAGAAAGAAAAAATGAAAATGAGGATTTGTGATGATCAAAAACAAGTTAATTGAGGAATACCTGGAATACTGAATGATGAAATTAATTTCTTGGAAAGATATAGAAAATACAAACTCAGCCGGGTCATTTTTGACCCATGTTGTGCATGAAAGGGTTAAAGATCTATATCCTATCTAATCCAATCGCTTCCATGTTAAAGAAGCTCAGCAAACCTTTACCAGCCAAATTCTTCAGCTTCAGCTTGTTCTCTTGCTCAATCCTACAAGCTCACCATATCCACCGCAATTAACACCATCAAGCCACTAAAATAGTCTCGCTGCAGCAGCACCTTCTCACCTGATTCCGCAGGAGCCCACTCTGTTCTTTTCTCCTCCTTTGTCTGGCGAGGCTTACCCGTCCTATGCCATGAGTATTGATCTCCCGTCGGATGCAGTGAGAGCCCTCCCGGTCAGTTTCCATCTTTTTAACTTTTTCCAACCCGTGAGGCTTACCTATCCGACACAGTGAGTCTTAATCTCCCGTTGGATGCAGCAAGAGCCCTCCTGGTCAGTTTCCATCTTTTCTCCTTCTTTGTCCGGCGAGGTTTACTCGTCCGATGCCATGAGTATTGATCTCCTGTCGGGTGCAGCGAGAGCCCTCCCGGTCAGTTTCCATCTTTTTAACTTTTTCCGTCCAGTGAGGCTTACCCTTCCGACACAGTGAGTCTTGATCTCCCGTCGGATGCAGCGAGTGCCCTCCCTGTCAGCTTCCATCTTGCTATCCTTCTCTGTCTGGCGAGGCTTACCCATCTGATGCCACAAGCATTGCTTTCCTGGAGCCTTGGTCTCCCATCTGACGCCGCAAGAGTCTCCCGGTCAGTGCTTCCTTCCTCGTCCAGCGAGGCTTACCCGTCCGAGGCCTTGAGCATTGGTTTCCTGGAGCCTTGGTCTCCTGTCGGATGCCACGAGAGCCTCCCGGTCATTCTTCTGTGCTTTACTTTCTGCCGTCTACCAGCGAGGCTCACCCATCTGTTGTCATGAGCCTTGGTCTCCCATCTGATGCCGCGAGAGCCTCCTGGTCCGTGCTTCTTTCCTTGTCCGGCGAGGTTTACCTGTCCGAGGCCTTGAGCATTGGTCTCCTGGAGCCTTGGTCTCCCGTCGGACGCCGCGAGAGCCTCCCGGTCAAGCCTCTACTCTTTACTTTCCGCCTGTGTGCTAGCAAGGTTTACCCATCTGATGCCATGAGCATTGGTCTCCTGGAGCCTTGGTCTCCCATCGGATGCTGCGAGAGCTCTCCTGGCCAGGCATTCCAATTTCTTTCATACCGCCATCAGCCAATGGAACCCACTCACCTGTTCTGCTCCCAGCAGAAGCTGAGTGGGCTTCCTTTGGCTGGTCATTCCTAAACCATGTTGCCCCTTGTCTTTCAGTTGGTAGGGCTCACCCATTTGACACTGAGCATTGGTCTCCTGTCGGACGTAACCAGAGCCCTCCTGATCGGCCGCTCCAAATCACACGCTCCCCGTCAATTGGTCGGTAGGGCCCGTCTACCTGCCGATGCACGATCCCGTCAGAGGCAGCACGGACCCCCCGCTCAGACGGTTTAACTCATACTGCTCCTCATTTATCGGCCGGTAGGGCTTTACGCATCCGATACAACGAGCATTGGTCTCCTGGAGCCTTGGTCTCCCATCAGATGTCACAAGAGCCCTCCTGATCGGTCGTTCCAAATTTCAGCTACCCATCATTTGTCGGCTAGTAGGGCCCGTCCGCCTGGTACAGTGATGCACTCCTGTCAGTGGCAACATGGGCTCTCCTGGTCAAGCGACCAGGCTTCTTAAAATGCCAGTCCGCCAATTCTCGGCATCTTTTGGGGGTCTTTAGTCTGGCTGTCCTTTTTGCTCTTTTGCTTTTTGGGAGTACTCTGGGTGCGGGCCAAAATTCCGAGCTCAGAGCCCTCTTCCCAGACAGCACGCCAAATACGCATAACTTTACTCTATTTAATTATATGGATATGTGAACTCGTGAAATTATGTTTTATTAACAAAATTTGGGAGGAGCAAGTTCAGATAATTAACCTAATTAGCACAGGTGGAGAGCATTCAGTTAATCAACTCAACCAATGTCAAAAAGTATAAATTCAGCAGACTGACTTCTGTTCATCTGAGAGTTTATCAGCATCCCTCCTCCACCCCATCTCCTCACTTACAGTTCTATCTACTTTTACCACACCGGGGGGAGTACTCTGGGTTAGGGCCAAAATTCCGAGCTCGGAGCCCTCTCCCCGGACAGCACGCCAAATACGCATAACTTTACTCTATTTAATTATATGGATATGTGATCTCGTGAATTTTCTGTTGAATCACTTCATCCAATGTTCTCTTTGCTCTCTTTATGAGGTTGTCATGGAGTTCTATAATTTTGGTCTCAAATCTTCCTCTCCATTGACTCAGAATTTCTCTATCTCTGTCCCCCTCAAAATATGAATCAAATGATTTTTGTCTCTTTCATGTCAGCCAGCAGGTCTTTTTGTTCCATCTCATCTTTTCCACTGGCAATTCTGTTATGGAATTTCTCTTCTATTTTCAACATGGCACTTCTGAGTTTCCAGGTCCAGTCATTGTATTTGGTTTCCAGTCTTCTGTAAACTGCAATCTCAAGAATGGTTTTGAAGCTGAACACAAAGTTTTCATTCAGAAGTACATTCCACAGATCATTAATACGTCTTTTAAACTGTGACAGTGTAACACAGCTAGACATAGAAGCCTTTGAGAGAACAGTGTTTTTCAGCTCCTGTGTATTTATGCAGTAGTTTGGGTTTGGTGGTGCCATCGGTGGGTTTCCCTCCCAGAACTGAGCAAAACACTTCACATCATTCTGAACATCAAATCTAATGACATCACTGAAACGTTCTGCATCATAAACTTCCTCTTTAGTAGCGAGTTTTGTCATCTGATCCAGTGTCTCCTGCAGTCGTCTCCTTCCCTCCATGTTTTTCTCTACAGCTGTGACGTCTGAGACATTCTGATGCACAAACACACAGCTGGGATTCAGTCTGACCTTCTTCATCCTCAGGAAAGCCTGAACAACAATCTGAAGAATGTCCTGCATCTCAGATGGGTTTTCTCCAAAGATGTTGATCAAGATCAGATTTGCAAGTCCAACAACAAATGTGGCCAATTCATTGTCATGATGTCTGGTTGATCTTCCAGCCAGTTCTAGAGCACAAAGACCCTCAGTATCTACAACCAGAATATAGTCAATCTTCATCTGTGTTTTCATCTCATCTGACACTCTGATCAGCTGCATGAAAGCTCCTCTGGTGCACCTGCCAGCACTGATGGCAAACTAGAGTCCAAACATGGCATTCAGCATGGTGGATTTCCCAGAGCTCTGAAGCCCTAAAACTGACAGCACCAAGACCCTCTCGTCTCCCAGTTTCTGGATGAGTTCATCTAGAACAGCAGAGATCCAGATCACAGGAACATGAGCAGCATCTCCATCCATCAGCTCCAGTGGAAATCCAAAGATCATCATCTCTGCTGCAAGACTTGGGAGAGAAGAGAAGTGAACCTGCAGATCTTTCTTGTTCTTCTTCACAGATGAACATGATTCATAGATCTGACCGATCTCCCTCATAATGTGCTCCAAACCAAAGGATGCTGCTTGAAGTTCCTCAGATATTTTCTCAAGGTGTGTTTGTTGAACTGTCAGCTTTTCTGGTTCATATTTCTCTTTCAGTTTTAAAGCCATTGACCATGTTTCATCATATTTCTGATGAAGAGCAGAAAGATCAGCTGAGGTATATTCATCCAGGCGTATTCCAAGGCATTTAATGAAATACATCTGATGTCCAGGATCTGAGTTCATTTCTTTAATGAAGAGCTTAATAATCTCACTGATGTCTCACTGACTTAAGCTGTTGTTGACAGATTTTTTTCATAACTTTTTGTTTTCTACTGATGTCCATTTCTGTCTCATCTGCTCGAGGTCGATGTAGTTCTTTGTTCTTCTGACTCCACTGATGCCACAGTTTCGCCTGATGAGGCAGAACTGAGTCTTTGATTTCTGTTAGATCTTTCTTCTCCAGTAAACTCATCATCTGCTGCGCTGCTTCTCTTCCTCTCCTGCAGTCTTCATCATCTTCCTCATCTACTCTGATGTCTGTTTCTAATGAGTGTTTGGACACATCTTCAAGTCTGAAAGTGGAAGATGATTCTTTGGGACAATCATTTATAGCTCTTTTGAGTTCTTTAGATAAATTTGACTGATTTCTGTCTTTCAAACCAATTTTTTATTTTCCTTTCTTTGTCTTAATTACAGTAGATTTATCTTCAGTAAAAAGACAAATGAGTGGCTTTCATTTCCTGTACAGGTTTTGGATCTTTGATGCACTTCTGTCATTTCTGTCTAGTGTAGAAGAACAACATTGACTGAGCTCATTTCAGTGAGGATCTGCAGCTGTTTCTCATGGTCTCCTGCATCACCGTGTAGATTACAGAACGCAACGCAGTCAGTGAATTTATCATCAGATGATCCAGAGGGGCAGAACCAGGCGATCACCACCACTCCATCCATCAGGACTCTGGTTCTGCTGCTGCCTGGGCAGTTCCTGTGGAAGAATGTGTTGTGTTTCTCATTGATCAGGCTGTTCGTCAGTTGAGACTTGAATGAAGACACAGAGCCAGACCTGAAGAAAATCACCATTGGAGTTTCTGCCTTGTAGATCAGCTGGTTTCGACCGATGGTTTCATTGTTGGTGTTTCTGAATTCAATCTGTTGTGTGAATGGATGAGGAACAAGCAGAGGCAGAGCGTACTGACACTGGGACAGTTTAGTGACCATCAGCTGCTTCAGGAAACCATCAGCACAATGAAACACAGCCATCTGAACATCCATGGGGTGAATTTGCTCAGATTTACTTATTCCTTTATTAGACAAAGACATTTCATGAAAAATATTACTTTCATCGTCAGATGAGTGATTGTATCTTTGCTGTGTGTGATCTTCCTCATTTTTCTCTTTAGATATAATAAATCTTGCTCTGTAGTTCATCATCAGTAGTTTTTGTAGGAAAGACTGAATCAGCTCCTGTTCAGCACAAGACTCATGGGATTTTAATGAATGTTCAGATAACTGAAGAACATCCACAGCTCTCAGTTTAAATTGGTTGTGAAGATTAAGTATGTCAAATAGATGCTCTATTCCTTGTGCTCTGACTTCTGCTGTTCCAATGTCTTTGTAATAATATGGTGAAATGTAAAAAAAAAAATGTTATTGTTAAAAGTAGTTTTCAGTATTGAAACAGCTGTCATGTCATCTGAAGTTTTTTGCATTTTAAAATCATTCAATCATAAATATTGAGAAAAGGCACTGACAAAGTTATACAAATAAATAAAGTTTAGCTCCGCATGACTGTCTGCACTGCAGCAATTATTATTTCAGGTTATCAGAATATTACTGACTCCATAAAGGTAACCTCATACTAGATTAAAGAAATCACTGACACATGGTGTAACAATGTTCTAGCTCTTTTAAGTGAAATAGCTGATTCTGTCACCACAACATGACGGTAGCTGTCCCAATTCAAAGGCTCCTTCAAATGTAGCCTCAAAATGTGCCCTTTCTTTCCAGTGAAATGAGGGATAAAACAGATGGATTCGTCACGGCCTACCCTACCCCTAAATTCATTGCGCGATGGTGATGAAAAGATTGTGTGAGAGACATTTCTTAATTACACTTTTAAATTCAAGTATCGGGTTCTACTTAACCTAATGTATCTAATGATACAAATTAATATATAATTATTATTACAAATTAATATATATGTATAAAAAGGTTCAAATGTTGACACATATTACCAAGATGCAGTTTTATATAGTTTATATTACACTTTATTATGCACATAAATGGACCATATTTAGGATATGAACCTAAGGTTATGAACCCTGTTATTTGAATACAATGTTTACAAAAGTCCAGTACAAACTTTACTACCACTCAACAATGGCAGCTGTCACAGTTGCAAGGCGTCCCTAGACCGTCCCATTTAACAATGCTCAGTCTGACCTTTATGGCCTCCGGAGGATGCAGCCTTTGAATTGGGACACAGCTTTTGAGCACTTCTCTAGCATACTGTTTAATTTTATTTTTCCAGTAGATGGCAGCAGTCTTCCACTAAACCATGGCACATTTTTCATGTTAAATACCATGAATAAAACTGAAAAATGTAGATATTTTTAAAGTGAATGTACATAAATGTTGCTTTAATGTAAATGTAAAAGTAACTGTTATACCTAGCTAGATAGCTAGCTATTTCAAATTAAATAGCTAGCTCTCAAACCTGTCCTGGAGGACCTTAAGGCCTGCACATTTTGAATGTCTCCCACATATATCACACCTGATCCAACTCATGTGCTCAGCAGTAGTTGAGACAGCAAGACCTGAAATGGGTGTGTCAGAAATAGGAAGACATACAAAATGTGTAGCGCTGGGGGTCCTCCAGAACAGGTTTAAGAACCACTGCTCTACACACTATACAATTACATAAACTGTTTTTCATTACATCACATTACCTCATTCTTTATCCTGTTCTCTTCCTCTTTTTTGAAATTGCTGAAGATTTAGAGCAGTGGTTATAATACCAAAAAATAAAATTATAATAGTTCAGGGTGAGAACAGCAAATTCTAAACCAGGAGTTCTCAACTGAATAGGGTTGGAGCTAAACTCTACAGTAAAGTGGACCTTAAAGACCATAGCTGACAACCCCTGGTTTAGAATTTGCTGTTCTCCTGAGCATCAGAAATTCATACATCTATTATAACTGCTCCTCTTTTTGGTCAGAAGTGACCATGTTAGTATTCCTTCGTTGTGACAAATTTAATAATAATAATAATAATAATAATAAATAATAATGTAGTGATTTTTACTCCCTTCACTGGTGACGTAGTGATTTTTTTGATCATGTGTCACTTAAGGTGTGGTTATGAGTGTATCAGATGACCCCTCCCCCTTTTGTAATATGGGGCACCAGTTAAGAATACTATCTTAACAATTTAAGAACACTCCAAGAGAGCTGTTCAATAATTCAGAATTAATATAAAATGGAGGGAGTCGGTCAACTGATTTATCTGAAGGATTTGTGAGTCTGGTCAACTAGTAGAATCTTTGATCATCAACACAAGGAAGACACAGTTATAATAAAATCAATGAAATTTATTAACAATAAACATGCAAGGGTAAATACCACAACGATTAATAATGAAATAATGAATATGCACTTCTAAAAGATAGTAAAAATAATAATCAAAGGAGAATACTGAATTAAATCAAAGAAACAAATAAATGAAGTGAACACAGAATGGATAAATGCAATGCTGTTGAACTGAATGTAGAATGGAAGAGAATTGTATGGGAATGCTTATGGGAGCCACCTAATGGCTCTGGTAAAATGGTGATAAATAATTGCTTATTTATCATTCAACAAATAATATCCCTATTATTTGTAACAAACTGACCTCAAGTAACTGTTATCTAAACAGGTTAGAATAACATATGCTGTGTGTATAAACTAATGCCAAGGTCTCTAGAAAAGAGGTTTGGTAAGTTTATATTTACGTTCCACACAGTCGGGTGATCAATCCGGTAGCAGAGACGTCTTCCACTGATGATGCAGGCTGCGTGCAGTCGGAGGGCGCGGAGTTGCGATCCAGTAGTCGTGCCACGCTGGGCTGGAGGATGGACTGGGCAGCTGGGTCAGATGAATCTTCACAGGTTCCTACGCAGGCTGGCTGTGTCGCTGAGGAGCCGTGTGGTACAAGCAATGTCTGCTGATGCAGAGGTCCTTTGCGGACTGGGCTGCGCTGCTGTAGGAGCCGTAAGGGTCAGATGAAGTCCCTCAATGCTGGGGCCCTTTTGCAGCTAGAGTGCAGCTGGAAGCAATGAAAAAGGTTTTGCTTGCAAAAGCTTCACCTTAACTGTCTTGTAGTTTCTTTCCTCGTCAGGTCAGAAACTCAGGACGTGGAGTGTCTGTTAATGTCTCCTTCCCCGTCGAGTTGGAAACGCAGAACAAGGGTGTGTCTACCCGGGGGACATATTTATCCCTTTCTGATGAGGAGGAGATTGAAATGTGGCGCCTTGCCGATCCTGGAGTGTGATTGGCTACTGTTATCTGAAGCAGCCCCGGTGTTGCCCACCCTAGTGTGGAACTCATTTGCATAGCATAAAGTACAGTGTTAAAATAGTGTCTTTAACATTTTACCCATGCATTATTTCTTTACCAAACCTCTTTTAAATTATTAAAGGCATCGCAGGGAACAGATAGACACCAAACACGATATGAAATGGTTAAATCATCGTCCATGCATTTGATTATCTGTTAACAGGTCTGTCCCATGACCTGCTGTTTTAGCAGTCAGTAACCATTAACATAAACTGTGCTTTGCATGAAGATGGAGTGGATGCGAAGCAGTTTAGATCAAATTAAGGCCTCTAAACATAGGTATGAATGGATTTATATAGATCTCTGTGGACTCTCTTTATTTCAGTCATTGCTGCTCCATCCAGGAAGTCCTGAAGGAATTTTTATGGCAGTCCTTGACTAAACCTTAGGAATGAGTTTAGTGGTTAGAGTCAATGTGTCGTCCAATGAGAAGTCTTCTCCTTGGTTTTGGTGGGTGCAGAAGGTCCCCCTTCCTGCTCTGGAAGAAGTGTCTGGTAGTTGTCCCAACATCTTATCTGATGTTGCTGAACATTTATTTATGTTCATTCACCAAAGATCCAATCACGGTGTGGCACATCTTCCTACACACCAGCAGTTAGAGAGGGGCCCTGTCGTAAACTGGTCCCTGGAATGCCATCTTGACTGGTGTTCACAACAATAATAATCCTTTCTAAACTATATCAAGCAAGAATGTTTTCTCAGAATAACTTGTTCTCCACCTCATGTTGAAGAAAATGTTAAATGACAAAGAAAATTCAGGCAAGATCACGAAAGAACAAAAAAGATAGAAAAATTGAGCATAGGCTTTTAGGGCTTTTAAGTTAAAATAATGCCTTTAATTTTCAAAACATGTTTAATTTGTTCACTTCAACACTAACATAACAGTCAATACACACAAAGACACATGCACTCTCATAATACATGAAATTCAAATGTTAGTTCAGACGTACCAATCACACATAATTTTTTATGTAAATTTCTCACGTACGCCGCCGTCACATCGCTGCCTACGATTAGTTCTACAGTGACGTCGCCATGACATCGTCTGCCCTCCCTATCAATCCCATTCAAAATTTGACATGGTCTGATAGCAACGTAAGGGTAGACTGCACCTTAAGCCCCGGGTATACTTCACTTCGTTTATTCGTCTTATTTTTGAATCACTTTTCTTTGACAGCTGCACATTGTGCTCAGTACTGCAGTACTGTGCGTATTGCCACCTAGTGGACACTTCTTTCCTGTTTGCGCATGCGCTGTTGCATGTGCACCGTCCGAGCGGTCTCGAAATTTGGGCTGCACGCAGACAGAGTGTGTGGCCGGCTGTGAGCCCTCCGCATGACGAAAATTACGTCATGCAGATGGTGCACGAATGCGGGCGACTGAAGTATAAACGGGGCTTTACCTGTCTCCAGTTTGTCCCCTGTTCTCCTTCTGTGTGCTTCATCTTTGTGTGTGAAGTCCAGCTTGTTTGTGTCTGGAAACCGGCATTCTGCCATCATCCATCATCTACAAACTATCAACAAAGGACTTTTCATTTCAAGGAGGTTTTTGGAAAACCTGCATGGGATTCTTCAATTGGTGAGCAATCTTATTATTTAAAACAAGGATCTATGACTGTGAATGAATATGCTCTTCAATTTAGAACACTTCCAGCTGCCAGTGGATGGAACGAACAATCTCTACTCACCACCTATCGTCAAGGTTTGAATCCACGCGTGCAGTTGCATCTCACTGCATACGAGGACACCATGGGGCTTGAACGCTTCATCCAGTTATCAATACGCTTCACCACTCGTATGCAGTCGTGTCTCGAAGAGCACCAGGGTCAGCTTGATCTTCCAACATCCCTCCGCCGACCTGAATCCGTCAGCCCTCCAGAACCAGAACCAGAATTGGAATCCTTCACATTGAACAACTCCATCTGCTGGTTCTGGAGGAGTCCACCGCTGATGTGATTCTAGGGCGCCCATGGTTGGAGCAGCATAATCCAGTGATATCATGGAAAACCGGTGAGATCCTGAAGTGGGGCGACAACTGTTTCCCAACCTGTTTCTTGACTCTACCTCAACCATCTTCTCCACGCTCCAAGCATCTCTCCCTCTGTACTACATCTATCAAGAGCCCTGTCGAGAAACAGTCTGTGGACATTCCATCGTGCTACGCCCACTTCAGTCTTCTGCCCGAAGAGAGCCTCTAAGCTGCCTCCACACTGGGCATGGGACTGTGCCATCGATCTGCTTCCGATGAGCCAGTGCCCTAAAAGGATAAAAGGAGGCGTTTGTTAGCATTTTGTTGTTTATTTAAAAATTAAAAACCCAAGCATCAATGTTTTACCAAACAAATTAATCATACTGAATTAATTTGTGTCAAGATTAAACATTAGTCACAAAAATAAAGTGGTATTTATTTACTGTTATTTCACAAAAGAAAGAGGACATGCGTAGCCTACTTATTCAGTCACGTCTGCTTCTGTTTATTTGTAGTCATAGGCATAGGCATAGGACAGTATGTTTACATCACATTTACAAAGAATAATAATTTCTACAAATTTTCCACCAAAAATATGACCTGATGAGCTTTAGCACTCTCTCAAGTGACAGAGAATCAGAGGAATCCCGAAAACATGGAGTTGCTTTATTTTTTGATATATGCGGAGCTAAATATGGATATCAGTCCGTTGAGAGACGAGACGTGCTGACAGATAAAATAAATACATGATTGTGATAGCCTACAAATATTTGTCTGATTTCGTCAAGCCGTCTTATTTACATTACCACCATCACGGCCCCCTAATAATCCCCATACATTGAATTGGCTCTTTCACCCTCTCTCCTCTCCACCTTCAGCTGGTGTGTGGTGAGCGTACTGGCGCCGTTGTACTGTGGCTGCCGTCGCATCATCCAAGTGGATGCTGCACACTGGTGGTGGATGAGGAGAGACCCCTGATATGATTGTAAAGCGCTTTGGGTGTACAGTAGTACATATGAAAGCGCTATATAAATGCCTCATTCATTCATTCATTCATGTTTACTATGGTAATGGTGCGCATAGTCTTGGTGATCAGAATCCACATTGGATCACAACCAGAAGTTATTTCAAACACTTGCTGCTGTCTGAAAGTGAGTTTTGAGATAAAATGATTTTAAAAGTTTTTAATGCTGATGTTAGCTGGTAACCTACATGGCCCCTCCATCTTCACACACAGATAAACTCTGCCTTTGTTTGTAACCACTTCCTCAAGCTCGAGCTGGCCCGCTTTGGACCAAGGTATTCGGCGGGCCGTTGGCCCCGAGGAAGCCCCGAGGAGGCACGATCAAGCCCTGGAAGTGACAGTGGAAACGCGACTGGCCCTGGCACGCACTAGCACGCCCGCTTTAGGCCCGACAGTGGAAATGCGGCTAATGAAATCTTCTCGCTGTAGAAAGAGCGCTTCTGGTGGCCGAATATGGCATCTGACTTGAGAAGGTACATGCAGGGATGTAAGGAATGTGCCATCTCCAAGAGCCCTCGTCATCTTCTCTCCGGTAAACTACATCCTCTGCCCGTTCCCAACAGATCTTGGTCACACCTAGGAGTGGATTTAATCACTGATTTAGCTGTTTCCAATGACTGTACCTGTGTATTTGTGGTTGTTGACAGATTCTCTAAATCTGTGTGTCTGATTCCTTTAAAGGGACTACCTACTGCCATGGAGACTGCTGAGCTCATGTTCAACCATATCTTCAGGTACTACGGAATCCCGAAGGACATTGTGTCGGATAGAGGCCCCCAATTCAACTCCATTGTATGGAAAGCCTTCTTCTTTCTCCTAGGTGTGACCGTAAGCCTCTCGTCTGGATACCAGATGATTGGGCAGACGGAGCGGAAGATCCAGGAGATTGGCCGCTTCCTCCATACCTTCTGTCATGGCCACCAGGACTCTTGGAACCAGTTCCTGGGTTGGACCGAGTATGCACAGAATTCCCTGCAGCAATCCACCACTGGTCTCACACCCTTCCAGTGCGTACTCGGATACCAACCCCCACTGGTCCCCTGGTCAGGGGAACCATCAGACGTTCCAGCTGTCGACTACTGGTTCAGAGAGAGTGAGAGGGTCTGGGACTCTGCTCACCACCAACTCCAACGGGTACTGCGCAGACACAGGATGACAGCCGACCTTCGTCGTTCCAACACTCCCAAGTACCAGCCAGGACAGAAGGTCTGGCTGTCCACCAGGAACATCAGGCTGCGTCTGCCATGCAGAAAGTTAAGTCCAGGATTCATTGGCCCCTTTACAATTGTGAAGCAGATCAATCCTGTCACTTATCAACTCCAGCTCCACCGTCAGTACAGGATTCACCTTACCTTCCATGTTTCACTCCTCAAGCCTCACCACCCCTCTGTTTCTGTTTCCACAGAGCCTGGCGATGACGCGGAACCCCCCCCCCCCTTCCTCTCATCCTGGAAGACGGCACTGCCTACCAAGTGAAAGACATCTTGGACTTCCGGCGCCGTGGTGGTCTTCTGGAGTATCTTGTGGACTGGGAAGGTTACGGCCCTGAGGAACGTCCATGGGTTCCTAGAAATGGCATACTCGACCCCAACCTGCTCGACACGTTCGGCGCTAACCATCCAGAAAGACCTGCACTAATCAAGCACACCTGCACGTTATCAGCGCACTCATCCCCAGCAGTATAAAGGACTCTCTTTCACACGCACTCATTGTCCGGTCTCGTTAGCATCTTACCTGTATGCTCACCTCAAGGACTCCGTTGGATTACTTACCTGTCTCCAGTTTGTCTCCTGTTCTCCCAGGGGCGCAGGAGACATTTTCAAAGTAGGGGGGATTAAACTGCGTTCCGGGGGGTGTTGAGCACTTAACCTCATCTTAATAAAAAATCTTATACCTATCCTTTCACTTCCCTTAATCCTCTCTATTTTAGCTTATGATACTCTGAGCACTGCCTAAAACTTGTATTGTGAGCACTTCTTCTGTCTATTTGCCTCTTAACGATGACTCGCTTGTTGTATTCCTCACTTGTAAGTCGCTTTGGATAAAAGCATCTGCCAAATGAATAAATGTAAATGTAAATGACCACGGGCGGTGCACGTGTGCATGTGTCTTTCCACGCTCATGGGCAAAGGAGCTTCTTTGAAAGGCTGAGCGGAATGCGGGAAATGAAGTATGCCCGGGCCTTAACCGCCTTAAATTGTAATGGACTGGAACTCACGGTTCACATCGAGAGAAATGGGGACATGGGGGCACCGCGATGTGACCGCAAAGGACACTTTCACTTTCACTTTCGCAATCAAAGTGCATGTCAGTGATAAGCATTGTAAATGCAGTATTACAGTATACACATACCTATTAAACGCTCCTCTCATGCATCCTCCCCACTGCGTCGCTGGTCGAGGCAATAATCACTTTCATTTCGCTTTCAGATATATCTTTTATAGATGCCATCAATGCTTTTACCTTTCTAGATGTAATTACCGAAATCGAAATCCATAAACTATAAATCCTCACGAAAACTTCAGTCAATCCAGTTCGCGCGTCAACCTGAGAGATCAGCCTCCTGTCAAATTTCTTGGTTTCTGAATGGACGGTTTGGCTTGATTGACAAACACTAACATTCGGGCATGATTTATATACCATCGACCTGTCCTAAAACGTTAGCACGCTTTGATCGATTGTTTGGAGATCGTGTTTCTCTGTTCGAGAGCACATTTCCTGTTCACATCCACAACAAAATAGTTGATTATTTACGAATGAAAGCTCACAAAAATGTGAAAATGGTCTCATTTGAAGCTAAAAGATGATATAGTTTGACTGATTAAAGCAGTCCTTATTAAAAGTGCGGGGGTCGTGTCAACGGCGCCCCTGTGTTCTCCTCCTGTGTGCTTCGTCTTTGTGTGTGAAGTCCAGCTCAGCTGTTTGTGTCTGAGAACCTGCATTCTGTCATCATCCATCATCTACAAAACAAAGGACAGTATTACCATTCTATTTATCACCATTCACCTGAAGATTTGCACCTGCATAACTATTGTTCACTGGTTGTGAAAATAAACACCTTACTTTTATACTACTCTGTCTCTGCCCTTCTGTAATTGTAACAATATGCTTCTTTGTTCTTTTTATATAGCCTAACTAAAATAACATATTATGGTCATATTATGGTCATATTACCCACCAAGTAGCCCTTGTCTTGATTTTGGTGGTCAGTCTGCATTTTAAATTTTGAAAGGGTTTTAAATAAGCTAATCAAGTAAAATGACTCAAAATCAAGTAATTTTAGCATGTCAAAGTCAACTTTAATCATACAAAATGTAATTTCCAAACAGCAAAATTGTGGCCTAATTATCGAAAGTTACGATGTAAATTCATTGTAATTATGCAGTACTTACCGGGCTGTAATTTAAAGTGTTACCACTCTGTTTCCTGCTTTGTTGGGGGTTAATTCATGTATGTTACATGTGCAGCAGCAGCAGCATGTCTTACATGCTCACAACAGTGTCTTTGAATCAGAATCAGAATCAGAATCAGAAATCAGAATCAGAATCAGAAAGAGCTTTATTGCCAGGTATGTTTACACATACTAGGAATTTGTTTTAGTGACAGAAGCTCCACAGTGCAACAGAGTAACAGCAACAAGACAAGACACATAATAAAGAGAATAAAGATTAATATACAAATTTACAAGATGGATAAAGTGCAAAAAAGAAGCAAAAAAGACAATATATAATATAGACAATTTGTATGTACAGTTATGATGTGTGCAAATTTGAAATATAAATAAGCGTTTTAAGTAAATAAAGTGTAATAGTGTTGTGTGTTCTGTGTTTGTCAAGTGTTCATGAGATTAATTGCTTGAGGGAAGAAACTGTTCCTGTGTCTGGTCGTTCTGGTGCTCAGGGCTCTGTAGCGTTGACCAGATGGCAACAGTTCAAAGAGGGAGTGTGCTGGATGTGAGGGGTCCAGAGTGATCTTCTTTGCCCTTTTTCTCACTCTGGATAAGTACAGTTCTTGGAGAGTGGGGAGGGTTGTACCAAGGATTCGCTCAGCAGACCGGACTACCCTCTGTAGTCTTCTGAGGTCAGATTTGGTAGCTGAGCTGAACCAGACGGTAATTGAAGTGCAGATGATGGATTCGATGATGGCAGAGTAGAACTGTTTCAGCAGCTCCTGTGGTAGGTTGAACTTCCTTAGCTGGCGAAGGAAGTACAACCTCTGCTGGGCCTTTTTCACAATGGACTCGATGTGGTTGTCCCACTTCAGGTCCTGGGAGATGGTGGTGCCCAGGAACCTGAATGACTCCACTGCTGCCACAGTGCTGTTCATGATGGTGAGTGGGGGGAGAGCAGGGGGGTTTCTCCTGAAGTCCACGATCATCTCCACTGTCTTGAGTGTGTTGAGCTCCAGGTTGTTAAGACTGCACTAGACAGCCAGCTGTTCAACCTCCAGTCTGTAAGCAGACTTGTCACCGTCCTGGATGAGGCAGATCAGTGTGGTGTCATCCGCAAACTTCAGGAGCTTGACAGAGGGGTCTTTAGAGGTGCAGTCATTGGTGTAAAGGGAGAAGTGCAGTGGGGAGAGGACACAGCCCTGAGGGGCGCCGGTGCTGATGGTGAGGGTGCTGGATGAGAATTTTCCCAGCCTCACTAGCTGCTGCCTGTCTGTCAGGAAGCTGGTGATCCACTGACAGACAGAGGTGGGCACGGAGAGCTGAGCTAGTTTAGGCTGGAGGACTGAGGACTGAGGACAATGGTGTTAAAAGCAGAGCTGAAGTCCACAAACAGGATCCTCACATAAGTCCCTGGTCTGTCCAGATGCTGGAGAACATAATGCAGTCCCATATTGACTGCATCATCCACAGACCTGTTTGCACGGTAAGCAAACTGCAGAGGGTCCAGTAAGGGTCCGGTGATGTCCTTCAGATAAGCCAGAACCAGTCTTTCAAATGACTTCATGGCCACAGACGTTAGAGCCACAGGTCTGTAGTCATTTAGTCCAGTAATTTGGGGTTTCATTGGGACGGGGATGATGGTGGAGCGTTTGAAGCATGAGGGGACTTCACACAGCTCCAGTGATCTGTTGAAGATCTGTGTGAAGATGGGGGCCAGCTGGTCAGCGCAGGTTTTCAGACAGGCTGGTGAAACGCTGTTTGGGCCTGGTGCCTTTCTTCTCTTGTTCTTTCTGAAGACCTGGCGCACGTCATCTTCACTGAACTGAATTGCAGGTGTGGGGGAGAGGGGGGTTGATGGAGGTGTGAATGGTGATTTCTCAAACCCGCAATAAAACCCATTCAGATCGTCTGTCAGTTGTTGATTCTCCACAGAGCTGGGGGATGGTGTCTTGTAGTTGGTGATGACTTTCAGACCTTTCCACACTGAAGCTGTGTCATTAGAAGAGAACTGATTCCGAAGTTTATCAGAATAATTCCTCTTTGCCACTCTGATCTCCTTTTCCAGTGTGTATTTGGCCTGTTTGTACAAGACTCTGTCCCCTTTTCTGCGAGCATCTTCTTTGGCCTGACGGAGCTGGCTGAGTTTTGCAGTGAACCAGGGTTTGTCGTTGTTGTAGGTTAAATGAGTCTTTGTAGGAATGCACAGATCCTCACAGAAACTGATATATGATGTAACAGTCTCTGTGAGCTCGTCCAGATCGGTGGCAGCAGCTTCAAAAACACTCAAATCAGTCCATTCGAAACAGGCTTGTAAAGCCAGCTCTGTTTCGGTGGTCCATCTCTTTACAGTCTTTGCTACAGGTTTAGCTGATTTCAGTTTCTGCCTGTAGGTTGGTATGAGATGAACTAAACAGTGATCAGAGAGCCCCAAAGCTGCCCGTGGGACAGAGTGATATGCATCCTTTATTGCTGTGTAACAATGGTCGAGTATATTACTGTCTCTGGTGGGACAAGTAACATGCTGTCTGTATTTGGGCAGTTCACGTGAGAGAATCGCTTTATTAAAGTCCCCGAGAATGATAAGAACAGAGTCCGCGTGTTGTTGCTCGCTCTCTGTGATCATATCAGCGAGTATCTGTAAAGCCGAGTTCAGACTGCACGATTTTCAAAGTAGTCGGGTCACTGTTCTTGTCACACTGCATGACTATCTTGGCCAGCATTCAGTCGCTGCTGTGTTCATACTGCACGATGGATCGGCGACAGAAGGTTTCACACTGCATGACTTTACAATAGGAAGAATCGCCGACAACTCTGTCTGGTACGCAAACTACGTTTCATAACCAAACACACGCGAGACATGACAAGGAAACAACGCGATATCACGCGTTCAAGACCGGAGTTCTCATGTGAGAGTGGCTCTGCGTTTCAATCAGCTCCCTAGCTCCCTAGGTCGTGAATCAGTATATAATGAAAGTGAATGTGGCTGATACCCTCATCAGTGCCCTGACTACTGAACTAGGGAGCTGATTGAGACACACGGTGGGATTATTATTAAAAATAGTAGCCCGCAAGAAGCTTGAAATATGAATTGCCTGTGCGCTGATTTGCAGCGAAAACAACATAAATAAAAGAAGAATATGGAGAAGGAAATGTTTGGGATACTGTGGATTGTGTGTTCTGCAAAGACAGTTGGACAGAACTAAATACATAACTTTTCAATGTGCTGCTGTTGCGGATGGTCAAGCAAATATTTGTGCTTTGTTTTTGTTTGATATAATTGTAATGTTTATCTGAAACGAAGCCATGCTTGCTGATATTGTGGTCTATAACTCCTCCCCGAACTCCCCGCTGCTCTGTATCTTGCTCTCTCATTGGCTGTCGGTCATCGCCGATGTAGTTTTCAGTCAGAACACTTTTCACACTGCATGATTTTGGATCGCCGACAGGTCCAGATATTTAGCATGCCAAATATCTCACGGGCGTCGGCGACTCGTCGGCGATTCTCTCATATTGCGTCGTTGCTCATTTACACTGCGTGATTGTCACTCGCGTGAACGAGCACCGATTTGCCTGTGATTTCGGGCATTTGTCGGCGATTTCTCAAAACCTGTCAGCGAGCCAAAATCGGGGCTAAAATCGTGCAGTCTGAACTCGGCTTAAAGCCGAGCTCACGTGCGCTTGCGGAGGAATGTAGACGCTCACCAGAATGAACGAGCAAAACTCCCGCGGCGAATAGAACGGCTTGCAGTTAATGAAGAGTGTTTCAAGATCTGGACAGCACATCTTCTTTTACACCGTTACATCTGAACACCACCTTTCGTTGATGTAAAAGCACGTCCCGCCGCCACGCGATTTCCCCGTTGATTCTGCGTCGCGATCTGATCTAAACAGCCGAAAGCCCGGCAGACTTAACACGCAGTCCGGAATGGCGTCGTTCAGCCAGGTTTCTGTGAAGCACAGAGCAGCCGAGTTCGAAAAATCCTTATTTGTCCGGGAGAGCAGAAGGAGTTCTTCCGTTTTGTTGGGCAGAGAGCGGAGATTCGCCAGATGGATGCTAAGCAGCGCCGTTCTTAATCCACGCTGTCTGGGCTTCACGAGGGCGCCGGCGCGCTTTCCCTGTCTGCGCGTCCTGAAGCGTCTAAACAGCGCTGCCGCTCCGCCGACTACAACATTCAACAAAACGTCTGAATAATCGAAATCCGGTAAAAGATTTTGTGGTGTGTACTGCCGAATGTTCAGCAGTTCATCCCTGGTAAAACTGATGGTGTTTGAAAAACAGGAAAAACTAACAAAAACAGAACAAACACTGAAGAGCTAAGCACTGTGGCTGCCATGCGCAGCGCCATCTTGAACCAAACATCTTGAACCAAATATGAATGTATTGGCAGTAGCAAATATCGGTACTTGCTCTGCAGCAGCAGCATAGCAGATCTATTTAAATACCAAATACATGATCATTGTCATAATTACCATATCAATTTCCTGAGAGTTGTCTTGACAGATTTACCTAATAATTTTACTGGAGTCTCACAAACATGGTAGTTTATGCTGAAAGTATATAGTATATGAAAAGGGGAAATATTAATAATTAGTCATAACTCGTTATGATTAATCATAAATATTTGAATCAGTTAATCAATTTAACTTAAATGTAGCTGAATTAATATTACAATGAATTAATCTGTTCGGCCAGCGAACACTCAGTATTAATTGTCTATCAGTTCTTATAGAAAGGATATTTTCCATGGCCACAGAATATCGCTTTTTTAGCATGTAGCTGTGATCGAATCGTTATCAGGGACATTGGTTTTCTAAGCAGACCAGAATCAATTCGCAAGAGTGTGCACGCAAGATTTATTGAACTAAATCACAAACACATAACTAAACTAACAAACACAAACATACCATTCACACAGTGAGAGAGTGGAAAATGAATTTGAACTGTATCATAACAGGGGAATGAAACAATGGAAAGAGTAAATTAACAATTGCTGGATGAACCATCAGTTTCAATACTATAAAGCACCTTTGTTAAAAGGTTCACAATCTTAAAGGGCACCTATTATGCCCCTTTTTACAAGATGTAATATTGGTCTTGGGTGTCCCCAGAATGTATTTGTGAAGTTTCAGCACAAAATACCCCACAGTTAATTTATTATAACCATTTGAAAATGTCATTTTTGGGGCCTGTTTTAAAAAGAGCTGTTTTGATGTGTACCACCTTAAATATAAATGAGCTGCATATCCCCGCCCTGCCTTTGGATGAGGGCGTAACTTGCATACCTATGGCAATAAACAGTCGGTAGAAGCAGAATGGCTGAGAGTGAGAGACCCGCTGTTTTGTATGGCATTCAGCCGTACATGTTTGAACCGGAATCAGACCCAGATGATGAAGAGACTCCGGCAGAAGAAACACAATTGAGAATGGAGCAGGACGTCTCTGAATGGTTATTTGATACATTTATGTACTTATAGAGTTTTAATCGCGTCCCCTTTGCAATTATGGATGTGCAACACACACACACACACTGTGATAACGTTCGTGCAATTTTTTGAAACTACAAACACAAATACTGTGATAATGTTTGCTAAGTACAAACGGAATTATATTTATGCGAGGGAACGGTTGCGTCATGTTGACATTACTTGTCGTACAGGTGCTTATGTGGCAAATGTGAGAAGATGGCTACAGAACTATACAAACAAGGTTTAAATTTAAACAAGGCTTTCCTGTAGCTCAGTGGTTAGAGCATGGCACTAGCAATGCCAAGGTCATGGGTTCGATCCCAGGGATTGCACATACTCAGATACAAATGTATAGTATAATGTAATGTAAGTCGCTTTGGATAAAAGCGTCTGCCAAATGCATAAATGTAAATTATATACACAGACATTCTACGACGACGACAACTTTAGACGCATTTGTTATTGAATTGGCTGACATCGACTGAAATGACTATTTGCTCAAAAAACATTAAATACACTGGAGGTGACGTTGGATCGCGAACAGTAGGCAACGATCCACACTTGAGGATTAACTTTGAAGCAAGACCTGTTTTGAATTGACCCTCGTTCTCAAAACAGTCAGTCAAAAAATGATTCGCGCAAACATAAACGTATTTTGGAATTTTGAGTGGCGCCTTTCCTTCGTAAATAAAATCCATCCACTGCGTTTTCAGTGGCTCTGATGTCGGAAGTAAGTGAAAACTACTATGTTCATTATTACATCCCACAACAGAACACTTATGTTTCTTAGACATTACCGGCTGTCGTTGAAACAATGGAGGATGGTTGACAGATCACTGAGGGCGGGGTCTATGCCAAAACCAGATTGTCAATCAAACCACGTGGGTGGGGCTTAGCGCAATTCTACGTCACAGTGAGAGCAATCTTAGAACAGGGCGTTCTGAGACAGTGCTTATGAATTATTGAGATTGTAAAAAAACCACTGGGTGGATTTTTCTCATTCTAGGGTGGTTTTGCTCACACACTGCCAACACACATTTATGGTCAAACACTATGTAAAAGTGAATTTTGCATAATAGGTGCCCTTTAATACTAAATTTCCATTTAGTGTTCAAACGATACTTGCAAATGCCTTAGCTGTCTGGATCTGCAGGCTCATGAGAAAATGGTTTGGTCCGCTGGCTTGGATGTTATAATCAACATCTTCGGCGTTGATGAAGAAAATGAAGACAAACTTTGCGATGTTAATTTGACTCTTCTGTGGTCGCTGCAGTTGTGCATAGCTTGAAGTGGAATGGAGGCCGACCAGCCCGCAAAGAACTAGCGAAGAACTAGAAGACCATAAGCACTAAAACTAAACTCTTGTAAATTTTTGTGGGGGCTTTTGAACTCTCCAGACAGTCAACACCTTCAAATCTTGGATTGACTAATGAAAAAGGTGCCATTCTCTGGTGGGGGATTTCATTTGTTTGAAACTGAGTTAATTTGCCTGGGTTTGTAGGTTTGTGTCCATTTATACTCTGATAAATCTAACAAACATACATGCATTCTATGGTATTTCGTATGTCTGGTTCTAGTGGCCTGTCTCCTAATGGTCTTTGAAATGTGTGTAAAGAGCACATGGTGCAGATCGGTTGATAGCGCTCAGTAGGGGAGCCAGACCTTATGGGGCCTGCATGGGTGATTGCCTTTTACAATTGTGTTTGATCGATCCAGACGCTACACTGGGTTATCGAGATTCACCTTATTCGCTGGGGGCTGCTCATTTTGAGAGGTAGGCCAAAAGGTCTGCGATGTCTGTGGGCCTATGGAAATGGAAAGCTCTTTATGCGACATCCATCTGCAGTAATCATTCGACCACTGGCTCTGTGAGGAAAAGCTGGTTTGTTGTTCTTCTGCTTTTAATTTCGGGTAATATCCACCCTAATCCAGGCCCAGAGAGGGTGCAGCTTCAAACTCCTGATGAGTTTAAGTCTAGTGATGGTTTGCGCTTCTTCCACCTTAACGTTCGTAGTCTGATAACTAATATGGACTTCATAAGAATATGAGCTGAATCAGCGAACTCTGACATTATGGTTCTCTCTGAGACATGGTTAAATAAATCCATTACAAATTCTGTGATACACATTGAGGGATATAATGTTTTTAGATCAGATCGCACAAAAAAAAAGGTGGTGTAGTTGCAGTTTATGTTAAGTTAAAGTGGAACTGAACCTGTTTGTACTCTGTTAGTAAGCCAAATTTCTTTGAATTGGTGGCAATCAAACTTCGTTTTTCAAATGGTCATGACATCATTGTCATTGGATGCTATCGTCCACCGTCAGCATCAAGTGAAGCTATCACTTCACTTACTGATCTTCATAACTGGACTAACTCAGAATTGATTTTACTTGGGGACTTAAACACTGGTCATCAAAATTGTCCCATCCATTCAAGGATATTTGTGACTCTCTTTGTTTAGAGCAATTGATAAACTTTCCAACACGCTTAATTCAAAAAGACCCAAACAAATCTTCATTAATTGATGTCATTTTAACTAATGCTTCTCATACATTTTCTGCTTCTGGAGATTTCTGTAATGATGTAAGTGATTATATATATAAGTATATAAGTGTTATAGTATGTGTGAGAAATTGTAGGACTCCAAAAAGTAAACCATGTATTATTTTAAGACGTTATTTTAAGCGTTTTAACAAGCAAGCTTTTTTACAAGTTATCTATGATAGTGACTTACATGTGGTTTCATTGATACCAGATGTAGATTTAGCATGGGGAGTATTTTAAATGTACTTTTTTAAGTATATGTGAGAAACATGCTCCTTTTAAAAAAGTCAGAGTAAGAGGGAGAGATAACCCCTGTATTACGGAGTTAATTTCCTCATGCATCAAAGAACGTGATGCTGCATGAGTTAAAGCAAAGAAAACAAATAATCTTCAGGACTGGGTACATTACAGGACATTAAGAAATAATAGTACAAAATTGGTAAAAAAAAATAAATAAAAAAAAGCTAAATGTGATTATTATTGAAATGCAATAAGTGAAAATTTGAATGATCCCTCCAAATTTTGGAAGTTGTGCAAATCAGTTTCTGGTCTAAAACCTTCTATGAGTTTACCTGATTATTTAAAAGTAAAGGAAAAAAACTATAAAAGGGAAAGAAAATATTGTTGAGGTTTTTATTAATTATTTCATTGCTGCGGGTTCAGCCCCTGACCCTAGTCATTTAACGAACAATATAAGAAAAGGGAATGTCGAAGCTGAAACATATCACTCTACTCAGCTTTTTACATTTAATCCTGTTTTAGTATCACAAATTCATAAAGCCCTACTAAATTTAGATTCTAAAAAGGCAACAGGGCCTGATAATATTGAACCTCATTTTTTAAAAATTGCAGCAGATTTTATAGCAGAACCAATTACTTCTATTTTTAATTTAAGTTTAACGTCAAATGTAATTCCTTATGCATGGAAATCAGCCATGGTTCTTCCCTTGTTAAAAGGGGGTGACCCCTATGAATTAGATAACTATCGTCCTATTTAAGGTTATCAGTTATGGCAAAAGTTTTTGAGTCTTTTGTAAATGATCAGGTTAAACAGTTTTTAACAGAAAATAATATTTTAAATGAGTTTCAATCAGGGTTTAGGTCAGCCCATAGTACTGTAACAGCGGCAACACTTGTCACAAATGATATTATTACTTCTTTGGATAATAAAAATTATTGTGCTGCTTTATTTGTAGATCTCTCTAAACCCTTTAATTCTGCAGATCACAAAATTCACAAAATTCTTTTATCTATTTAAAAATTATTTATCTGAAAGAACGTAGTGTCACAGTTGAAAATTTCACTTAAAAAAAAACTAGAAATTAAGAAAGGTGTTCCTCAGGGATCAATTTTAGCACCAATTTTATTTTCAATTTATATAAATGATTTAGGTCAAGACATAACTTCAGCTAAACTGCATTTATATGCCGATGATACAATTATTTATACGGCTGAACAGTCCATGAAAAAAGCCGTAGAGCTATTACTGTTACGGTTGCTGGTGTAAGAAGCACACGACGAGGAGTAATATACATATAAACAAGTCTTTTACTAGAATATCCACAGGAGAATACAGGAACTGGCAGGAACATACACCAAACAATACAAGAACGATACCGGACAACACATGACAGGAAACACAGGGCTTATATACAGAGGATAACAAGGTAGTGATAAGACACAGCTGAATGTGATAATTGGAGTGCTCAGTAACCATGGTGATGAACTAGTGGTGGGAAATGGAACAACAACAAGTCCAAAACAAGTCCAAAACAGAGTGTACATGTAACATATCGCCCCCTCCCGGAAAGGCGCGTCCTCGCGCCATGGAGAGGGGAAGATGAAGGAGAGATGGCACAGATGATGTAGGAGGTGATTCGGGAGGCGGACGGCTATCCGGGAGGAGGCGAAGTGCAGGAGTCCAGTGTGGTGCAGAAATCCAGGGAGGTGGTGGTGGTGGTGAAGTCCAGGTGGTAGCCTTGAGCAGAGGAGTTCAGATGTTGCTCCAGGCCACAGCCAGGACGGCGACCCACGGCGGCGTTGCTGGAGGGAGGAGCTGAGGTTGCGAATCGTTCCAAACAACCTTGGAGAGGCATGGAAGCAGCGCCGCCGATGTAGAGGGATCCTTATGTGAAGACAGAGAGCCGAAGGAGCGGAGTGATGCCGATGACCTCTGAGTCCGCGACGACGTCCTCGCGACGGCCCCCCGAGGCAGCAGCAGTGTACCGGAGGGCTGAGGTGGAGCTGGAACAACTGAGGGCCGAGGCGGAGTCTGAGGGAAGGCGGAGCCCAAAAGAGCCGAAGGGGTGGAGGGTCGGAACGACCCGTAGGTCCGTGGTGAAGTAATGGTGATGTCTGACCCAGACGGAGTCACAGGACCGAGGGAGTCCAGTGGAGCCGAATGCTCGATGATCACTGCTTTAGACGAGGGTGGCAGGAGCGGAGGAGTCAGGACGATGAGTCGAGGTGTAACGACGTAACCTGAGGCCGGAGGTGGAGCCGTAGGATCCTCATCGCCTGAGGCTGGCTCACAGCAGGCCCCAGATGTAGCCACGCCACTGAGAGGAGGCTGAAGTAGAGCTGAGGGCGTGGTGTGAGACAGCGAAGGCTGGGTGGCAGGCAAGGTTGTGAGTTGGAGAACAGGTAGAACAGCAGGAAGATTATAACCAACAAAGTCATTATCAAGGCTTTGGAGAGGCGGCGGGAGAGGGAGGCTGGGCGGGACCATTTCATCCAAAATGGAAATGACAGTTTCAGGAGGAATTAACTGAGTTAGGGAATCCTCTCCAAAGTCATAATAGTCTATAGTGCTTGCCTGGAACTCACTCTCAGTGGCGGGAGTGTGGGCGGGGCTCCCATCCAACCCCTCGTCTTCCACACTGTCTCCCTCGGCGATGGTAACAGCATACTCACACACCTGGTCAGACTTGCTGGGCTCCGTCTCCATGGTGATGTTACACTCAGTCGTTCCGCTCGTCGCTGGTTCCTGCATCGCGGTGGAGGCGGGCTCTCTGTCTTCGGTAGGGTCGCGCTGTTCTTCCACGCCGTCTGATGGTTCCTGGCTGGGCAGTGGAGTGGGAGTGGGACTGGCGTCGTTGTCGCAGGAAACCACGGTCATCGACGATCCACAGGACGCCAGTACCCACTCCACGTATTCTGGGAAGCTCCCTCGAGGTCCTTCCCCAGACAGCAGCGCTTTGGTGGTGGTGTTCAGGCCGGCAAACAGAAAGTTGCAAAGGCTGCTGTCCGGGAAATGTGTCGATGGTACAAGAAACAGAAAGTCATTCAAATGTTCCTCGAGGGAGCGGTCCTTCTGCTCAAGGCAGATTAACAGAAATGCGGGTGTGTACATAGTGACGGGGAAGATAAGTGAAACACGAAAAACACTGAGACGGAAAACAACAAAACACTAAACACGCCGCAATCTGTCTAACTGTTTTGGTCCGGTATTCTGTTACGGTTGCTGTAAGAAGCACACGACGAGGAGTAATATACATATAAATAGTGATGGGACGGTTGATACCGGGGCTCCGATGCTCCGACGCAGTTTTCAAAGCACTATTGTATCACACACTGTACCGATGCTTGTATCGAAATGACAATACCACGTGATTGATGACGTTTGAAGCTTCAAACGTCATGCAGTATCGGAAAATCGGGACAGGTGGTTTGAAAAAATTGGCGCTTCACCTGATACATAAAAGGAAAATGCATTTAATCATGTTTTATCGCTGGGGTCTCGGAGACCCCGAACAGAAGGGTTAAACATCTCATCCAAAATTATCAACTATGATCACATCATTGTATATTTTATATTATAGATCAATATGTGAATCCGTTGAATAGGCTACACATGACAGGAGTTGTGGTCTCATTGTCACAAATTAATTTAGATGAGATTAGTTTAGATCAGATAGAACTGTATTGATCCAAGACAAAAGTGATTCTGTGTGTCACGGACTTCTGAAGCTTTGTCTGGTCACATGCTTTTTCAAACCGTAGATCTGCTCCCTGATTTGTTAGATATGGTGGAGAAAACAAGTCTGACCACAAGATGTCGCTAATGTGCACTGTGTTAAAAGCTCCGAGTAATGAACCTTTTTTTGGCACAATTTGATGAAAGCCTCAAACGCTTCAGAAAGCCTCGGTTTCCCATCACTACATATAAACAAGTCTTTTACTAGAATATCCACAGGAGAATACAGGAACTGGCAGGAACATACACCAAACAATACAAGAACGATACCGGACAACACATGACAGGAAACACAGGGCTTATATACAGAGGATAACAAGGTAGTGATAAGACACAGCTGAATGTGATAATTGGAGTGCTCAGTAACCATGGTGATGAACTAGTGGCGGGAAATGGAACAACAACAAGTCCAAAACAGAGTAACAATTACAAGATTCCTTTCAGGTATTACAATCTTCATTGTTAAATTTAAAATTGGTTTTAAATATTAAGAAAACGTCTCGGTTACAAAGGTAACCCTCGTTCCCTGAAGGAGGGAACGGAGACGTACGTCGGACAGACCGACGAATAGGAATCTCGCTAGAGAGGCCAATCTACTTCGAGTGTAACTAAAACGAGCCAATGCACATTGGCATGCAATCATATGCATCAGCTGCTCGCCTCGCAGTGCGGGTATATAATGAGCAGCAGGTGCGCCACTCTCCTGGCAGCGGTTTTCGCTGAGGAGCCGAACCGGATAGGGAGCAGCATCAGCGGGGTACAGCGACTGTGGCGACGGGACGTACGTCTCCGTTCCCTCCTTCAGGGAACGAGGGTTACCTTGTTCGACGTACGTCGGACAGACCGACAAATAGGAATCCCTACCAAAGCGCCACAGGAGCTGCCCCCTTCCAGCGCTCTGTAGTAAGCCACCTGAACCCCCTTGCCTGAGGATGGTGGGACAGGGCTAACACAGAGAGAGTCGATCACTGCTGTTCCCCAAAACCCATTCAGTGAGACTTTTGGATAACGCTGGGAAAGCGTACCCTTTCGCTGGGAAAGGAACGCTGCGGAAGCCACATCCTTCCCCGAAGGAGTTATGTGGAGAAGTACATATGGACTAACCCTGTAGGGCTGTGCTACATATGGAAGAGCTGGGGTGACTCCAACCCGATGAAGGGTAGGTTCTCCCAGAGGGAAAGACACGGGCTTCGTTTAGGAGCAACCGTGGAACCAACCATATGGGATCCCCGTAGGGTCACACATATGGAACCCAGCCTAAACCCGGTTCTCAAGGATACAACGGAGTATAGGCCTGGCGCCAGACGCTCCGCCACGTCGGCTGCCGAAGGGATATCGGAGGACTCGACAGGGTCTGCCTTGTAGGGACTCTCTGGAGAAAAGAAGCGCATGTAGCGCAGCAAGCCGACACTAAGCCGGGGCCTCTCCGTGCCTCTGACCTGTGGCGAGAACACGGGAGGAGACCGGCTGGACACGAAGGCTATAGTATCTAGCGAACGTGTAGGTGTCGCCCAGCCCGCAGCTCTACAAATGTCTGTCAGTGAGGCGCCACGAGCCAGCGCCCAGGAGGATGCGACACCTCTCGTGGAGTGAGCATGCAACCTGAGCGGGCAGGGCACGCCCTGAGCTTGGTAAGCCAGGGCGATGGCATCCACTATCCAGTGGGCCATCCTCTGCTTGGAGACAGCCTTTCCCTTCTGCTGGCCTCCATAACAGACAAAGAGCTGGTCTGAGGTCCTGAGGCTTTGGTTCTGTCTATGTACTGTCGCAAAGCGCGAACTGGACAGAGCAAAGCCAGGGCTGGGTCTGCCTCCTCCGGGGGCAGCGCTTGCAGGCTCACCACCTGGTCCCTGAAGGGAGTGGTAGGAACCTTGGGCACATAGCCAGGCCGGGGTCTTAGTACCATGTGGCTATCACCCGGCCCGAACTCCAGGCACGATACATCGACCGAAAATGACTGCAGGTCCCCTACCCTCTTGATGGAGGCCAATGCAACCAGCAGCAAAGTCTTCATAGACAGAATCTTTAAGTCTGCCGATTGCAAAGGCTCAAAGGGAGCAATCTGAAGTGCTCTTAGCACCAGAGTGAGGTCCCAAGAGGGTATGGAGGGGGGACGAGGAGGATTTAACCGTCTCGCCCCCCTAAGGAACCTGACGACCAGGTCGTGCTGACCAACAGATTTGCCATCTATGTGGTCGTGGTAAGCGGAGATAGCAGCAGTATGGACTTTGAGGGTGGAGGGGGACAGCCTACGCTCCAACCCTTGCTGCAAGAAGGAAAGCACGACTCTGATCGAGCATCCTCGGGGGTCTTCTCGGCGAGAAGAGCACCACTCGACGAACAGGTTCCACTTCGAGGCGTAAGCACGTCTCGTAGACAGTGCAAGTGCCGAAGTGATGGTGTTAAGTACCTCAGGGGGTAAGTCACCTAGAACCTACGCGTCCCGTCCAGGGACCAGACATGGAGTTTCCAGAGGTCTGGATGCGGGTGCCAAAGAGTGCCCCGTCTCTGAGAAGAAGGTCCTTCCTCAGAGGAATGGGCCAGGGAGGGCTGTCGCAAGGAGTGAAAGTTCTGGGAACCAGGTCTGGTCGGGCCAATAGGGCGCAACTAAGAGGACCTGCTCCTTGTCCTCCCTGACTTTGCACAGGGTCTGTGCAAGTAGGCTCACTGGGGAAACGCATATTTGCGAAGGCCCCGGGGCCAGCTGAGTGCCAGTGCGTCTGTCCCGAGTGTTCCCTCGGACAGGGGGTAAAACAACTGGCAGTGGGAGGTTTCCGGTGAGGCAAACAGGTCTACCTGAGCCTCTCCAAACTCTCTCCAGATCAGCTGGACCACCTGGGGGTGGAGTCGCCACTCTCCTGGCAGCTCAGCTCGTGATAGCTCGTCGGCCACATGGCTGAGCACACCAGGGACAAGAATGGCATGAAGCGACCTCAGACGCTTCTGACTCCAGAGGAGGAGATGGCGGGCGAGTTGCGACATGCGACGGGAGCGTAGACCACCTTGATGGTTGATGTACGCAACGGTCGCAGTGTTGTCCGTACGGACCAGTACATGCTTGCCCCGTAGCGGCCCTTTGAGGCGGCTCAGAGCAAGACGTACTGCTAGCAACTCGAGGCAATTGATGTGCCAATGCAGATGGGGTCCCGTCCAAACCCCTGACACTGCATGCCCGTTGTACGTGGCACCCCAGCCGGTGGCAGGAGCATCTGTGAATACCACAGCATGCCGGGACACTTGTTCTAGGGGCACTCCTGCCCGGAGAACAAAGGGTCCGACCACGGACTGAAGGCTTGGCGCCACTCCTGAGTGATTAGCACCCGGAACGTGCCGCGTTGCCACGCCCATCTCGGGACTCGGCCGTGAAGCCAGTGTTGAAGCAGTCTCATATGAAGCAGACCAAGCGGGGTTACTGCCGCCGCGGCCGCCATATGCCCCAGGAGCCTCTGAAAGAATTTCAGTGGGACCGCTGTCCTGCCATTGAACGTATTCAGGCAGTTCAACACCGACTGAGCACGTTCCTCTGTGAGGCGTGCTATCTGTTCGACCGAATCCAGCTCCATACCGAGAAAAGAGATCCTCTGCACAGGGGAGAGTTTGCTCTTTTCCCAGTTGACCTGAAGACCCAACTGGCTGAGGTGTCTGAGCACCAAATCCTTGTGTTCGCACAACTAACCCCAGGACTGTGCTAGAATGAGCCAGTCGAGGTAGTTGAGAATGCGAACACCCTGTTCTCTCATGGGAACAAGGGCTCCCCCTACGACTTTCGTAAAGACGCGGGGAGACAGGGCCAGCCCGAAGGGTAGGACTCTGTACTGATATGCTCGACCTTCGAACGCAAAGCGCAGGAATGGCCTGTGTTGCGGAAGAAACGAGACATGGAAGTACGCGTCCTTCAGGTCGATCGCTGCAAACCAATCTCGGGGACGGATGCACTCAAAAATGCGCTTCTGCGTCAGCATTTTGAACGGTAGCTTGTACAGGCTCCGATTCAAAACTCGCAGGTCCAAGATCGGTCATAACCCACTGCTCTTTTTGGGTACAATGAAGTAGGGACTGTAGAACCCTGACCTCATATCGGCTGGAGGGGCCGGCTCCATCGCGTCCTCCGCCAGTAGGACTGCGATCTCCGCACGCAAGACAGGGGCAACGACATCTTTCACTGTAGTGAAGAGGACGTCCCTGAATTTGGGGGGGATGCCGGGCGAACTGAATCGCATAGCCGAGCCTGATGGTCCGAATGAGCCAGCGAGACGGACTGGGGAGCGCTAACCGGGCTCGCAGAGACCGTACAAGCGGGACCAAAGAGACCACCGGCGTACCCGCAGCGGGGCAGCGAGGTGGAACACAGGGACGCGGCTCGGGGGGCTCTCTTTGTGAGGCGGCCCGAAGCGGCGTCACAGTGTGCTAGGCAACACTTACCTGGTTCCACGGATGGACAGAGGGAGCAGTCGAGGCTTTGGCTGCCCGCTGCTCGCTGCTGTCCGCTGGCGACAGAAGAGGGGGATGAGAGTGGTGAGGTTTTTCTCCTCCCACTGCTCTCCAAACCCTCTTCAGACCTGGAAATGGAGGAACTGCTCTTTTAATTTTGGGTACCACTGCCTCTTGGGTCAGTGGCGGAACAGAAACAAACCCAATAAAAGGATTTACCACCCGGCCCTCCTCCAGGGGTGGAAGAGCAGCCCCACCCATTTCTGGGTCGCCCGTCTCAGGGGTGATTCTCACCAAATACTTAACAGCTGCAGAGACGGGAGGCGTCATCTCCCCGCAATGGACACAGCAGAGCCTGCTGGGCCAGAGTTTCTTGCAGGGGACGACACCCTTGGCGACGAGCAGACCGAGGGGCGGCCCAAGAGGAACTCAATGGTCTGTCATGGGAAGCTCCCCGATCCGCTACTAACTGAGGAGAACCGCTGGGCTCAGTCCTCGACAGTGTCACCGAAAAGGCCACCTCGTAAGATGGGAGCATTGAGAAAGCATTTAGCTTGACAACCTCTCGCACCTCACAAGGTAAGCCAGGGGGCACTTCTGGACCACTGAGGTGGACATCGTCTGGCTGAGGGCCTGCGCCGTGACTTTGATCACGGTTAGTCAACAAGCGCAGCTCAACCCCAGCACAGAACTACCCTCATGCAAAAAGAGTGCCTTGGCCTCACATGCAGGGTGGGTGTGGTCTGTGTACAGCCACCCCAACCAAGAGGGTAGCGAGAGAGGAAAAACTTATGCAGATTTTGGCACTTTTGGCATTCCATATTTATGGCACCAACATACCCCCATACTGCCAAGTTTTCCATGCACATCTGGAAGACCCAGGAAAGCATGGCTGTAAACTCCGAATCTGAGTCAGCATAAGCACACACCATTACAGTGGGCAGCGTCACCCTCATTTCCAGAGCATAACAGCACTCTCTCCGATGCTGCAATCGACGTCTGTCCCTCAGCTGGAGCTCTGAATGAAATGCTAGGTTCCCCTATGAGTAGGACCAGCAATCCAATCCAGAAACTGCACAGCTTGCAATGCGCTAGAGAGGGAGGGGCCCTAGGGGGTTGGTTCCCCGAAGGACCCCTCAACCTCATGTCACCCAAGCCATATCAGCAAAGTAGACCTCTTCTGGTGCACCAGAGAGGGCGCTACAATGGAGATTATGCAAGGGAACCGCGCATCTAGAGCGCCGAGCGAGCGCTGGGTTGCCGTGACAACCCGCGCTGCAGCCCGGCAGCTCGACGGCACACGACACGCAGAGGAGCGAGAGGTTTGCTCTCGCTGATCTCCACGGTCTTCCCAGAGTGTCGGGCAGACCCGCGGCTGTGCTTTTACACACAAGCGGCAGCTGGCCAACAACAGAGGGGACTCAAGCTTCCCGGAGAAAGAAGAGTCACGACCGGCGTGTCGACGTGATCATGTTCTCATATGAAAACATGAAACACCCATGAACATCATTTCAACACGCGCCCAGACATGTGAAACAGTGATCGTGGCCGTCAGTGAGGACAGGAACGACCGCATCCAGAAACACAAGTAGGATGTCATCTTTAAAAAGACGCGAATCTACTTGTGTAAGCTCTTTCAGGGACTTTACTCTTTTAAAAGTGCTGAAGCACGCAGGGGAACGGCCGCCGCAACACAGACAGGGATTGTGTGCAGCCTGTCGTGTGCTCTCTCTCTCTCTCTTTGAAGGCGCTCACTCTTACCAGCCGTAAAAACGGCTTTTCAGCGCTCAAAAGCGCACCGTACCGGCCGTGAGAACAGCCTTCCGACGCTGTCAAAACAGCTATTTGCTCAAAAACGGCAAACGAAACAAAAACAGAAAAAGAGAGGACTTCAACCCCGCTGCTGTGCTGTTCGCCTGCACTCGGAAAAAAAGAGAAGTTCAACCAAAAAGCTTGACTCGTCTTCTAGCAGACACTCGCTTGCAGAGAACAGGAACAAACACCGTTCGGCTCCGAAGCGAAAAGCTGAAGATGCAACGCACCTGCTGCTCATTATATACCCGCGCTGCGAGGCGAGCAGCTGATGCATATGATTGCATGCCAATGTGCATTGGCTCGTTTTAGTTACACTCGAAGTAGATTGGCCTCTCTAGCGAGATTCCTATTCGTCGGTCTGTCCGACGTACGTCGAACGTGACCGACTGAATGGGAACTAAATATACGCTGTTTACTCGCTCTCGTAACAAACTTGTGATTCCACCCATTTTAACTTTGGAAGGGGACTGTGTAGAAAGAGTAAATACCTATAAATACCTGGGCATATGGCTTGATGAAAGGTTGGGTTTTAATATTCATATTGAAAATCTTTCAAAAAAAAAAACTCAGACCCAAATTGGGGTTTCTTTTTCGTTTAAAGAAATGTTTTCTTTTGAAGCAAAAAAGAGAATTATTCAAAGTTGTTTTCTTTCTGTGCTGGACTATGGCGATGTGATTTATATGTATGCTAATGTATTTTCACTAAAAAAATTAGATTGTATATATCATGCTGCAATACGATTTGTGACTAATGCTCCTACACGTACCCATCATTGTACTTTGTTTGATTTGGTTGGCTGGCCCTCCTTGTATCAGAGGAGAAAAATGCATATATTGATGTTTATTGCCAAAGCTCTAATAGGTAAACTGCCTTTGTATATCTGTAGTCTCTTATCTTATTGTTCAGGTAGTTATAAAACTAGATCGTCTTTTAAATTACTTTTAACTGTGCCTAGATCAAACTCTAAGTTTGGAAAAACTGCCTTTTCCTGTAATGCGCCTAGACTATGGAATGAAATGCAGAGTATTTTGATGCTAGACATGCTGCCATCTTTAAATATTTTTAGAAACCTTTCGGTGTCATATTTAAAAGAATCATGTTCCTGTTTTACTTAAAGGTCCCGTTCTTCGTGATCCCATGTTTCAAACTTTAGTTAGTGTGTAATGTTGTTGTTAGAGTATAAATAAAATCTGTAAAATTTTAAAGCTCAAAGTTCAATGCCAAGCGAGATATTTTATTTAACAGAAGTCGCCTACATCGAACGGCCAGTTTTGACTACATCCCTCTACTTCCTTCTTTAATGACGTCACTAAAACACAGGAATACACAAAAAAGGGGGCGTGGTCTTGTTGCGCTCCCACGGAGAAGAGCAAGAGTTGCGTTTGTAGAGTGTGTTTGTCGCCATGTCGTCGAAACGCTGTTATTTTCATCCCGCAGTCCAATCACCTTTGTTTGGCCTTCCCAGGGACGCTGTACTTACACTCTAAAAACTCCTGGGTTATTTCTTTAACCCATTTTCTGGGTTATTTGTGTTGGGTTAAAATTATGGGTTATTTTTTCAGAGAGTAACCATTTTCTGGGTTATAGGGCTAATATTTTGACCCAATTCTTGGGTTGTTTAGGTTTCTGGGTTATTTTTCAAAGAGTAACCCATGTTCTGGGTTAACGCCCCTCCCCCCGCCCCCCGCTGTTGTTCTGGAATTTTCTCACAACAGTCGTTTGAAACAACCGTCACTTGAACTTGAACGCACTCGAACCGTTTTGGTCTGGGCTTCTTCGGTGCAACTTCGTCGCATATTCAAGGTAAGCAAGTATTTTCAGTGTCAATGTAACGTAAACTTTTCTGTGTCCATGTACCCCTTGCTAGTTTAGCACCATTTGCTGAAAAAAATGACCATGGCTTACCGTGGTAATTCTGTGGTTAGCATGTAGCCACCCACGGATATCGCAACAACATCTAACTAAGTTAGTTTAAAGTCCGTGTAAAGTAAAAAATAAATATGTGGTTTGAGTTTGTCAGACTAAAGAAGAAAGTGTTATTAACCACCCAGCCAAATCTGAATGATTAAAAATAACGATAAGTTCATGAAATTAGGTGTCTAAATGGTTGAAATGCTTTTTACACATCGTTGAGAAATACATGTAACGTTACGTTATGACCTATTTAATGTTTAGAAGAAAATGACTGAATTCACTTTACACGGTCTTTAAATTCTGTTTTTCATAAACTGTGCTGTACTTATCTCATTGTTATAATACTGATAATAATACGATAAGTACGTTACAGTGCAGCTAGTGGCGACTTCATGCCGCGTTAAGGGGGTCGAACACCGAACGAGAAGAGCCGCGCTGCGCCGCGTCTAGGACAACTCGAGGTATCGCGTAATTTCTCAGTTTATGGCCAGCAATATTGTTATGTTTAAGGACATTATGGAATTAAGATAATGTCAGTACTATGTTATGATTGTACTGTATAATTAAATACAACCGTTGCTGAGTCTGCAGTCTGAACACTTTAACGTTACCTCAGAGCGTCCGTTAACTGAATGAATTGAGAATATCACCTGAAAATCCAATAACATCAGCAATTTTCATTCAAGCAGCTGATTTCTGTAAATTAATGTAAAACGAAATTTGTATTGCAGCACATGGTGAAGTCACTATATACATTAACGACTTATTTGAGACAAATGTGTAAATTTAGTATAAGACAGCATTCCCTTAAAAGGATATATTTAGGATACATAATTATTTGTTAGCTTGATAATCAAAGAGTGTCTGGTGAGTGGTTCACAATTGTCTCAACTTATTAACAATACTCATGTTGTCTTGGTTTCTGTCTTTCAGGTGAAGACAGAGATGAGGAGGCATTTCTTCTCTTAGATGAGGACACTATCAAAAATCTTGTCCCTCAAGTTCAATCCAGTTATTGAATGTTGTCAAATGTTTGAGAGAGAATGAGTTGTTTATTTTTCTATTTTTTTCTAATGTCTAATGTTATTACATTGTGACCTAAAATAAATAGGTCCAAGTGTGTGTTTTTTATACAGTTTAATTTAATTTAATGCAATAAAAATGTAAAAGTGCTTGAAGTGTGTAAGTTTTATTTTCTGAAATAATAATATATAATAATAATAATTTCTGGATTATTCCAACCCAGATATTGGGGTTGTTCTTTTGACCCAGAAGTTGGGTTATATTAACTACAATGTTGGGTTATTTTTAACCCAAAATTTGGGTCAGGTATTTAACCCAGAATTTGGGTCAAAAAGAATAACCCATTTTTCTGGGTTGAAATAACCCAGAAATTAGTTGGTCCCTTTTTAACCCAGGATTTGGGTCAAAAATAACCCATAATGGGTTATTTTTGACCCAGGAGTTTTTAGTGTGTAGAGATCAATGGTTACAATTTATGTTTAACTCGGTTCCCGAAAATTATAATCCACATGTAAAACTATGTGCAGCACATTTTGCTGAGGACAGCTTCCTCAATCTCAATCAGTTTAATGCCGGATTCGCACAAAGATTATTCTTGAAAGATGGAGCAGAAGCTGCTGTCGAATCACAACACAGGAACCGCTGGCACAATCAGAACTCGTTACGTATTTCTGAAGGAGGGACTTCATAGAACAAGGAAGTCATCAGCCCATTTTTATGACAGTGGAAACAGCGGTATACAGATAAGTAAATTATGTGAAAAATACTGTGTTTTTTTACACGCGAAACATGAACACATGTTATATTGCACACTATAAACACAATCAAAGCTTAAAAAAAAACACGAAAAACGGGACCTTTAACATTTATATTTTGTTAGTTTTGAGTGCTGGACAGGATTTTTTGTTGTTTTCCTTTAATGTTTGTCTTGTAATATTTTATGTGTGAAATTTTGTGTGCTGCCATTTTGGCCAGGACTCCCTGGTAGAAGAGATTTTTATCTCAGTGGGATTATTCCTGGTAAAATATGGGTTAAATAAAACAAATAAAATAACATTTTCTCTTCTTTATCATTATTATTATTATTATTATCAACATTATTATATACTCTTTTTAAGACTGCCCCTCCCCCCTCCTGAGGGACATTTACCATTATACATTTATAACAAAAATATCTTAGTCTAAACCTAAAGTAATCTTGACAAACTATATATCATTTAAAAGCTTTCAGACTCTAGTTGTCATATTTGGTCACTGAAATTACCAAAAAAATGACAGAGCAATAGATGAAAAGCAATAGATTCTTCATTTGTGATGGGGTTGCCAAACTATAACAGTGAAATTGTTAAAAATCTTAAATACTTCAGATCACAGACTTAAGTTTGGTATCTTTTTAAAGGGAACACTTCACATATTATTGTAGAAGTAAAAAAAAGTTGTAAAATTAAAGTTTAAAAAAAAAAGTTATAGAAGTTTGTATATGAATTTAAAATATATAAAATATATATATTTTATATAAAATATATATTTTATAAAACATGTTCAATTCTAAAACTTCAAGAAAATCAAAGTTAAATATCTGAGCAAGTTCTGTGCCAAATATTAGGTTGATATCTCAAAGAAAATACTTTCAGTAAGATTTTTTGTGCACAGTACCAAACTTTTTCACTATGGTCTGTACTCCACCAGTGACCATAAAAGGACTCTTCAATTTCCATATGGTTTGAGTGATCTGAACCATATTTTTCCATACTTTTCAAAATATTTATGAAGTAGACATCCTATTCAGAAGAAGTTTGGGCAGTAATGTTAATATTTGATTTGAATTTGATCCCTAAAACACATATAAATAAAACATATGGAAAGAATCAGAACATGTTGGAAAATTCATTTTTATATATATGTTTAAAAAGTAAGACAGACAATTAATAGGTAAAACAATTTTATATTTTGACAAACTATGAACATAAGCTGTTAAACTCAGTAAGACACTGGCACTTCAGTACTCAAGTTGAGGATATCTGACATTCAACACAGAAGTGTTTTGTATTTTGGGTCTATAGTTGATCTTGAATGGCTGTTAAACTGACCCAAGAACAGTATGAACGTATAAAATTTCTGTATGCACATTTTACAGCACATCAGCGTGTTGAAACTTTGAATGCATGTTCATGACCCTAAATGAGAAAAAGTCACACAATTTCAAGAAAAACAATGTAGGTTAGATAGTATTTCGGATAGATTGAAAAAATAAATGATAGCTAATTTTTACTATGTGTAGCTTATATATAAATATATTATATTGAAAGTGAGGAAGTGAGGAAAAGCTACTTTTTTAGCATCATAGGGTAGTGAAAAACTAAAATAACAAATAAGTTTTGGGTCTTTACAGTTGCCATTAAAATATTTGATTCAAATTGACCCGTGAACATCACCAAAGGAACCAAAATAGTGTGTATATGTCAAAACACATCAGCACATTCAAACTTTGCATGCATGTTCATGACCCTAAATGAGAAAAAGTCACAAAATTTCAAGAAAAAAAAACAAACAAAACAAAACAAAACAAAACAAAAAACAGGTTAACTGATGTTTCGACAACTCAAAAATCAAAATGGGTCAAACTGACCCGCAACAGTACACGGAGGTTAATGCTGTCACATAACAAATCTGCTTCAAAGGTAAAATTAAATGAATTGCTAATTACAACATTGACATAAAATGTAAAGCCTGTATAAATAGGAAATCATGAATATAGCCTAAATAAATGGGAATCATGTAAAAAAAAAAAAAAAAAAAAAACAGTGCACATTTCATTTATCTGCTATGACTTTTATGTTGTTTTGGTTGCTTTGTTTTTTTCTTATGAAAGGTCCAGAAATTTGCCAAGTTTTTCATCAGGTGTCACTTCGTTGTTGTCTTGATGCCAGCCAATCGTTACATTGCTGCTCGTGGTTTCAGGTATTGATACATCTGCCCTTTTCAAGGAACACAAGAATGGACAGTAATATCAGACAACTTAATCCTGATATTTTAATCCAATCCGCAAATTTGCTTGAAGAACCAAATTAGCCAGAGTTCATTTATCACAATTAGAACATCTGGCATCTGTCAAATCATCTCAGATGTATTAAGCAAGGTGCGAAGAACAGACTCCTGGTTTAAAACTAATTAAAAACAAGTACATTTTTAATAATAATATCATTGATGTCTGTAACATAATACAGCACAAATTCACACAAAAAAGCAGAAATAGGCTTCATACAATCAAACATCTAGAAGTTATTTATAAAACAACTTAAGAGCACGAGGGATGCACAAGGCAGTTGATGCAGTGAACGCAGTGCACCGCTTCCATGTTTGTCAAAACGACGACTCAGTATTCACACAAAAGTATTCTAAAAGTATTCATAACATTAAGGTTGAACCACTGTAGTCACATTCATTATTTTAATGATGTTTTTACTACTTTTCTAAACCTTGGATGACTGTAATTAAGTTGCTATCTATTGGGGATAAAAGAAACTCTTGGATTTCATCTTGGATTTAATTTGTGTTCTGAAGATGAACAAAGGTCTTACGGGTTTGGAACGACATGAGAGTGTCAGTTCAATGTTTAGTATTCAGTGTTCAGTTCAGTATAATTGATCTGTCTTCATGTCTGAGTTTGTTGAGGGGACTGTTACTGCCTGTACTTTTTAGTTTTAGTTCACTCATGTGTTTGAATGTATCATGTCTTGAAGGACCCGTGTGGTTAAAACAGAGAATGCTGTATCTTATGGCGTAGTTTTGGTATTTCTCTGAATTTCTGAGTTTTTCATTTTTAATTCAAATTCAAATATTTTTGTCATTTTCTAGCTCCATAAAACACTTATGCTGAGTGTTGTCTGTAAAGCAGCTGTCTCCAGTCTACTCTGAGTTCTCTGTGAGGTGTACATGAGTTCAGAGTCTCACTAATGTGTGACAAACTTATATTATTGTGGTCTAAAGTGAATCCAGATATCATCTAAGAGTCTCGTCTTTTTATCTTCTCCATTAGATTTTTTTTTTTCTTCTCTGCAATCATCAGAAGCAACAGGCAGTGTACTACAAGTTACCATGGAAATGGTACACTTGTAACCTGCTCTGCAGCAGGTTTTATTCTGGGTTTAAGATGCAGACCAAAACTGGACCAATCAGCAGTGAGCAAAGTGACATATAGCTGATGCAATAAAGCCACTCCCCCTGTATCTCTCGCTCCAAATTAAGGCAGTGTATAGTAAAAAACAAATATTGCTGCTAATTGTTTATTACATTTATATTACATGGACTGTTTGTGTATAATTGATATATTCAATAATTTTTGCATTTAAATTAATACAAAGTTCAGTCATGAAACTCTAACCGAACGCTGATTGGTTCTTTCTACGCCGTGGCATCAGCCAATCAGAAGTAATTCCATATCCACACAACCATATATATCGTACCCTAGCCTGCAATCGACAAGCTATGCAATGTGAAGCGCTGTTATCCCTCCTCCTCCCCAGCACCACCTGTAGAGATCTGTTACGGGGGTTCTACCATTCTTGCAGCAGCCTTTGTTGTTTTATTTGACTAAGCTGAACAAATTTGTATTTGCTCAGCAGCAGCAGCGTAGCAGATCTCGTACGCCAAAATCAAGCCATGTATAATTCATGCCCCACGCCAATAAATGCTGGTTGAATTTAATCCACTCCGAGAGTTGTCATGATTGAAATATATTTATAAAGCTTTTAAACTGATTAAGCTTATGTTTTTTTTATCTCTTTGTTAACCTATATATTATTTAAATTCAGTGATTTCACTTGCATTAATATAGTCAATATCTGCCTTCTCAAGCTTTCGCAGCAGCAGCAGTTTATTCCTGCCTTGTAGATTAATTTAAGTACATAATATATTTCATAAGAGTCTCTTGAACTTCAAGAAGTGATTTGCGCTGGTGGTCTCACGAGAAGGGAATGAAGTGAATAAAACTGATAAGCTAATTTTCCGTGTGATTGGCTGTTCACTGCACATGTCCTACTTTCGTGTACACATGCCTCAGAGTTAATCACAAACTCTAGATAAAACCTGAGTTGACAGAGAATGTTTATAAGCGCTGTGAGCCCGCTGAATCTGACATAAACCAAGTTTGTATATTTCTGTTGACTCTAAGCCTAATATGTAATCTGGAGTTTGTTCTCTCATGCAGAAAATTACTCTAAACTTGCAACTGCGTCCTCCTCCTCGTATTTTTTCCAAATTTCTGGGATCTCACCATTTCCCTGAAATGATTTGTCATAGTGCTTTTCCAGATCTTTCTGGAATCTGCACACAAACCACTTCCAGTAGGGCAGTTCAGAGCGGTTAGGGGCAATGCTCCAGTCTGCATAAACTCCTCCTGCTCTTCTGTATTCTTTAAATGGAACCCACTGACCTGCTAATTTAAATAATTTATCACTTGACACCACATTAGAGCAAAGCTCTCTACAAATATGCTGTGTTCTATTGTTATAGAACCCATTAAGCCCAATCACTCTATGGTGAGGAGCACTGTGATCTCCAGGATGTTTTTCTATGGTGTTGGTGCAGATGGCTCCACAAAACGGACACTGAACCCAACAGCACTGACAGAAGTGATCAATCAGAAGCTCATCTGGTCTGAACTTGTAGTCCAACTTCCACAGAAAGTTATTAAAATGTTTGCTTATATTATGTATAACTGCTGGAAGTTCTTGTCTTATCACATCCTCTAAGAGTTTTAAATCATCAACATCTTCATGTTTCACTCCACTGAGGTCTTTTTCAGAGAAGATAAGCTCATCTGAGAGCTTCTCCGTGAAACTCTTCAACCACAAACCAACATCTCCGCTGTTCACTTGAACATGTTCAGTAGATTCATGTGCTGCTTTCATGATCTTCTGCTGCAGGAGTTCAATGTTTTTCTTCATCATGGGCTCAACGCTTTCTTTGAACTTATCAGTGATGTACCGACTGACTTCATCTCTGATGAAACTCTTGAAGTGATCTCTGGGATTATAAATGTAATCCATGTATTTGCTAAAATCCTCCTCTTCTGCCAGTGTCTTCAGGATGTGTTTCTCCAGATTTGATCTGTTTCCATTCAGTGATTCACAGTTTGATCTCATTTCATCAGTCAGATCTCTGGCAGTCTTCTTGTAGACACTCTGCTCAATGGGCTCTTTAAGTTTCTGACAGATTATCGCACCAAAAATGGCAGTTGATATTGCTCCTTTACAGTGTTTCTGGAAAATGCCATAGTACTCTTCTTTCTTCCTCTCAAGGTGAATTACATGATCATTGGCTTCCTTGAACATTCTGTGTTGGTCAGTGATCATCTTGTTTGCTCTCTTACAGATGGAATAAATCAAATCCATGAAGAATTCATTTTTGAACACATATGTCACTGGTCCCTCCTGATGTTCTGTTACTCTCCTCTTGATGTAATCTATGATTTGTTGAATGGACCTTTTTTTGTAGCCCATCTTTGAAATATTAGATAACTGAATCATTTTGTATGTCTGCTGAGCAACATCTGTGACTAATGAACTTATTTGGACTTCATCTTCTCTTGTTAGAATGAAACCAAACATCTCTTTAGCAAATACGTACACATTTTTGAAAGCTTGTATACATCCACTGTATTTCTTTAGCCATACATAATCTGAATAAGTCAGTACAGTGAAAATATCATTGGGCAACAACATATTGCACTCAATCTGGTGGTCTACAGGAGCATTTTCATACATATCATTGAGGATCTCTTTCACATCTCTCATTATGTCAATGTCTTTGAATGCAGGGGTGTCTCTGATCTTCTTCAAACATTGTTCCCAAAACAAATCAAACTCTTTCTTCACTGTTTCTTCATCATTTGTTTTTTCTTTGAGTTTTAAGGCAGGCACTTTGCTCTTTTCATAGAGAGTGTTTTTATGATTTATCCTCTGAGCATCAGTCTTTTTCTTCAAGTCTCGCTGCTGAAGAATCTCATTTAATTTCCTCTTTGTTTCTCTCACAATGTTTTCATGAAGCTCTTTGATTTTGATTTCAAATGATGTTTTCCACTGAATCAGTATATCTGCATATGTGTCTTTCTCAAAGAATTCAGACATTGATTTCTCCACTTCTTCACTTGTCTTCATCAGTTCTCTTTGAAGATCAGTTTCATCAACCTCATGAATTGCTTCATTTTCTATTTTGTTGTGTAGTTTGTTCTCAGTTTCCAACATGGCACAGCAAAGAATCCCAGACCACTTGCTGTATTTGGTCTCCAGTTTCCTGTACGCTGAAATCTCCAGAGAATTTATAAAGCTGAAGACAAATCGTTCATTCAGTGAAGCCTCCCAGAGATTTTTGATATGATCGTTTAAGTCTTTCAGCATCATTCCATGTGATTTTGAGGCATGAGACATAATACATTTCCTTAGTTCTTGAATATCCTCACAGTAGTTTGGGTTTGGTGGTGCCATGGGTGGGCTGCCCTCCCAAAGATGAGCAAAATACTTCACATCATTCTGAACATCAAATTTAATGACATCACTGAAACATTCTGCATCATAGTCTTCCTCTGCAGCAGCAATTTTTGTTATCTTGTCCAGTTTCTCCTGCAGTCGTCTCCTTCCCTCCATGTTTTTCTCTCCAGCTGTGATGTCTGAAACGTTCTGATGCACAAACACACATCTGGGATTCAGTCTGACCTGCTTCATCCTCAGAAAGGCCTGAACAATAATGTAAAGAATGTCCTGCATCTCAGATGGGTTTTCTCCAAAAATGTTGATCAGCGTTAGATTTGCAAGACCAACAACAAATGTGGCCAATTCATTGTCATGATGTCTTGTTGATCTTCCAGCCAGTTCTGGAGCACGAAGACCCTCAGTATCAACAACCAGAATATAGTCAAAGTTCATCTGTGTTTTCATCTCATCTGACACTTTGACCAGCTGCATGAAAGCTCCTCTGGTGCACCTGCCAGCACTGACGGCAAACTGGAGTCCAAACATGGCATTCAGCATGGTGGATTTCCCAGAGCTCTGAATCCCTAAAACTGACAGCACAAAGACTCTCTGGTCTCCCAGTTTCTGGATGAGTTCATCTAGAACAGCAGAGATCCAGACCACAGGAACATGAGCAGCATCTCCATCCATCAGCTCCAGTGGAAATCCAGAGATCATCATCTCTGCTGCAAGACTCGGGAGTGAAGAGAAGTGAACCTGCAGATCTTTCTTGTTCTTCTTCAGAGATGAACATGATTCATAGATCTGACCGATCTCCCTCATGATGTGCTCCAAACCAAAGGTTGCAGCCTGAAGATCCTCAGATATTCTCTCAAGTTCTGCTTGTTTAGCAGTCAGCTGCTCAATTTTATGATCCTCCTTCAGTTTTTTAACTTCTGACCATTTTGCATGATACTTGTGATGAAGAAAATTAATATCCTTTAATGTATGTCCATCTAGGAAGATTCTCAGCCATTTAAGAAAAAACATCACATCATTATCTTTTGTGCTCATTTTTTTAATGAATAACTTCATAAACTCACTTATGTCAAACTTATGTTGCTGTTCATGGATTTTCCTCATTTCTTTTTTTGTTATTTGCATTTCAGTGTCATTTGTTTGAAGTCGATGTAGTTCTTTGTTCTTCTGACTCCACTGATGCCACAGTTTCCCCTGATGCGGTAGAAATGAGTCTTTGATTTCTGTCAGATCTTTCTTCTCCAGTAAACTCATCATCTGCTGTGCTGCTTCTCTTCCTCTCCTGCAGTCATCATCATCTTCCTCATCTACTCTGATGTCTGAGTGTTTGGACACTTCTTCAAGTCTGAAAGTGGAAGATGATTCTGAGAGACAATTATTTATAGCTCTTCTGAGTTCTTTTAAGACATCTGACTGATTTCTGTCTTTTAAACCAATTTTGTATTTTCCTTTCTTGGTCTCAATTACAGTAGATTTATCTTCAGTAAAAAGACAAATAAATGGCTTTCTTTTCCTGTACAGGTTTTGGATCTTTGATGCACTTGTGTCATTCCGGTCAAGTTTTGGTAGAAGAACAACATTGACTGAGCTCATTTCATTGAGGATCTCCAGCTGTTTCTCATGGTCTCCTGCATCTCCGTGTAGATTACAAAACGCAACACAGTCAGTGAATTTATCTGTGTTTTTCCCAGAGGGGCAGAACCAGGCGATCTCCACCACTCCATCCATCAGGACTCTGGTTCTGCTGCTGCCTGGGGAGTTCCTGTGGAAGAACGTGTTGTGTTTCTCATTGATCAGACTGTTTATAAGTTTAGACTTGGATGAAGACACAGAGCCAAACCTGAAGAAAGACACCATTGGAGTTTCTGCCTTGTAGATCGGCTGGGTTTGACTGATGGTTTCATTGTTGGTGTTTCTGATCTTCCAGCTCTTGTTGATTTGTCTGAATGTCCAGAGAGGAAACTCAATCTGTTGTGTGAATGGATCAGGAACAAGCAGAGGCAGAGCGTACTGACACTGGGACAGTTTAGTCACCATCAGCTGCTTCAGGAAACCATCAGCACAATGAAACACGGCCATTTGAACATCCATCGGGTGAATGAGATCAAGTTCACTTTTTCTTTTGTTAGACAAAGACATTGCTTTGAATATATCACCACCTTCTTCAAATGAGTCATTGTCTCTTGGTTGCATGTGATCCTGTTCATTGGTCTCTTTAACATTAATGTATCTTGCTCTGTAGTTCATCATCAGTAGTTTTTGAATGAAAGTCTGAATCAGCTCCTCTTCAGCACAAGACTCATGGTACTGTAATGATTGTGCAGTTATCTGAAGAATATCTGCAGCTCTCAGTTTACTGTCTTTAAGATTAAGTCTTTGAAATAAATGTCTTTTCGACATTTTATCCCTGTAGAAGAAATAAAGATTTTAAGATTTACATTGATCATTTAATGATGCCTAAACAAACATAATGCCATGTTTTAACAATGAGGAACTGTATGTAACAGACTACTAAATTGAATAGGATCTCTCATGGGTCTTTTTAAAAGGCTTAAATTCAGTTTTATCACATTTAAGGCCATGAAGTCCACATGCGCAGTACTAAGCTTATCCGAAAGTCCGTTTGACTTGCTTGTTTGAATTTGTCTCATGCGTGCCCCATCCAATAAATCTCTTTCATTCACAAAAACAATATATAGTACATAAACAAGTCCGTAACATCTTGCGAAAGAACACTGTAGCCAGAGCTACTTCTCTCTGTTTTTGTCTATGACGAGTCATACAGGTACTGTGCTACTCCACAGCGGTTCCTACCAGACCGGTCTAAAATAGTCTGAATATACACACTTATTATAGGTGTACCATAATGATTCAGGGTATGACAAAAACACGGTTTGGAAAATGGATTTATGTTGTACATTCTCATTATAGCATTTTTGTAAATTTTGAACAAAAAACGTTACATATCTGGAAACTTATGTAGACCAATGGACCACGTCGCTACAACATTCTCCGTTGGATTAACCAGCAAAGTCTTTTGAGGTTGTGCCCACAACATTCCTGGAATGTTAGCCAAAATTCGTAAAAAAAAAAAAAAATGGAACTTTACCACGACGTCCTCACAACGTTGTCATTCAGTAAACCTCTTTTGTTCACAAACATAGCGATATGAATAGAGCGTCAGCGTTAGTTCAGGCAGGCCTCATAGTCAGGCTCCGCTATCAGCTGATTCACAAATTCCAGCCACACCCATATCAGCTGATCCAGTTTCTATGGACTCCATAGAGTACCCCAGGGATGACGTGTTTTTGTAGGCCAACCCGGATGTTAGCGGCGCACGGGTTCCCTCGACTGAAAGCCCATTCATTTTTCCCATAGACTTTTGGAAAATCGCAGAAAATAAGCTCTGTGTTTAACAAAGGGTTATGACACTTACACATTTTGTCTATCAAGATAATATTTACAAGTTAACACAACATTTATACATTTTGAAGCCTACGTAAAGTTGTCAGATATAAAAGGCTAACAGTAGGCTATAAACGGACTACAGCACACCATGGTCGCGGATCAACGTCATCACCACCAAACTTTCTCACACTTCATTTAGAAAACAACTTTATTTTAAAACATGCTCTCTGATTATGATCTGCGCTGTTATGAATACTTATCCACTTTTTCATGAGAAATGCTGTCCAAATGTCCCGTTTTTAATGATGACGTCTAAAGTCCCCGCCAAAGGAAGTAGTCCCTTTTAGCAATTTGTTAGCAACCGCCGATTTTAAGACACAGTAAAAGTTTTAAAAAAATCACAAGTGGGTTATAACTGGTGTGTTTTATGTCATAGATCAAAACGTGAAAGTATTTAGAGGCTTTGTTAACCACAGACCTTATTTCAGGCGATTTAGCAAAAACCCATTCAAAAAACCCATAGACTTTATGGCGTTGGAACCGGAAGTTCTAAAATGCTAACTCGCTTCCGGATTTTGCCTACAAAAACACGCCATCTCTGGGGTACTCTATAGGCAACTCTAAAATAAGGCGCATTACTTAAACACAGCTTCCGTCTCTCTGCTTGCTTGGCTGCTTCCACTGTACGCTGCTTGCAATCAATCAAGATAACTGAAACGGTATTTTTATGCTCTGTCACTATCGTTTTTCGTGTGGTCTGCTTTATCAGTTCATTATGATGTAACACTCTGTGAGGTTTAATTCACGTGTCAGTGAACAGTCTGTTTTAATATTCAAGAGTGATTTACTAAGCATATAAGGAGCTAGCCAATGAGATTTGCTTTTATTCAGAGATGAGTTTTACTGAAAAAAGTCTTTTCGCGTGTATCCGCATATCAAACGAAACAGCATCATAGATTTGTTCAGCAGAATGTATAACAGATTCAGACTATTAGCAAATATCACCAGCTAGCAGATTTTGTGGTTAAGTAACATAGAAGCTGTTTGCTTACTATTTGTACCTTATGATTAAATATAATGTATTCACCTATTTACATAGGAAGTACGCGAGCAGCCGCATTTAGGCGATTATATCTGGGCATATGCAATATGGGACGAACAGCAATTTATGATAATGACGTTTTCGTCAGCATTGTTAGGCTTCACTGCCGTCACGATATATTATTTCAACTTGCCGAGTGTGCCAATGCAGTTCCAGGTGTTCTCAACGAAGCAAGAGCACAGTTGAGGCTGTAATCATATCATTTTGGCAACGTTACAGGTTCTTTGACTCTAGAGGGTGTTTTGTTTGTGGTCATGTTCATTATTATCAGTCACTACTGCTCAACGCGGTGTTTTTGCTTTTAAACAGAAATGGGAGATTTATTGCATGGACCGTAGTGGTAGCCCAGCTAACACACGACGTAACAGTTACGTAATGTATTCGTACTTTTTGGTAATTTCATGACTTACTAACTGACAACGTAACTACAACGTCACACACCAGTAATTTCATTACCTTCAGATTACCATCTCACAACGTCGTCAGTATACGGTCTCCTAACGTTATAAGATTACCAAGAACGTTCCAGATACGTACTGTATTCGTAATATATTGGTAATTCTATGACTTACTAGTACTACAACGTTGTATGTCCGTAACAGCAACGTCATGTGCTCGTAATTTCATTACCATCATATACACGCTCTTTATATGTTATTATTACCAGAGTTTGCTATTTAAAAAGTGTAATTAAACGTCAGACACAAGACTGAAATTTCCCTGAAGAAAAAAATTGTTTCTTTTCACCAAGTCAGAATATGAATAACTGCTTTTTATATATAATGACGTGACATACAGCGCGCGCCTCCACAAATGGAGTGCGCGCGCGCCCACAGTATGTTGACCATAGACTGTAAAAAAAGATGGACGCCGCGACGCCGCTTCCTTCCATTGTATTGAACTGAAGCCAAAATGGGCTGATGAATGGGCGCTGACACGTTACGCAATACGTCAAAAAAAAAAAAAGTTTGGAGCCTGGGCATGCGCAGAAGGAATCGTCAGTGGAGCCGGAGGCGGAGTCGCGATATCAAACTTCCGCCCAGACGACTGCGTCATCATTCATGTATTTTAAATAGACTATAAAAATTATACACAATTTAAAAGTCTACCTATAAAATAATAGGCTATTCTGTTTCTAGAGCAATAATATTTTTGAAACCGCAAATTCAGTAGATAAAATCAATATAATATGCCACTAGAAACAACTCTAAATCGTCAGAAATGGTCCTGCCATTTTAAATCAAGTTCAACTAACGTTACAGGAGATCGATTGCTGTAATTAGAGTAAGCTATCATTAGTTTTGTCCTGCTAATTATTATTTTATACCCATAAAAATAATAAGTAACTGCCAGATAACGATCACCTGCTTTTTCCCGACATGGTTAACATTAGGTGCGTTATCTTAACTAATAACATTTATTAATTAGCTTATAACGCCCACATTTGATGTTACAGAAAAAAAGTTCAGTGATCCGTCAGATCGGTCGGTTAGTACAGTTTACTGCTGAACAACTCATTTTGTTGGTGTTAAATAACAAAGAAATCGAAAATTAACAGTTAGTTAATACATCTTCAATCTCCCCTCGAAGCTCCGACAGTCCTCAGACAAGCTGTCAATCAACTTCGAAATGAATCATGACGACACGCCCCGTTTTTATAGCATCAAATTGCTAGCTAAAATCTAAATCATCACAAAAACGAACAATTGAATATATATCAGCGCGATAACAACTACCTTAAATGACCAAAACCATCTTTCAGAAAGTTTTATTTGAAGCAGAATTTATTTTTAAGTTTTCACTGAAGTCTCACTCGACTGCATTGAGAGGGCGGGGTTTATGACCTGTACTGCATCCAGCCTCCAGGGGGCGATCAAAGAGCCCGTGGCTTCACTTTTCAGAACGTATGAGACACACCCGATGTTGACAAGTGAGTGAAGTTAATTTTTCTGAGAGAAGAATTTATTTTTCCGAGGTGACAACGAATAAATGGCTTTTATAAAAATGTATAAAATAAACTTTGGAAAGACGCTAAACCTTTTTTATTGTTATGTTTACATTAGTGTGCTGGTGCCTGTTAGAGTTGCCTTGGCAACCGGGAAAACATTCAAGATGCTGGAGAGGACAGCGTCGATATTTCTCCGTGTTTCTCGTCAGTTTTATAGCAATAAAGTTCAACAACTGCGTCAGATTGGTTAAGTAACATTACCCACAGTCTACTTTAAGTACTTTTGTTAATATTTTTACCTCTGTGATTATATGGTATCTTTCCTTGATCGTCTGAAATATATGTTATCAAAATGTTACGCTAGCATATGGAGGTCCAGGGGTGCCACTTAAAAATAAAAAGAAGAATCAATTAATTAATTTAATAATTCAAACATAAAAAATGTATATAAATGATTTATATGGGCAAATTAATAGACATATTTAAAGTTGTTTATTTAATTCCTGTTTTTAAATGTAGTTTATTAAAACAATAAAACAATAAATTTTAAAAATCTTTTTTGAATGTATAAATAAATAGACAAATTTGAAATGGGATATTTAATTCATTTTTTTAAAATGTAGATAAATAAAACAATAAAAAGTACATTAGTAAATCATTTTAAATGCGCATTTAAATTAGAGCCCGACCGATATGGATTTTTGGGGACCGATGCCGATATTAACTCGAAAAGAGCCGATTTATAAGCCGATATTTTGATTTTGAAAATAAACTGGATATTAGACCAATTTCCTATAAACTACACTTACACAACATTCAATAGCAAAATATCTGCCTGTTCTATGTATGTGTAACAGGTATACAAAGTTTACTACTAAATATTGTTATAATTCACACAAAATTGTTCTTTTATATATTTTATGATACCTGATCTAAAGGTGCGCTTCTCCTTTAAGTGATGCGAGGTCACAGTATGACCTAATTTCCTGTCCTGTCTCCTCCTCTTCCCTTTTGAAATGTGATTCTATGGAAGAGGTAGGTTTCTTTTGTCATCCTGTTAATTTTATTTAATCCTTATGTTAATTATATCTTTTATATCTTTATTTCAACCCGAACTTATGTGTAAAGTACTGTTATATCTATCCTTGGGATTATTTTTGTTATTTTACATTCTTTGAGGTATATTTCTGTCTTTTATGTGAAACCAGCACATGGTAATGGAGGCGCACCATATTTGTTTTATAGAGTGTTATAAGGGCCACTCAATCTGAGGCTGCTTATTTTGTCTCTATTATACAGAGAGAGTAAAAAGATCCAGTGAATTGACTGCCTGCTGTCCCGTGTCTGTCTTTGCATCCACACAACATCACACAACGCAGACCAAGTTTTAATACCCGGTGTCGCTGGCCGCACATCACGCTGGGCATAAGCGAGCCGCACGGGTTACATATGTGGGCTGTATAAACCATTTTCCAGAAGGCATTATGTTAAAAAAAGCCTTAGATTACAGTCTCAATGACTAAACAATTGCACATCAAAAGTATATATTTTTTAATGATCAAAAAACAGTCTGGTTTTAAACATTTAACAGTTTTACTTACTTCCAGTTGAAGCTGGTTTTAACAGTCTGTGTGTGTACTGTAAATAAATTATAATACTAAAGTTAAAGTAAAAGAGCTATACCAAACAAATTCTATATTCCACAAAACCATGTCAATGAATTGAAAATAAAATTAAAAAATGTTAAATGGGAAACACTGCAGATATATTTAGAATAAGTTAAACGCTAACGTTATAGTTTGACCTCTTATTAACGTTCGCACTCTTCCACTGATAAACATGGTATTAGCTTTGTGGCTAATCTAATATAGCAATGCATTAGCAGCTGTAAGTGATGTTACAGAATATTTAGAAGTGATAATGATAGGACCGTTAGCTAGAACTACCACACTGTTTTTATATACAGTGTATGAACAAAGGCCCCGTTTACACGTAGCCTACATGGTTATTTTGAAAAACGGAGACATTTCCCTTCGTTTGCGCCCTTCGTTTACACGCAAACGGAGAATTCGCCTCTGAAAACGAGTCTTTTTAAAAACTCCGGCCAGAGTGGAGATTTTGAAAATCTTCGTTTGCACGTTTGCATGTAAACTGAGACAAACGGGTGTTTAGGCAGCCAACGTCACAGTATGCGCCAGAGCTCGCAAATATGTCAAAAGTGCGACCTATGTTTACATGTGATCACGGAAGCGTTTAGAGTAGCAGTCGCATTTATGTTGGTGCAAACTCTTCTCGTGTGTTTGCATTTGCAAATACAGCTGCTCCATTATTTTGAGGAGCAGAGACGAATGAGTGCTCGGAAATCAGCAATTTTGCAACAACTTCAAATCACTTCAAGAGGATTTCGGGATTTTTTTCGGGATTCTGATTGGCTTATGTGGGCTTGAACTGCTCGTTACACTCTTGACATCATACATACACGGGTACGTGTAAATAAAAACTTTTCTGAAAACTGACATGTGTTGCACGATGTTATTTTTGAAACCGGAGAGGTTGAAATGTCCGTTTATGAAAATAGCCGCCCATGTGTAAACGTAGCCTAAATCTACAATCATTTCACATGACGAACGACAGACTCACCGTCAAAAGAGTCTCCGTGGCTCGGCTGATAGCTATCTTCTGTAGTGGATTTCTGGCGCAGTTGTCAACTGGGGAGTTGCAGAGCTCCCTCTGGTGGGCAAATTATGCAACACTCATAACATGAGTGAAGCATGAGACTCTGTTTCTCATGTTTCATCGGCCGTTATAAACGCCGATGCCGATTTAAATGCAATTAGCTCATATCAGCCGATAATATCGGCCGGCCGATATATCGGTCGGGCTCTAATTTAAATCGCTTTTTTAAAAATAATTTGGCAAATGCTTTTCTTTCTCTATTTACCAATTGCTTTTCTTTGTCGGTTTGCCAAATGCTTTTCTTTATCCATTTGTCAATCGAGTGGTAAAATGCCATTGGACAGTACACACGTGGGAGCAATCAATCAACTTTCACCTCAATTTGAAGAGCCAATCCTTTCTCACTTCTAACACTCACTGTCATTGGACAGTTAGTACGGTGACCTGGAGGGGACATGTTCGGTTCATTTAGTTTTGTCGTGGCCACAACATATAAACTCGTGGGAACGTGATAATATGTCGTGGCCACAAGATATTAATTTGTGGGAATGTGATAATAAGTTATGGCCACAAGATCATTTTGTCAAGGTAACGACATCCTTATGTCGTGGCCACGCCATGTAAAGTCGTGGCCTTGAGATCATATGTTGAGGGAACGATATATTTTTCTCATGGCCACTAGTTAAATGTGTAAACAACCTGCGTGACCATCGCAACCTGGAATTATCACAAATGGACAAATAATATTTTTAATTAAGAAAAATAACGGAATTATATAAGCTGTGCTGTACGCAGGGTTTCATAATTACCGAGGTCAGAAAATGTAGTTTACTAGGGGGGTACGGGGGCATGCTCCCCCGAGAAAATTTAGATTTCCCTGGTGTACATATGTGCATTTTTAAGACATTTAAAGGCCAACAAATTGGATAACAATAGCTTTAAAACCATGTCAACAAATAAATGCATGCAGTTTTGAGGCAGCTTTAATCGCATGTTTGGTAATTTCATGACTTAACAGAACACTGACGGTCATTGCTCGTAGTTTCTTTTGCACTTTATTTAAGCTATAATAAAGTAATTATGCAGCGCGCGCCGGTGCATTTGCGCATGCAACTCTTGAGTGCATGCCACGAGCACAGTATAACGGATGATTGGACAGTCATGTTCAGTTTTCTGAGTTTTACTAACATCATCTGACCGCAGTTCACTGTTGTTCAACTGAAGCTCACTCATTGTCACCTGCACCTTATCCGCTCTTGACTTGCGCCTGGCGCTGAGGCGAAGTCGGAATGCGCGTCTGAAAAGTGTCCCGTTTGTTGTGGTAAAGAGACAGTTCTATACAGTACAGTCCAAAAGTTTGGAACCACTAAGATTTTTAATGTTTTTAAAAGAAGTTTCGTCTGCTCACCAAGGCTACATTTATTTAATTAAAAATACAGTAAAAAACAGTAATATTGTGAAATATTATTACAATTTAAAATAACTGTACTATTTAAATATATTTGACAAAGTAATTTATTCCTGTGATGCAAAAGCTGAATTTTCAGCATCATTACTCCAGTCTTCAGTGTCACATGATCCTTCAGAAATCATTCTAATATGCTGATTTACTGCTCAAGAAACATTTAATGTGTACAATTGTACAAAATATTTGTGTACAGTATTTTTTTTCAGGATTATTTGATGAATACAAAGTTCAAAAGAACAGTGTTTATCTGAAATCTAATCTTTTGTAACATTATAAATGTCTTTACTGCCACTTTTGATTGATTTAATGCATCCTTGCTGAATAAAAGTATTCATTTCTTTAATTTCTTTTCAAAAAAATAAAAATAAAAATTCTTACTGACCCCAAACTTTTGAACGGTAGTGTATAATGCTACAGAAGCTTTGTATTTCAGATAAATGCTGTTCTTTTGAACTTTCTATTCATCAAGGAATCCTGAAAAAAAAAGTACACAACTGTTTTCAACATTGAAAATAATCATAAATGTTTATTGAGCAGCAAATCAGCATATTAGAATGATTTCTGAAGGATCATGTGACACTGAAGACTGGAGTAACGATGCTGAAAATTCAGCTTTGATCACAGGAATAAATTACTTTGTCAAATATATTTAAATAGTACACAGTTATTTTAAATTGTAATAATATTTCACAATATTACTGTTTTTTACTGTATTTTTAATTAAATAAATGTAGCCTTGGTGAGCAGACGAAACTTCTTTTAAAAACATTAAAAATCTTAGTGGTTCAAAACTTTTGGACTGTACTGTAAACGCAGCGTTTTATTTGGCGATGTTTTAAAAAAATATTTTTATTTTTGGTATTTTATATGCTCTGTTGGTGGTTTGTGGAGTAGCATCACCCAGGGGGAATATTTTTTTATCCCCACCGGGGATAAAAATAATTCAGCAGAGGCAGGGATACATAGACCAGAAAGGGGGAAATCCCCCCCGTCCCCCCCTACAAATCGCACATTGTGTATATTTATTTGCTTTATTTTCCCCTTCATTTCCCATATTTCTTTATCTAATTAATATTCTTTACTTTATGACTGTATTTCTGTAGCCTATTTCTGTAAATGAGCGTCTGTTTTCACTTGTAGCCCCTCGTGCCTGTGACAGCATTCAAATTAATTCAGAGTTTAAGTTTAAAAAATGTGTTACTATTTTAGAATATTTTGTTTATTATTTGTATATAACCTATGAAAGCTTTTATTTCTGTAGGTGCACGGGAATATTACAAGGAGTTCATTTACGGAAATATTATATTTATATATTACATATATATATATATATATATATATATATATATATATATATATATATATATATATATATATATATATATATATATATACACATACCACCCTTATTTTTCATTCTTAATTAAAAATATTATTATGGTATTGTCTATTTGTGATAATTCCAGGTTGCTATGGTTGCGCAGGTTGTTTACACATTTAAATCGTGGCCATGAGAAATTATGTCGTTCCCTCAACATATGACTTCACATGGCGTGGCCACGACATAAGGATCAAAATGATCTCGTGGCCATAACTTATTACATTCCCACGAATTAATATCTTGTGGCCACGACATATTATCATGTTCCCACGAGTTTATATGTTGTGGCCACGACAAAACTAAATGAACCGAACATATCCCCTCCAGGTCACCGTACTAACTGTCCAATGACAGTGAGTGTTAGAAGTGAGAGAGGATTGGCTCTTCAAATTGAGGCGAAAGTTGATTGGTTGCTCCCACGTGTGTACTGTCCAATGGCATTTTACCACTCGATTGACAAATGGATAAAGAAAAGCATTTGGCAAACAGACAAAGAAAAGCAATTGGTAAATAGAGAAAGAAAAGCATTTGCCAAATTATTTTTAAAAAAGCGATTTAAATGCGCATTTAAAATGATTTACTAATGTACTTTTTATTGTTTTATTGATCTACGTTTTAAAAAAATGAATTAAATATCTCATTTCAAATTTGTCTATTTATTTATACATTCAAAAAAAGATTTTTAAAATGTATTGTTTTATTAAACTACATTTAAAAATAGGAATTAAATAAACAACTTTAAATATGTCTATTAATTTGCCCATATAAAAAGTGAATCATTTATATACATTTTTATGTTTGAATTATTAAATTAATTAATTGATTCTTTTTATTTTTAAGTGGCACCCCTGGTCCTCCATACTAGCATAGCATATGTTTTTAATAATACTGTGTGTAAATGTCTTGAATGCTTTTATTTTATGTTGCTGTAGGCTATATGTTTTTATTTATAGTTTGGGTGTATTTTATTATTTTTATTTGGATTTTTGTTCATGTTCTGTGTGTTTTTCAAAATAAATGAATTGAATTCATTTTGAGCTCTGCATTCATCATTCACAGCTGTTGGAATAGCCTTTACATTAGTTTGGGCAAATGAGGACATAAATTAGGTTAAACTACTGCATGCCCGCCCATAGAAAAATAAATAAATATAAAAATTACCAACTGATTACCAACATACAACTATTGATACACAACGTTGCCACGACGTCGCAGTTACTAACTGTCAAAAACGTCACAAAGTTACATTGTGGTGACGTATAGGCACCTTTCACTTTTCAGGTTGCCAGTTACGTCGCCATGACGAAACTTTGGTCACCAGATTACGTTGCAATTACGTAACAGTTATGTAATTTTGTTAGCTGGGACCTGTTGCAGTTTTCAAAGCACTATCACAACAAAGCTATAGACTTTATGTAGCTTCACCCCTTTTTAGTGCTGCGCTCGTTGTCTTTTGACTTCCGGTTTGTATTTCCACAGCGATCTTACGTATTTATGAATGAACTGCTCATTTTAAAATCTTCCCGGTCTATTGACATTTAAGACATCTGCTTTAAACATGACAATGCTCATGATAACTTTCATTAATTCTACAACAGTAAATCCACTTCACCAGCTAATTATTCTTCAACAGTGATGCCATAGAAATATATAGTGCTACCGCAAAAACGGAAGTTCAAAGACAATATTCTAAAGATGTTTTTTCTAAAGCTGTTTCTCTGGTAAATAAGGTCTATAGATATAGGGACTTTTGATTACATGCAGTGCCGCAATACCACGTGATTGACGTTTTGAAGCTTCGAACGTCATGCAGTATCAGAAGATCAGGACAGTTAAAATTTAAAATGGGCGCTTTGTCAACTCTTTTTCAGTGATTTGTTACATAAGGTGGAGAACAAGCCCGACCACAGATAATGCTTGTGTACATTAAGTCAATTCCCTTTATTTTTATAGAGCTTTTTACCATGCAGACTGTCAAAAACTTTGTTGTTAACGTAAAACATTGGCTTCACAACAGCTCTAGAATTAAACATGTTATTTAAGTAAGTTCATTGTGATATAAAAAAAAAAAAAAAAAAAAAATGATGAAAGCCTCGAACGCTTCAGAAAGTTGGTTCCTATAACAAATTTAAACGGCTTATTGATGCAGCTGCACTTCCTTAGACCGCTCGGGCTAAAATTGAGCTAGGGGTCTTTGCATGCTCTCGTGGCCATATGATGAAATTAAGAGTTTCATACTGCTGTGAGGACCGACAGTCTACTGCATGCTACAGGGTTTGGAAGTGTTGTCTATATACGTGGGATTTAATCAAAATACATGGATTGACATAACATTTGCAAGGGTTAGAGATATGCAAGTAGTAATGCATTGTTAACTCGGACTAATAGTAGGCCTATAATAGATATTAGTTTCAGAAGCTGTTGCTTGCTCAATGGTGTCTGCACCTTCCATAAATTTGTGGAAAATTCTTGATTCCAGAACGGGGCTTGCATTCACGTCTAAACCTTTTCTTTTAATCGGAGAATCATCAAACAAAGCCTGTTGTTTTTGAGAAGGGTGTTTACAGTTTGCATAGAGGAGTAAAATACAAGCATATAACAGTAGTGCTACATATTAAGTTTATGCACCAGCATCAAGTCATCTACGTTAAATTACTGCGACTAAGCATAGTGGACGTGAGACTTTTTCAGTGATGGGCTTTTTTATGTATAGATATTTACTGGAGCTCAACTATTCAACGCCTTCCAATGGGCTGATATTTTCATTAAACCATGTGTTTCGGGCTGGTCTCAGCTGAATGAGTGTTGGACACGTGCTATTATCTGTCCAAATGACCTCCACGTTTACATTAGGGATATAGAGGGTTTGTTGTGATTTTGTTTTATGGTCTGTGGTTTGCTAGTGTATTGCAGGAGCTGCCATCGTGCTGCTATCACCTTGTCAACTGCTCTGTTGTAATTGAATCCATTGTGATTGCTGTATTTTGTGTGGTAAACGCTAGTCTAGAAACATTGTTTTTTGCAACAATGAGGAAACCGTTCATATTAATAAGGGACTCTCTTCAGTCCATATTACAAACAGATTTGAAGTAGCCTTATTTCAGTCATGGTTAAATTCATATTTCAGTCTGCACACATTCCATGCTAAACAACAAATTGCTGATTCTCTGTCTCTGTTTGAATTTCAGAAATTCCACCTCTTGTGTCTAGAGGCAGTGCCATCAAGCTGGTCTGCCCCCTTTCAGCCAAACTGTACTAGACTAAATATGACCCTTTAATATATTTGCACCCTGCAGCTCACTACATGTGTAGTCGTCTAGCCAAACCTACTTTAGTTCATCTGTGCCACTTTCTCCATAGCTGTAATGCCTTCAACCAAAAGTATGGTCACCTGTGCTGCTGGATCTATCTATCATCAGCATACTAGAAATCCATCTATTTGTTTCTTGCTAACAGGTTTTAAAGAGATCTCTAGTCAATGATCAGCTTTTCCCTTTTGCTCATGGTTTCTCAGAGGTGGCGAGTTTTCCAAATGCATAGATTGTCAAATGACCTCACAATTTCTGACGTATCAAAATTTTGCACCACCTCATATTTCTAAAGCACTCTAAAACTGATAAGAACAAGAAATGAAGTCATTTTAATCTCTGAATCTAACTTTGCTTTGTCCTCTGTCATCTATGTTGGGCTACCTGAGGAGCCGTCCTCTAGCTGGTCAGCAGGACGCATTATTTGCCACGGAGGAGGGAAGCCCATGTCCAGGGCCTGGTTTTCCTCCCATCGCCATCTCTGCAATGCTACAAGCTTCCCCAGAGCTTCCTTCATTCACTGTGCTATGTGCTGCTACAACTGCAGCTTCCTCCACTCCTGTCTCTACATTGAAGGCCATGGGGTGATGGTCTTCAGCTGCTTTTGAACGTTACCTTCGGCCGTTGCTCGAGCCAGAAAATAAATATTGTGGCTTCAATAGCTGTTGGGCCCATTTACATTTAAATACTATAAATTTGACCACAGATGCATGATGACGCTGTGTGTGTGCTTGGTGCGTGTCCACTGGCAAGGAGCAGAGTGAGCGTTTTCAATTAATTTCAGTTTTAAAGTTGAGCGTGAAGTTCAGAAAAGCTGAAGCAATTCATTCACAGGATTCATTGTTAGGGTATGAGAGCTGTGAGAAACGAATGCTTTACTTCATGTTTACACTTGTAGTTTTTGGTCTCGTCTGCCGATAGGCCTATTTTCCGTACAAATGCTCTTAGGCATCATTTATGTTTGAGATGCTGTGGGCTTATATGAAATATGAAATATACTGATGGAAAGCTGCTTTCGATTTCAAATTCTCACGTGCGCTTTTGGGAAGAGTGTTCACGCATGGGACTAGTGCTTAAATGAACTTTTATTTTACATGTAGGCATAATCATAGACTGTAAAAAAAGATGGATGACGCAATGACGCTTCCTTACATTGTAATGAACTGAATGTAAAACATTCCACGATGGGCGTTGACGTTACGCAAAAACATCAGTTTGGAGCCTGGGCATGTGCAAAAGGAATCATCAGTGGAGCCCGGAGGCAGAGTCGTGGTATCAAACTTCCACCCAGACGACTGCTTCATCATTGATGTATTTTAATAGGCTATATAAATTATACACAATAAAAATTCTACCTATAAAATAGGCTATTCTGTTTCTAGAGCAATAATATTTTTGAAACAGCAAATTCAGTAGATAAACTCAATATAATATGCCACTTGAAACAACTCTAAAATATCATAAACGGTCCTGCCATTTTAAATGAAGCTGAACTAATGTTACAGGCGATCTGTAACAACTCAGAAGTGTATTGATCCATTTGCAGTTTATTCAACAATAAGGGCTGTACAGGAATCATAAACCAAATAACAGGCAGAGGATTGAGGCAGGCGGCAGACAGGGTAAACAAAAACAGGCAAGAGGTCGAGGCGGGCGGCAGACAGGGATAAACAATAGCAGGCAGTCAAGTAGACAGGCAGCAAGAATCACAGTCCAATCAATAACAGGCAAACAATCAGAAATAAACGCTCATGTTACAGCCACTGCCATAACACAAAAGAGGGATGACACAACAGCTTGGTCAAAAAGGGAAATTTATTAATGTAACAAAATATAACAACGAATGGGAGAAATTAGACAGAAAAATAAAGGGCTAAACACAAAAGAAAGGACAGCTCCATCTCGGGTCGGCCGCTCAAGTTCCACCGCCTAAGTGTAGCAACTTGGCTTCCTTTAAAGGATTAGTTCACTTTTAAATAAACTTTTGCTGATAATTTACTCACCCCCATGTCATCCAAGATGTCCAAGTCTTTCTTTCTTCAGTCGAAAAGAAATTAACCCTCTACCGCATAGTGTTGCCATATGGCAACATACTCTTTGTGCTCATTTCCTTGCCACTGTCTCTTTAAGAAAACATTCACGTTTTTTTTGTTGGTAAGAGAAGACCTTAGTTTAGCCAATGATGTGCTTTGGTTAAGTCAAATGACATGCAATTTTTTTCTGTAGTGCGATTTTCTGACAGACTGCCGTCTCTTGTCGGTAGTTGCTGAAAAGCAAACTAAAACGTCAGTAACAAACAAGGACCCACCCATGTCACGTTCACAAAAAAATTGTTAGCATCATCTCAGGTAAGTTATGATGACATATTCACCAATCAAAGAAGTTATTAGTTTTTGGTAAATCGATAAAATGTCTGTGTTGCCATATGGCAACACTGTGCAATAATGGAATTACATTATTATAATAGGTTAGATAGCTAGCAAAGGCCAGCTGCAGTCTGTTAAACTGTAACAATAACAACATTAATGCAAGTGATATAATGTTGATTAATCATATGTTAAGGACTGCCATGGCATTTGTATTATGGATTAAATCAACATCAGCGATCTGCCATCACAGCCAGTACTACTGGCCCAGACCAACCACTGGCCTACCATAGTGTCTCAAAAAGGCAGGTGCAAGTGGCTGTAAGTGTATTGTTAGGGTGAAGAGCACCAAATGTGATGTGTACATGTGTCTCACCTCTGAAAAAAAAAAAAAAATGCTTTTTAAAGTTTCGTACAGAAAAAAGGTGAAGTTTCAAGGATTATGGATTATTCATGTTCATAACCTTCCTCTCATAAGATTGCGTAATGTTGAATTTTCATGAACTGCAATGTTTTTGGTTTTAATGTTTTATGATACATGATGAACAGTATTAGATTTGTTTTTAACTGTCTGCATTTCCAATTTAAATAAAATTCACGAAAAACTTAATGAAATTCAAAGAATATAAAGCATTATTCAGCAAAAGGAGAATAGAATAAATAAAAGCACAAGATGTTGCAAAATAACTATAAGATGTTGTTTATATTTACTGCTAAAGCCTATAATAACACCAATTGATTCAATACAAACAACATTTTCTATGGAAAAATATTAACTATATACACTTACACTTATTCTAATTTACTTCCACTATTGTACGTTGTTGCCATATGGCAACAAATTAGCCTGACTTCGTCATACTCATATTCTAGGCAGAATGTGAGTCTGATACTGCTCCATTGCACTTGAATTATGGGGCGTGTCTTAACCGAACCAGTAAAAAAAACAACAATTCTGCACTCAATTGGATAGACCTACAACCAATCAGAGCAACGCAGTAAGTGACGTATGTTGAGCGACGCATAGTTGTCAACAGAGTTCCCATTTCGGTTGCTTCTTTTACTTGGTCCTCCATGAGTGCGACCAAAGGAGAAACCACAATGACCACAGGGTTTTCATTGCGTCCTATCTTCTTAGCGACCATCGGAGCCAGCTGATAAATTAAACTTTTGCCGAATCCCGTTGGAAGGACGGCAAACACATCTTTCCCATCGACAAATGCCTTGATTGCGGTTCTTTGTTCGTCTTTTAAAATTAATGCGCTGTCGATTTCTTTTATTACAGACATGATAGCGGAATCTAAACATCTTACTTCTCCAGCTGCAGTCGGGCAGATGACGTGACGCATGTTTTTTCTGTAATTAAGTGTAAATGTTTAATGAACTGCATTTCTCAACTAAAACAACACATGCCAGTGAGGCATAGAATATCATTTTATTTCAATATCATGATTTTGGGACGTAAAATGTATTTGGTGTTGTTCATATTTAAAGGTGAATAGCAAAATGTCCTGCGGTGTGACTGTAACATTGATGACTCATCAAATGTAAATATTAGTAAAATAAAGCAGATAGGTTTGAAGCAGCTAATAAATGTCTTGGCATTATTTTGTATGTATTTACTTAATTAACTTAAGTTTTCAAAATGCTAAAAAGTACTAAAATAATATTTACAGTACATTTAGTTTTGAAACACAAATGCTGACCTGCAGTGTGACATATGATATTAGATTTTTGTACTGGTAGTTACATGGACAGCATAGGGGTCCGTTAGTCAAGCCCCCTACCAGGAAATCCCCCAGATGTTTGGATGTGCTAAGGAGGTTAAAATGTGAGTGTTAATCTCTTATTAATTTGATAAATTTCATCATTTCTGTCAGACCATGAACGTGTCCATTTTTGATAGTCCTGTGGTGTGACTGATCTAGTTCGAGAAAAAAGAAAAATATTTTTTAAAAAAGAATCATATTCAGGTTTAAAACAATGAACTTATTCAGTTACTGTAAGGCCCAAGGTCAGTCTTGTATAGCAATGACTCAAAATGGCTGCAAAGGTGAAAGAGTCCTGTGGCGTGACAGCCCGTCCTGTAGTGTGACATAATTAAGTCAGATGTCTAGCTAGATTCTCGCCTGTTATGTTTGCAATATTAGACATAAATATAAATATATCTCTGTCTCTATATACACAGGTGCTGGTCATATAATTAGAATATCATCAAAAAGTTGATTTATTTCACTAATTCCATTCAAAAAGTGAAACGTGTATATTATATTCATTTATTACACACAGACTGATATATTTCAAATGTTTCTTTTCATTTTGATGATTATAACTGACAACTAAGGAAAATCCCTAATTCAGTATCTCAGAAAATTAGAATATTGTGAAAAGGTTCAATTTTGAAGACACCTGGTGCCACACTCTAATCAGCTAATTAACTCAAAACACCTGCAAAGGCCTTTAAATGGTCTCTCAGTCTAGTTCTGTAGGCTACACAACAGCTCACTTGACAGTTGTTCAAAAGACGACCATTGACACCTTGCACAAGGAGGGCAAGACACAAAAGGTCATTGCAAAAGAGGCTGGCTGTTCACAGAGCTCTGTGTCCAAGCACATTAATAGAGAGGCGAAGGGAAGGAAAATATGTGGTAGAAAAAAGTGTACAAGCAATAGGGATAACCACACCCTGGAGAGGATTGTGAAACAAAACCCATTCAAAAATGTGGGGAAGATTGGACTGCAGCTGGAGTCAGTGCTTCAAGAACCACAACGCACAGACGTATATAAGACATGGGTTTCAGCTGTCGCATTCCTTGTGTCAAGCCACTCTTGAACAACAGACAGCATCAGAAGTGTCTCGCCTGGGCTAAAGACAAAAAGGACTGGACTGCTGCTGAGTAGTCCAAAGTTATGTTCCTCTGATGAAAGTAAATTTTTGCATTTCCTTTGGAAATGAGGGTCCCAGAGTCTGGAGGAAGAGAGGAGAGGCACACAATCCATGCTGCTTGAGGTCCAGAGTAAAGTTTCCACAGTCAGTGATGGTTTGGGGTTCCATGTCATCTGCTGGTGTTGGTCCACTGTGTTTTCACTATCAGAGCAACCTGGGCTCTCATAACACCTGAGCAGTGCCACAGACTGATCGACTCCATGCCACGCCGCATTACTGCAGTAATTCAGGCAAAAGGAGCCCCAACTAAGTAATGAGTGCTGTACATGCTCATACTTTTCATGATCATACTTTTCAGTTGGCCAAGATTTCTAAAAATCCTTTCTTTGTATTGGTCTTAAGTAATATTCTAATTTTCTGAGATACTGAATTTGGGATTTTCCTTAGTTGTCAGTTATAATCATCAAAAATAAAAGAAACATTTGAATTATATCAGTCTGTGTGTAATGAATGAATATAATATACAAGTTTCACTTTTGGAATGGAATTAGTGAAATAAATAAACTTTTTGATGATATTCTAATTATATGACCAGCACCTGTATATTAAACAAATATTGTAAATATTATATATAATATACCTATATTATACATATATTAAATATAAATATATATATCTGTCTTCATTATACATAATATACATATATTATACATATATTAAACAAATATATATCTGTCTTGAAAAATTTTAACAAAATTTTTAATTATTTTAGCATGATTTTAATGACTTTCTCCTGAGAAACAAGATATTTGTTTAGTCTTTTAAGTTAAAAATAGAAATGAATGGTCTTTATGACTGGGTCTAATTTGACGCCTCCAAAATGTTAATTATTCAGTATGTCTTGTTCACTATGTTTTTAGTTCAAATTCATACACTAAGTAATAAGATTGTACTGATATGTTGCATTTTCATTAATGTTCAAATAGAGATGCAAATGAATTTGTTTGTTAAAAAAGTATTCAATAAATTTCACCATAAATGTTCATACAGTGTCTCATTTCGTCCTGTGGTGTGACGGGATGTCCTGTGGTGTGACATCACTTCAAACACAATTAAACGACTTTTACTATGTTAACTAGCTTAAATAATTATATGAATTTGAAAACATTGCATAATATAACTATATTAAAAAATAATAAACATTTTCAAATATTTTTTCTCATTTTACAGAATATTTCCACTGGAGTGAGTGGTAAAAGATGGCACAAGCAAAGAATATAATCGAAAAACAGCTGTGAAAAAAAAATATATGCAGAATTTTAATGATCATTCTTTAAGAATACTTGTTAAACTTAAAACATACCTGATTTGTATTTGAAATAAATAATATTTCAATATTTGAATTTTAAAGTAATGTCATGTCACACCGCAGGACATATTTTGCCTGGAGCTGTGAGAAAAGCTTAATAAATTACATAATGAGAAAAAAAATCTGCTAACCTCTAACAGTTTTAAAAACAACAGTATTTGAACTTTCCAAATTCATACAATTCTCGAGCAATTTAGAACTTTGTTTTAAAAAATGCTGTTTCAACCTTATTTGTCATCTGCCCAGTCATCATTGGTGAAAACCAATTCAACCCAAGCCCTCTTTGATGACGTGGGTGGTTACGTAACCGCAGATAGCCTGTCCATCATCGATTAAAGCCCGCCCTGGCAATTTGATTGGCTCGGCCTTCTGGGAGCCGAGCATAATTACTCCACAATGGATCGAGTCCAGACCGAACTTCCCGTACAAAAAATGTTGTGGGCGGGGTTCGGGCTGGCACCCAGGCTAGCAACAAATCATAAAGTACCTTAAAATATTTTTTTTCCAAAAATTTTTTTACAGCACTTTAAGTTAAGCCATTCTAAGAAAAGAAAAAGAGTCAAATATTTTTTTTAATAGATTTATCATAATGTGTGCGGTAGAGGGTTAAGGTTTTTGATGTAAACATTCTAGGATTTTTCTCCATATCATTCATTGAAATGAATGATATGGAGCTTCAACCAAACGGTTGAAGGTCCAAATGGCAGCTTTAAAGGGCTTTAAACGACACCAGACAATACCAGACGATGAATAAGGGTCTTATCTAGCGAAACGATCGGTCATTTAAAATTTTTTTTTTTTTTTTTTTTTAAAAGTTTAAGTTTTATAAGCACAAATGCTGGCCTTGCTCTTTTCTCCGATGCGCGTTCGTGACGTCACGTAATACGCAATTACGTTGAAAAGGTCACGGTTGACGTAGGCGGAAGTATGGAGTCAGTGTTTACATTACAAATGTGCGGAAGGAGGATCGTATACACATATTCAAATGTCTTTGTGTCAGTTTATTGTTTAACCCTTTGAGCGGTACGTTCCCACATCTGTGATGTTTATTTCTGTGCCCCTGGGCGTACGGTTCCACATATGGGATTTAGAACGTTCAGCGACGTCACATAACTGCCAGATTCAAACTGTGCTTTCGCGCTCTGACTGCGAGACGGACGTACGCAGCTCTCGTCATATATCACATCTATGCAGTGTTTTCAGCCACATGTTTCTTTTAAGGTTTCAGACATTTAAATACGCATAAGCACCATTAAACAATACATTTGGAGTTTATAAAATACACACTGATGTCAAACGTCAGTGGAAGCATCAGTAAACAGTGAATTCAAATATAATTTGCCGACATTTATTCATATCAGACACACATAATGGGTCTAAGTAACTATAAAGTTTACTCTCTTATTCTTCCAGTTCACCAGCCACTTACTTGCATATATTTCGGGAGAAACTGATGTATTCACCTGCTGTAAATCCGATTGACAGGACTAGGTGAACTGCAGCGCAAACTAAGATGGTGGCGCCCATCTCGCTTAAAGCCGCACACACACTTAACGATTGTAAGGCCGATTATGAATGTAAATTGATACTTATGTCTGATCGCGCTCAAACGCGTCCAGTCAGAGCCAGTTGCGTTCAGTCTGCGATTACAGTCGGTGTTCAAATTCCATGTGTGAGTATATAAATCGGCTCCAGTCGAAGGAAATCGGTATGTGTGTTCAGTTCGGTCTTAGAATGTTTCAGCGAATCGTTAGGTGTGTCCCCGGCTTATAGATCAAGATAAAGATCATGTATAAAAGCTTTAAAACAACAAATAACACACTCACTTACACATATTTGAGAATCGGAATATCATATAGTTGAAGACATGTAAGAGTGTTTGCGAATATTTTAAATAAAAAAGGAAAAACAAAATAATAGTGATCCATCTCTCATACAGTGTTATTGTGGTTACGTTCAGCACTCGTGACACGCACCCCAGGTAGCCAGCGGAATCGGGCCAATTGCGGCTGAGTGTCGGCTCACTCGGCTGTGTACTGGCACCGGCATGCCAGAAGTGAGCCAGCTCTGGCCCAGTAATGGTTGCCAGATTTGGCCAGGCTTTGGTTGTGTGGATCTGGCCCGATTGTGGTTGACAAATGGCACATTAGGCACATTCGGCCCACTATGGGCCATAAGTGCTGGCCTCATTTTAAGTACGATATTGCCATTACAAACCTGGAGAAGGTTAGGTTGTGTATTGAGAGTGGATAGTTCAGGGCCTGGGACATGGGGTCTAAGAACTTTTCAAAGTGGGTCATCTTTTAACTATATAGCAAACTGATCTGCATTTGTCATGAAATTACTTAAATGCAATATATTTTAATATAACATAATACATAATTACAACTTATTTATTGTTTTAAAACATATATATTATGCTCTGGCCTCTCCCTATTAATGTTTGTTATTTTGTTCGATTAGTATTTTAATTTTATATAATTAAATAATTACCAAATTCAGTCAATTTTAATGGATTAAACAAAACTTATTTATTGTTTTTAAAAAATATATGGCCTCTCCCTGTTAATGTTTATTTTATTGTATTAGTATTTTAATTTTAATTAATTAATTAAGTAATGGATTAAAATTAATTTTAATGGATTAAACAATCAAAATATACAAACAAAAAAGAATGAAGAAATCACCAAAGTCAATATATAGTTTTTAAAGCTGTATAACGTTTTGCCACATTCTCTTTTTTGTTTAATCTATTAAAATTAACTTAATTTGGTAATTATTTTATTCATAAAATCATACAATCAGTGACTGTCCCAGCTAACAATGTTTTTTAGGGACGGCACCCAAAATTATCAATTAATTCACTCCATAATCAGTATGTAATATAATGCTTCAAATGTAAATGCTGCGTGCCTTTTACGTGTTTTAATGCGTGCGTGCGCGTGATCATTCGAGTCGCATTTGAACTGGAGCGGGGAAAGTTACCATGGAAACGGCGCGGCACCTCTCAACTGACAAGCAGCGAACACCGTCTCTCACTGTTGTTTTCACTACTTTCAGGTAAGTTTAGTCCCTAAAATTACACAAATAGTACATACAAATATTCCTGACTCTTTCTTTAATGTAAATGACTGGCTTTCGTTGAATATTTACTTTATAGAAATGGTTTAGTGTCTTCGAAAAAGTCCGTTAGCATCTCAGCCGTTAGACTAACGTTAACTATAAGAGGTTAACTATAGACTAACTATAGACATGAACTCGTTTATGTAAGTTTGGGCTTTTAATCATATATCTTATGTGTATATGAGAGATTTTGATAGATTTGTAATGGTTTTGCTGGTAAGCTAATTAATTTAACCTAAAAGTATGCACTGTACCGTTAATCGGTGACGTCACGTACATAATGGGCTGAAACTACTGTATTTCAAACACGTTTTGATATTTCATGGTAAACATTTCCAAACACGAAACTATCTCTAACTTGTTTGATCTTTCATGGTAAAATAGCTTTTACGTCCAAACATAAGTGACAGTATGAGCATTACTGAATATTAAACCTAAAAATGTAAATTCTGTTATCTTAAGATTTTTTTGTGTGTAACGTATATTCTGTAACTTATATTATTCTTTTTCTTTTCTGCATTTCACCTCTGCTATAGTTTATTTATAATGAGCATGCCATTGTTTACTAAATATTGTTGGCTCTGTGACAAATTGTTTATGTTCCCAGATTTTTCCATGCTGATGGCAGTGCAGTTGGACATCTTTAGACACTGTGAACCATGTGACTGGTAAGTGATACCTCAAACATACACTACCATTCAAAAGTTTAGGGTCAGATTTGTAATGTATTTGAAAGAAAGCTTTTATGCCCACCACTGCTGCATTTATTTAAATTAAAATACAGTAAAAAATAATATTGTGAAATTACAATTTTAAAATTCAGGTCTTAAAAAGCCTTAAAGTCCCTGTAAAGTCAATTCTGAGAATTGTTTCTAAACACATAAATGTTACAAATGTATTGCTGAAACACATTACAAAGACTGTGAACTATGTAGTACTGAATTGTGAAGTTAGAGCATTTTATATTTTTTTCAGGATTTTTTGGGCAGAGCTAAAACGGGGGGCTTGATGATGCACTGGAGCCCCTGAGCATTTGTCAGCGCCTACATCTGTCGACAACAGCCTGCAGTATGTGCCCACCAATGAGTGTAAGTTGCCTTGTGTGCTTATAAGTAGTCCACAGTAACTCTACCAAATTTTGCCACCCTCTAGTGATTATTTGTTTATATGCATCAGTATAGCTGTAATTCTAAGATACTGATGACACTAAATCAATTTTAAAGTTTTTATCCAAAGTGAACTTTAAAGTCCTTGTATAAGTTTTTACGTTGTTACATGCCAAGGAACCTTGGCGGGCATGCCATTAAAACCCCACCTGACCAACAAAGATACCAATGATTGTGTAATCCTTAGAACTCAGTTTTGGATGGCTTCTAGAGGGCATGCTGCGGATCTGCACAGTATCTGCTTGTTTATATTTTTGAGTACTGCCAATATACATAGACCAGTCATCACGTGAAAATAACAGATCCAATCCTAAAATCCTGAAAGAAAATAAATAAAAAGAATAGACTTGTGTTTGTACTGCCCTAATCTTTGATTTTGTTTTTCCAAAACAGGAAGCCTGCTGAAGAAGACAGAGGACTGAGACAACACATGCACTTGAACACAAATACACACCCTATACATCTGAGTTTTTTTTTTTTTTTTCTTCATGTGTAATTTTAATATTTGCTTTTGTATGTTTTAAACACTCAATTTTCAATGCATATTTTGAAATGAAATAAAAGCTCAATTTGAATTAGTTAATTGTTTTCATTTTGGGAAACATGGCTATAGGCCCTATGGAAGAACATGGTACTGTTTTCTGTGGTATATTGCTCAATGATTTTACATGGGTTTCACATGAAGTTACAGGTGTACATGGGGTGTAACATACAGGTTTGTCTGAGCTCATCTAAAATATGAGTTGAAGCACCTGCAAAGAGGATTTGTGACTGTCACAAATAGTTTAGAGCCAATCACTGTAAAGCACTACACCTACAGTACAAAAGTGTGACACTTAAAGCCTCTGAAAAAAACTTCCATTCTGCAGTTCAACTTCTTGAAATGAAAAATATTTGCATAGTAAGTTTATATATATATATATATATTTTTTTTTTCTTTAAGTTTTTAAAAATATATTTGAGTAGTTTTTGATAACCAATTAATTACATGAACTACTTGTCTTAATACTTATACGTACATATAGGTCTACTTAATTTAACAAACAAGCTAATATTGCTTTGGTAAAATGTTTTTTGTAGTTCTTATTAATTAAATAGATGTAGTTATGTATTTCATATACATTTCCCTTTGGAACCCAGACCTGCGCCAGGACCGGCTAATTGTACAATTTATGCTGGCATGATTGTGGCCCTATTCCGGCAGTGTCGGCTCAGTTTCGGCACCCAGACTCGGGCCAGGACCGGCTAATTGTACAATTTATGCTGGCATGATTGTGGCCCTATTCCGGCAGTGTCGGCTCAGTTTCGGCACCCGGACTCGGGCCAGGACCGGCTAATTGTACAATTTATGCTGGCATGATTGTGGCCCTATTCTGGCAGTGTCGGCTCAGTTTCGGCACCCAGACTCGGGCCAGAACCGGCTAATTGTACAATTTATGCTGGCGTGATTGTGGCCCTATTCCGGCAGTGTCGGCTCAGTTTCGGCACCCGGACTCGGGCCAGTGTACTTGGGCCGATTCTGGCGCGTCATTCATTCCCGTGTTTCACAAGAGTCCGGCAACCGCATCTGGGCCGAGTTATTTCTTCTGGCTTGCCGGTTCTGGGCCATTATTGGCCCACATCTTTTTGGCTACCTGGGACGCGTCGCCATGGAAACAATAAGGGAAAACGTTCTAAAATAAGGGTCGCCTTAAAAAAAAACTCACTCTGGCAGTATTTTACACTCACGCTTGAAAGGTGTGCGTATCCTGGGTGTTTTAATATTAGAAATCCTAAAAGAAAATTTGTCAGGACAGAAATTTGTGACTTTTCATAGATTTCCTATACACAATCCTGAGCGAATGAAACTGTGGTTGCTACGCCTACGTCAAGCGTGACCTTTTCAACGTAATTGCGTATTACGTGACGAACGCGCATCGGAGAAAAGAGCAAGGCCAGCATTTGTGCTTATAAAATTTTAACTTTTAAATTTTTTTTTTTTTTTAATGACCGATCGTTTCGCTAGAAAAGACCCTTATTCATCGTCTGGTGTCGTTTAAAGCCCTTTGAAGCTGCACTGAAGCTTCCATGTGGACCTTCAACCGTCTGGTGCCCATTGAAATGAATGATAAGAAGAATAATCCTGGAATGTTTACATCAAAAACCTTAATTTCTTTTCGACTGAAGAAAGAAAGACATGGACACCTTGGATGACATGGGGGTGAGTAAATTATCAGCAAAAGTTTATTTAAAAGTGAACTAATCCTTTAAGCACGGGATAATAGTCCACAGGTGTAAAGGATCTGCTGAATTAGGACAAAGGTAAATCACGCTTTTCCTGCCCCTAGAGGGCAGGCAAATACATAAATATACATGCATGTAACAGCTTAGAAATGATAACCGTGGCTGATCAAGACTTCGCAATGAACTGCGTGTGAGTGCGTGTTTTATAGTGCATTGTAATGAGGAGATTGGTGGCAGATTCAGGTGTGATCAGTCCCAGGTATGTGCGTGTATGGGAAATGAAGTCCAATTGAAACTAATACTCAGGAGAGGGCTCCCTCTGGTGACCCAAGAGATCTGGTGCAGGGGATCCAATCATGACAAGATCAATTGCGGTAGACAGTGCTCTATAATTCATTAGAGTAGGCTATCATTAGTTTTGTCCTGCTAATTGTAATTTTATACCCATAAAAAAAAAAAAAAAAAGTAACTGCCAGATAATGATCACCTGCTTTTCTCTGTCATGGCTAATGTTAGGCGTGTTATCTTAACTAATAACGATTATTAATTAGCTTATAAAGCCCACATTTAACATTACTGAAAAAAGCTCAGTGATCTGTCAGATCCTGTAGGTCGGTAAGTACATTTTACTGCTGAACAACTCATTTTGTTGGTGTGAAATAACACAGAAATCGAAAATGAATAGTTAGTTATATATCTTCAATCTCCCCTTGAAGCTCCGACAGTTCTCAGAGAAGCTGTCAATCAACTGTGAATAATGACAACACACCCCGTTTCTATAGCATCAATTATGCTAGCTAAAATCAAACTTATCACAAAAATGAACAAATATTTTTATATTTTGACTGATTCCCATTTGTTTGAATGGAGAGGGCGAGGTTTATGACCTGTACTACATCCAGCCACCAGGGGGCGATCTTTTCAGAATGTATGAGACACACCCGTGCCTCAGACCGGCGGACCACGTCGCTACAAGGTTCTCCATTGGATTACCAGCGATTACAGGGCGTGCCCACGTTTCTGGAATGTTAGCCAAGATTCTAAAAAATGGAACTTTACCATGACGTCCTCATAACGTTGTCATAAAGTAATGTCACGCTGACCAAATGATGACTACCTGATGACCTTGTCACAACGGTATTTACTGGGTTAACACATATTTTATATTGCCTTTTGTCAACTCTAGTAAGGCCATGGTTAATGTTATTTTACATTTAATTTAGGTCACTTATGCCTGCAGCAATACAACCTTAGTGTTAGGACAAACCACATCGCATGGTGTAAGAGAAAGACCACATCCGTCACATACGCGCTGCCTCGGCAAACTCAAGATCCGAGCCTTGCGTACTTTTATTCCCTCAAGAATAAAGCCAACAGGAGTGGAGCTAAAAACTCCCACTAGTGCATGCTTCTCTTTACACTTCGGGACATTTTTATGAATAAACATTGTCATGTGAGCTGAGGTGCATGCTCCACTCCCAGCAAACAATACATAAATTGTGTGCATCCCTACTCGCTTTGTAGTGTAGCACAGGGAGGAACACAATTCAAGCTGCTGTTCATTATATCTTCATATTTGTAAGTTTACAAAATCAGAAAGATATTTAATTTCTCAAAATTAAATCGAGTGAAAAAAAAAACAATCAGACAAGTACATCACAGTCTGAATATTTCAAATTAACACAAAATAATCATGGCTTTCAAACGCAAATAATAGACGTGTGATTTTGAAAACACAATATGTGTGTGAAGTGGCTGGACATGTGATGGGGGGATGAAAGCGCAGAGCATGCTTCCATCTGGGAAACGGCACTGAACCTGGCAGGTAAAGGGCAGAGAAAGCCCGTCTCTAACCCCTCTCCCAGATTCATCTGCGTACCCCATGATCTGAGCCGCCGCTCTGCCTCGGCAGAAGCAGGACTCGACCACAAGGAACACGAGCTGCGGCACCCTCCTCAAAGAGCACCTGGCGGGAGCGGAGAGGTTTTATATGAAACTTATCACAATGCCGCAAACAACCCCTGGGCATGGCCATGCTCCGCTCCCATACAAAGAACTCAGAGCTTGTGTGTTTCCCCACCCGTGATGTAATGAGGGTAAGGAGAAGCACACGGTCTGAACTGCTGTTTGCTCACCATTAAAGTGTATCTTATTTATGGTGTAACACTGATACTCTTGTCCTTAAAGAGAAGAGATAGTTTCTGTATGTGCAACTGACAGACAACACCAAATAAGACACATGATAATGCTTTGTTCTCAGGTGTGTTTTATAGTTTCCTGGTCCGTGACATCACCCGCCTCGGACGTCCTGCCATTGGTTCGATTTGTCAAGTCCTTCAAGACATAATCACGCAGAAGTGATCCCAATGCGTATCGACGCAGCTCAAAATTCCCATGAAAGGGAACTAACAATTAAAATAGGGGCTTGGCCCCTAATAAAGTAAACTAAGGGATACAATAGGTGCTTTAGCACCCCTGGTGGTTGGCCCCTACTAATCCTTCGCCCTTTGGGCTTGGGCCCTAACCCTTTGACACGTACAATCACACCCGGTGTGATCAGTCTTGGCTGGCCCCAGGAGCTGGCCCCAATAGACCTTTTTCACAAGAATCGGAAATCACGTGACGCAAGGGTAAAATTAGTTCCGCTATGCGTCTACGGCTATTAGATTGATATGCTATTTTCTCAAATATTGCTTCTTACCTTTTCTGTTTTGTCTGTTTTCGAAGTTGCTTTTGTATAATCTACAAAGAAATAATTTTCTACTTGTTTGTAGCTTATACGGCCGCTTAGACCATTGCTCGAATTTACTGGCAGGTGGATTTATATTACCAGCTGTCATACAGTAAAGGCTAAGCAGCTACTCATTCAGCAATTTCCTCGATCGTATTATGTACGACGAACATTATTTATATAATTTATTCATTAAAAAATGAACTCCCAATACAGGTGCTTGTCATATAATTCGAATATCATCAAAAAGTTCATTTTTTTTATTGTAAATTATTTTTAAAAATGAAACTTTCATATATTCTAGATTCCCTACATGTAAAGTAGACTTGTGCCGATATTCGGTAATGCCATAAATCGCGATAATGAATATGCACGATATTGTAATCGTGGGCACTTCAGAATACCGTAAATAATAATTTATTACCAATTATTAATGTTTTTATAAGGCAATTAAGAATACTTTACCCATCAATCGTATAAAATGCACAACACAGCTGTATTCTGCGCCAAAAGGACACGCGCTCAGATGCAAACAATCCCAACGTGCATGTGGCACAGGGCGGAACGAGTGAAGGAGACGCGCTGAATGAAAGTGCACGTTCACTCTCTGACAGCAGAGGGCGCTGATGGAACAGCAGCGTGCAGCGGTTACCACGGAAACCGTGCAAACAAAGTAACTGCGCTAGTTAAGTTTTTAAAATGCTTCAAACAGCCATTGATTTTTTTGTAATCTCAGTGTTGTTCATCACAGCACCAAATACTGAATACTTAAAAAAGACTTAAAAGGATATTTATTTTCAAACCTAAACATTTTTATATTTTAATCTGGACTACAACATGCCCTAATGATTAGAAATGTTCTGATTATTTGTTATTGTTCAGTAAAACTTTGAAAACATACAGCTTCATTAGTTAACATGTTAATTCATTATCACTAAACTGACAATAAAAATACTTATTAATTAATAATAATTAATACTTTATGTTAATTTCTTAGTTACTGTTTAATAACATTACTAAAATCAAAATAACTTATTTAATGGACCTGAGATAAAACTAACAATGATCAGTTGTGTTTCTAAACTAACATTAACAAAAAATAAAACTTTCTGTAACAAATGTAGCTATTGCTCAATCTTAGTTAATGCATTAGAGTAAAGTGTTATCTGTTGTTCTTTATAACCTAATTCTTTTGCATTTTAATCTGTTTGAAAATTTCAGTCAGAGTTGTTTTTGTTTTATTACAAAGAGTTCTTAAACCTGTTAAACTGACAAATTGTTTTGCAACTTATTTTAATATCGTGATAATACCGTATACCGTGATAACAGCTTCATCAATTAATCGCAACATGAACATTTTATACCGTCACATGCCTAATGTAAAGTAAAACATTTCAAAAGTTTTTTTTTTTTTTTTTGTAAATTTTGATGATTAGAGCATACAGTTCATGAAAGTCCAAAATCCAGTATCTCAAAATATTAGAATATTTCCTAAGATCAATCAAAAAATGGATTTGCAAAACAGAAAAGTTCAAGTTCTTTAAAGTATGTTCATTTGTGCACTCAATACTTGGTCGGCAGCACATATTACAGCAAATGACTTGCTCCTAGCACAAATTACAGCATCAGTGAAGTGTGGCATGGAAGTGATCAGCCTGTGGCACTGCTGAGGCACTATTGAGCCTTCAGATCATCTGTATATTGTTGGATCGACTGTTTCTCATCTTTCTCTTGAAAATATCCCATAGATTCAGGTCAGGCATGTTGGCTGGCCAATAAAGCACAGTAGCACAGTGGTCAGCAAACCACTGTGGGCAGGTGCTAAAGTCCTGCTGGAAAAGGAAATCAGCATCTCCATAAAGCTTGTCAGCAGATGGAAGCATAAAGTGCTCCAAAATCTCCTGGAAGATGGCTGCATTGACTTTGCACTTGATAAAACACAATGGACCAACACCAGCAGACGTCATCATTACTGACTTCAGAAACTTTACACTAGACCAAGCAGCTTGGATTCTGTGCCTCTCCAGTCGTCCTTCAGACTCTGGGACTATGATTTCAACATGAAATGTAAAATTTACTTTTATCTGAAAAGAGGACTTTCGACCACTGTTCACTGTCCAGTTCTTTTTCTCCTTAGCCCCTCCTTAGGTAAGATGCTTCTGACGTTGTTTCTGTTTCAGAAGTGGCTTGGTAGTCCTTTTCCTGAAGATGTCTGAGTGTGGTGACTCTTGATGCGCTGACTCCGCCTTCATTCTACTCATTGTGAAGCTCTCCCAAGTGTTTGAATTGGCTTTACTTGACAGTATTCTCAAGCTTGCGGTCATCCCTGTTGCTTGTGCACCTTTGCCTACCCAAATTCTTCCTTCCAGTCAACTTTGCATTTAATATGCTTTGATACATCACTCTGTAAACAGCCACCCCATTCAGTAATGACCTTCTGTGACTTACTCTCTTTGTGGAGGGTGTCAATGATTGTCTCCTGGACCATTGCCAAGTCAGCAGTCTTCCCCATTAGTGTGGTTTCAAAGAACAAGAGATACCCGGAATTTATACTGTAGGGATGGTCATTTAATGAAACTCAAATGTAAATATTCTAATATTTTGAGATACTGGATTTTGGACTTTCATTAGCTGTATGCTCTAATCAACAAATAAAAAAAAAAAAAAACTTTTGAAATGTTTTACTTTACATGTAGGGAATCTAGAATATATGAAAGTTTCATTTTTTAAAATAATTTACAATAACTTTTTCACAATATTCTAATTATATGACCAGCACCTGTATATACTTTAATGGGGGATATAAAGTCGTGGGATACATAATATTGTCGTGAGTTTAATCCTTTTTTAAAATATATAGCATGTTAATCTCATATGGCATCACATCCCACATTCAAGCATATGTTATAACTAATCCTGATCGATTAAAATGATTAAACTAAGACATAATTTCCAACACCACACTGTACATAACCATCAGTCTTTGCATTTATGTTGCAACAGCACAATAATACTGCGCATAATACACACTTTAAGATGATGACGACAGGAAAATGAGTGAGAGATGACTGAAGTGTTTATATCCAGAAATATCAGGGTGCGAGCGGTCCTGTTTCATGAATCAGAGGATCAGGCTTGTGTGATAAGGGATCTGCCAGCCGATCATTTCCCCAGCACGTCGCTAAGAACACTCTATACATCCCAATATGTGCATACTATCCACCCTAAATAGTACTGAATATCACTAATGTCATATAGACTACTATTTAGGATGGATAGTACGCGCACGTTGAGACGCAGGCACTGTCTTTACAGCACATAGAGCGCGATAATGCACAGCCGTGCCAAACAGACACAAAGAATATAACCAGTTTAACCGCTATCACTTCAAATTATTTATTAAATGTAGCTCTTAATGAGAGCTCTGTAGTCTCACCAATAATTCACCAAGGCCGTTCAAACATTTTCATGACATTTAATTCGTAAAACGACTTTGATTCCCGAACTGGATCTGATCGAGGCTATCTATCACTGTAACCGGAAAAACTTTTACACTGCGTGGATCATTCCGGAAGCCAAAAACTCGTAAGTGTGAAAAAGGTCTATCACACCGGTGTGATTAGAACGTTCAGCGCATCACGTGATCAACTGCCAAATTCAAATGTGCGTGCGCGCTTTGGCTGGTGCTAAACCAGAGATGGAAAAGTGCAGCACTTTTCACAAATATGCAGTGTTTTCAACCAAATAATGATTATTTTAGGTTTCAGACATTTAAATACACATGAGTACTACAAAACAATACATTTAGAGTTTGTAAAATACACACTGATGTATGTAGAAGCGTAAATAACAATCCTTTCCATAATAATTAGACGACATGTTTTATTCATATCAGATACACATTGTGAAAGTAACTTTAAAGTTTACTCTATTCTTCCCCAGTTTACAGACTCACTTTCATGTATTTTGGGAGAAGTGGAGGAATTCACGTGTTGTAAATCCAACAGATCAGGGGCACGTTCAAGCTCAAACCGGTGCCCAACGTTCTGCTACGTTTTCCGGGTTGAACAACGTTTCCTGGAAACGGTGTGCAACGGTGTTCAACTGGTTTGATATACGTTTTCTCTTTGGTGGGTGTGTCAGAAATGTCAGCCCAATCAGCGGCAAGATGTATAACCACGCGGTATTAAAGAGACAGCTTGCACAATGGGTATCAATGTAACATAAAAACGTATATATTTTGATGTTGTATTGTGAAGTGACACTTTCATAAACTTTTCTATACTCCTCTGATAATATAATGGTAAATATTACAATATCAAAGCACAACAACAGTGATCAGCAATAATGATAAGCCTAATAAACAATAAAATAATATAGATCATAACACATATTGTAAGAAGTCCTTCACCTGAAATGTTTGTCTTTTCATGCTGAAATGCAAGGCAAGTGTTGTATCACAATAATTAGAAGTTTCTTACAAATCCCTTCACTCAATTGGGATGTTCTCTTTTATTCTGGAAGGCAAGGGCAGTGACTGTAACATTGAGCATATTTTGCAGTATTAAACACCTATTTATACCGACTTAATCAGGCTCCGAAAATTATTCAAAAAGAACACAAAGAATGACCTTCTCAGCTGCCATAGTTGCAACTCCTGCGTCATCAGAACAGGGTGGAACCTTCCGCTGCATCCGAAATCGCATACTTCCCTACTATATAGTATGCGAAAAACAGTATGCGAGGCGAGTAGTATGTCTGAATTTATAGTATTCGAAAAACAGTAGGCGAAAAGTACCCCGATGACCTACTGCTTCCGCCCGAATTCTGTAGTAGGCATAGGATGGACGCTGCGCTATCCCGTGATGCCACAGGAGAGGATTCTTCATATTCGAAAATGGCGGAAAGCGGCGATATGCAGCTCTTTTCAAGTCATTATCTCAGGGAAAATGGTGTTTATTGTGGTTAAATTGCACTTGTTTAACATAATGTAAGTAAACGGCTGACTTAGTGAAAGTTTAAACAATATAAATCGATGAGAAGATTTTGAGAGTCGGCTGTAAAAAGTTGTTTAATCATTATTACTGACAGCACATCAAGCTAAGGAACAGATCGAGTTACATCAGCTTGTTAACATAATTGAGATGTTCGTTGTTAAGCAGTTTAATGAGATTAGAAAACCTAAAAAATGGACAGAAACATTCAGGCGGCAGTAGTTTGTAGTGCTCAGTTTGTAAATAGTTTTTTTTTTAGAATATGTACTATTTATTATTATTATCATTGTATTTATTTATGTATATTGTATATAATATTTAGGCTATGTTGTGTATTTCTCTCTCCCTCTCTATCTACACATTATATATATATATATATATATATATATGAGTGTATATATGCATTCAAGTTAGTTTATTGATTCATGTCTTTTGTTTCTCTTATGTATTTTTATATGCATTAATTTTTAACAATAAATTACTTAATTCTGTTGCTCCAAATCAGCCTCTGTCGTGATGTTCACAGATGTCTTTTTATTCTGAGGTAAATTTGAAAGGTAAAAATAAAATCTGCCGTGAAAAATCACATTGTACTAAAAAGAAATTCTCTCTATGATTTTTTTTTAATTCATAGTTGTGCTACCTTCAAAGCATCTCTCATTTTTTAATATATTAACACTTTTTTCGTTTAATTTATAACATTTATTCAGTTAATAATATACACCTGTTTCCGCGGGGCGCTACTGTAAAAAAGAACGTGGGTACAACTTCTGGCAAGGCGGCGGAAGTAGCATACCAATGATATTTTGTGTTCTAATTAGCGAAGAGGCTAAGTGTTTTTCGGATCATTGTTTATTTTGTAAAGTTGCAAACCTTTATGAGAGATGTTGTTACGGCACTCAGGGACAACATTTAAGTATAGTATATTTATTAGTTAATAATATTACAATACAATAAACAGTTTTCGTGCTCTTAATTGTCCTTTACTTTACTGACCTTCCACAAAAGTGCTGCTGCATGACTACAAGAGCATCCTGGCCTTGCAACACATGAACATACCGCTGTCTGTTTTTCACCTGTCACTGATGCTAGCACCAAAGCCTTATGATGTGATATTTACTCCTACTGGTGTCGTGCGTGCCAGAGCCAGTCGCATTTCCACTGTCATGCGATGCTAAAGGCTTATAACCATTGCGATAATAAATACACACGTTTATGGAAATACGCATATCTTTGACAGACGCATATCTTTGACAGATTCAAACTCTGTTTAACTCATAATTCCCGTTTTCCTCTCATGAGCTCCCTCTGTTGCTCTGGCTGAAAGGATAACAGTATAGTGAGACGGAGAGATCGCTCAAACGTCCTCGGACTGCAATCATTGCATAATTAGAGGAAAATTAATAGAAATGCTCACAAAAGTGACGTAAACAGAGTATATTTTAATCAATATTTCTAAATGTGTAAGCCTTAGATTTAAAAAGCCTTAAAGGAGTTGTTTTGTGCATTTTTGTGATTGTAAATAAATGGAGATGCAACTGAATAGGTTCCCTTTCAATATTGGTCTCTCGACGTCGCATCAGATGCTGACGCATTGGGGAAACACCTTTCTCCTAGAAATACTGAAGCCTGATTGAATCACGCTATTGCACTGCAATAGCCAATGGCGTTCAAGCGTGCAAATTAGGGCTGCACGATTAATCGCATGCTATTCTCACGCGCATTTCGTCAGTAAAGCCGGTTCCCTGATTACCGCTAAATCGCCATCACCTGCTTTCAAATGAAGCGGCATTTAATAGACAGAGCCGTAGGTCACTGAAAAGCCACGCAATATCGCGTTCATATCGCAGATGAATCGCCTGCGATAATGAACGCGATATTGCGTGGCTTGTCCGTGGGTTGAGAGTGGGTTTTACAGTCGTTATTTTCTGGTCCCCAAAAAAGACGGCGGGCTGCGCCCTATTTTGGACCTGCGCCAACTAAATCGAGCCCTGGCAAAGCGCTCATTCAGAATGATTACGTTAAAACAAATCCTCTCGCTCGTCCGACCCGGGGATTGGTTTGCTTCTGTGGATCTAAAAGATGCATATTTCCATATCCAGATAGTCCCTCGGCACAGGCGATTTCTGAGATTTGCGTTCAAAGGAATCGCGTATCAGTTTACCGTCCTTCCCTTCGGTCTGTCTTTAGCTCCTCGCACGTTCACGAAGTGCATGAATGCTGTTCTCTCCCCTTTACTTCTGAACGGAGTGCGCGTTCTAAACTATCTGGACGATTGGCTGCTCATGGCTCATTCAGAGATTGTACTGGACAGTCACAAGCATATGCTCATCAACCACCTGCAGTGTTTGGGGCTTACGATCAATTTTCAGAAAAGCAAACTCCAACCCACACAGTGTATTTCGTTCCTAGGAGTGAGCCTCGATTCTCTCTCTATGCAAGCCCGCCTGACTCCGGAGCGCGCGCAAACGGTCACGAACTCGCTCGCAGTGTTCAGGGAAGGGAAATCGTTACCATTAAAATGCATTCAGAGAGCACTTGGGCTGATGGCGGCAGCCTCAGCAGTGTGCCGCTTAGGTATGCTTCACATGCGCCCGCTCCAGATTTGGCTGAAAGCCCGCGTTCCGGCGCGCGCTTGGCATTCGGGATCAATGCGCGTATTGGTGACTCGCAATTGTCTAGAGGCGATAGCCCCTTGGATGAGCGACACGCTATACAAACGGGGCGTGATGATGGGGCAGGTAAGCAGACGCAAAACTGTCACGACAGATGCATCATGCACGGGCTGGGGTGCCCTTTGCGATGGCAGTCCAGCTTTCGGTGTTTGGACAGACACGGAGAAAGCGTGGCACATAAATTGCCTAGAACTGAAGGCAGTTCACCTAGCCCTGGAGCAATTTTACGCTCAAGTCCACAACCACCATGTTCTCATTCATTCGGAAAACATGGCAGTGGTAACGTACATAAATCACCAAGGCGGCATCAGCTCACGCCCCCTCTTGAAACTTGCGACGGCTCTTCTGTTATGGGCAGACCAGCACCTTTTATCTATTCGAGCTGTCCATGTCCCCGGCCGTCTGAACTGCGGAGCGGACATGCTGTCGAGACAGGGTGTTCTCCAAGGAGAATGGAGATTACACCCTCGAACAGTGAGTATGATTTGGGAAATATTCGGACGAGCAGAGGTGGACCTCTTCGCCTCAGCAGAGAACTCTCACTGCCCACTATTTTACTCTCTAACGGAACAGTCCACACTGGGAGTGGATGCACTCGCTCAGCGCTGGCCAGAAGCGCGCAAGTATACATTTCCGCCGGTGAAAATCCTGCATCAAGTGCTGTACAAAATCAGGGAGGAGAGGGAGACTGTGCTGTTAGTTGTGCCGAAATGGCCCACTCAGCCCTGGTTTCCGGACTTACTAGAACTGTTAACGGGACCCCCCTGGACAGTCCCGTTAAGGAAGGACCTATTATCTCAAGCGAGGGGCTCGATTTGGCACCCAAATCCGGAACTGTGGGACCTACACGTCTGGCCGCTCAGCGGAGCCAGCCAGTAGCTGCACTCTCTCAGCGCATGCTAAATACTATTGCTGAAGTGAGAGCCCCTTCTACGAGGCGTCTCTACGCTCATAAATGGAAAGTTTTTGAGAGCTGGTGTACCTCAAACACGGAAGACCCTGTAAGATGCCCAATTTCAGTTATACTATCTTTCTTACAAGAGCGTTTTGACGGTGGCTGCGCGCCTTCTACGCTCAAAGTGTTTGTTGCTGCTATTTCAGCTTTCCATGAGGAAATCGACAATCGTCCCGTTGACAGACACGATCTAGTAGCGAAATTTTAAGTGGAACGAGACGAATGAACCCTTCTCGCCCACCCACTATCCCTACTTGGGATTTAACTTTAGTGCTGAAAGCTTTGACGAGCCCACCATTCGAGCCACTGCAGTCGATTTCATTAAAAATGCTCTCCTATAGGACAGTGTTTTTACTAGCGCTTGCTTCAGTTAAACGAGTGGGCGATATTCACGCTCTTTCAGTCAACGAGTCCTGCATGGATTTTGACCCGGGTGACTGCAAGGTCGTTCTCAAACCGAGAGAGGGTTATGTTCCTAAAGTACTCTCAACACCGTTCAGAGCACAAATTATAACTCTCTCAGCTTTTGTCTCTGGTGAGCCAACGGCGGGTTAACCCCCCTCTTCGCAACCACTCTGTCCTGTCCGCGCTCTGCGCGTCTATGTTGAGCGCACTAGACAGCTAAGACTTTCAGAACAGCTCTTCGTCTGTTTTGGCGGCCGCACTAGAGGACTGCCCGTCTCAAAACAGAGGCTTTCCCATTGGATTGTGGATGCAATAGCTCTAGCTTACAGTTCACAGAATGTAGAGTGCCCTATAGGTCTCCGAGCACACTCTACAAGGAGTATAGCTTCATCATGGGCATTGGCAAACGGTATATCCATTGAGGACATTTATTCTACAGCAAGATCGGCTTCATCGAACACTTTTGCCAGATTCTACAATCTGGATGTGTCTTCGATAGCCTCTTGAATTCTGTCTGTACAAGAGCGCTAGGTTTGGTTAATATGTTCATATTTAGCTTGCTGTATACTGCTATACACCAAGTGATATGATGCTTTGTTATACAGTGCTTGCAGGCATGCTCCGCCCCCTCGCTCATAGACGCGGTGTTTCAACAAGGTCCGCTAAGCTCCCCTTTTTCATTGCAGGGTGGCGCCGGCGCGTCCTACGCCTTAACTACCCAGATCTTGTTGGAGCGGTTCCAGCTGAAATCATGTTACGTCATCCCTGCTTTTGGCATAGAGCAACAACCCTATGTTGTATTAATGAACCGGGACTCAACGATTCATTTTGCAATCACCGTAAGACCGATTTATGTATGGCGTAAGTTGATCTTGATTAGCTGCACTGAGGTTTAACCACCGCTTTTAGCAGGTCAATTATTATTCAATAAGCGCCGCATTTCGTCGCTCTGCCTCTCAAAAAGCGGTCATGGACCCCTTTTTATCAGTAGATATGTTTGTGGTTTACAACACTCACAAAGCTCCCCGATACTGCTCAGGGCGGCTGAGTAGACCCGTCTCCTCCCCCCTTTCTATGCGGTGTTTCAACAAGGTCCGCTAGCGTACACGTCACAATTGGGCGGCACCAGCTTCGCTGCCGCCTAACCAATCCTTAATGGTTGACCTCAGAGAGGCTGGTGTTCAACTAGGTCCGGTAGTCTTATGCTTATGTGTTTAATGCAATTACTTTATGCTTAAGCAACTTCACTGCCATGACTCTGTCATATGACACAGTATTCCTAACATGTTTATGACTGTCCGATCTGCAGAACGCTGGACATCCTTCATAGTAACACGGCGTGATTTGACACGTTCCCCAATGCGTCAGCATCTGACGCGATGTCGAGAGAACGATATTGAAAGGGAACGTCTTTGGTTACTGGCGTAACCTCGGTTCCCTGAAATGAGGGAACGAGATGTCGCAATCATGCCGTGTTACTTGCACTCAGGATTTTTCGTCACTTGCTTATTCAGTCGAAAGATTCTGACGAAATGGTGCCAAGCGCCGCCTTATATAGAGGGGCAGTGTCCCCTCACATTCGCGCGCTTGAACGCCATTGGCTATTGCAGTGCAATAGCGTGATTCAATCAGGTTTCAGTATTTCTAGGAGAAAGGTGTTTCCCCAATGCGTCAGCATCTGACGCGACGTCTCGTTCCCTCACTTCAGGGAACCGAGGTTACGCCAGTAACCAAAGATGTTCTCTATGTCAATATCAGTTAGTTTCAGCATGATGTGCACTCCTGGCATAAATTAATAAATTACTGTTACTGTAACATTTTCTATTGTACAATATTGTTCAAATATTGATGCTGGAATTTTCAATCTTCAAGCAAAAGCCAAACGTTTGCACGTTTGTATTGCTAAATTTTGAATGACTGTCAACAGTTGAATGAATGAGTGTCACATCCAGCTTGTTTACTTCGAACCGGAAGACACTCCCACTTTTGACGCAAGGCCTCATGGGGCGTAGGAAACTTGTGGATAGAACATACTTTTTTAACGGTCAGAAGTACGTTTAAATTCAAATGTAGTAGCCTACCTACTCATGTAGTATGCGATTTCGGAACCAGCCTTCGTTTCCATTTAAAAAACGTTTTGTAACGTTTTGTCAGGGCTGAACGCAGCCCTGATTCTCTGTGTGGCGCAAAGTAACATGGCGGCGCCCATCACACATGTAGATCAACTAACACGATCGTTATAAAGGTGTTTACACAAAAAACACACCCACTTGCACATATTTGACAATCGGAATATTAGATAGGCCTATTTCATGCTATAATTAACAAATTTTTGAATATTTTGAATTAAAAAGGAAAAACGAAATAAAAGCAGAGCATACGTCATACTGTGCTGTGCTTCGTGACAAGCAATGACGCGTCACCATGGAAACAATAAAGTAATACGTTCTAAATAACGCCTTCTTTCATGGAAATTGTGTTTTGTCCATAACTTTTTCCCACACAAAGTTCTCCTTTGGAATAATGCTGATATAACTGTTAGACATACTGTAAGTCTCTCTTCTTTCCTAGATGATTTAGCATTCTATCTGTCTCTGACGATTTTGGTAATATTCTAACTTATGTGCAATTTATGAATCTCCATAACTTTTCAGTCCCATCTAAAAAATACAACACCTTGGTAAAAGCTATTCCAGCAGGCTTAACCAAACTAATTAAAAATCACCTTAAATTCAGTAAAGGCAACAGTATTTATCCAGTTTTACACTTGGATGGCATTGATCTTTTAGATTGTAAATGCAACAACAGGCATATTCGTACAAACTTTCAGAGGAAAAGAAAGTTTACTCCAAGGGGTAAATTCTATTGGGATTCTCTTGTAACAAGTGTAAATTGGAGAAAGGCCTGGTTTTTGCCAAGTAAATTTTGTATATCAAACAAATTTAAAGAAATTCATTATAAAATCCTTTATAAAATCTACCCTGTTAACTCATCTATTTCTAAATATTCTGATATTGATGAAACCTGCTCCTTCTGTGATTTTGTTGAAGAAACAGCTGCCCATTTATTTTGCAATTGTAATTTAACCAATATGTTACAGTAGAGACACCGGAAGCAGAGATAAAAGCAGTTTGGATGTTTATTTAACAAATCTCCTGGATCTTCCGTTCCGTCTGCCCGTTCGACTGAGGATGGTATCCAGACGATAGGCTGACGGTCACACCCAGGAGGGAGAAGAAAGCCTTCCAGACTCGAGAGACGAATTGAGGTCCTCTGTCAGAGACTATATCCTCGGGGATTCCATAGTGACGGAAGACATGGTTGAACATTAATTCCGCAGTGGCCATGGCAGTTGGTAGACCTTCCAGGGGGATTAGACGGCAGGCTTTGGAGAAACGGTCTACGACGACCAGTATGCAGGTGTGACCATCAGACTCGGGGAGATCGGTGACGAAGTCCACTCCCAGGTGTGACCAGGGTCTCTCAGGAACGGGCAGAGGATTGAGCTTGCCGGTTGGAAGGTGGCGTGGGCTCTTGGAGATGGCGCACTCCCTGCAGCCCTGCACGTACCTTCTGACGTCGCTGGCCATGTTTGGCCACCAGAAGCGCTGTTTGAGCAGCGAGAGGGTCTCATTGACCCCCGGGTGACCAGTGCCAAGTGAAGAGTGAACGGAGTGCAGAAGTGGAGTGCGCCGTGTCCGGGTGATGTAACGCAAGCCCTGGGGACAACCCGGCGGAGTGCGTGAGGAGGCATTGGAGGAGGGCAAGGTCTCTTCTGACCATTCGATGGGGCTCATGAAGATAGACTCAGGCAGGATAGTTTCAGGGTCGTCGTTCTTTTCCTCGGGAGCGTGGAGACGTGAGAGAGCATCGGCTTTGAAATTCTTGGAACCAGGGCGGTATGAAATGGTGAAGTTAAATCTTCAGAAGAACATTGCCCACCGGGCTTGGCGAGGGTTGAGTCGCTTGGCTGCTTTCAGATACTCGAGGTTCTTATGGTCAGTTAGAACTTGGAATGGGTGGTTTGCTCCCTCCAACCAATGCCTCCACTCCTCAAGGGCGAGCTTGACAGCCAGGAGTTCGCGGTCCCCGATATCATAGTTTACCTCCGCCGGGTTGAGCTTGCGGGAGAAGAAGGCGCATGGGTGGAGTCTACTTGGATTCCCCTGCTGCTGTGATAGTACCGCTCCCACTCCGGTGGTGGAGGCGTCCACCTCCACAATGAATGGCAGGTCTGGATTGGGGTGGACGAGGAGGGGAGCGGTGGTGAAGGCTTTCTTGAGGGTTTCGAAGGCTTCTGTGGCAGGCTGGGACCAGGACAGAGACTTGGGCTGCTTATGGAGGAGGTTGGTGAGTGGACTGACGATAGTGCTGTAATTCTTGATGAACCGACGGTAGAAATTGGAAAATCCGAGGAATCTTTGGAGTTCTTTTATGGTGCTTGGAGTGGGCCAGTTCTGGATGGCGGAAACCTTCCCCTCGTCCATCCGGATGCCACTGTGGTCAATCACGTATCCCAGGAAGTGGACTGAGGACTGGTGGAACAAGCACTTCTCTGCTTTTAGGAAGAGATGGAATTGCCGTAAGCGCTTGAGGACCTCCGCAACGTGGTGGCGATGTTCGGCCAGGCTCCGGGAGTAAATGAGGATGTCATCAATATACACTAGCACGAACTTGTGGATAAACTCCCGGAGCACCTCATGGATGAAATCCTGGAATACGGAGGGGGCGTTGACCAGGCCATACGGCATCACAAGATATTCATAGTGGCCGGTGGGCGTGACGAAGGCGGTCTTCCACTCGTCCCCCTCGCGTATCCGGATGAGGTTATACGCGCTGCGGAGGTCCAGCTTGGTGAACACAGTGGCAACGCGGAGATGTTCCAGGGCCGCTGGGACGAGGGGAAGTGGATACCGGAATTTCACTGTTATCTTGTTTAATGAGCGGTAATCGATGCAAGGCCTCAAGCCTCCGTCCTTCTTGGCCACGAAGAAGAAGCTTGAAGCAGCAGGGGAAGTAGACGGGCGGATGTATCCTTGGTTAAGGGCCTCTTTGATGTATTCCTCCATGGCCTTCTCCTCCGGTACTGATAGGGGGTATATGCGTCCCCTAGGCACTGGCTCACCCGGTAACAGATCGATGGCACAGTCCCATGGCCGGTGTGGAGGAAGCTTGGAGGCGCGTTGCGGGCAGAAGACGTCACTGAAGGGGGCGTAGTCGGGTGGAACTTCGACGGAGCGCTTTTCCACAGGACTTTCGATGGAGGTAGCGTTGATGGAGAGGCTTGTGGAGTGAGGAGATCTTGGAATAGGAAGTTCTGGGAAACAGCTGGTGAAGCAGTGGTCGCCCCACTTCAGGACTTCGCCCGTGCGCCATGAGATGGTCGGATTGTGGAGTTCCAACCACGGGCGCCCTAGAACCACGTCAGCGGTGGATTCCTCCAGAACCAGCAGATGGATGTACTCAGTGTGGAAGATACCCACTTGCAGTTGAAGAGGTCCAGTAACGCGCCGAATCATCTTACGGCTCAGGGGTTTGCCCGTGATAGAGTGGACCTGGTAGTTAATCGGAGAAGGCGAGGTCTTGATCCCGAGGTGTCGACAGAGGGCGCCGGAGATGAAATTTCCTGCTGACCCTGAATCGAGGAGCGCCACCACTGGAACGGAAGCATTAGCAGCAGTAAGGTTTACTACAGTAGTGAGTGGTTTCATTTTTTGGATAGAGGGAATGATAGCACTCACCACGGGTCGAGGAGGACGGGTTGGGCATGTGGAGATGACATGCCCAGGAGATCCACAATATAAGCAAAGATTCAGGGTCAGCCTTCTCTGTCTTTCTGCTGGGGACAAACGGGAGTTATCCACTTGCATAGGTTCGGTGGCTGGTTCTGGGGAGCTGACGGGTTCGGACCGACGGAGGAGAGGTGTGGTCAGTAGCTGGCCCTGGTGCTCTAGGAGACACGACTGCATACGAGAACCCACGCGGATGGCAAGTTGGATGAATCGTTCGAGTCCTATGGAGTCCTCGTATGCAGCGAGATGCAGCCGCACATTAGGCTCCAAACCTTGTCGAAAGGTGGTGATGAGGGCTTGTTCATTCCACCCGCTGGTTGCGGCGAGCGTTCTGAACTGCAAGGCATAATCGTTAACAGTCTTATTTCCTTGTTTTAAATTGTACAATTTCTCACCAGTTGAAGAATCAGCCAAGGGTTTTCCGAAGACTTCTCTGAAGTGAGAGACGAAAGCCGCATAGGATTTAACGACTGATCCCTTTTGAGTCCAGAGGGAATCCGCCCATTGCAGGGCCTTACCTTGCAGTTGGGAAATAATGAACGCTATCTTCGCCGTGTCGGTAGGGTAGAGGTGCGGCTGCATCTCCAGGACCAACTCACACTGAAGGAGGAATCCGCTGCAATCCTCCGCCGATCCTGAGTAGGGCGCCGGTTTGGCCATGGGACTGGCGGTGAATACAGGCGATGCAGCGGTGACAGTGGAAGCGGTGGCTGGTGCTGGTGACGGTGACGGTGGCTGAGGAGTGAGTGCTCGACGCAATGCGTCCACGAGCTCCTGGAAAGGGTCGTTGTGGCTCATGCTGACGGTTAGCTGTTACGGTCCGGTCTTCTGTTACAGTAGAGACACCGGAAGCAGAGATAAAAGCAATTTGGATGTTTATTTAACAAATCAGCAGAGCAACAGGTAAGTGCAATGATGGTTGGGATGATCTTGGAGATGAAAGAGAGGTAATACTGTCCTTTTCTTTATGTTGCAGATGCAGGTGGAAGGAGATGTTGGAGCTGGCAGACCGGAACACTCACACACACAGGTAGGTAGGAACACGAGGAGATCAGGAGACGATGGAGACGAAGGAGTAGATGGAGACAGGTAAGTAACACTTTGAGAGTCCTTGAGGTAAGCATACAACATGTGTACAACGAACGAGACCGGACAATGTGTGTGTGTGAGTGTGGGGTTTAAGTAGTGTGGTTGATGATTGTGATGATGAGCTTCAGGTGGCTGTGATCAGTACTCTGGTGATTGGGTGCGTGGGTAAGGGAGTGAGGTGGAACCTGACGTGTCTGTGACACAATACATTTTGGGCTGATTTAAGTTCTTATATTTTACCCATACAAATGTAACCCATACCTTCATCCTTAAAGTTATTTTTTACTATGAAAACCCAAAGCTGCTATCCCTTGAATATGTTGTTAATTTTTTTTTTATCTTGTATGCAAAATTCTTCATTTACAAACAAAACTCCTTTATTTTATCCCTCAGACTTATAAATAACAAAAAAAGTGGAACATTTCTGATGCATTATGATGATTTATGTAAAGATGTGATTTAACCTAATTATTGTGCTTTCCTTTTCTTTATTATTTCATATTGAAGTATGCAAACTCAGGACATTTGTTTTGTTCTTTTTTGTTCTTTTTTATGTTTATTCATTGTAATAGACACAACCACACTGTATTTCCCTGATCCTGTATGTATGTTCCAATTTTGCAATTAAAAAAAAAAAAAAAAAAACCTTCTAAATAATGGTCGTCTTAAAAAAAAAAAATTACGCTGGGGGGTCAGCCAGAATATTTTTAACTTACGTGCGAAAGGGTTAATAAATGGAGGAAATCCAAGAGGGCCCTCACACCTTGGATTGTGTCTAATAATAAGACACAAAAGGCATGTTACCTATCAAATTAAATTAGTATTAAAATTAATCTTAGCAATGGAGAGGAAACACAGAAGCTGCATCTGAAGTGGCAGATGCATTTATACATAAACATAAACATAAAACGTTAAATAGTGATATTTGAAATTATTTAAAGCATGAAAAGATATTTTAAATGAAACACATTAAAACAACCACTAGGTGGTAGCAAGTCGCTGTTAATGAGTGATTCATTGAGTTTCAAACAATTCATTAAAAAAATAGAGCAAAAACAGTCAGGCAATATTGTGTCTAAAATGTCACTAAATATTAACTTATTGTTTATAAAACTTAAAATCAGTGTTAATTTTGATAGTAAACTTAAATGTAATCAGTCAAAATGCCATTTAGTTTTAGTCATATTTTAGTCAATTGTTTTAGTTTTAGTTTTAGTTGATTAAATAATATAAGAAATCTAAAATCTATTTTAGTTAAATCGTAATGCATTTAGTAAGCATTTCTCTAACAATACACAGATCCAATACAATGATATTCATCTGATATGAAAACCACACAGTTTAGTTATTGTGAGTGTACACAAATAAAGTTGTTTCAAATGATGTATTACTCATTTCTGTAGGCCTGTGTCAAAAAAAAAAAAAAAGTCATTTTAAGTCGATTTTCTGCCATGAGCAAAAAAATCACGGAAATGAAAAGAAATAATTTGTTGACCCCAGGTTGTTAAAAAAGGAATGGCATATAAGGGTTAAATATACTAGTCATATTGTCCTCTTAGAGTTTTTTTTTTTTTTTTTTTTACATGAATGGCAACATTTAAAATATAGACATACAACAGTAGGCTACACTAACAACACCATGGACAAAAATAAAAAATAAAAAAGTAAAACTGCTGAGGCTGAGGATTTTAAATCCAAAATTGGACTAACATTCAGATGTAGATTTAGAACTGATACACTGATAATGTAGTTTTTAAGTTAATTCTTAAATGTGATTTAAGTCAAATGAAAAAATCATGGAACAAAATTTTTTACTGAAAACTCAAAAGAATTATGAGATTACTTTGATCACAAATACATACTATATATACACACACATGCAGTACATTATTACTACTTCTAGTTTTGAAGAAATGTAGTCAAACCTGAGTACGTCTTTCTCTCCTCTGCATCATCAATTCAATCATGAACTGCAAATGAATCTTCTCTTCCTCCTTCTATTTGTAGTGTGTGGTGTGGACATTTTGTTTTGAATTCTTAAAATCACCTGACATAAGAAACTGAAAGTATTTTAGTGCCGGATTTTCTTTTGTGGTAATGATCTTTCTAGTTCATTTGAGCTGAGGTCAACTCTCTTGCATGTAGATGTCAATGTTTCAGTCTTATTTCTTGCTTTATATGAAAAGAAAAATAGTGATTCTTATGAAGAGTATGTTTGACTGGAATGAAATGTAGGGGAATTGTCTATGTTCAACCAAACTGATTTGCTGAAATCAGTCAGGTGTTAAAAAGGGAGTGATTAGTGGCCAGAGGATTTTGCTTGGTATTAAATCCTTCCATAACTTTGTTCACAAATTAAAGTCAAGTCGCCTTTATGTAACACTTTTAACAATACAGTTTCAAAACAGCTTTAAAGTGATGATTAATACAACAACGATTGTTTTGGCTGCACAGCAGTTCTAGAAGAAAGTCATTGTCCGGTTTAAGTAAGTTGAGTTTTGATTAATTTCCATTGTAAAAAATATATTATTAATTTAGTTAATTTAACTATACAGCAGTTCTGGAACAAGCAGAATATTAAGTGAGTTGAAAATTAAGTGTCTCTAACTAAGCAAGCTAGAGGCAACAGTGGCAAGGAACCCAAACTCCATCAGGTGACAAAATAAAGAAAAGAAACCAGCTTAGTCGGGGGGCCAGTTCTCTTCTGGCCAATAAACGAGCATTGTATGATTGTGACTCAGGCAGCATAACAGGTCAGATTGGGATCGGAACATTCAAAATATTTAATCAAGTTCTAGACTCCATTCTTCTTATGATGTAACAAGTATATCAAGTGTTAAAGGAAGTGTTCCTGGTTCCAGCTAACCTAATTTATGCAGCCTAAAAATCATTTAACTGTTTGGAATTATAAAAATTGATTATGTGTTATGTGTGTGTCAGGTTAAAGAGATGTGTCTGCTTCCTGAACAATGCTAAGAAGACTGTTCGAGAGTTTAGGTGCTCAATAGGAAAAGGTCCTGCGGGGGTTGTATTAAATGGATGGTATGGGGGGTAAAAAGAACAACAACAACAACTTTAAAACAGAAAAGGATATACCAGCCAACTAGGCAAGACACTGAAACTGGTTCCTTGACATTTCATTCCTTATAGTCTATGCATAAAGCCAGAAATAGGACAAATAAAACACTTACATCTGCATGCAAGAGAGCTGACCTCAGCCCAGATCAGCTAGAAGGATTATTGCCACAAAAGAAAATACCACACTAAAATACTTTCACTTTCTTATAACAGGTGATTTTAGGAATTCAAAACGTACACATCACACACTATAAATACACCGAAGAATAGAAGATTCATTTGCAGCTCATGATCGAATTGATGATACAGAGAGGAAGACCTACATACTCAGGTTTGACTTTATTACATCAAAACTAGAAATAGTAATAATGTATTGTGAGTGTGTGTGTATATATAGCATTTTTATCTAAAGCAGTCACAAATTGTGCAGTCATAGTAATATTACTGTAATTTCTGTGAACACGCACACTGAACAATATATATTTTTACATATTTTATAATGCACTGCCTTGGAAAAAGTGTCTACATATATATGAAAATAATTATTATTTGACATGTACTGTTACAAATATATCACAAGGTCAAGGAAAGCAGACACTGTTACCATAAAAGTACTTTCTCATGAAGTTTGCATACCTTCAAATAGGAATGTATGTATTGTGATAACTGCAAAAAAAAAAAAAAAAAAAGTATGATGTCGAACATTTCCTTTTTTAATCGTATTGTGGGGTGCGCTAAGAAGGATCTAACTTACATTAATATTAAATTAGTAATTATTTCCTATTTATTCATAAAACTTGTTTAAAATTTAGCAGACTTACATTTAAAGCATCCTTTTGGTTTAATAGTAATTAATTAATCCTTTTGTTCCATGGCTTTAAAGAGTTAGTTAACCCAAAAATGAAAATTCTGTCATTAATTACTCACCCTCATGTCGTTCCAAACCCATAAGACCTTTGTTTATCTTCAGAACATAAATTAAGATTTTAATAAGATAATTAACACTTTTAAATGCCCAGAAAAATACTAAAGACATATTTAAAATTCAGCTTTGATGTTATGAAGTGACGAGATTTGTGCGCCAAAAAAAAGCAAAATAACAACTTGATTTAACAATACCCAAGTGAAAAATAAATATACTAAAATCTATTTGAAGTACATTTATTTTATGCTAAGTGTACTTAAATTGTATTTACATTTGCATGCACTTCATATAAATACCCAATTGTACTTTTAGTATACTAAATTGGTATACTTAAAGTCTGCCTAACTGGAACAAGTATTTTTGTGTTGAGGTCCAACTAAAGATATACTTAAGTATATCTGATTATGAGGAACTATTGCAAGTATACTTTAATACAAGTATATATATCTTGCATTCAAATTATACAGTGATCATACTATCCTTACTAATAGTGATATTAAACACATTTTAGGCTTAATATTAAGAAATATGCATTGTGCAATAAAGAAGAACTGCAAATAAGGTTTAATTAAAATATTTATGTCTTTATGTCTGTCAACATTTGAAGCGGATTAAAACCCTTCATCGAAGTTGTATTAAAACCTTCTTCTAAGGACAACTTTGATCAACTTTTTTGATCCACTTCAAATGCTGACTACTGTATTAATGTTTTTTTAGTTAGTATGAAATGAATGTAGGTCTATTTTACAGTAAATATATTTTGGTAGGGTTTTTTTCACTAGGCAGACTCTGCATCCATTGCCTCTAACAAGTTTTCTCACCGTCAGGTACTTAATTCGGAAACTCTTAAGGAAATTACCAGAGTTACATAAACTCATAATTATGAGTTGTGCTGATGTTCATGTGCATTTTAAATACATTCTTTCTGACATGACTTGAAAACACTGTAACTGCTGAAGCTAATCCTTGACTCCCATTGGCCTCCCCCAACATTGGTTGAACCAAAATGATTGATATGTATTGAACACACCATAAAGCCAATGCCATCACACCCACCAACAATCGGTTTTGCTAAACAACTGAACTCGCTGGAGTGCACACTATTGGGAATCTGTGTTGCTGTTTTTGGCACATTTGTCAGAAGGAAACTTTAGTCTAGAAAGTCATTGTAGCTAAAGACACAAGTCTCATCATGTATTTCAAATCTGAGAATTATTTTTAGATGATGTTATATACTTTTTTAGATGAGACTTTATTTTTGTGCAAACCACAGAAAACATGAGGTATGAACTGTTTGTTTCTGCTAATTGGCTGTAAGGCCAGAATTTTCAAATCCAAATTTTGCCTACAGCTCAGACGTAACCATGAGAAATTTGCAAATAAAATGATTTAATTTGTTACATTTTTAAGTACTTCAGTAATTTATTTTTGTTGAATACTATGTTGCCCTGTTATGAATAAATGTCCAGTTCTACCAGAAAGACTCGGGAGGCAAAATAACATAATGATGAATTTATTAACAACCAGAAAGCTATACAAAGATAAAGTTCTTTGGCGTAGGCCCTGTCCGTAGCACGCATCCGAATGGTTGTAGGCTCGGCATATCCTGCCCGGCATGAAGGCAGGGGCGTAGCCGACCCCCAAAGGATGGTAAATAGATATCCCAACTTGAGCGGTGATGAAGGCTACGTTAAGCCGTGTTAACATGAGAGCTTAGCGATAACGACGGCCACAATAGGCCAGCAGACACAAAAGCCTTGGGTGGCGACGGTGGCCACGATAGGCCGTGCAGACACAGAGCCTTGAGCGGCGACAGCGGCCATGGTATGCCACTTATACACTATATCCTTGAACAGTGAGAATGACCGTGTAAGGCCATACAGATGCAATAACCATAAGCAGCAACATTTTGAGACAACCATATAAATAACAGAGACGAGGCTGCGAGAGTCATAGAAAATTAAGCAAAAGACGAGAGCGATTAAGATCGCTAATGGTAAAACATAGCACCACCACCACCACCAGTATATGCAGATTTACCTTACTCGAGACTTGAAAGGGCTTTTTGAGCTTCAAGAATGGTTCTGGAATCTGGTCTTATGTAGAATTCAAATGCGGAAAATGACCATCTGCCCAGGAGCTTGATAGCTGATGTTGAAACTCCACGTTCAGCAGCTGTGGTGGCTGCCCCAATTCTGAATGAATGCCCGGTATATAGCAGAGGAGGTAGATCGCAGCTTTCTAAGACAGAAGCTAAGTGAGACTTGAACCAAGCCTTGGTAATGGGAACTCCGTTAGATAAAAGGAAAAGGGGAAAATGATCAGGAGTTCTAGGCCGAACTTTGAGATAGTTAACCATAGAAGTAAAGGGACAGAAGCTATTACTAAGTTTAGAAAATGTTAGAGTTACACCAGAGCCTTTAGAGTCATTTTTAGAGTGTTTCAGAAAAAGCGTAAAGAAATCAGGAGAGAAACGTAGATCAGAAAAGGAAATACCACGGGCAGAATTGAAATGTTTTGATTCTGAAGTGAATTCCCCTGGACGCATGAAACCATAGAAAGCTGATAAAAACATTGCTTCTAGCATGATGTTAATATATGAAGAAAAAAGGCCATTACGAATGGAATTAATTAATCTTTGCAAAATAGCCAGAGTGATTGGCAAGCGTTTATCTGGCGTTTTGCATGAAGATTTGGCCATGCCTTTGAGTAGCAGACGAATAGAAGGTACTGAGAAAAGACTTGGATAATTAGGATTATAATACCTTGCGTAAAACTGAATACCTGCTAGCAATCTACAGATAGAAGAGATTTTAAGATTGCGTTTCTCAAGGTTATGAACCAGAAAGGAACAAACAGTTGAAATCAAGATAGGAAATAACGGGATCTGAAAGGAAAAGCAGAACATTAGAAATGAAGACCAAGTCGATGTATAAGCGTTAAGTGTAGAGGGAACCACACCTTTAGAAATATAGTATCGAGCCGAATTCAGCAATTTATCTAGTTTAAAATTATCTCTGCTAGCAGGGGGCAGGGTGTTGGATCCGGGTTGGCTGAAGGGCAAAGCCGTCTGAAAGCCTGAAAACGAAAGCAAGAAAGAGCGTCAGCTATAACATTACAATGGCCAGGAATATGGGCTGCCTTAATAATAAAATTGTGAACAACTGATTGCCAAATTAAGCGTCTTAAGAATGGCATGATCGTGGGACAGGATGATCTATCTTTGTTGATAATAGCGACCGTGGCTTCGTTATCGCAAAACATCATGATACGTTTCCTTGACCACGCCGGACCCCAGAGAACACTAGCAACCGCTAAGGGATAGATTTCGTGAAGAGCGGACGAAACTGACCCTGATTCTGGCTTGGGAAAATCGATTGGCCATCTCTCAGCAAACCATTGCCCTTGAAAGAAACCCCCAAAGCCGATAGAGGGGGCAGCGTCGGTGAATAATTGCAATTCGTCAGACGATTCAAGATCATTGTTGTAAAAGAAAGAGATGCCATTCCAATTGTTTAGTAAGCTAGACCAGAATCTGAGGTCAGACAAACATCCTTTATTTAGCTGAATTTGGTCGCATAAATTTGGCACGGAGTAAGTGAGCTTTAATAAACGAGATATAAAAGCCCTGTCTTGAGGAATAATACTCATTGCGAAGTTGAGGTGACCTAGCAGAGAGAGCATATCACGCTTAGAAATGTAACGTAACGAGAAAAAAGATTCCAAAAAAGCCCTAATGCGGAGAAGCTTCTCATTAGGAAGAGAAGCTTGCATTTTGTCGGAATCTAGTAAGATCCCTAAGAATTCTTACGAAGTAGAGGGACCCAGGGTTTTCTCTTCTGAGAGGGGATCATCATCCTATTTCACCTACATCGCTGAAAACCTGCTTAAGAGTATTGAGAATTGTAGTTTTGGATGAGTGGAAATCGATCAGCAAGAAATCGTCGAGCAAATGCAGAACAAAAGGGAGCTTACAGACATTCAGCAGGATCCAACACAGTGCTTCTGAAAGGGTATTGAAAATATGAGGACTGCTTCTGCACCCAAACGTGAGTCTCACAGCGAAATAAAATTTTGAGTTCCATTTAACGCCGAATAAAGGCCAATCGGAGGGGTGAATTGGCATGGTCTTGAATGCATCCGTGATATCAGCTTTAGCTAACCAAGCGCCTTGACCAGCTAATTTGATCAATTGAATGGCGTTATCGACCAAGGCATAATGCAGAGAAAAGGGGGCCAATGGAATGCATTCGTTAACGCTCACTGTATGATTAGAATGAGGAGAAGACATGTCGAAGATGAGACGTTTTTTACCGGAGTTTTTAGGGGTTGTAATTAATAAGAAAAGGAGAAAAAGGAGGAGAAGCAAAAGGGCCAATGACATATCCTTTATTAACCTCTTTTTCTAAAAGAGATGAAACCACGTCGGGATCTAACAGGGCAGATTGTACATTTTTAGCTACGTAAGAGGTAGTAAGATGAGAGAGGACGCCCACCCGAAACCCTTGAGACAGACCGGTGATTAAATAATCAACGAAAGTTGACTTGACATAGAATGTCTCTGTAGATGCTAAAGGCAATCACAAATTTGGCGAATGAAAGGTTTCGCTGCAATCTGGGGTCAGATGTTTTTAGGAAATCTGTTACGTCACCACAGTCAACTGTTTGTCTATCGACTGCGGGCGAAGGAAGCAGTAATGAAGCCAGATTGATGTCCTTACCTTGGATTATGTTAGATCTAAGTTGAGGAGACACCGTAACTGCGGCGGGAGAAATGAAACGCCTACCGAACTCTTGAGCTGGTACGGCCGTAGAGAGGGTGAAGTTTGACGTGGCAGATGGAACGGAAGCATCTTGAAATGACGTCTGGATCAAGTGATGAGAAGCAGGCAGGTCCGAAGAAGTCGACGGCACACATGAGGGAAAACTTGATCCGATGAGAGGATGGAAATTCGGTGGAAGAGAGCTCGTAGAAAAGTTAGAATTAGCGAAGGCATTTTCGAATTTCGACACCTTCGTTTCTAAACATTTGACAGTCTCAGAAAGGCTTTGGATGACTTGGATGAGCTGATTATATTAGCATCCATGGGTTCAGTAAAAGTCGGTGGAGATGACAAAGTTGCATTTTGAAATATGGACTGAATCATGAATTATTAAATTAATTATTAAACTGATCCTGAGCAAAAAATAAAAAACAAATAAATAAATAAAACGAAGAAAGTTAAAATGTCAGATAAATGCAGAAACGTTTACTGCGTGAAAAGTAAATCATTTTAATTTATGTGTCACATATAAGTCAGCAGACCCCCAAATAATTTCATTGTGTTTTTGTCAGGAGCAGTTGTGGTGCGCAGAGTCAATCGGCAGAGGAATGTTACAGATGATTATATTTCATCCGCACACAAGGAAACCCAAGCAGTTTTGCACGTTCACATTTTTTTTTTTTCACAATTGTTTTATTGCCTGCACAAGAATAAAACTAATGTGCCGGTTTATGCAATCGCTTCATGTTGCATTAATGAGAGATAATGTCAGGTAAAAGAGAAGCAAAACATTATTGATATTTAATGTTGCGTCTAATGTTTTTATTTCTTCAACAGCTTAAAGTTTAATGCACTTTCGAGTTGTATAGCAACAGGCCGTTTCACGCTTAATTTTTTAACACACCACTTACTGTGTCTATAGGCTATTAATAATTTTGTCTGCGATTCACAGTCTTTTAATCAATATAATTTGTGCTGTCATTATTTTTGTCATTTAAAATACTTCTGAGAAACCAATGCATGCTTACAAAACTAAATATCCAGAAGAGATGGGTGAGAAATAGGCCTATTGGAAATAACGTGTTCAGCACTTAAAGTGGCAGTTCTTTGAGAGGCTATAGCCTTAGTTCAGTTCAGTATGTGTCACTGCAGCTGGTTTGCTCTCCTTTATCTATGAGCGTGTTTTTGCATTACAAATTTGGGTTGATAATGACTTTAATGACAAAGTCATCTAAGCCTGTTTTTCTTGACCATGGTGCTGGCCACAATGTCATACACAGTACAGGGCTGCATTCGCGGGAGCGGGCGGTTTTACCTTTGCTGTGGGCGGGAGTGGGCGGTCAGAAAACTTTGCGGGAGACCCGCGGGGAATGGTGGGATTTGGCGTGTAATAGAGGGTATGCACGTGACGTCACCGTCGACCGTCGACTGTTATGACTGCGGTCACGCCCACTGAGTGTCAAAATACTGTCGGCAGCATTGGTTTTCAGCGTGAATGTCGCGAAAAACACACAAAACAAAACACATCCAAAACGGGAAAGAGCTTTGTGATTGACTGTACAAATAGCTTTGACACAAACCCTGAGGTATATATTTAAAAACTGCAGAAAGCAGTAGGGAAAAAAGCAAATGGATCACTGCAATTCACAGAAACAGCTCGACTCCAGGAAACATGGATTTGCAGTTATCATTTTGTGTTGAATTGTTGGATTTTGAGGTAAAATCATACCATAGGCTATATATTGTTATATATTATCTTGACAACTCATCAATGAAATATTTTCCAATCTATATTCTGCATAATTGTGTGTTTTCAATAAACAACACTGACAAAAACTGTACTATAAAACTATAGGCTATATGTTTTAGGGCTGGACAATATGACGATATAACATTGATATACGTGGATAAACCTACCTATATTGTAGTTAGGCCTATATAAAATATTCACAGGCAGATTTGCTTTATGTAGCCTATTTCCCCGCCGTCGAAATCAGGCACAAATAAACGTCAGAAAACACGACTCCTGGCTGCATGTCAATATCCTTGGACTAGGTTTATTTGACAAGTTGTAAGAAACACATTCAATTCCAACCTTTAGTGTAATTCGTTAATTTTACTCGCGTTTTCGCAGTTTCCCCTATTAAATCCAGTCACGCAGCAGGTTACTCAGTCCAGCTGAGAGAGCGCGCTTTCGGCGGAAAAAATGACGTCGTTGCATAGAAATGGAGTCAACACATGAAGTTGAGAAGAAAATTAAAGTGGCTGTTTACTTGGCAAAAGCAAAGAAAGACGAGCCAGACACTTGAAAACAATTCTCAAAATTTGCACGTTTTATTTTGAGCATTCTTGCACCTAGTGTGCCGTCAGAGAGGGCATTACAAGTCTGGGACCACAGTCAGCAATATAGGCCTACTTTTCCTTCATAGTAATATAGAGTAAGCAATGCAAGGCCCAGTGAATTCAATTGTTTAAGTAGGCTACGTTATTTTTATTTATTTATTAGTAGTATTTATTTTCTTTTTTGCAATAGCATGTTAAGCAAGCTATTGTGAATTCGGGGCATTCTGTTTATTTAATTTATTTCGTTTTGTATTTAATTTGTTTAAAGTAGCCTATGTCTAGCCTACTTTGTAAGTCCTATGTGTTTATTTAATAAGTTAAAATTATTTCTTATTGTGCTTTGGCTTATTGAGGCTACTTAAACTGTTAACAGTTAAACTGTTTGTTTAGTTAATCGTTCGGTGAGAGTGTATGCAGTAGCCTGCGTTTAAAAACTTTATATTAAATGACCTTAACTACTATGTACTTACATCAACAAATAAGTACAATGTACTTATTGGGTTCATTTTGAATTGCAAAACACATTTGCAGCTATTGAGGTGTGATACGGGTAAGTTTAGGGAAAGCTTTGGTGGTATGGGTAGGTTTAAGGGTAGGGGTAAGGGATGGGTCAACAGTGTAATTATAAATGTAATTACAGAAATTAATTACAGATGTAATTACATGCAGGTGTTTTTAAAATATAAGTACAATGTAGAAACATGTATGTACACAATAAGTGCATTGTATCAAATGATTAATTTAAATGTAAGTACATAGTAGTTAAGGCCACTTAATATTATCAATCTTGCAAGTAAAGAAGTTCATAAAGTCATTACTGCTGTGCTCTTTGGAAACATTAGAAGTTGAAGCTTTTTCTTGTTAATTTAGCCACTGTATCAAATAAATACCTTGGGTTGTGTTTATTTTCTTCTAAGAGTTTTGAAAAATAGGCAGATCTAGCAGTTAAGGCCTTTCTGTACTCAATCATTTTCTCTCTCCACGAAATGTGAAATACTTCTAGTTTTGTTTTCTTCCAGCTACGCTCCATTTTTCTGGCTGCTATTTTTAGGGCCCAAGTGTGCTCACTGTACCATGGCATTGGATTAAATTCCTTAATCTTTTTTAAATGCAAAGGAGCAACTGAATCTAATGTGCTGGAAAAGACAGAGGCAATAGTTTCTGTTGCAACATCAAGGTCTTCTAAGCTGTCTGGTATGCTAAGGCGATGAAACTGATCAGGAAGATTATTAATAAAGCGATTTTTAGTGGTAGAAGTGATGGTTCTACCATATTTATGGCAGAGAGGGAGTTTAGCCGCTTTAACTAAATGTAGTATACACGAGACTAGATAATGATCTGAGATGTCGTCACTCTGCTGCAGAATTTCAACGGCATCAATATTGATTCCATGTGACAATATTAGATCTAAAGTATGATTACGGCAATGAGTGGGTCCTAACACGTGTTGTCTAACACCAATAGAATTTAGAATGTCTGTAAATGCCAATCCCAATGAATCTTTTTTATTATCTACATGGATATTAAAATCACCAACAACAAGGACTTTATCTGCAGCTAGTACTAACTCCGATAGAAAATCAGCAAATTCTTTAATAAAGTCTGTATGGTGTCCTGGTGGCCTGTATACAGTAGCCAGCACAAATGTCAACTTACATAATGTTACGTAAAGCACCATCACTTCGAAGGAATTATATTTGAAAGACTTTTGACTAATACTGTAAATATTACTTTAAATTACAGCAACCTTTGCCTTTCTGTCGAGGATTGTGTCGATAATCATAACCTTGAGGGCTGGACTCATTTAAAGTAATGTAATCGTCTGGTTTTAGTCAGGTTTCTGTCAAACATAGCACATCTAGATTATTATCTGTGATAATAGCGTTTACAATAAGTGCTTTTGAAGAAAGTGATCTAATATTTAACAACCCAATCTTTATCATTTGTTTATTATTATTACCTCTATTTTTTATTTGTTGAACATCAATTATATTTTTACCATTAAATGGGTTTGGAAGTTTTTTGTTTTTACTAATTCGGGGTACAGACACAGTCTCTATGTGATAATATCTAGGTGTGAGAGTTTCTATGTGTTGGGATTTATCTGACTTCTGTAACGTGAGGCAGCTAGCAGACGGTCGGTTTAGCCAGTCTGTCTGCTGCTTTGTCCTGTCCTGCGCCCCAGTTTGTCATGTTTCAGCTCTAAGACTATGTGCCATATTACTAGAGAGAAGAGCAGCACCACCCCGGGACGGATGACTACCATCTCTTTTCAACAGATCAGGTCTGCCCCAAAAATGTTTCCAATTGTCTATGAAACCTATATTATTCTGCGGACACCACTTAGACAGCCAGCCACTGAGTGATGATAATCTGCTAACTATCTCATCACTCCGACGAACAGGAGCCACTATGGTGGCTGGTGTCTCTATTTTCACGTTCCGTGTAATAGAATCGCCAATTACTAGGGCACTTTCAACAGGATTCTCAGTGGGTGCATCACTGAGTGGGGAGAACGTGTTTGATGTTCTTATTGGAATGGAAGAGTGGTGTTTTCCGCGGCTAGGCAGCCTCACCGTTACCCAAGTGCCCTGCTGCGCGGGCTCTACAGCCGGAACCGAACAATGTACAGAGTTCACTAGCATGCATTCTTACTATCCTCGATTAAAGTTTGGATGCATGTCTCTAATTCTGAGATTCTCTCTGTCAGCCTGACTATTTCCCTACATTTATGACATGTAAATCCCTCATCGCTGACAGAGAGAGCTATACTAAACATGTGACAGATGGAACAGGAAACAATTCTGGGAGAGGATGACATGACTCACCGTGTTTGTAGACTGTTCCGATCCGAGTTTCCACAGCTGTTTGATGAACGCGTTGAAAAGGAGCGTGCGAGAGACTGATGACAAGTTAACATGCTAGCGAGATGCAAACATGTTGTAACAGCAATTTAGATTCAAAGATTACAAGCTGGCGACGTCATGTGGTGAAGTGTAAAGTAGTGTGAAGTGTGAAGACGTAATGTGGTAGGCAATAGTATATATAAAGTAATAATAATATAAGCAACAATGAATAAAAGTACAAGATTCAATAAAAATAAGAGAAAACAAAGCTTTACGGAGACACAAACCACTCTGAGCAGCGAGGCAGAGGCAGAGAGGCAGATAGGAGCAATCAAACAGACAGGAGCAATCGAGAACAATCATCTCTTTTCAACAGGTCAGGTCTGCCCCAGAAACATTTCCAATTGTCCACGAACCCTATATTATTCTGCGAACACCAATTAGACAGCCAGCCATTGAGGGATGAGAGTCTGCTAAGTATCTCATCACTCCAGTGAACAGGAAGAGGGCCAGAGCAAATGAACGTGCCTGATATTGTACTTGCGAGTTCACACACCTTTTTAATATTCATTTTAGTGATCATCGACTGACAAAGTCAGATGTCATTAGTGCTGATGAGAATAACAATCTTAAAGTACAGTGGGTATGGAAAGTATTCAGACCCCCTTAAATTTTTCACTCTTTGTTATATTGCAGCCATTTGGTAAATCATTTAAGTCAATTTTTTTCCCTTTTTTCCCATTAATGTATACACAGCACCCCATATTGACAAAAAAACACATAATTGTTGACATTTTTGCAGATTTATTAAAAAAGAAAAACTGAAATATCACATGGTCCTAAGTATTTAGACCCTTTGCTGTGACACTCATTTATTTAACTCAGGTGCTGTCCATTTCTTCTGATCATCCTTGAGATGGTTCTACACCTTCATTTGAGTCCAGCTGTGTTTGATTATACTGATTGGACTTGATTAGGAAAGCCACACACCTGTCTATATAAGACCTTACAGCTCACAGTTCATGTCAGAGCAAATGAGAATCATGAAGGAACTGCCTGAAGAGCTCAGAGAAAGAATTGTGGCAAGGCACAGATCTGGCCAAGGTTACAAAAAAATGCTGTTGCATTTAAGCTTCCTAAGAGCACAGTGGCCTCCATAATCCTTAAATGGAAGACATTTGGGACGACCAGAACCCTTCCAAGAGCTGGCCGTCCGGCCAAACTGAGCTATCGGGGGAGAAGAGCCTTGGTGAGAGAGGTAAAGAAGAACCCAAAGATCACTGTTGCTGAGCTCCAGAGATGCAGTCAGGAGATGGGAGAAAGTTGTAGATAGTCAACCATCACTGCAGCCCTCCACCAGTCGGGGCTTTATGGCAGAGTGGCCCGACGGAAGCCTCTCCTCAGTGCAAGACACATGAAGCAAGGCACTGACTTAAACCCAATTGAGCATCTCTGGAGAAACCTAAAAATGGCTGTCCACCAACGTTTACCATCCAAACTTACAGAACTGGAGAGGATCTGCAAGGAGGAATGGCAGAGGATCCCCAAATCCAGGTGTGAAAAACTTGTTGCATCTTTCCCAAAAAGACTCATGGCTGTATTAGATCAAAAGGGTGCTTCTACTAAATACTGAGCAAAGGGTCTGAATACTTAGGACCATGTGATAGTTTTTCTTTTTTAATAAATCTGCAAAAATGTCAACAATTCTGTGTTTTTCTGTCAATATGGGGTGCTGTGTGTACATTCATGAGGAAAAAAAATGAACTTAAATGATTTTAGCAAATGGCTGCAATATAACAAAGAGTGAAAAATTTAAGGGGGTCTGAATACTTTCCGTACCCACTGTATCTATGATTAACATTAGCCAGCACGTTTAGCTCTCTGAAGTCGGGAAACACGCTGACGCGTTTTGCAGGATTTTTTTTCACATTGCAGCAAAACAGACTTAAAATACTCTGTCATTTTTTTGTCATAGAGACATAATATATCAATTGAAACTATAGAATATCTTCTTTTTGTTACCGGTGCTGGTGCTGCAGTGATGAGTCGTAAACGGATATCCACAATAATAGGTATTTTAATCAACAAAGAAGGAATCACACCAAACACATCAAACATAACATCAAGATCAGACAAGGAGTGAAGGGAGTGAGTCCATATAAATAGGGAGTGCAGATGATAAGGTCCAGGTGTAGCTGATAAGTGATGAGTGAAGATGAGGAGCTGACAAGGGAAGTGATTGCAGGTGAGGAGACAAGAGGATCATGGGAATTGGAGTCCTGGAGACGAGGGAACTGTGACACTTTTATTTGTGTACACTCAGAGTAAAAACAAAATGTTGTGCTTTTTGCAAAATAAAGAAAACTAACATGGCGCGTGATCTGTTGTCTCCCTCTGAACAAAGTCCAATCTGATAGTTCTCAAAAAATGAAGTGTAACTTAGTTAATACTAATGACAAAAAAAAGTAATTTATGGGCTAATGGTGTACAGAGTGCCCTCCAGCTGCAAGTATGAATTGAAAACACAGTATCCAGCGCTCATCGTGATGACAATAAATATTGAATAAATATTCCACCTCTGTATAGAAAATTTACATAAACATATGAGAATCCATCAACATTTCTCCAAATGTGCATGCTTTTAAGCTAAAAGCCTATATGAAATGCCATAGAGGTAACATAATTGTTCAGACACTTTGCATCACAGAAATACATTATATTTTAAAGTATATAATAGAACAAAAAAGTGTCTAACACAATTTAAATTAATATATTGTTTTATATAAATGAGTAGGCAGGATAATTTTTACATCATTTTGAAGCAAAAACTCTAGTCTACAATCTCCAATACCCAGAAGTCTTGTTAACACATATATAACATTATTTTTGGCCTTATTTCAGTGATCTAAGTTTTTTTTTTTTTCAATTACCATGCATAAACGTTATTCCTTCAAAAAAACATGTACATACATGTTGCTCACATAATATGGTAGCCAAATTCGTGCTGAATACAGTATAATGAGAGTTTTTCCATTAATATGTTTATGAACAACTGAAAAAAGCACAAATGTCAAGGCATGTCATAACTTCTCTAGGGCCCCAAATCAGCCTCAGACTCCAGAGGTTTAAATTTGCTTTGATGTTCCTCTGGTTCCCCGCAAATATGTAACTATTGTGGCTGGTGCCTCTGTTTTCTTGTTCCGTGTAATAGAATCACCAATAACTAGGGCACTTTCAACAGGATTCTCAGTGGGTGCATCACTTACTGGAGAGAACCTGTTTAAAGTTCTAATTCCCTGCATTTATGACATGTGAATCCCTCGTCACTGACAGAGAAAGCTATGCTCAACATGTGACAAGCAGTGCAAGTAACAATACCAGGAGAAGATGACATGAATCTCCATGTGTAACAAGCAGGAAGAGCACCATGAGGGAATAGCGTGAGGCCGGTGATGGAAGGGATATTGAGTGTCAGCTGCGCATTACACCGGTCTCTTATCTCTTATGGAGAAGCTCTGGAAGCATAAATGGAGAAGTGATGACAGTGAAGGACGAGAGAGGACAAGACCTGGATTTATGTTATTTCGTTTTATGTTTATTTTGGAATTAAAATTTGTGAACGTTCGCCAGTTCCCGCCTCCTCCTTCCCCAATCTACTAACTTTTGTTACATTGGCGCCAAAACCTGGAAAGGAAGCAGGAACATGCTGTCGAAGAGCCCTCACTTCTGAGAGGGATCGTGGTGCTGTGGCAGTGGTGCTGGAGAAATTGAGCAACAGGTAGGACAGAGAGATCATTGCCATGCTCCTGGGACAAGGTGGGGTGGCTCCCATCCGAGAGGAAGTGTAGGAGTTGCCGCCATTTGCCATGGGCCAGAGCCTGCTGCCGTCCGCCATGAAGGGGACTCACAAGGAATGGGGGACTCGCTGCCGGCTACCCTCAGCTGGAAGAGCCATTGGCAACAGCCAAGGGGTGGAGGAGGATCGAGCAGTCCACCGAGTGTCCAGTACCACCATATGGCACCGTGAGGATCAGCCTTTCGCCTGACTGAGGACCGAGCAGCAGTGTGTCCGGGAACCAGACCGAGATTTTTTTTTCCTCACTTCCCTCTCTCTTCTCTGTCACTCCTTGTGCTTCTGACCACTTTTCTCATGTCTCGTCTGTCCTTACCCTGAGGGGCAGCGGCCGCCGAGACTGGCCCCCAGGGAAAGTAGAGCGCAGTCTCGTGGGGGAACTGCGTGAGTATATTTACTTCGTTACATTTACTTGAGTATTTTTTCGGAAAAATTGTACTTTTAAGAGTAGATTTAAATGTGGGTACTTTTATTTTAACTTGAGTACATTTGGAATGTAAAATCTGTACTTTTACTTCACTACAATGGGCAACGTTCCTCTCGTTACTTTATTTTAATGCAATACTGTACATGTTAAGAAATGCGTAGTTTATTCCAAGCGCGCTGTCTCTTTTTTCATGAACAATGCCCCATTCACAAACGAATCACTCTTTTGAGTCGATTCTGTTCAAAGACTTGATTCAACAAGTTGGCAAAACTGTCTAAATTGGCTCGCGAATCAGTTTGAATGATTTGTTCAGTTCGCTGCATGCAATGAATCGTCTGAAGTGTTTTCTCACTCGGAGTGTTTGATGAAGTGGCAGTGGACCGACATTGATTAAAAGCAAATCTGCAAATGCCAGTGATGAAGATCTTTCTTAGTTAAACTGTGTATGCTGTCTGTGAACAATTACACAGGTATTGATTTCATTTGATTTTAATTCATACAGCTACCATTGTTCAGAGAGTATGAAATGAACACCCGCCGTCCTGTGGTAATTTGTGGGTAGCCTATTGCACAGTGGCGGCGCCGGCGACCTGTTTGTCTTTAGCGTAGACACAGTTAACACGCACCTGCAGAAATATACATTTGATTATATTTAGGAGAACAGACTGAAGAAGATCCATCAATGTGCATTTGATCATTGTTTGTGTTCATATGTTCAGCGGTTATGAGCACGAGCACATGTAAAGAGTTTTCTCTCTTCTTTCAAATGTAGCGTATACGTTATTATTATACAAAGCAAAATACATGCAATGATATGTGGGCTACAGATGCCAGAAATGATGCTTGTCTCTTCTGTGTTTGTTGCAAAGATATCTAATTATGATAATAATAATAACGTAAATATTTAAGTAATAACATGCTATTGTATTGTTACATAGCCTACACAGTTTTTGTAGTAAGATTTCTAATGTTTTGAACAGAAGTTTTGTCTGCTCAACAAGGCTGGTGTAGATCATTGTGATAAATGATCTGTTCAGAAATACAATGTGATTTGTGTATTCTAATGTGCTGCACCTCAAACATGTGTTGGGTTCTTTAAGAACGTCCTCCCACCCCCTGGGGCGCATGTACTAAGAACACGCAAGAGCTATGTTCATGTGTGATGTGTCATATGTGTGACACAAGCTCTGTTAATAAATATCATCACATTCACCTGTGGCTATCACTGTATAATTTATTGGACAAACAACAGCTGCATTTATTTAATTAAAAATAGAGTAAAAACAGTAATATTGTGAAATATTATTACAATTTATAACTGTTTTATATTTGAATATATTTTACAAAGTAATTTATTTCTATGATCAAAGCTGAATTTTTTACTCCAGTCTTCAGTGTCACATGATCCTTCAGAAATCATTCTAATATGATTTGCTGCTCAAGAAACATTTATGATTATTATCAGTGTTGAAAACAGTTGTGTACTTTTTTCAGGATTCTTTGATGAATAGAAAGTTCAAAAGAACAGCATTTATCTGAAATACAAAGCTTTTGTAACATACACTACTGTTTGTAACGGGAGTCCACTGGAGGCAAGCGTAGTAAGAACCCAAGTGCAGCTTTAATAATAATCCAAAACATGAACATGAACAAAAACAAAGACGTGACTTGACATGGCTTGACTTGACTACAGATACTGACACTCACCTATAGGGAACTACACTGCGATCAAAATGATCGCATATGCGACCTTTTGAAATGCCATTGCGACCCTAATTTCTATGGGGTCGCAAATGTATCACTGATTATTTTTGTACCTACCTTATGTTTTAGGCAATATGCTATGATTTACTATGAGCATTTATTAAAACAGAAATGTGTATTTTAAGAATACGTTTTATAACGTGCTCTGAGCATTCAACACATCAAGTTGGCTTCAACCCCGTGACCCCCCCGCCCCCTCCCGGAATGATGTAGGCGAGGCGTAGCCTAATGTTGATTTAAAAAAATATACCTCTCGTTAAGACACACGCAGCAATCGCATTATATATCTCAACATAGCCTACAATCTGTACGTGTTGAAATGAAGCGGACAATTGACTCCTATTTTAAGAAGGGAAGTTCAAGTGTAACAGAACCATCACTTGATGTCGATGCGACATGTCAAACGGAGCCTGTGAGTGAGAATGATGAGGCTGAGAAGGATTCGTCAGGCAAAGCACACGCGGGAAAAACGATACGGACATATGAATTTCGTCACCAGTGGCTCGAAGAATACCAGTGGAGCAATGCACTGTGTGTACTGTAAATTCTGTGGGCCTTCGCCTTTCACTGAGCCCCGCCCCCCTTAGTTACTGTTGCTTTGTCCGACAAGCCGTGGCGCTGTCACGCCACACACAGTGAAAAATACATTGCGGAACAAAGAGGATACTGACCACACATCGACAGACAAGACAGAGCAGGTTACTTATGATATTAAACAAAGTCCCAGCTTTCAAACCGTGTAGTTATTAAAGAAATTCAAACAATAAAAAACGTTTTGTTGCTCTTTAATGTGTCGTGACCATGGTCGTGACAGATTGCTGTAGATCCTCAGCTCAACCGCTCGTAAAAACCGATCATCTCTTCCTATTAGTCCATGAATATGAGAATGAATGTTGTTTCAATCGCGGAAAGACGTCAATACACACCATTTTTCAAGTTTAACTCCACCGAGGTTAATCTTTTAACTACTGGCTGCTTTGTCGGACAAAATGGCGGATGCGGCGTTCTGATTGGTTAGATCGCTTGTCAATCAAACTCCCCGCGAAAGGTCAGCAGGACTGTCCAAATTTGTAACTGCGTCAAAACAATTCAAACACGAATCATTGAAGCTTCACAAACAGTATGAAGCACGCGAAGTGTAGAGAGAGGTACATATCCCGTGACGCAGCAGCACTCCCCACTGCATTTCGGCATCAAGATTTAGCAAACCGAGCAAGTGAGGAATCTGAATTGATAATTAAGTTCAATGTAGCTTATATAATATAGCCAAAGAGGAAATGCCTTTCACCAAATTTAAATCGCAAATTATTCTTTTGAAGAAGAACGGGGTGGCCATTAATCCAACATACGCTAACCACAAATCATGTGCTGAATTTATTGGAGTGATCTCAGACACTCTCAAGCAAAAGACCTGTGCCAAAATTTCTTCTTTCTTTTGTATCTTTAATAAAGAAAAGTCAATAGCTGCTGAAAATCTATTATTATATTATTTTATGGATTATATTTATTTTATTTTTCCTTAAGAGTTCAGGAGTCTGCCCATCTCTGCCAACCATAGCATGTTGAAATCCAAAAGAAATTCATTTTGCACTTTGTGTACTGTATTTTTTATTGCAGTAAATCTATCCCAACCAATGTTAAAGAAAACAAGAAGGCATGTGGTTTAAAAGATGGCAAGTAAAATAAAAAGCACATCTGTATGCAATACAGTTTCATTATTGTTCATTATTATCCAGAGTGGCTTACTATAAATAATTTGTGCGACCAAATCATGTTTTGCGCCAGTAACTGAAAAAGTTAGTAGCGCAAGTGCCACCAGTGGAAAAGGTTAGTGTAGTTCCCTGACCTATAGCGGGTTACATAACAACAAAGCTAGACAAGATAACAATGAAACATGAGGGCTATATATACACAAAGAGAGGAATGACAAACAAGGAACACCTGTGAGCAATCAAGACAAAGAACCAATGACAGGACAGAACTGAAACCACATGACTATAACAATCAATGCGAACATGACACATGAGACAGGGGCTCTGGTGTGGCAGGTGTGGCAGCCGTGGCGTGACGAGGTTCTGGCATGGGATGGTGAGGCTCTGGCGTAGCAGCCGTGGAGAGACTAGGCTCTTGGCATGGCAGCCGAGGCGGGACGAGGCTCTGGCATGGCAGCCACGGCGAGACAAGGCTCTGGCGTGGCAGCCGTGGCATGACAAGGCTCTGGCGTGGCGGCCATCTCGGGGCGAGACACTGGTGTGGCGGCCATCTCGAGGCGAGAAACTGGCATGGCGGGCTTGAGTGGGAAATGGCCGGCGGGCTTGAGGGCGAAGCGGCCGTCTTGAGGCGTGGTTCAGGAAGGGCATAAACAGGTCTTGACGTGGCAGTCTGTGGTTGAGCAGGCATGGCTTGAGTAGTAGGTGGCTGGACGTACACAACTCCAGACATGACAGTTGGGATGTGGAGGCTCTCAGGTGTGGTGAATACTGTAGGGTTGTGAAGCTTCTCATCCGCAACTCCTACAGTGAACGATAAACCAGCCAGCAAGAGCGGGTGGTCGATATATTGTGCAAGCGAGAAATTAATTTTTCCCCTAGGCAATCAAGAACGCATAGGTTCATTGAGTCCATGGCGAAAAATGTCTTTCAGAGCCACATCATTAAAATCGACACAGTGGCACGCGTCACAAAAAATCCTGGACATAATCCTCAATAGGACGTTTACCTTGACGGGGGCTCAGGATGTAAACTGCTGGGTTCATGGTTGGTCTAGCTTTCTGTAACTGGAGGTGAGCGTAGTAAGAACCCAAGTGCAGCTTTAATAATAATCCAAAACATGAACAAAGACGTGACTTGACTTGACTTGACTTGACTTGACTTGACTACAGATACTGACACTCACCAATAGCGGGTTACATAACAACAAAGCTAGACAAGATAATAATGAAACATGAGGGCTACATATACAAAGAGAGGAATGACAAACAAGGAACACCTGTGAACAATCAAGACAAAGAACCAATGACAGGACAGAACTGAAACCACATTACTATAACAACCAATGAGAACATGACACATGAGACAGGGGAAGCACATGACATGATCACATGAGGGCAAAGGGAATCACATGACAAAAGCACGTGGCAAAAACAAGGAAAACAAACAAAGCAAAGAAACATAGCATAACAATAAAATAAACCATAAAACGTGAACATGAAACAACACCAAAACAAGACATTACACCGTTAAAAATTTTGGGGTCAATAAGATTTTTTTTTTTTTTTTTTTTAAGTAATTAATACTTTTATTCAGCAAGGATGCATTAAATCGATCAAAAGTGACAGTAAAGACATTTATAATGTTACTCTTTTGAACTTTGTATTCATCAAAGAATCCTGAAAAAAATATTGTACACAAATATTTAGTACAATTGTACACAATAAATGTTTCTTGAGCAGCAAATCGTCATATTAGAATGATATTTGTTGAAGTAAACCAACACAAGAATAAAATACATTTTAAAATATTTCAAAATAAAAAAGTTATTCCATAATATTTCATATATATATTTGCACCAGCCTTGACAAAACATTAAAAATCTTACCGATTCCAAAGTTTTGAGTGGTAGTATACAGTGGGTACGGAAAGTATTCAGACCCCCTTAAATTTTTCACTCTTTGTTATATTGCAGCCATTTGCTAAAATCATTTAAGTTCATTTTTTTTCCTCATTAATGTACACACAGCACCCCATATTGACAGAAAAACACAGAATTGTTGACATTTTTGCAGATTTATTAAAAAAGAAAAACTGAAATATCACATGGTCCTAAGTATTCAGACCCTTTGCTCAGTATTTAGTAGAAGCACCCTTTTGATCTAATACAGCCATGAGTCTTTTTGGGAAAGATGCAACAAGTTTTTCACACCTGGATTTGGGGATCCTCTGCCATTCCTCCTTGCAGTTCCTTTCCAGTTCTGTCAGGTTGGATGGTAATGATTTTAGCAAAATGCTGCAATATAACAAAGAGTGAAAAATTTAAGGTGGTCTGAATACTTTCCTTACCCACTGTGTATATATATATATATATATATATATATATATTACACAGTAACTAACTAGCTACTTGAGTAGTTTTTCATTGGATACTTTTTAGAGTAACTATTTTGAGTAACTATTAAGAGTATTACTTTCACTTTTACTTTGAGTAAATATTTCTATAAGAACTTGGATACTCTACCCACCTCTGTGTGTGTGATTTTGGTTATAGAACATGGCTGTCATTTGTGAAAATAACCAAACGGTGTAAATGTAACTGTATGAAGAACTCAAATACAACACTAACGCGGCCTATATTATTATTAGGGGCCAAGCACCGAAGGTGCGGAGGCACCTATTGTTATTGTTGGCGTTCTTTTTTTTTTTTTTTTTTTTTTTTTTCTTCTTCTTCTTCTTCTTCTTCTTCTTCTTCCGCTCTTGAAGTCTATGACAGCCCATAGAACCGCTTGCGGGAAAGTTATGAAATTTGGCACTCAGTTAGAGGACAGTCTGAGCTATGTCCATAGCAAATTTGGAGTCTCTAACTCAATCCCTCTAGCGCCACCAGCTGTCCAAATTTGCACTTATGTTTATGTTAATAACTTTTGAACCGTAAGGGCTAGAAACAAAATTCTTTTTTCCTCTGATTCCTCTGAATTTTCTGAAAAACATACTTTTTCAAACTCCTCCTAGGCCGTTACTCTGATTTTCACGAAAATTGAACCAGATCATCTTCAGACCATGCCGACAAAAAGTTATGGAAATCAAGTCGATTCCTCAAACCGTTTTTGAAAAACAGGCGAACAAATTGTACGTAGTGCTTGCGAAAATAGATATAAGGCTGTATCTCCGAAACGCTTTATCGTATTCAGACCAAACTTGGTACCTGTCATCACAAGCATGACCTGAGGCAATATGCAGTGTTTCGGCGCAGCGCCACCTAGTTGTGCGGAGATATGAAAAATGGACATTTTTGCTTATAACTTCTGATGGGTTTGGCCAAAAATCATGAATTTGGTCTCGTTGGATTTGGGGCATCATGTCGAGTCGAATGATATCAAATGTTCCCATATCGGACATTTTGGCTGTCGGCCATTTTGAATTTTGTGCTAAAATGCGCCACCTTGTGGTCAAAAGTTATAACAAAATTTAAAATAATGCTAATAACTTTTGTCTATATTAACCGATTGTAATGAAACTGGTCTCAGTAGATTCCGTGGGTCATGCTGAGAACATAGATATCAAATTTGCCATAGTTAGCTGAACTTCCTGTCCGCTGTATTGTTTTTCTTTAAAAACCTACTTTTTCAAACTCCTCCTAGACCGTTGCTCCGATTTTCATCAAAATCGAACCGTATCATCTTCAGACCATGCCGACAAAAAGTTATGGATTTCAAGTCGATTCGTCAAACCGTTTTTGTATACCGGAGCAAAGAATTTGAGATATGATGCAAAAATTACTCTTGAAGCTGTATCTCTACAATGCTTTGACATATTCAGACTAAACTTGGTACGTGTCATCACAAGCATGACCTGAGGCATTATACAGTGTTTCGGCGCAGCGCCACCTACTGGAGTGGAGATATGAAAAATGGTTATTTTTGCTTATAACTTCTGATGGGTTTGACCAAAATTCATGAATTTGGTATGGGTCATCAGGACAATGCACTGAAGGAGCCTGAGAAGTTTCGGACCAGCGCCACCTTGTGGTCAAAAGTTATAACAAAATTGACAAAAATCCTAATAACTTTTTTTTTTCTAATTGCTCACTGCTGCTGTTGGTCTGATGCTCCCAGCCATGTTGGCTGGCTTCTTGTGCCGTTTTTGTGCTTGGCCCCGTAATTGCTGCTTGCAGCTATATTTATTATTACTATTATTATTACATTAAGTTCTTGCTGTTACTACATGACATTGTTTGTGTTTGTGCACCATTTCTTCAAAATGTAAGAAAGTTCAGATTTAAGAGATGGTATTATTTATTTGTTTCAAAGCAACATAAAGTAAATGTTTATTTCATCAACAGGACAAAAACATGGACTGTGGACAAGCAGTTGATCAAGACAAGCAAGGTCTTGATCAACACCCACAACAGGAAGAGACTAAAAAAGAAATGGAGAATCTATTTCACAGACTTCATCTTGAAGGCAGGCACCACAAAAAAATGAGAGCTGCAGATGTTCTTCAGATAACTCCACATTCATTACAGACCATTGAATCTTGTGCTGAGGGGGAGCTGATTCAGACTTTCTTACAAAAACTACTGATGATGAACTACAGAGCAAGAAATATTAATGAAAAAGAGATAAATGAAACAGATCCCAGACAACAAAAAGAAAATAACTCATTTGAAGATGAGGATGATATTTTTGTTGAAATGGCTTTGTCTAATGATGAAACCATTCGGTCTGATCTCATTGACCCGATGGATGTTCAGATGGCCGTGTTTCATTGTGCCGATGGTTTCCTGAAGCAGCTGATGGTCACTAAACTGTCCCAGTGTCAGTACGCTCTGCCTCTGCTTGTTCCTGATCCAATCACACAACAGATTGAGTTTCCTCTCTGGACATTTAGAGAAATCACCAAGAGCTGGAAAATCAGAAACACCAACATTGAAATGATCAGTCAAACCCAGCCGATCTACAAAGCAGAAACTCCAATGGTGTTTTTCTTCAGGTTTGGCTCTGTGTCTTCATCCAAGTCTCAGCTGATGAACAGTCTGATCAATGAGAAACACAACACGTTCTTCCACAGAAACTGCCCAGGCAGCAGCAGAACCAGAGTCCTGATGGATGGAGTGGTGGAGATTACCTGGTTCTGCCCCTCTGGGAAAAACACGGATAAATTCAATGACTGTGTTGCATTCTGTAATCTACACGGTGATGCAGGAGACCATGAGAAACAGCTGCAGATCCTCACTGACATGGCCTCAGTCAATGTTGTTCTTCTACAACAACTTCAGAAAAATGACAGAAGTGCAGCAATAATACAAAACCTGTACAAGGACAGAAAGCCACTAATTTGTCTTTTTGCTGAGGATGAATCTGCTGTAACAGAGAAGAAGAAAGGGAAATTCAAGATTGGTCTAAAAGACAGAAATCAGTCAGATGTCTTAAAAGAACTCAGAAGAGTTATAAATGATTGTCTCGCAGAATCATCTTCCACTTTCAGACTTGAAGATGTGTCCAAACACTTAGATATCAGAACAGATGAGGAAGGTGATAATGACTGTAGGAGAGGAAGAGAAGCAGCAGAGCAGATGATGAGTTTACTGGAGAAGAAAGATCTGACAGAAATCAAAGAATCAGTTCTGCCTCATCAGGGGAAACTGTGGCATCAGTGGAGTCAGAAGAACAAGGAACTACATCGACCTCGAGGAGAAGAGACTGAAATGGAAATAAGTAAAATGAAGAAAGAAATGAAGACATTCCGTGAAAAACAGCATGAATCTGACATCAGTGAGTTTATGAAGTTCTTCATTAAAGAAATGAACTCAGAAGCTGCAAAAAAGAAAATGTATTTAGACAACAAAATTAAAATGTATTTCCCTACATGGCTCAAAATCTTCCTGGATGAACATACCTCAGCTGATCTTTCTGGTTTGGAGCACATCATGAGGGAGATCGGTCAGATCTATGAATCATGTGAATCTGTGCAGAAAAACAAGAAAGATCTGCAGTTTCACTTCTCTTCTCTCCCGAGTCTTGCAGCAGAGATGATGATCTCTGGATTTCCACTGGAGCTGATGGATGGAGATGCTGCTCATGTTCCTGTGATCTGGATCTCTGCTGTTCTAGATGAACTCATCCAGAAACTGGAAGACCAGAGAGTCTTTGTGCTGTCAGTTTTAGGGATTCAGAGCTCTGGGAAATCCACCATGCTGAATGCCATGTTTGGACTCCAGTTTGCCGTCAGTGCTGGCAGGTGCACCAGAGGAGCTTTCATGCAGCTGGTCAGAGTGTCAGAGGAGATGAAAACACAGATGAACTTTGACTATATTCTGGTTGTTGATACTGAGGGTCTTCGTGCTCTAGAACTGTCTGGAAGATCAACAAGACATCATGACAATGAATTGGCCACATTTGTGGTTGGTCTTGGAAATATGACCTTGATCAACATCTTTGGAGAAAACCCAGCTGAGATGCAGGACATTCTTCAGATTGTTGTTCAGGCCTTCCTGAGGATGAAGAAGGTCAGACTGAATCCCAGCTGTGTGTTTGTGCATCAGAATGTTTCAGACGTCGCAGCTGAAGAGAAAAATATGGAGGGACGGAGAGGACTGCAGGAGACACTGGATAAGATGACAAAACTTGCTGCTGAAGAAGAAGTTTATGATGCAGAATGTTTCAGTGATGTCATTGAATTTGATATAGAGAATGATGTGAAGTATTTTGCTCATCTTTGGGAGGGAAATCCACCGATGGCACCACCAAACCCAGACTACTGTGAGAATATTCAAGAACTGAAGAAAACTATTATATCTCGTGCATCAAAATCACATGGAATGATGCTGAAAGATTTAAAAGATCGTATTAAAGATCTCTGGGAGGCTTTACTGAATGAACAATTTGTCTTCAGTTTCAGAAATTCTCTGGAGATTTCAGCCTACAGGAAACTGGAGACCGAATACAGCAAGTGGTCCTGGAGTCTTCGCAGTGCCATGATGGAAACTGAGAACAAACTACACAACAAAATAGAAAATGAAGCAATTCATGAGTTTAAAGAAGAGGATCTTCAACAAGAACTGAAGAAGACAATTAAAGAAGTGAAGAAATCAATGTCTGAATTCTTTGAGAAAGACAAAGATAAAGAAATACTAATTCAGTGGAAAAAATCATTTGAAATCAAAATTAAAGAGATTCAGGAAAACATTGTAAGAGAAACAAAGAGAAAATTAAATGAGATTCTTCAGCAGCGAGACCTGAAGAAAAATATTAATGATCAGAGGACACATCATGAAAACACTCTTTATGAAAAGAGCAAAGAACTCGCCTTAAAACTCAAAGACAAAGCAAATGATGAACAAACACTGAAGAAAGAGTTTGATTTTTTTTGGGAACACAGTGTTAAGAAGATCATCAGAGACACTCCTCCAATTAAAGACATAGATGTATTGAGAGATGTGAAGCTCCTCCTCAGTGACATCTATAAAAGTGCTCCTGTAGAGCACTGGATCGACAGCAGGGATATTTTGACTGAGCCAAAATATTCTGAATATGTTATTTTCAAAAAGACCTCAAAAGGTGGGATTTGCAGAAGAGTTAAAGAAACATTTAGAACTCTGTCTCCAGAGGATGAAGCTGAAATAAATTCATTAGTCACAGATGTTGCTCAGAAAACAACCAGAATGATTCAGTCATTTAACATTGCAAAGATGGGCTACAACATCAGCTACATTCAACAACTCACAGATTACGTTAAGAACAGAGTAGCAGAACATCAGGAAGGAGCAGTGAATTATGAGTTTGAGAAAAAATTCTTCATGGATTTGGTTCTTTCCATCTGTAAGAAAGCAAGCAATATGATCACTGACCAGTACAAACTGTTCAGAGATGCCAATGATCCTAAGATATATGTAGAGAAGAAGAGAGAAGAGTACTACAGTATTTTCCAGAAATACTGTCATGGAGCAACATCAGCTGCTATTTTTGGTGAGATCATCTGTCAGAAACTTAAAGAGCCAATTAAACAGAGTGTCTACAAGAAGATTGCCAGAAATCTGTCAGATGAAATGAGAACAAACTGTGAATCTCTGAATGGAAACAGATCAAATCTGGAGAAACACATCTTGAAGAACCTGGCAGAAGAAGAGGACTTTTACAAATACATGGAATACATTTATTTCCCCAGACATCACTTCGAGAGTTTCATCAGAGATGAAGTCATTTGGTATATCACTGATAAGTTCAAAGAAAGTGTTGTGCCCATGATGAAGAAAAACATTGAACTTCTGCAGCAGAAGATCATGAAAGCAGCACATGAATCTACTGAACATGTTCAAGTCAACAGAGGAGATGTTGATTTGTGGTTGAAGAGTTTCACACAGAAGCTCTCAGATGAGCTGATCTTCTCTGAAAAAGATCTCAGTGGAGTGAAACATGATGATGTTGATGATTTCAACCTCCTAGAAGATGTGATTAGACAGGAGCTTACTACTATAATGTCTGACATCAGCAGGAGATTCAACACAAAGTCTTTTCCAATAAAGCTGGACCTCAAATTCAGACCAGATGAGATTCTGATTGATCACTTCTGTCAGTGCTGTTGGGTTCAGTGTCCGTTCTGTGGAGCCATCTGCACCAACACTATAGAAAATCATGATGGAGATCACAATGTTCCTTTCCATCGGATTATTGGCCTAAATGGGTGGTTTTACCATACAACAGCGAACCTGGCTGTTAACATCTGCACATCAGCAGTAGCAAGTTATGGACATTTTTATCCCAATGAATCGGATGATAAAGTCCTCTTGAGAGAATACAGAAGCGCAGGAGGAGTTTATGAAGACTGGAGAATCACCCCTGACCTCTCTGAACTGCCCTACTGGAAGTGGTTTGTGTGCAGATTCCAGAAAGATCTGGAAAAACTTTACAGTAAAACATTTGAGGAGAGTGGTGAGATACCAGCTGATTGGAGAAAATGCTCAAAAAATGAAGCTATTGAGAGTTTGGATCAATACATTTAACTGAACAAATTAACCCATTTGTGCCCAAATTTTTCTGAATGGTTTCATGCATATAGTCGTTTCATTAATAGTGTCCTATGTGAACAGGTTTTTGTTTTTTTTTTCTTAAAAAATTTCTTAAAAACTATAGTTGCTGGTGGGCAAATATGTTGTATGCACCCCTTCAATGTAAAATTTTAATAAGAGGAGAACATTTGGCATCTAACTCAAAATAACTGCTTTCAACAGATCAAAGTTGAAGAACATTCGATGCCAACACAAAAAAGCTGCTTCTAGCTTATAATTTTTTGAATTTGAAATTTGAATTTGAATTTGTTTTAAAAGTGGTGGAACAAAGTGCAGCCATTAAGTTGCTCCAACAGAGCATTGTAAATCAAAGTTAAATTACATCGTTCATTAGAAAAAATTACTCTTATATGTGACCCTAGACCACAAACCCAGTCATAAGTCGCACAGGTATATTTGTAGCCATGGCCAACAATACATTGTATGGGTCAAAATTATAGATTTTTTTTTACTTTAATGCCAAAAATTATCATCCTTATTTTGTAAATTTTCTACCGTAAATAAATAAAAAAATATTTTTGTGAGTGGATATACATTGTTAAGGACTTCATTTGGACAACTTTAAAGCAACTTTTCTTTTCTTTTTTTTTTTCATTTGGACAACTTTTTTTTTTTTTTTTGCACCTTCAGATTCCAGATTTTTAAATAGTTGCATCGCGGCCAAATGTCCTATCCTAACAAACCATTCATCAATGGAAAGGTTATATATATATATTCACCTTTCAGATTATGTATAAATCTCAATTTAAAAAAAATTACCATTATGACTGGTTTTGTAGTCCAGGGTCACATATAACAAACAAACAAAAAATAAATAAATAAACAAAAAACAATAATACATAACAATATAAAATATTATGAAAGCAAAAAGCACTAAACAAGACCAATAACCTTGATTTATTAACCCATTAAACACAGTATACCCCATTTCCCCATGATATGTACTTATAGTCATTTGCCCACCAACAACTATATTTGTCGCTTGGACTTTTGACTAAGTATACAAAAAAATATAGATCTCTTGTAAGATTTGTTTTGTTTGGATGATTCTAGAGACCCTCGTGATTATGTAGATATACACTCACCTAAAGGATTATTAGGAACACCATACTAATACTGTGTTTCGCCTTCAGAACTGCCTTAATTCTACGTGGCATTGATTCAACAAGGTGCTGAAAGCATTCTTTAGAAATGTTGGCCCATATTGATAGGATAGCATCTTGCAGTTGATGGAGATTTGTGGGATGCACATCCAGGGCACGAAGCTCCCGTTCCACCACATCCCAAAGATGCTCTATTGGGTTGAGATCTGGTGGCTGTTTGTGACATGGTGCATTATCCTGCTGGAAGTAGCCATCAGAGGATGGGTACATGGTGGTCATAAAGGGATGGACATGGTCAGAAACAATGCTCAGGTAGGCCGTGGCATTTAAACGATGCCCAATTGGCACTAAGGGGCCTAAAGTGTGCCAAGAAAACATCCCCCACACCATTACACCACCACCACCAGCCTGCACAGTGGTAACAAGGCATGATGGATCCACGTTCTCATTCTGTTTACTCCAAATTCTGACTCTACCATCTGAATGTCTCAACAGAAATCGAGACTCATCAGACCAGGCAACATTTTTCCAGTCTTCAACTGTCCAATTTTGGTGAGCTCGTGCAAATTGTACCCTCTTTTTCCTATTTGTAGTGGAGATGAGTGGTACCCGGTGGGGTCTTCTGCTGTTGTAGCCCATCCGCCTCAAGGTTGTGCGTGTTGTGGCTTCACAAATGCTTTGCTGCATACCTCGGTTGTAACGAGTGGTTATTTCAGTCAAAGTTGCTCTTCTATCAGCTTGAATCAGTCGGCCCATTCTCCTCTGACCTCTAGCATCAACAAGGCATTTTTGCCCACAGGACGGTTTTTCCCTTTTCACACCATTCTTTGTATACCCTAGAAATGGTTGTGCGTGAAAATCCCAGTAACTGAGCAGATTGTGAAATACTCAGACACCAACAACCATGCCACGCTCAAAATTGCTTAAATCACCTTTCTTTCCCATTCTGACATTCAGTTTGGAGTTCAGGAGATTGTCTTGACCAGGACCACACCCCTAAATGCATTGAAGCAACTGGCATGTGATTGGTTGATTAGATAATTGCATTAATGAGAAATTGAACAGGTGTTCCTAATAATCCTTTAGGTAAGTGTATATATATAAAATCAACAAAAAATTCTTAATATTAACATGAAAATTACTTTTCTTTGGGAGGATTTGCCTTCGCTATACTTCCTGGAAGTAGGGGTTGGAAGTTGACAGCCTCATGTCACAGGAAGGAAGTGAATACCTTTTTTTTTTGTTCTTGAAATCCTTTATTTAGATGTTTTCTTGCATGTCATTGAGAAATAAAACATGAAAAACATCTAGAAAAAAACTTACAAAAGGAAAATGACAACCATACACTGCGGCAACTGTAGTTGCTGGTGGGCTAAAATGGGTTAAAGGATAAGTTCACTTTTAAATAAACTTTTGCTGATAATTTACTCACCCCCATGTCATCCAAGATGTCCATGTCTTTCTTTCTTCAGTCGAAAAGAAATTAAGTTTTTTGATGAAAACATTCCAGGATTTTTCTCCATACAATGGGCTTGAATGGGCACCAGACGGTTGAAGGTCCACATGGAAGCTTCAGTGCAGCTTCAAATGGCTTTAAACGACACCAGACGATACCAGACGATGAATAACGGTCTTATCTAGCGAAACGATCGGTCATTTAAAAAAAAAAAAAATTAAAAAGTTTAAGTTTTATAAGCCCAAATGCTGGCCTTGCTCTTTTCTCCGATGCGCGTTCGTGACGTCATGTAATACGCAATTACGTTGAAAAGGTCACGGTTGACGTAGGCGTAGCAACCACAGTTTCATTTGCTCAGGATTGTGTATAGGAAATCTATGAAAAGTCACAAATTTCTGTCCTGACAAAAAATTTCTTTTAGGCTTTCTAATATTAAAACACCCAGGATACGCACACCTTTCAAGCGTGAGTTTAAAATATTCTAACTGACCGCCAGAGTGAGTTTTTTTTTTAAGGCGACCCTTATTTTAGAATGTTTTCCCTTATTGTTTCCATGGCGACGCATGCGTGTCACAAGCGCTGAACGTAACCACAATAACACTGTATGAGAGATGGGTCACTATTATTTTGTTCTCCCGAAATATATGCAAGTAAGTGGCTGGTGAACTGGAAGAATAAGAGAGTAAACTATAGTTACTTAGACCCATTATGTGTGTCTGATATGAATAAATGTCGGCAAATTATATTTGAATTCACTGTTTATTGATGGTTCCACTGACGTTTGACATCAGTGTGTATTTTATAAACTCCAAATGTATTGTTTTAATGGTGCTTATGCGTATTTAAATGTCTGAAACATTATGTGGCTGAAAACACTGCATAGCTGTGATATATGACGAGAGCTGCGCACGTCCGTCTCGCAGTCAGAGCGCGAAAGCACAGTTTGAATCTGGCAGTTATGTGACGTCGCTGAACGTTCTAAATCCCATATGTGGAACCGTACGCCCAGGGGCACAGAAATAAACATCACAGATGTGGGAACGTACCGCTCAAAGGGTTAAACAATAAACTGACACAAAGACATTTGAATATGTGTATACGATCCTCCTTCCGCACATAATAGGTGTGTTCGACATCGGCTGCGGCTGGATGTAACCGATCGGCGAGATTAGCCGCGTGCAGGCGGGGAGGAGCTAAAAACGGAGCCGTGAAGTCTGACACTTTCTGCTTCCCGTAGTGACGCTCGCACTGCGTTTGCATCGGTTTGCATAGGTTTGCATAGGTGAAGTGAAATAAATGCAATATTTGACTAATACACTGATGTTTCAGAGACCTTTTTATTCAAGACTTTATGTACTGCTTACAGCGTCTGTTTTTACAAGAATAAAGTTCAGCATAAGCATGTATTATTTAAATAACAATGTAGTTGGGTCTTTGTTTTTTATCCGTTTTATTTTGATAAACATGACACAATACAACATCGTGACTACATGAAAAGAGCTTTAACTGTTATAAAAACACAGATTTTTAAGCATTAGTGGAGCTGAAGGCGTGACAATAAACACGAAACACACGTGATTGTTGTCATGCGGTGAATCCGGCCAATCATGAAACAGCTGTGTCGTCATCAGCGCTCGTGCAGCTCCTCTTGAGAAACTGCGCTGGCTAACTCAGGCGGCTGATCTCGAATCGATCTCGCGGTACTTTAAAGCCATACGTCACAGTCACATGACGTCAGCGCGGTCTCAAGTCGGACAACATTTCTTACCGGCATGCACTGCTTCAAGTCAGCCGCCGATCGGTCTTTGCGGCACTGCATCAAGTCGAACAAGCCTAATGATAATGATGACTCGATACTTCCGCCTACGTCAACCGTGACCTTTTCAGCGTAATTGCGTATTACGTGACGTCACGAACGCGCATCGGAGAAAAGAGCAAGGCCAGCATTTGTGCTTATAAAACTTAAACCTTTTAATTTTTTTTTAAATGACCGATCGTTTCGCTAGATAAGACCTTTATTCATCGTCTGGTATCGTCTGATGTCGTTTAAAGCCCTTTGAAGCTGCACTGAAGCTTCCATGTGGACCTTCAACCGTCTGGTGCCCATTGAAATGAATGATATGGAGAAAAATCCTAGAATGTTTACATCAAAAACCTTAATTTCTTTTCGACTGAAGAAAGAAAGACATGGACATCTTGGATGACATGGGGGTGAGTAAATTATCAGCAAAAGTTTATTTAAAAGTGAACTAATCCTTTAAGTTATATTTACATTTTTGGCTCATCCTAGGAAGATTGGATTCTACACAGTGTATTTAAACATCTTATTAAATATTTTGTATACATGTTGTGAAGTTGTGCCTGGAATGTAAAACTAATGTACATCTTACAGTTCAGGATGAAATTGGAGGTTGAAAGTCTTATCCAGGTCTTTAGATGCTGATTTTAGTGGTCCCACATCAGTGTTGGGTGTAACTAGTTACTATGTAATTAGTTACTGTAATTTAATTACTTTTCCCTTGAAAAGGTAAAGTAAGGGATTACTCATATTTTTTTCTGTAATTTAATTAGTTACTTCTGAAGTAATTGAACTAAATACTGTGTATAGACTGTAGAACAATTAAATATAATGTAATAGTGGATTTAACATTACAATTTAAAGTATAATGTTAAAATGCATGTTTTTATGTATACATTACTTTTTTAGAGTAGCTTACCCAAACTTGGTATGACCACTTGGCAGGAAATTATGTCCGTTCAATTTGGTATGTTTCATTGTGTTTCAATGTTTACATTAATTTTACATTTCAGGCACAACTGCACAATATGGATACAAAATATTTAATGAACATTTAATGAAAGTTTTTTTTTTTTTTAAAGTGTCAAGTAGCCAATTTTGACCACTACTGTAAATTTATCTTACCTTTTCTTAGCTTCTCTGAATCTCAAGGACTATAGTTCTTTCGTAATTGTAATATTGTTCAGGTTTAGCTACTGGTAGTGAAGTAGTATTAAAGCACATCACCACCAGACATTTGGTGATGTTGTCTCATATACAGGACACTCTGGAAACAATGTAACCAATTTCTAAATAAAAGTAATAATAAAGTAACTGCTGAATATTTTAATATCTTTTTGTCATGTCTTTATTTTTTATTATTTTTTGTATTTTTTTGTCAAAATATGGAGACAAGTATCAAGAATATCAATTAAGTATCAGAGATAAAATCATTAGTAAAACTACACTGTAAAACAAAATGTTCATAATTGTAATGGAAAAAGAACAATAACAACAAAAACATGTTAATTGGTTAAAAACTGGAATAGCTTTCACTGGACATTTCATGTAATTGTAAAGTAAAATACTTTTAAATGTACAGATTTTGGAAGTAGCCTACACTGTAAAAAAAAATAATAATAATAAAACTTACCATAGCATTTACTGTACTGTGGTAAAACTGTGGTAAACTTAAATTTATGGTAAAAAAACAAAACAAAACAAAAAACTGCAGCTGTGGTTGAAGGACTTTACTGCAAAAAAACATGTTAGTAATATTTATGTTTTACAACATGAGATAAAGTTTACAGCAAAGTAACTGGCAGCTGTGGTTGCTAGTAGTTTATCATAAAAAAGGTTTTATGGCATTGACCTAAAATGAATGGTAAAAAAGGCAGCTGTACTTTACTATAAAAATATGTTATTAGAAAACCAGTTTGTCACTTATGTGTACAAACATTGTTATTGAGAACTAACAGAGGTTTAGATGTTTATGATTTATTGAAAATAAGTGTGATGTCACTGTTATGGTGATCGTTGTTTGCTTTAGTTTAATTCAAACCTGTTTCATGTGAATGTGAGATTGTATGCATTTGTGTACATAATTTGTATTCATTAGTGTTGAAATGATTCAAGTAAAAACGGTAAAGAAGCATCGCGTGTGTAAGTTATTCATTTAATATAATCATTTACAGTAGTATTACAATGTTGAACTCCATCATATCTCCAGGATGATAATCCTTCGGTCTAAAGTGAATGCGTTTTTCGAAGCAGATGCAGAAGTAAAGTCCTGTCGCTTCACCTGCACAAAACACACCCCGGCACGGTAGATAGCACTGTCCTTCTTGTTAATAAACCACTGGACTCGCATGTCCTGACAGGCTGGAGTTTGTGAAACCTCCACAAACACAATAATTTACCATTACGTTGATAAATAGAATACAAAAACTACCGAAAACACACTGATTCACGACCGCTGTCACTGAATACCAACCTACTCTGCACTGTCAACACAAAGCTCAGCGAACGACTCCGGGCAAGATGGTGGACTGAGCAGTCAACTTTATTCTGCTCCATTAATGTGTCCAGAATTAATTAATAACTGATGCTTCTATACTCCATTCACCGGTTGTAATTATCTTGTAAGGCCCATCTAATGGGTCCAATGATGGTTTCCCACAGGACGGGGAAGGTTTACGGGTGTATGTCTTTTCAGCGTCTCTATGAAGTTCACTTAATTTCACTCGTTTAATCTGACTCCAATTTTCAAATGATTCTTATTATTAGGTTGTGTTTCCAATTAGAAATGAATCATTAGTTATGCCTTAATTTAGATATTTGATTATTCTGGTTACCTTATAGTTTCAACTATTTCGTTCACTGCAGTCCCAGTATCGCTTTAGAAGAGTCACTTCGGCCATTAAGTCTCTTCCCGGACACAAACTCGTCAGTTCTGACCTTAAACATTGGATGCAGGGTAAATATCTACCTTTAAGTCGGTCGTGCTCTGCTTACTCATAACAAAAAGCATAGTTTTTTATATATTTATGAAAACTGCAACTTATTTAAGGCAGTGATAGTCAGAAATCGAAATGGACTTAATTGATGCTCCATCTATTAAACCTTCCGTATGAACAATCCTGAACACAGATTTGAGGTAATACCTTCGCTTTGATCTACTAGAAATAATGGATTAAGAATAATACAGAATAAACCAAATATAACATTTTATTTGTCAAGTAAAAATATATCATTCCAATTACATTACAGTTAGATAATTAGAAGCCAATTCAGAAATAATGAATGCATAACATCAGTTTAAATGCATATACACACAGTGGTGGACTAGTGTTTGAAGACAATTGTCCATCGCTGCGTGGGGGTCTCTGACTACAGAAAATCCCCCCTTACTGCTTTGCAATTTACCTTATATACAGACCAGAACAAAAGGGTTGTAAATTTTTACTACACCAACACCTGTTTTGGGGGAGAGAGGAATGGGTTTTCACAAAAGACACCACCCAAATAAGGACAGAATTTCCCTTAGTTTTCAATCTTCTTCATGATACTAGTGACTGCTGTGAAATTGAGACCATTTTACCAATCGAACTGAGACAAATTAAATGATAACAAACATGAAAAGGGAAAAACAATAGATACACAAGTTGCATTATATGTTTTGAATAACTTTCAGTGACTTGACTCAGGGGGAAGGGATAGTTTGTTTGTGTGTGTGTGTGTGGTGGGGGAGGCGTTGTCCTTTTGGGGTTAGGGCAAGGCGTTGTCCATTGCTACTTCTTTGAGATCTTCTTTCCAGATTAAAGTTTTATTACTTTATTGCAGGACGCTTTATCTCAGTTTTTGTTTAGCAGGAAAATCAGGCCTTACATAATCATTTAATTAAAGACGATTGATTTATTTTATTTCTGGATTTTTTTAAAGCCTTTGATATGGTCGAACACCCTTTTCTCTTCCAGGCTCTTTATCATTTTGGTTTTGGACTTAAATTTATTAATATCATCAAAATGCTGGATAATGACATAAATAGTTCGGTAGATCTTCCAAAAGAAACATGCCCAAGATTTCAGGTGAACAGAGGTATAAGCAATGTTCCCTCTAATTTTTTTTCTCGCTGAGCAAAACTTTTCTCTGTTGAGCGCACATTTTGGTCACCTGAGCAAAAACATACTTTATATCAGACCTGTACAATGAAGGTAAACACACAAAAAAAATGGTTTTATCATGCAACGGTAACATTTAATGTGCCGTTTCTATTTTATTTGACCCTTGATGTAACTTAGTGATATATTAAATAATATGTTTGAAAACAAGCAGTTCAGTCACTAAATTAAGCATTTAGGTTAATTTTAGGTTACTTGAGATTTTTTCACATTGCTGTATTAACTGTACCAGTCTTTACCAAGAAATTCTATTAAAAAATAATTTCTGTCCTCCTGCAGGACAGTTCAATTCTTTATAATAATATAATATGAGCAGTTACAATGATGGTTTGGAACAACCATAATGTGTTTTTGTACAGTCAATTATTAGCAACAGACAGTGTTAAACCATCAAATTTACATGTTTATTGCTTATGAATTTCCCAGATTTTATATACCAGGAGGTTTCAAGATTTTTCGTGGCAAGGAGCCCTAAACAATCCCCTTGTGAGATCAATTTTTTTATTAGGCTTACATTATAATATAATACAATATAAAATAATATTTAAGTATTTAAACTGATATACAGTATTATATTATGTATTATACAGTATTATGCTTCCATTTGTTTTAATATATTATAAAGTGAAAACAAACTGAAGCATTAACAGATCTGATAGCTAAATATTTTTTAAAAAAGTGAACGTTAACACTTTTATAGTTATCTAAACATCCCTGAACCCACACCACCACCACACACAAAAATCTATTTAAACTGAGGTATATCACTGATGTATTTTGAGTCTGCAAGCTACACCTGTGGTGGGTGTGTGATTGTAAATGTCTCAGAGTTTTGTTCATTCTGTGCCCATCATCCGTTATTTCCACCACTTTTCATTAAACATGCCGTTTTATTTCACATAGTTTCGCGTTGCCTCTCGTATTGATGTATTTAGTCCGCAAACATGACAGTATTCATACCGCGACTGATTTGGCTCAGGGCCAGCCAGCTCACACGCGCTCAATCGTTCTCTTTCTATGAAACCTGTAAACCGCATTCACCGGTTCTAACTCTATAGCGATAATAACTCTATAGCGGTTGTCCAGAGCACTGCAATTATTTCTCATTTAAACTACTACAATCAAATGGATTTCCCCACACATGATTTTCATGTCTGTTCTCTGCGCGGCAATTATTTTTTCTGCGCGGCCGCGCACGCGCGCAGCTTAGAGGGAACATTGGGTATAAGGCAGGGTTGTGGTAGTTCACCTCGGTTGTTATTATGGTTGCAGAATTGTTAGACATTCTTTTAAAGAATGAAAATATTTCTGGTATTAACTTTATGCATCACAAAATTATTATCAGTCAACTTGCTAATGATACATTTTTTTTTTTTTTCTGAAAAAAACAAATGCAGATCCCCCTAGCACTTAACTTGGTAAATATTTTGCCAATGCATCAGGATTACAGTTAAATACATCAAAATGTGAACTGATGGCTATTCATGACTTCCTCTTGCTCTCTGTCACGATCACCATCTGTTCCTGTCACGTTCCTGCTCACTCCGGACTCCATTTCCCATAATCCTCCCTTGCCTACCACATGCACTCACTCCACCAATCGCCTGTTGCCACATACAGCCTAGCACTCCACACTTATCACCACACCCAGCTGCAGCTCATTACCAGGACTATAAAGGACTGTCACACACATCACCTCACCGCGAAGTCTTGATTACCCTGTGTGTCAATTCTAAGCATTTCCCTGTGTTTATCCTGTTTACCTGTCTGTTCCTGTTCCTGCCTTTGACCCTTGCCTTACCATCCTGTTCTGTGAATGATATCTGCCAGCCCTGATCTTCTGCCTGTATCTTGACCACGATTCTGCCTGTCCCTCGCTGTTCCTGTTTGCTCCTGATTGACCCTGCCTGTACGACTACGCTCACTTTAATAAAAGCTTTGCACTTGGATCCCTGCCTGAGTCTCCATTCATAACAGAAGACTTCGCCATCTACGATCCAGCAGCTTCCACAAGCGTTTCCAGCCTCAGCATGGACCCAGCATGGTGTCTCGTCAACCTGCATCAAGGTAGCAGTACCCTCGAGGCACATATTCAAAAGTTTCTGGAGTTTGCTCATTTATCTGATCTGCCAGACTATGCCCTCATAGACTTCTTTGTTTATGGATTAAATGAACCATTAAAGGATTATTTACTTACCAATGGTCCCCGAGGATCGTTTATGGAATTCCTGGACTTTGCCCTGCTCACAGTTGGTTCAACTTTCACTGTGGGGGTCGCGGAGAAATGCGACATCACACTGAGCTACGTAATGGCGGCCGCTACAGACAACACGCACAAAATGGCGGCTACTACAATACCCCATCATGTCTTCGCTGATCGCCCAGAGCAAAGTCACGCCTTCGCTGATCGCCCAGAGCAACGTCACGTCGCCGCTGATCGCCCAGAGCAACGTCACGCCTTCGCTGATCGCCCAGAGCAACGTCACGCCGCCGCTGATCGCCCAGAGCAACGTCACGTCGCCGCTGATCACCCAGAGTCACGTCACGTCTCTAGATCAGTCCGGGAGCGGAGAGGGTTGCGTTCCAGTGTGGCAGATCCACCGATGACTTCAGTACGAGCAGCTGGCATTCCTAAGCATCCGCCAGCCACTTCGCTCTCAAGCCCGGTGGCCGCTTCGCTCTCAACCCCTTTGGCCGCTTCGCTCTCGAGCCCGCCGCCCGCTTCGCTCTCGAGCCCGGTGGATGCTTCGCACTCAAGCCAGCCGGCCGCTTCGCACTCAAGCCAGCCGGCCGCTTCGCACTCAAGCCAGCCGGCCGCTTCGCACTCAAGCCAGCCGGCCGCTTTGCACTCAAGTACCCTGGACGCGATGGACGAGATGGCTGCTTTGCCAGTGCCCACGGGCAAGATGGCCACCCCCTCGAAGCTTAAGGATACAGGGGGCGTTCCAGCCATTGAGTCCGCTCCAGAACCCGCTCCAACTGGTGAACCCTCGCCTCAGCCTCGGAAGAGGAGGAGGAGGAGGAAGAAGGCTTTTCCGATTCTTCAAGGCTCAGAAGCCTTCCAAGAGCCCGCTGTGGGTCCGGAGACCACTCCAGAGGTCTCTCCTGCTCCGCCCAAGCGTCATGCTCTGCCAGCACCGCTTAAGCGCCTTGCCCTGCCGGCGCCACCTGTGCTCCTTGCCCTGCCGGCACCACCTGTGCTCCTAGCCCTGCCGGCGCCACCTGTGCTCCTTGCCCTGCCGGCACCTCCCGTGCTTCTTGCCCTGCCGGCGCCACCCGAGCTCCTCGCCTTGCCGGCGCCACACGAGCTCCTCGCCCTGCCGGCGCCGCCCAACCACTTTGCTCTGTTGGCACCACCAAAGCAACTTGCCCTGCCAGCGCCACCCAAACGCCTTGCCCTGCCGGCGTCATCCAAGCTCCTTGCCCATCAACCCGCTACGTACTCCGTTGATTTCCCCAAGAACTTTTGGGGGGGGGGCAGTATACCTAGGGGTGGGGAGCTTGTGGGTGGGGACCTTGCCCGACCACTACTGGCATGGGCCTTTGAACTGTTATGGCCACCTTTGAACTGCAGTTTATTATGGCCACTATTGGACTCTGACCCACTGGGGTCATCTATGGACTCTGTCCCGCAGTGGCTGCCCAAGCCACCTGACCTGCCGTGGTTGCCTGAACCACCTGACCTACAGTGGCTGCCCAAGCCACCTGACCTGCAATGGCTGCCCAAGCCACCTGACCTGCTGTGGCTGCCCAAGTCACCTGACCTGCCGTGGTTGCCCGAGCCACCTGACCTGCCGTGGTTGCCCGAGCCATCTGACCTGCCGTGGTTGCCCGAGCCACCTGACCTGCCGTGGTTGCCCGAGCCATCTGACCTGCTGTGGCCGCCCGAGCCACATGACCCGCCGTGGCCGCCCGTGGCTCTTGACCCTCCGTGGCTGCCCGTGGCTCCTGACCCTCCGTTGCTGCCCATGGCTCCTGACCCGCCGTGGCTGCCCGTGGCACCTGACCCGCTGTGGCTGCCCGTGGCACCCGACCCTCCGTGGCTGCCCGAGCGCATGGACCTGCATTGGGGACCCTGTTCTTGTCCGCATACAGGTCCCCAATGCACCCACCCCCCCCTCCCTAGCTGTTCCTTTCACGCCGCGAGGACGCGCCTTCCGGGAGGGGGGCGTTATGTCACGATCACCATCTGTTCCTGTCACGTTCCTGCTCACTCCGGACTCCATTTCCCATAATCCTCCCTTGCCTACCACATGCACTCACTCCACCAATCGCCTGTTGCCACATACAGCCTAGCACTCCACACTTATCACCACACCCAGCTGCAGCTCATTACCAGGACTATAAAGGACTGTCACACACATCACCTCACCGCGAAGTCTTGATTACCCTGTGTGTCAATTCTAAGCATTTCCCTGTGTTTATCCTGTTTACCTGTCTGTTCCTGTTCCTGCCTTTGACCCTTGCCTTACCATCCTGTTCTGTGAATGATATCTGCCAGCCCTGATCTTCTGCCTGTATCTTGACCACGATTCTTCCTGTCCCTCGCTGTTCCTATTTGCTCCTGATTGACCCTGCCTGTACGACTACGCTCACTTTAATAAAAGCTTTGCACTTGGATCCCTGCCTAAGTCCCACTCTGTTACACTCTCATTGTATAATATTCCAATTAAAAAGGAGGTGAAGTATTTAGGAATTATAATTTCAAAAGATGAAGATAGATTAGAATTGTTAAATATTGATAGAAATATTTAAAAAAAAGTAGATCCATTCTGAACTTTTGGTTACAGAGGGACATCACAATATTTGGGAGAATATTATTAACAAAAATATAGTGTCTTTCAAGGTTAATTTATTCAGGATCTTCATTTTTACTAGGAAAATGAAAGCAAATAATAAATAGAATTTTTATTTCATCTTGAGAAAGAAGTATCACTATATTCGGAAAAAATGATATAATAAATGAATACGAGGATGGTGGGTTAAAGGCTATTGATTTTGATATCATGAATGGGGTTCTTAAACTTAAATGGCTCCAATCTTTTATCAAAAATGAACATTCATTTTAGTTTGCAATTCCATCCAGTCCAATGTGGAGGTATAAAAAAATTTTTACAGTGCGACTTTGAGCTTTCTAAGGTTCCACTGAAACTATCCGTTTTTCATGAACAAGTCCTCTTGTAATCCTTTACCAATGGTTAATATGTAAACATAGGCTGGTCATTTTTGACTAGGAACACCACAAGCTTGATTTTGTGCCATTTTGTAATAAATAAAATCAAAATAAAACCATTTCAAAACAAATTTCCTATTTAAACTTTATCACTAGTGTGATAAACAGTGCAATTTTTTTCATATTTTGTGCAAAATTGACAAAACTATTACTTTATTGCACCCAAAAACTCTGATAAATAAGGCCTACAATCAATCCGTTCTAAAAAATAAACACAAAACCATTGCTAATTAAAAGAAAACAAGTTGACAAAAATATTGAATCCAATATTTGGTGATAAGGTAGCATAACAAAAGATTTAGGGAACACCACAAGTGTGATATGGTTTTCAACACAGCACAAAAGTTGCAACAAAAACAACAGCAAATATAAAAGCAGAGATTAATAATTAAAACACTAAGGCAACTCAGCTGCAAAATTCTCATGCCTCAATGCATATATATACACTCACCTAAGGGATTATTAGGAACACCTGTTCAATTTCTCATTAATGCAATTATCTAATCAACCAATCACATGGCAGTTGCTTCAATGCATTTAGGGGTGTGGTCCTGGTCAAGACAATCTCCTGAACTCCAAACTGAATGTCAGAATGGGAAAGAAAGTTGATTTAAGCAATTTTGAACGTGGCATGGTTGTTGGTGCCAGACGGGCCGGTCTGAGTATTTCATAATCTGCTCAGTTACTGGGATTTTCACACACAACCATTTCTAGGGTTTACAAAGAATGGTGTGAAAAGGGAAAAACATCCAGTATGTGGCAGTTCTGTGGGGGTCAGAGGAGAATGGGCCGACTGATTCAAGCTGATAGAAGAGCAACTTTGACTGAAATAACCACTCGTTACAACCGAGGTATGCAGCAAAGCATTTGTGAAGCCACAACATGCACAACCTTGAGGCGGATGGGCTACAACAGCAGAAGACCCCACCGGGTACCACTCATCTCCACTACAAATAGGAAAAAGAGGCTACAATTTGCACAGGCTCACCAAAATTGGACAGTTGAAGACTGGAAAAATGTTGCCTGGTCTGATGAGTCTCGATTTCTGTTGAGACATTCAGATGGTAGAGTCAGAATTTGGCGTGAACAGAATGAGAACATGGATCCATCATGCCTTGTTACCACTGTGCAGGCTGGTGGTGGTGGTGTAATGATGTGTGGCATGTTTTCTTGCCCAATTGGCACTAAGGGGCCTAAAGTGTGCCATCGTTTAAATGCCATGGCCTACCTGAGCATTGTTTCTGACCATGTCCATCCCTTTATGACCACCATGTACCCATCCTCTGATGGCTACTTCCAGCAGGATAATGCACCATGTCACAAAGCTCGAATCATTTCAAATTGGTTTCTTGAACATGACAATGAGTTCACTGTACTAAAATACAGTTTATTGGGAGATCTGGCCCCCACAGTCACCAGATCTCAACCCAATAGAGCATCTTTGGGATGTAGTGGAACGGGAGCTTCGTGCCCTGGATGTGCATCCCACAAATCTCCAACTGCAAGATGCTATCCTATCAATATAGGCCAACATTTCTAAAGAATGCTTTCAGCACCTTGTTGAATCAAAGCCACGTAGAATTAAGGCAGTTCTGAAGGCGAAAGGGGGTCAAACACAGTATTAGTATGGTGTTCCTAATAATCCTTTAGGACTGTCAACTGTCCAATTTTGGTGAGCTTGTGCAAATTGTAGCCTCTTTTTCCTATTTGTAGTGGAGATGAGTGGTACCCGGTGGGGTCTTCTGCTGTTGTAGCCCATCCGCCTCAAGGTTGTGCGTGTTGTGGCTTCACAAATGCTTTGCTGCATACCTCGGTTGTAACGAGTGGTTATTTCAGTCAAAGTTGCTCTTCTATCAGCTTGAATCAGTCGGCCCATTCTCCTCTGACCTCTAGCATCAACAAGGCATTTTCACCCACAGGACTGCCGCATACTGGATGTTTTTCCCTTTTCACACCATTCTTTGTAAACCCTAGAAATGGTTGTGTGTGAAAATCCCAGTAACTGAGCAGATTGTGAAATACTCAGACTGGCCCGTCTGGCACCAACAACCATGCCATGCTCAAAATTGCTTAAATCACCTTTTTTTCCCATTCTGACATTCAGTTTGGAGTTCAGGAGATTGTCTTGACCAGGACCACACCCCTAAATGCATTGAAGCAACTGCCATGTGATTGGTTGATTAGATAATTGCATTAATGAGAAATTGAACAGGTGTTACTAATAATCCTTTAGGTGAGTGTGTGTGTGTGTGTGTGTATATATATATATATATATATATATATATATATATATATATATATAACTAAATTAATAACTATTGATTTAAAACAGAATTAATTAATAATGAATTTACTTAAGTTGGACAATAACACCATTTTCTTCTAGAGCTGCTGTTCAGCCAAAATTATTTGTCAGTTATCACTATAAAAAATAAAGGTGACTTGACAATTAAAACTCCTGTCAAAATTCATATCGTAGTAATTTATCACCCTCCAAGCCAATTGGTTACCTTTGTAGAAGTACTGGACATGCTGCTGTCCTCATTCCCAGAGGATGGCAGTCCACTTGTATTCTTCGAACTCAACATTCATCTAGAGAAGCCTTATGCTTCATACTTCCTCTCGCTTCTAACATCATTCAATATTAAACAGCTCATCAACACAAGTACCCTAAAATCTGGCAATCAACTTGACATACTTTACAGGTACAATTATATCACAGACAACTTTCTGGTAAAACCTCTGCACATTTCTGATCATTTATTCATTACTTTTAATCTACAACTAACTACTTTTCCACCATTCCCTCTACCAGTTACCTTCACAACTCTCATCTCTGGATGTGAATACAGCAACAGATACTTTGTTCCACTTTGACTTCTTTTCTAAACAGTATGTAACCGGTAACGCTATCAGTCTATTAGGATAAGCAGTAATGAACCAGAATGCTAGGTTCGCTACAGAGGGGTAGAATGAGAGAATGCACATTAACACAAAATCAGACAGACCAGGAAAATGATTTTCACCAAGATGGTTTTTGATTTACTTGGTAGGAAGATTTAAATCAATGTAAATCTCTTTTTCTCCTCTTTCCCTTTAAGAAATTTAGGTTTTGAGCTCCTTTGTAGTTACTTGATCGAATTATATTATGTATTATTTATATTCATATTTTATGTGTCACTATGATTTATAAATCGTCCCTTTTGGTATATCAATTTGTGTTTAATTGAGTTAAATTCGACTTTAGTTTAATGTCGCTTTATAATCTCTAGTTTCTAGATCTTTGTTTCTTTTTATCTTGGTTGAATTAGAACCTTTAACCCACAAAAGAATATACAATTTTCAATAAACAGGTTACATCAAGAAAAACAACAATATAACTTAAAATAATACAAAACTTATCAGTAATTCACTGTAGATGAACAGTTCTCAGTCTATGGAACAAGTGTGTATGTGTCAGCACATAGACAAGGGACTCTGAGGTAAGTGGAACAAATAACAGCAGATTTTCTAAACAACGATGGAGACAACACAGGGGATAGGACAGTCCAGGTAAGCAGGCAGGGAGAGGGAAAGTCTTGTGTGGCTTATCTGAGTCTGATAGTGTCTTTGTGTGTTCCAGAGGATCCAGAGGGAGCTGAGGAGCGTGGAGACAGTGGAGAACAGCAGCAGTGGAGAACTAGGACGTATCACAGGAACAACAGGTAAGTATTCGGAAGGTAAGAGGGTCAGGCAAAACAACATGGAAAGTTTGACGTTGATGAGACCAGACAAGGGAGTGCAGGAGAAGAGAGTATTTATAGTGAGTGCAGATAATGATGTGCAGGTGCAGGGAATCCATGTAATCAGGAGATGAGTTGACTGGGTGCAGATGTGGATCAGGAGGAATGCTGGGAAATGTAGTTCAGGGATGGTGAGGTCAAGTGGGAGATCCACAGGGTGTAGATAGTTAGGTTTAGGTGCAGGGGGGCTGAGACGGTTAGGTTTGGGGACAGGTCAAGTGGATGGCCTGTACACAGATTGCATACAGGGGACCCGTTAGATAAGTTACACTTGTTGTGATGACCCGCCAAATAAGATGGAAGGGGACCAAAGAGCATTCCGTGGATAGCCACTGGTCACGCTCCCACTTTTAACTTATCCAATAGGGCCCCGCTAGGCTGCCTGTGGATAGTCCGTGGCCCCCGGACCAAGTTTTTGCCTCTTTTGACATCAGAATAAGCTACAGGTGGGTGAATTTTACGCACTCGGGAAACAAGCCGAGTTGGGGCTTCGTATGCCTGGTGCTCGGGGGTCTCCCTGGGACCCCTCAACGCCCCGAGTCCCGGGCTCCTAGTCGGCTCGGTTTCTGAGATACGAAAAAAAAGCTGGACAGGAAGTGGAAAGGCCCCGAGCCTAAACATTTAATTAAAAGAGTAAACTTTTACCTTCTTTATTTTATTGTAACTGTAGCTATTTTAAATTAACACTGAAGTTAACACAAAACTCTGAAACTCTACTGTTGGGTGCTCACAGTGAGACAGTTCCTTGAGTTTCCCCTATCAGCTGCCAGGCTGAACCACCGTATTGCATGTTTTGTAATGTCATCATCAGTAGTGGCAAGTGTAGACAGGGTGATCTGAGGATCACGGTCAGGGCTTCCCCGCTGAGCACTGCTCCGCGGGTCCCTGCCCCCTCTCCAGCACTGCAGCCTGTGGTGATGCCGTTGGATCGCGCTGGTTCCTTTATGGAGCGACTATCCATTTCCTTGGGCGCGCCTGCGGATGATCAAATGTCGATCACAGCATCGGAAGGTGAGCAAGAGTCATCGGGAGATGAAGACTCGGCTGTGTTGCTTCCCTCTGGGACTGTAGCGTTGCCCGAGGCCGATCCCGAATTGACAGCTATGCTTTCCCGGGCGGCCGAGAAGGTCTGGCTCGTGTGGAGTCCTCCGCCGTGGTACACCTGGTACACCTGGCCCCTCTCAGCTAGATGATTGAAACCTTGGAGCGGCCTGCGCTGGTCCCCAGCGCCCTGCTCTGATGCCTTTCTTCCCAGAGGTGCATGATGAGGTGACTAAGTCTTGGCGAATGCCATATAGCGTTCGCTCTAGGCCGGGTCCCTTGTCCGCCTTCACCACCCTGGATGGTGGAGAGGCTAGGGGATACACGCAGATTCCCCCAGTCGATGTGTCCAATGGCCGCCGGCTTGTAGTCCAGCAGCGCCACCTCTGGCTGACCCTTGCTGACATGAAGGAGACAGATAAATATTGGTTCCTGGACTGGACAGTTCTCTGCCACCCAAAAGCAGGCTGAGGCCATCAAACATGTCCTGCCCCGGTGATCCGCTGCTGCCTCCACCCCGCCGCCGACTGCACAGCCTCAGTCTGCTCATCGCAGAGGGCACCCGCCTGCATCGTCCTCCACCCTGCTAAGTCGGCCAAGCGGCAGCCCACACCCGCCAAACAGCAGGGAGTCCAGCCCACTCAAGCCAAGCCAGGTGGCAAGCGATCGAGGAAGTCACAGTCCTGAGATGGGCGACCTGGAGGGGAAGGATTCTGCTCTTCGGGAGAGAGTTCCAGCATCTCTCCCACCCCCGGAGGAGGGCCGGGGGAATTTGTTTGTCTGTCTGTTCCACCGCTGGCACTTCTCCACAAAAAGAGCAGTTTCCCATTCCTCCAGGTCACAAGAGGGCACGGTTGCCAGTGTGCAAGGCCTTCCCTTGCCACTTGCAGCCCCCCCTCACATCGCCAGCTGGTTCCAGTGTGATGGTTGAGGCCGCATCCCATGTGCCGACTCGTATTCACACTGCTACCTCGTTGAGTCTGACCCCACTTCGGGCCGCTATGCCGTCCGAGTCGGGTCCCAGTACTCTGCTTCGCTGAGTTCGCTTTGCCCACCCCCGGTACATCTGTGGTGCATTTGGTCCAGCTGGCTCGGTGTCTGGAAGCCTGGATAGTGCTCCCCAGCCAATCCCACTGGCTCATTTGTACCATCAGACTCGGCTATGCGATTCAGTTTGCCCGGCGTCCCCCAGTGTTCAGGGGTGTCCATTACATTCTGTACCTGTTCTCCGGGCGGAGATTGCTGTCCTTCTGGCGAAGGATGCAATCGAGCCGGTCCCTCTAGCCAAAATGAAGTCAGGGTTCTACAGTCCCTACTTCATTGTACCCAAGAAGGGAGGTGGGCTACGGCCAATCCTGGATCTGCGGGTCCTGAATCAGTCCCTTCACAGGCTGCCATTCAAGATGCTTACGCAGAAGCGCATTTTCGAATGCATCCGTCCCCAGGATTGGTTTGCGGCAATCGACCTGAAGGACGCGTACTTTCTCGCTTCTGCCTCGTCACAGACCCTTTCTATGGTTTGTATTCGAGGGTCAGGCATATCAGTACAAAGTCCTGCCCTTCGGGCTGGCCCTATCGCCCCGCGTCTTTGCGATGGTTCCTCTCGAGGAACAGGACGTTCACATCCTCAACTACCTCAATGACTGGCTCATCCTGGCCAGCTCGTGAGAGCAGTTGTGCGAACACAGGGACATCGGGTCAACTGGGATAAGAGCAAACTCGCCCCCGGGCAGAGGATCTCTTATCTCGGTATGGAACTGGACTCGGTCACCCAGACAGCGTGCCTCACCAAGGAGCGAGTCCAGTCAGTGTTGAACTGCCTGAGTATGCTCAAGCGCAGGACAGCGGCCCCACTGAAATTCTTTCAGAGGCTCCTGGGGCATATGGCATCCACAGCCAGAGTCACGCCGCTCGGATTGCTTCATATGAGGCCACTTCAACACCGGCTCTACGGCCGGGTCCCGAGATGGTTGTGGCAGCGCGGCACGTTCCATGTCCCCGTGACACCGAACTGCCGTCGCACTCTCACCAAGTGGTCAGACCCTTCGTTCCTGCGGGCTGGAGTTCCCCTCAAACAAGTGTCCAGGGATGCTGTGGTCCACACAGATGCCTCTGCCACGGGGTGGGGTGCCACATACAATGGGCATGCAGTGTCAGGTCTGTGGACAGGACCTCAACTGCATTGGCATATCAATTGCCTCGAGTTGCTAGCAGTACGGCTTCACTGAGCCGCTTCAAGGAGCTGTTGACAGACAAGCACATACTGGTCCGCTTGGACAGCACTGCGGCCGTTGCATACATCAACCATCAGGGTGGTCTACGCTCCTGCTGCATGTTGCAACTCGCCCGCCATCTCTCGCTGTGAAGTCAGAAGCATCTGAGGTCGCTTTGTGCCATTCATGTCCCAGGCGTGGTCAACCGTGCAGCCGACGAGCTCTCACGGCAGCTTCCGCTTGTGGGCGAATGGAGACTCTCCATCCCCAGGCGGTCCAGCTGATCTGGCAGCACTTCGGCGAGGCTCAGATAGATCTGTTTGCCTCCCCGGAGACTGCCCACTGCCAGTGGTTCTATTCCCTGACCGGCGGCAAGCTCGGCACAGATGCCCTGGCACACAGCTGGCCCCGGGGCCTACGCAAATATGCGTTTCCCCCAGTGAGCCTTCTCGCACAACTCCTGTGCAAAGTCAGGGAGGACGAGGAGCAGGTCTTGCTAGTGGCTCCGTATTGGCCCACTCGGACCTGGTTTTTGGATCTGACGCCACTCACGACAGCCCCTCCCTGGCCCATTCCTCTGAGGAAGGACCTTCTGACTCAGAGACGGGGCACCCTGTGGCACCCGTGTCCTGACCTGTGGAACCTCCACGTGTGGTCCCTGGATGGGATGCGGAGGTTCTGAGTAATCTCCTGCAAGCAGTCATAGACACCATCACTTCCGCTAGAGCTCCTTCTACTAGAAACCTCTATGCGCTGTACGCTCTGATGTACATTTCCGTTCCCTCCTTCAGGGAATGAGGGTTACATACGTAACCAAGACATTTTTTTTTGTTTGTTTGTTTTTTTAAAAGGATACACATAACCACTGCCTTTAAAACAAAAGTGTACAATCTGACATTTATAGGTACACTATGTAACTTTTGGCGCTCTAGTGGTTAATAAACAGAACTGTATGCATCTTGCGGAGGAACATTATAGTTGGAGCTGCTTCTCTCTATTTATGTCTATGACGAGTCACGCAGAAATGAAAATATTACATTTACTTACACAGGAGGAACTCTTGGATTCCATCAGGTTGAATGCTTTTTTCCCCATTCACAACCTTACAGTTGATTCTCTTCCCAACATCATCATGGAACATGCAGGAAAGGATGTTCCATGTGACACATTTTGTGTCATGGCCCCGAACAGTTGCAAGGGAAGAAATCTAAAATTCAACAAAAATCCTGTCAATTTCTTATAATTTAATTGGTTAGCTCAACCCAAAATGAAAATAAATGTCATTAATTATTCATCCTAATATCATTCTACAGCTGTAAGAACTTAGTTCATCTTCAGAACGCAAATTAAGATATTTTGATTGAATCCGATGGCTCAGTGAGGCCTGCATTCAAAGCAATGACATTTCCTCTCTCAAAATTCATAAAGGAACTAAAAACTAGAGGTGGGTAGTAACTGCAATACTGTACGTGTTAAGAAATGCATAGTTTAGTCCAAGCATGCTGTCTCTTTTTCATGAACGATGCCTCATTCACAAATGAATCACTCTTTTGAGTCGATTCTGTTCAAAGACTTGATCAAACAAGTTGGTAAAACTGTCTACATTATTTTGCGAATCAGTTTGAATGATTTGTTCAGTTCCTGCACACACTAAATCGTCTGAAGCGGTTTCCCACTCAGAGCATTGGATGAAGTGGCAGTGGACCTACAGTTAATTAAAAGCAAATGTGCAAATGCATCCTATTATTTGCCAGCGATGAAGATCTTTATTAGTTGAACTGTGTATGCTGTCTGAGAAAGAAAAAAAGAATTTACTACAGAGGGACATCCCATGCCGCGGTAATTTGTGGGTAGCCCACCTATTGTGTAATGGCTGTGCCAGCAACCTGTTCATCTTAAAAAAAAATGAACGCCTTTGCATAGACACAGCTAACCAGTTTATTTGGGCTACAGATGCCAGAAATAGCTAGTAGCTAGCTACTTGAAAAGTTTTTCATTGGATACTTTTTTACTCTTACTCAATTAACTATTAAGATTATTACTTTCACCTTTACTTTGAGTAAATATTTCTATAAGTACTTGTGCTTTTACTTGAGTACAGTTTTTGGATACTCTATCCAACTCTGCTACAAACATATTTAAAACAGTTCGCGTGAGTTCAGTTGTTCTTAATATTATAAAGCGACAAGAATACTTTTTGTACGCCAAAAAAACTCTTGTGTCATTGTTTTGAATGCAGGCCTCACTGTGCCATTGTGTGTAGAATGACATGAGGGTGAGTAATAAATTACATTATTTTCATTTTTGAGTGAACTAACCCTTTAACAGAGGGAAATAAATGTCCAGTATTAATTACATTTTTTTTCTTCTAAAGACTTTGATTATCAAGTAACCTGTTTCCCCTGTGCCATATATTTGATGTTTAGTGTATATAACAGCACATATATTGACAGTTTTGGGAAAACTGCACTCAAAAATACATCTGGTACAGTTTGCTTAATGGGACCATCTTGTAGCTTAACCTTGTCCTTCAGTAGTAAATGATCTTTTCCCTTAAAACTCATCTTTGATCAGCAAAATGATATATTTAAAAAAAAAAAAAAAAATTGTGAAAAAAAATGTCTTCATACCCTAAAATAGCTTGAATGTAACTCTACACCCTAGCCTCATTTAATATACATAGATCAATGAATATGCAAATTAGCCCCATCTCCACTCGCTCACGGCAGCTCGGAGAGTATAGGCTACTGTTGCTGTAGTGATAACTGACGAGCAATTTGTTTGTGCCTTCTCCGTACATGAAATAAATGCACATCCTTGAATGAGCATGGATTTCCAGCATTTTTACTTGAACTTATCAGGTAGGGTTAATATCTATGGTTTGATCCAATCCAGAGGCATCCAAAATCAGAATTTATAAATGGACTGAAATTCACTGAATAGCTCTCTCAGAACTTGGCTTGCAAGGACACACACACTGACATATGCACACAAATCACAGTCACATGCACACGCTAAGAGCAATATTGTATTAGCTATGTTTTATAGTGTTAAAATATTTTGAAGGATAAAAACATGAACTTTATTGGCTTTACTTCAAGTCCACTGTCACTTGACTTAGTGTGAGCCCCTATGTGCTCGTACACTTGGCACAGCCCTTGCGACAATTCTGTCATTTAATATGAATTAATTAGCCTTTTGCTTGACTATGTTATCATACAGCTAATAATGTGTTGCTAATGTTACACAAACCATGTTCCTGTTCTTCATCTTAGAGTCAGACAGATGCCTTCTAACAATCAGTATCCTTACAAATGCTTTGAACAACTGAGAACGTCAGTGGAGAAAGGCATATACATCATCATACCATCATAAGCTTCCAGCAAGGCAGGCAGAGATGCAGATCCCGGGTCGAGAGCCAGACCTTATCTCCAGGATGGTAGACAGGGGTAAAAGACTGGTGGACATCTGCAAAGGGGGTAGAAGACCGGCGGGCATCTGTCTTGTGTCTTTGCACTGCTTGCTGGAGTTGGACGTGGGCTAAGTCCCAAACTCTTGTTTGCTCGAAACCAGTGGTCGACAGCTGGAACATCTGAGTGATCTTCTGTCCAGAGAAACAGAGGGGGTTGGTAACAAGTATACACTGGAACGGGGTGAGGCCGGTGGGAATTTTGTGCATACTCGGCCCACAAGAGGAAGCGTTTCCAGCTGTGTTGGTTATCATGACAATAGGCCCAAGGATATCTCCCTATCTCCTGAATCTTCCGCTCAGTCTGGCCATTGGTCTGGGGATGATATCCTGAGGAGACGTTGACGGAAACATTGAGGAGTTTTAAAAATGCTGTCCATACCCAGAAGGTGAACTGGGGCCTAAATTAGATATTAGAGAATTAGAGATGGTAGGTTCCAATTGGAGGTAACTCACCATGGGACATTGGGGACGTGAGGGGCACACTCGAATGAAAAGCCCAGGAACTCCGCAATACAAACATAGTCCTGTAGCAAGATGTCGAGCACACTCCGGGCAGGAGAGGTGACTGAAATCCACCTGCATTGGTTCTGGTACTGGAGGACAGGCAGCGGGTGAGGACGGAGAATAAGCGGTTATTTCCGGTAGGCAGGCTGTAAGATATTGGGAAATCTTCATTGCTTTCTGCATAAAGTGCTCCAATCTGACCGTATTATCATGAGCAGTCATTTGAGCTCTGAGCTGGGGATTTAAACCTTGATGGTAAGCAGTCAGTAATGCAGTTTCATTCCATCCACAAGAGGCCATTAGAGTCCAAAATTGCAGAGTGTAATCACTGGTCGAAGAACTGCCTTGCCGGAGATGGATGAGTTGGTCGGAAATGGAGAGCGATCCTGTGGTGAGACCGAAAACTTCCTGGAAATGAGAAGAGAAATGGCTTGTGCCCAGAGTAATGCTCGTCCGGTGAGCAAGGAGATCAGAAACGCCACTTTAGATCGCTTGTTGGTGAATTTATGGGAATGCATCTCAATACATAGTAAAATTTGAAGGAGGAAACTGCAACATTCTACCGCCTCACCCGAGTAGTTGGAAGGGAAGGACATGGGACTGGCAGAGGCTGATTGATGGTGTGTGTCCGGAGAGAGAGCGGCTCGAAGAGCGCTGATCAGCTCTTCGACTGGATTCTCAGCCACGGGAGTCAGGAGCTCCATCTCCGGACAAGGGCAGGTCTGGTCTTCTGTCAGCAGATAGACAGGGACTCTGAGGTAAGTGTTACATATAACAGCAGGTTTATTAAACAAGGACTGAGACAACACAGGTGAGACAGTCCAGGTAAGTAGTCGGGGAGCAGGAAAGTGTTCCGTGGCTTATCTGATAGTGTCTTTGTGTTTCCCAGGGGATCTGGAGAGAGCTGAGGAGCGTTAAGATGGTGAAGAACAGCAACGGGGAGGAACTAGGATGTATCACAGGAACAACAGGTAAGTAATCAACAGGTAAGTGGGTCAGGCGAAACAACATGGTAAGGTTGAGACCAGACAGCAAGTGAACGAGTCATATGAGTGCAGGTATATAGTGCTGGCTGATAATCGCTTATTATGTGAATGTAATTAGTAATCAGGTGATTGGGATCTGGTGACTGTAGTGGGTGGTGACTGTGGTGATTCCCTAACACTCCTACTGCTGCTGCTTGAAATATCCATGTTCTGTTTTCCAGCAAAATGTGTGTGAATGGTTTTGGCAAGTGGGTAAATACTGGCTCTCATCTCCTGTGTGAAAAGCGAGTGTCAGAAGCATAAAGATGCTCATTGCCACCTTTTGTATCAGGGCATTTCTATTTTTCAATAAGCTCCTCTACTGTCAGGGAGGGAATTTGCACGTTCACTCGGCGCATTGCCAGTGAAAATTGCTTGGGTATGCACACAAAGACACGCCGAAAAACATCATGAAAAATGCTGGTGATAAGCTTGCGCAATAACCGTCCCGGTGTTCGCGAGGCTTTAAGCTTTGTGCCAAAATTAGGGTTTACTCCCTTCATCACTAAACCTTTAAATCAGACCCATAAGTAGGGGAACATTTGCACTACACTACTTGGTAATGCTAAGAGAGAGGTGATAGCTATCCAGGTTCATTTAAGAGCAAACCTAAAACTGCTCAATGTACAGCACAAGCTATTTAATAGACATAATATGACTTTCTGATTGGCTGAAAGACCATTAAACATTTCTAAAAGGGCTGATACAGATATTTTGTTTATCACATTAAAAATAATGAATTAACACAGCATGTGTTTTTTCACTCCCCAAGCTTAGCATGCACTGTAAAAAAAAAAAAAAAAAAAATGCTAGAATGTAATGTAAAGTTACAGTGTAATGAGATTGGGGGAAAAAACTCACCACACTCAACTTTATTTGATTATTTGCTGGATTTCTGAGCCACTCCTCAAAATTCTCCACCTTCTCCATTGATGTTAATGGAAAATCTACTAAGTTGAAATAGAAAGAAGAAATACTGGTGGCACCTGAATGAGCTGTAAGCTGTAACAGAACACACACGGTATCTTAATATGAAATGTAGCTCTAGCGCAAGTTCTGCCGGGAAGACTCAATTGTTACATCACTCATTAGTTCAGACCTAACCAATCATTATCTAACACCTGGAGTATAAAAGATTGGTACTTACACTTAGTAATAGGAAATAGCTTGTTTACAATCCAGCTGACTTGTTGTTATTAATTAAATCACGGATATTTCAATCTAAAGACCAAGCTTCAGTGAACCACTGTGAAGCAATATTCCTCTCTCGATGCATGCACAGACCTATTGTATTATCTAAATAATCAAACAGATTACAAATGTTTGCGTAGGCTATATTGATTTTCTAGCCTACTCATAAAAAAAAAAAAAAAAAAACGGAGCACCTACAGTGTCATTTGAATTCATGTCAGCCTATCATTTCGAATATTCAGAGCTGTTGCAGCAATTGGATAAAAGATTCCTGTTAAATTTAGAAGTAGCTACCAGGTTCTCCCTTTACGGATTTCTATTGTTTTCGAATTTCGTCTTCACTATATCATCAAAGGGTAAGACACAGCTGCAATCTTCTCCACCCTCGCCTCTTCACGTCAGATTAGCCATTTCATCTAAACAGTGATAAGTATTTTCATTGTGTTATGCACCTTGGTGTCGATTGGGCGATGAATCGTCTTCCGCTCTCTTTTCACTTTCATAATAAGTGCACTGCAAGCGCATGCTTTGTTATAGTCGGAGCGCTCGTTAAACGTTTGTAGTGCTCGTTTGTATTGTAGCCTTTAGCATGTTGTAATGATCTTCCACATATTTGAAGTACCATTTGTTTAGGACAAAACAAGAATGCCATACCATATCCGGATATCGTTGCAGACTTGGAAAACCCCGTTAAACCTTAAAGCAATACACCCACATCATAGATCATTTAAACGAGTCATTGTGCTTTTTGCGACCATATATATATATATATATATATGTATATGTATGTGTATGTGTATGTATGTATGTATGTATATTAGTGGTGGGCATAGATTTTTTTTTTTTAATCTAGATTAATCTCACTGTAATCTTGGAATTAATCTAGATTAATCTAGATTAAAACGTCTCATCTGAATTCTGCCGAAGGCATTCAGAATATGTGTGCTACCCAAATAATGACTAAAAGTAAGTCATTAATTAATTTATTAATTTACTCATTTAAACTTGTTTTTAAATATTCAGTTTGGGTTAAAGTATGGTGTATTATAAAAAACTAATCTAAACTAGCCAGATATATAAACATTATTTTAGTTATTACACAGACAGCAATTATAGGCTCTTGCATACCCAAATTACACCCGAGTTTGCTGTCTTTTCTCGCCGAGATTGCTGTGTTGTAAACATTTCACGCGTCAGATGATGTAAAACACAAAGCTTACCTCATTTGTGTGTAGCAACAAGGCTTTTATTTATTTATTTATTTTTTATTGATTTTACGTTTATATGCGAGTGTTGTACACCTTGTATGTTAACAAACTTTCAAGACTATCAAGTTTATAAATGACCAACTTATAAAAACAAATTTATAGCTGTCTTTGTAAAGAAATGCTCACTTTATATGTAGCTTGGAGCCGCTGCTGTGACGCTGTACAAACGCTTCCAGTGTGAATACTCGCGCGTCTCTGCAGCTGCAGTGACAGTTTAGTTATATATATATATATATATATATATGTATATGTGTGTTTGTGTAATGTGTATGGCATGTGTGTATGCATGTGTGTGTGTGTATGTATGTATGTGTGTGTATATATATTTTGATGTATATATTGAACAACATGCGCCTCACAAGCAGCGGGACTTTTATTACGACCCAGTCGTTGGCGCCGTTTCTGCTTTTCTGGTCATGAGTATGAGGTAAAACAGCTATTATAATTTTAGTGTGTTGAAAATGATGTGATAACGTTATTCAGTGCGTTCGCTCGGCAGCTGCTGCGAGTCACTGTTACACACTGTGATAGATATATCGATTTTAGAATATCATTCCTGGATGTTTTGTGTTGACAAATGGCATGCATTTCATTTTAAAACGTATTGTATGATGTAGAAAATGTTTTATTACTGTTAGATTAGATTTAAACAATAACTAATCATGTTGCGCTGTTTAACATCTATTAGTTTTATCTATAGATGTATCAAAACCGTTGTTCCCTATGTTCATTAAAATGCGTAATATTAAAGCGTATGGTGTTTCATCGTTACTACAAATAAAACCGGAAACCGAGGTTATCGTGGGTATGATACAGGCGACTCCTCGCACGTCCCGGAGCCTTGGTTAAAAATGTAATTTCTCACAATTTACAAACAGTTGGAAACATTTAGGATATTGTAAGTACTCAAGTGAACAAAATATATAACACTGGATTAGTGGTTTTTGGAAATTTATTGCAAAAAATATTACTACGGTAGTAGTAATATTAATGTTTGTTTTTTCAGGTAAGTATTTAAGTTCAGGAAATTAATAAATTAAATGTTAATAACACTGCATTGTCTTCATTGCATAAAACTAAATCTATTTCAGTGTGAAATCATGGGCATGATTGTAATGAGAGTCAGATATCGGTGCCAAGCGATTCCCAGTGTATAGCTATAAAGGATAAGCTGATTCATTCTACCAAAATACTTCCAAGTGCTGAATATTACTCATAAAGGGTCAGTTTATTTGTCAAATTAAATTGTGAGATAAAGCAGATCTGTTTTACTTGGTCTAGCTTTATCATACTAATATGCACTTGAGCATGTTTAAAGTTAATGCTGTTCTGTGTTTAAGTCTGTTGACTGTAAACTAGATCATATTATAATATCCTGTCGATATTCTAATATTTCATTGAATCGATCTCGCATTGCGAACAAATGCTTATCATTAATCAGTAATTTTCTGCAAATACTGGTGGTGGTGGCATGTTTCTCGTTTTTATCATTGCTTCTGTATTTTTTAGCTTCTATAGCTTTAATGTATTTGTCTCTATGTGGCCTATGGTGTCCTCGTCTCTGTGTGGCCATTGTGGCCGCGTCTCCATGTGGCCATTGTGGCCTCGTCTCTGTGTGGCCATTTTGGCCTTGTCTCCGTGCGGCCTATCAAGGCCTTGTCTCCGTGTGGTCATTGTGGCCTCGTCTCCATGTGGTCATCGTGGCCTCGTCTCCGTGTGGTCATCGTGGCCTTGTCTCCGTGTGGCCATTGTGGTCTTGTCTCTGTGTGGCCAATCGTGGCCGTGTGGCCGATCGTGGCCTCGTCTCCGTGTGGCCATTGTGGCCTCGTCTCCGTGTGGCCATTGTGGCCTTGTCTCTGTGTGGCCAATCGTGGCCGTGTGGCCGATCGTGGCCTCGTCTCCGTGTGGCCATCGTGGCCTTGTCTCCGTGTGGCCATTGTGACCTTGTCTCCGTGTGGCCTATCGAGGCCTTGTCTCCGTGTGGTCATTGTGGCCTTGTCTCTGTGTGGTCCATCGTGGCCGTGTGGCCAATCGAGGCCTTGTCTCTGTGTGGTCCGTTGTGGCCGTGTGGCTGATCGCGGCCTTGCCTCTGTGTGGTCCGTCATGGCCGATCGCGGCCTTGTCTATGTGTGGTCCGTCGGGGCCATGTGGCCGATCGCGGCCTTGTCTCTGTGTGGTCCGTCGGGGCCGTGTGGCCGATCGCGGCCTTGTCTCTGTGTGGTCCGTCGGGGCCGTGTGGCCGATCGCGGCCTCGTCTCTGTGTGGTCCGTCGGGGCCGTGTGGCCAATCGCGGCCTCGTCTCTGTGTGGTCCATCGTGGCCGGGAGGCCGATCGCGCCCTTGTCTCTGTGTGGCTTATCGTGGCCATGTCTTCATGTGGCCTATTGTGGCCTTGTCTCTGTGTGGCCTATCGTGGCCATGTGGCCGATCACGGTTGTTTTTTCTCTGTTTCAGGAACCGCAATATTCATCTCTGGTGGGTATACATTCCCTCTCACAATTCTTGGGGGAGGTGGGCTCCGTCCTGGCGGTCACGTCTCATCACTAATTTTTGGGGGTTGGCTACGCCCCTGCCTTCAGCTTCAGGCAGGAAACGCAAAGTCTGCAACCCTCAGGACATGAGCTACGGACGGGGCCTGTGCCAAAGATCATTAACTTTATACATTCTGCTTTCTGTTTGGTAATAAATATCTCTGTTACGTCATCTTGCCTCCCGAGTCTTTCTGGTAGAAATGTAGCTCTAGCGTAAGTTCTGCCGGGAAGACTCAATTGTTACGTCACTCATTAGCTCCGGAAGCATAAAAGGAGGAGCGACGACGGTGAAGGACAAGAGAGGACCAGGCCTGGATATTATTTTATGTTTGTGTGGCCAGCAGACGCCCGCGAGGGTCTGCCGGCATTACTTTCGTTTTGTTCTTTGTTTATTTTATATTAAAGTTTGTTTGAATGTTCGCCGGTTCCCGCCTCCTTCTTCCCGTATATACAAACTGTGTTACACAGAGACATTCCTGATACATAAAAAAACTGCACGTTTTCAACATTTAAAAAAACATTCAGAAATAACGTTTTGATAACTTAATGGGAATGTTAGCAAAACATTCTAAGAACCTATTTTTGTTGGGTAACCATCTACAGTTTTACAAAACTACTTGTGTAATAAACTCTCTGATATTAATAGTCTGATATTTATTTCCCAACTATGCACAATCATGTAAATATTCTGAATGATTTAAAAGAGGCATGTAAATGATTCAAAGCAGTTTAAAAAGCATGATACTAAACTTTGATCTCAACATGCAAAACTTCATGGCAATTCTAATGGCATCATGTTTACACATAAACTGTACGTGTACCAAGAGAACAAACAGAATACTTAATGTAAGCATATTTCTGTACTTGTTCCTTATTACGTATTCCTATGTGTATGATGCATATGCTTGCATGCCAATGTGTCTCGCTAGAGAGGCCAGTCTGCTTCGAGGGTAACTAAACGAGCCAATGCACATTGGCATGCAAGCATATGCATCAGCTGCTCGACTCGCAGCACAGCTATTTAATGAGCAGCAGGTAACGTATATGTGTGTGTGTGTTTCTGCAAGCAAGTGTCTTCTAGACGAGTCCAGCTCTTCATACTGCTCTTCTTCTCAGTGCGGGTGGACAGCATAGCAGCAGGGTCGAGTCCTCTCTTTCTTCTGATTAATTTCCTTTTTTTTTTTTTTTGCTTTAATGAGCAAAGCTGTTCTCAGCTGTAAAGGCTGTTTTCACGGCCGGTAACGGTGCACTTATGAGCGCTGAATAGCTGTTCTCACAGCTGGTAAAAGCAGCGTCTTCAAAGAGAGGAGAGCACACGACAGGCTGTACACAATCCCTCTCTGTGTTGCCGCGACTGTTCCCCTGCGTGCTTCAACACTTTTAAAGAGCAAGTCCCTGAAAGAGCTTATACAAGTAGAGCTTGCGACTTTTTAAAGATGACATTCTACTTGTGTGTTTCTGGATGCGGTCGTTACCTGGCACCGAGGCATGGTCACGATCGCTGCATCACGTGTCTGGGCTTAAAGCATGCTGAAGCAGCGTTCGTGGATGAGTCATGTACCCATTGTGGGAAGATGACCGTCTTGGAGTTGTGGTTGAGACTCCAGTTCCTGCAAAGGGGCGGAGTCCCAGTGCCGCTGCCTCGTTCCAATCCTCCTTCGAGGGTTGCTTCGGGTAGCCCCCTAGGAACCCTCACTCCTCAGCCAGTAGAGCTGCCGGGGGAGCACGGTGGGCCATCTCAAAGGTGTGCACCATCCGTATCCTTTGGAGCTCCCCCCGATGACCAGATGTCGATAGCTGCATCGAAGGGTGAGCCAGATTTGTCTGGAGATGATGAGTCGGCACGGTTGCCTCCTTCGGGAACGGTGTCCGTGCCCGATTCGAATCCAGAGATGATGGCTATGCTTTCCCGGGCCGCCAACAGGGTTGGGCTTGTGTGGAACCCTCCACCATGTCCCGAGCCCTCGCAGTTGGACTCCACCTGGCAGGGGGAGCCGTCTCTCCCTTCCCGGGCCTGTAAGCACTCGTCGGATCTTACCGGCAAGGCTTACCAGGCCTGCGGGGAAGCCGCTTCCGCCTTACACGCTATGGCGTTGTTGCCGTTCCATCAGGTCAAGGCACTGAAGGACCTGCACGAGAGTGGTCACGATCCACAAGTGCTCCAGGACCTTTGTGCTGCGACGGACCTGCGCTTCGTGCGACGAAGGTTACGGCGCCGTCAGTGGGTCATGCGATGTCCACTATGGTGGTCCAGGAACGCCATCTCTGGCTGTGTTTGGCCGACATCAGGGATACCGACAAAGTCAGATTCCTTAATTCCCCAGTGTCCCAGACCGGCCTCTTCGGTGACGTGGTCGAGAACTTTGCCCAACAGTTCTCGGCTGTACAGTAGCAGTCTGAGGCCATCAGTCACATCCTGCCTCGGCGGCCAGCTGCTACATCCACCCATCTGCCGCCGGCAGCACCTCAGCCTGCTCATCGCCGAGGGCACCCCCCTGTGGCTGCCCACACTCCCGCGCTGCAGCAGCAGCCTCCATCCAAGTGGCGCTGTGGAGCCAGTCGCAAGCAGGGTGCCCAGTCCATCCAGGCCCCCGCCAAGAAGGGTGGTAAAGCCAAGAGCAAGAGGCCCTAGGACGGGCAACCCGGAGATGGTTGGGACTGCTCTTCAGGAGATGGTGACCGCACCACTCCTTCCCTCGGAGGAGGGCCGGATGGTAAATCCTTTTATTTTGTTCCTGTTCCGCCGCTGGTACCCCAATTTTCAAAAAAAGAGCAGTTTCCTTCATCTCTGGGTCCGAAGAGGGCTCAGAGAGTAGTGGGAGGGCAAGAACCTCTCCACTCTCATCCCCCTCTTCTATCGCCAGCAGGCAGCAGCGCGTGGTTCGAGAAGGCAACCAAAGCCTTTCCTTTTGCCCCTTTGCCAACCGTGGAACCAGGTAGGTGTTGCACAGCACACTCTGACCCCGCTTCGGGCTGCCTCACAGAGCCTGGTTAGTGCTCCCCAATCTGTCTCGCTGACTCATTCAGACCAATAGGCTCAGCTATGCGATTCAGTTCACCCGGCGTCCCCCCAAGTTCAGGGGCATCCACTTCACTGCAGTGAATGCTGTCAATGCCCATGTCTTGTGTGCGGAGATCGCGGTCCTACTGGCAAAGGATGCGATAGAGCCGGTCCCTCCAGCCGATATGAGGTCAGGGTTCTACAGTCCCTACTTCATTGTACCCAAGAAAAGTGGTGGGTTACAATCGTTCTCGGACCTGTGAGTTTTGAATCGGAGCCTCCATAAGCTACCGTTCAAAATGCTCACACAGAAACGCATTTTCGAGTGCATCCGTCCCCAAGATTGGTTTGCAGCGATCGACCTGAAGGACGCATTCTTTCATGTCTCGATTCTTCCTCGACACAGGCTGTTCCTGCGCTTTGTGTTTGAGGGTCAAACATATCAGTACAAGGTCCTACCCTTCGGGCTGGCCCTGTCTCCCCACGTCTTTACAAAAGTTGTGGAGGGTGCCTTTGTTCCCATGAGAGAACAGGGTGTTCACATCCTCAACTATCTCGATGACTGGCTTATTCTAGCTCAGTCTCAGGATCAGTTGTGCGAACACAGGGACCTGGTGCTCAGTCACCTCAGCCAGTTGGGCCTTCAGGTCAACTGTGAAAAGAACAAACTCTCCCCTGTGCAGAGGATAATTTTTCTCGGTATGGAGTTGGATTTGGTCGAACAGACAGCATGCCTCACAGAAGAACGTGCTCGGTCGGTGTTGAACTGCTTGAATACATTCAAAGGCAGGACAGCGATCCCACTGAAATTCTTTCAGAGGCTCCTGGGGCATATGGCAGTCGCAGCGGCAGTAACCCCGCTCGGTTTGCTTCATATGAGAACGCTTCAACACTGGCTTCACTGCAGAGTCCCGAGATAGGTGAGGCAACGCTGCACTTTACGGGTGGCCATCACTCTGGAATGCCGACAAGCCTTCAGCCCGTGGTCAGACCCCTTGTTTTTTCAGGCAGGAGTGCCCTTAGAGCAGGTGTCCCGGCATGCTGTGGTGTTCACAGATGCCCCTGCTAGCAGTATGCCTTTCCCTGAGCTGCCCGAAAAGGCCATTACAGGGTAAGCATGTGCTGGTCCGCACGGACAACACTGCGACTGTTGCGTACTTCAACCGTCAAGGTGGTCTATGCTCCCGTCGCATGTCGCAACTTGCCCGCCATCTCCTCCTTTGGAGTCAGATGCATCTGAGGTTGCTTCACGCCATTCATGTCCCCGGTGTGCTCAACCGTGTGGCCGACGAGCTCAGGTAGACCTGTTTGCCTCACCAGAAACCTCTCACTGTTTTACTCCCTGTCCGAGGGAACACTCGGGACAGATGCACTGGCACACAGCTGGCCCCGGGGCCTTTGCAAATATGCGTTTCCCCCACTGAGCCTGCTTGCACAGACCTTGTGCAAGATCAGGGAGGATGAGGAGCAGGTCCTGCTGGTTGCGCCCTATTGGCCCAACCGGATCTGGTTCCCGGAACTCTCACTCCTCGCGACAGCTCCTCCCTGGCGGATCCCTCTGAGGAAAGACCTTCTTTCTCAGAGACGGGGCATACTTTGGCACCCGTGTCCAGACTTCTGGAAACTCCATGTCTGGTCCCTGAACGGGACGCGGAGGTTCTAGGTGACTTTGCTGTCCTTTACTGGACTAGCTGTTGTCCAGCCTAAACAGTCTTTGTTGCATTAATTTCCTATTATTACTGTAAAGCTTCTTTAAAACAATCTGTATTGTAAAAAGCGCTATATAAATGAAGATGACTTGACTTGTAGGTATAATCCACATGTGTATTGATTTATTGCCATCAGAAAAGCAGAAATAAGTTTTTAATAAAGTCAAAATCAGATTGCAAAGATAAAAATCTGTTTCTGTCCATCTTGTGTTTGACAAAATTTGGTGGATGTACAAGTACAAGCTACACTTTATGTGAAAATAAAGCATAATGTAAATAAATAAGACATAAAGGCAAAAATAAATAGTCACAGATAAGGGTTGTAATGGTTCTCGGTAAAAAAAAAAAAAAAAAACCACACGGTTCGGCATGCATTTGCACTGCAGTTCATCTCAAATCTGATGACACATATATAATATAGTCTGTTGAAAATAAGAAAAAAATAAAATCTACATTCTCACAAAACTACTTGTGTAATAAACTCTCTGATATTAATAGTCTGATATTTATTTCCCAACTGTGCACAATCATGTAAATACACTGAATGATTTAGAAGAAGCATTTAAATGATACAAAGCAGTTTAAAAAGCATAATACTAAACTTTGATCTAAACATGCAAAACTTCATGGCAATTCTAATCACATCATGTTTACACTTAAACTGTATGTGTACCGAGAGAACAAACAGAACACTTCATGTGAGCATATTTCTGTACTTGTTCCTGATTACATATTTCTATGTGTATGGTCAACTTTTCAAACTTTTCAAATGGAGTCACAGTCACATTTCAAAGATCAAAACCTGTTTTGGTTCATCTTGTTTGACAACATTTGGTGCAGGTAAAAGTTCAAGCAACAGTTTCCGTGAAAATGAGTCATAATTTCAATATATGACACAACAGCAGCTGACCATAATAATATAAATAGATTCAGATTAGAACACGTAAAACAGACAGACAGAGTTAGGCTAATTTATGTTTCGATGGATACGCATTCTGGATTCCTGTAAACTTTGTTCAATGCAAGTGCCATATGCTCTGTTATGTCATTTCCTTATTACATATTTCTATGTGTATGATCTGCACATTTCTTTCTTCATTGCCAACAACTTTTCAAATGGAGTCTTTATCTTTTTAAAGATAAAAACCTGTTTTTGCTCATCTTGTTTGACAACATTTGGTGCAGGTAAAAGTTCAAGCTACAGTTTCTGTGAAAATGAGTCATAATTTGAATAAATGAATCAACGGCAGCCATACAAGTTCATGGTCATCATGTGTTGGTCGCACGAACAACATTTTGGTGGTATCATACATAAACCGCCAGGCCGGAGTGCACTCGAGAGCCCTTTACAAGCAGGCGGCGCAGCTTTTATTGTGGGCCGATCACCATCTGCTCTCCATCCGAGCAGCACATGTTCCAGGCCGCCTGAACAGGGGCGCGGACATGCTGTCGAGGGACGGGATCCCTCAAGGAGAATGGAGATTGAACCCCGGGACAGTGAGACTGATCTAGAAATGATTCGGGAAGATGGAGGTGGACTTATTTGTGACAGAGGAGAACAAGCACTGCCCTCGGTTTTTTTTCTCTGTCATGCTCTCCCCTGGGAGGGGACACGCTCACAATGCCATGGCTTCTAATTGCCCCGTACTGGCCAAAAAGGCTGTGATTTCCTGATCTGCTACAACTAATAACGGCTCCCCCATGGATGATTCCGCTGATGATTCCTTCCCATGGTGCCGTCATGGGATCTAGCTCTTGTGCTCAGAGCTTTGGTGCTTCCGCCCTTTCGAGCTGCTCATGTCAGTCGGCTTAAAGGTGCTCTCACTTAAACCACACTGCTGCTAGCCCTTGCTTCAGTAAAACGCTCATTAGGTGTAAGTTCCTTAATTACTGTGCTCGGCCTGGCCATTCACATGCTTCATTACCCAGTTATGTACCCTGTTCTACTTGAATACATACAATGTTAGATGAGTAACTACATTATGCACATGTCGTAAGTTGTGTATTGGTTGGGGATTATTCTATGTGTTAAACTGTTCATAATAGATCCGCCATGGCTGAGCTTTCCTTCTTCACTGTTCCAACAGCGTTGTTATATACAGTCCCCAAAGTGCCAGCTTCTAACGCCATGTCGAGAGACCATCCTTGAAAGGGAACGTCTCCTGTTACTGTGGTAACCTCGGTTCCCTGAGAGACAGGAACGAGACATGGCGTAGACTACCATGTTCACCGCTCAGGTCTGCTGTCCTCTTGTTCAGTCGGAAGATTCTGAGCTTATACCAGTCTGAGCTTTAATCAGTGAGAGTTGCAACTTCACTGCCATTGTGCAATAGGATTTCAGGAAGGATTAGGAAGGAAGGGAGTCCCCAAAGTGTCAGCTTCTGACGCCATGTCTCGTTCCCATCTTTCAGGGAACCGAGGTTAACACAGTAACTGGAGACATTCCTGATACATAAAAATACTGCATGTTTTCAACATTTAAAAAAACATTCAGAAATAACGTTTTCATAACTTAATGGGAATGTTAGCAAAACATTCTAAGAACATTTTTTTGTTGGGTAACCATCCACAGTTTTACAAAACTACTTGTGTAATCAACTCTCTGATATTAATAGTCTGATATTTATTTCCCAACTATGCACAATCATGTGAATACTCTGAATGATTTTAAAAAAAAAATGTAAATGATTCAAAGCAGTTTAAAAAGCATGGTACTAAACTTTGATCTCAACATGCAAAACTTCATGGCAATTCTAATTGCATCATGTTTACACTTACACTACTTTTATTGAATCTCGTACTTTTTGTTGCTTATATTATCATTACTTTATATATATACTATTGCCTACCACATTAATCTGACGTCGCCAGCTTGTAATCTTTGAATCTAAATCGCTGTCACAACACGTTTGCATCTCGCTAGCTTGTTAAATTGTCATCAGTCTCGCGCGCTCCACTTCCAACGCGTTCATCAAACAGCTGTGGAAACTCGGATTGGATCAGTCTACAAACACGGTGAGTCATGTCATCCTCTCCCAGAATTGTTTCCTGTTCCATCTGTCACATGTTTAGTATAGCTCTCTCTGTCAGCGATGAAGGATTTACATGTCATAAATGTAGGGAAATAGTCAGGCTGACAGAGAGAATCTCAGAATTAGAGACACGCATCCAAACTTTAATCGAGGATAGTAAGAATGCAGGGGCTTCAGATACTGTTTTGGATGCGACTAGCTTAGTGAACTCTGTACATTGTTCGGTTCCGGCTGTAGAGCCCGCGCAGCAGGGCACTTGGGTAACGGTGAGGCGGCCTAGCCACGGAAAACACCACTCTTCCGTTCCAGTAAGAACATCAAACAGGTTCTCCCCACTCAGTGACGCACCCACTGAGAATCCTGTTGAAAGTGCCCTAGTAATTGGCGATTCTATTACACGGAACGTGAAAATAGAGACACCAGCCACCATAGTCACATGTTTGCCGGGAGCCAGAGCACCTGACATCAAAGCAAATTTAAAAGTGCTGGCTAATGCTAATCGTAAATACTCTAAAATTATTATTCACGTCGGCACAAATGATGTTTGACTTCGCCAGTCGGAGATCACTAAAATCTCCTCTTCTCTCTAGTAATATGGCACATAGTCTTAGAGCTGAAACATGAAAAACTACGGCCCAGGTCAGGAAGAAGACAGACTGGCTAAACCGACCGTCTGCTAGCTGCCTCACGTTACAGAAGTCAGATAAATCCCAACACATAGAAACTCTTACACCTAGATATTATCACATAGAGACTGTGTCTGTACCCCGAATTATTAAAAACAAAAAACTTCCAAATTTAATTGATGTTCAACAAATAAAAAATAGAGATAATAATGATAAACAAATGATAAAGCTTGGATTGTTAAATATTAGATCACTTTCTTCAAAAGCACTTATTTTAAATGAAATTATCACAGACAATAATCTAGATGTGCTATGTTTGACAGAAACTTGGCTAAAATAGGATGATTACTTTACTTTAGATGAGTCTAGCCCTCAAGGTTATGATTATCGACACAATCCTCGACAGAAAGGCAAAGGGGGAGGTGTTGCTGTAATTTATAGTAATATTTACAGTATTAGTCAAAAGTCTTTCAAATATAATTCCTTCGAAGTGATGGTGCTTTATGTAACATTATGTAAGTTGACATTTGTGCTGGCTACTGTATACAGGCCACCAGGACACCATACAGACTTTATTAAAGAATTTGCTGATTTTCTATCGGAGTTAGTACTAGCTGCAGATAAAGTCCTTGTTGTTGGTGATTTTAATATCCATGTAGATAATAAAAAAGATTCATTGGGATTGGCATTTACAGACATTCTAAATTCTATTGGTGTTAGACAACACGTGTTAGGACCCACTCATTGTCGTAATCATACCTTAGATCTAATATTGTCACATGGAATCGATATTGATGCCGTTGAAATTCTGCAGCAGAGTGATGACATCTCAGATCATTATCTAGTCTCGTGTATACTACATTTAGTCAAAGCGGCTAAACTGCCTCGCTTCCATAAATATGGTAGAACCATCACTTCTACCACTAAAGATCGTTTTATAAATAATCTTCCTGATCAGTTTCATCGCCTTAGCATACCAGACAGCTTAGAAGACCTCGATGTTGCAACAGAAACTATTGCCTCTGTCTTTTCCAGCACATTAGATTGCTCCTTTGCGTTTAAAAAAGATTAAGGAATTTAATCAAAAGCCATGGTACAGTGAGCACACTCGGGCCCTAAAAACTGTAGCCAGAAAAATGGAGCGTTGCTGGAAGAAAACAAAACTAGAAGTATTTCGCATTTCGTGGAGAGAGAAAATTATTGAGTACAGAAAGGCCTTAAAAACTGCTAGATCTGCCTATTTTTCAAAACTCTTAGAAGAAAATAAACACAACCCTAGGTATTTATTTGATACAGTTGCTAAATTAACAAGAAATAAAGCTTCAACTTCTGATGTTTCCAAAGAGCACAGCAGTAATGACTTTATGAACTTCTTTACTCGCAAGACTGATAATATTAGAGAGAAAATTATAACCATGCAACCGTCTACTACAGTATTGTTTCAGACATTGCATTGTAGTGTCCCTGAGGAAAAATTCATTTCATTTACTGCTTTAGGAGAGGAAGAATTGTCTAAACTTGTTAAATCATCAAAATCAACCACATGTATGTTAGACCCTATACCGACTAAGCTATTGAAAGAGATGCTTCCAGAAGTCATAGATCCTCTTCTTAATATTGTTAATTCATCTTTGTCATTAGGATACGTACCAAAAACTTTTAAGCTGGCTATTATTAAACCTCTTATTAAAAAAACACAACTAGATCCTAAAGAATTAGTCAATTATAGGCCAATCTCAAATCTTACTTTTCTGTCAAAAATACTAGAAAGGGCAGTAGAAAAGGCATGTTCCTTTTTAGAAAGAAATAATATCTGTGAGGATTTCCAGTCAGGATTTAGACCGTACCATAGTACTGAGACTGCTCTCATCAGAGTTACTAATGATTTGCTCTTATCATCAGATCGTGGTTGTATCTCTCTATTAGTGTTATTGGATCTTAGTGCTGCATTTGACACTGTCGATCACAATATTCTCTTAAATAGACTTGAAAACTATGTTGGCATTGGCATGGTTCAAATCATACTTATCTGACCGTTATCAGTTTGTAGTAGTAAATGATGAGATGTCATATCGATCACAAGTTAAATATGGAGTACCACAAGGCTCAGTAATAGGACCGTTGCTTTTCACTCTGTACATGCTACCCTTGGGAGATATCATTAGGAAGCATGGCGTTAGTTTTCACTGTTACGCTGATGATACTCAGCTCTATATTTCTTCGCGCCCTGACGAAACTTACCAATTCACAAAATTAACAGAATGTATAGCTGATATAAAAAATTGGATGACCAGTAATTTCCTACTACTAAATTCAGAAAAAACAGAGATTCTAATTTTTGGACCGAAAACTTCACGTAATAACCTAGAATACTGTCTAACACTTGATGGCTGCTCTGTTAAGTCTTCGTCATCAGCTAGGAACCTGGGTGTGCTCTTTGATACCAATCTTTCATTTGAAGGCCATGTTACTAGCATCTGTAAAACCGCATTCTTCCATCTTAAAAATATATCTAAACTACGACATATGCTCTCAATGAAGAAAGCAGAACAGTTAGTTTGTGCGTTCATGACCTCGAGGTTAGATTACTGTAACGCTCTACTGGGTGGTTGTTCCTCCCGCTTGATAAATAAACTACAGCTCGTACAAAATGCAGCAGCTAGAGTTCTTACTAGAACTAGGAAGTATGACCATATTAGCCCATTTCTGTCATCACTGCATTGGCTTCCTGTTAAACATCGTATAGATTTTAAAATCTTGTTAATTACTTACAAAGCACTAAATGGTTTAGCCCCCCAGTACCTAAGCGAGCTCTTAATGCATTATAGTCTTTCACGTTTATTGCGATCTCAGAATTCAGGCCAGCTGATAATACCTAGAATATCGAAATGAACCGCAGGTGGTAGATCCTTCTCCTATTTGGCACCTAAACTGTGGAACAACCTTCCTAGCATTGTTCGGGATGCAGACACACTCTGTCAGTTTAAATCTAGACTAAAAACGCATCTCTTTAACCTGGCATACACATAACACATTATAAATTTATATTTTCCAATCCGTTAAAGGATTATTAGGCTGCATAAATTAGTTCAGCCGGAACCGGGAACACTTCCTATAACACCAGATGTACTCGTTACATCAGAAGAAGAATGGCATCTACGCTAATATTAGTCTTTCTGTTTATCCCGAGGTTTACCGTAGTCAACCGGATTCGGGCCTTATCCAGATGAGACTGAGGACCGGTGCCTTGACACGACCACAACGCAGCCCTGTATCAGCAGAGATCGAGTCGACTAGATCATCCATTGTGAAGGCCTCATCGACACGACAGCCAGTGCCACAGTGCCACAGTTTCCTCAAAATTATAATCACGATTATTAATCATGTTTATTCTATCAAAAAGATAGTGTAGATAAGATAGAAAAGAAGATGTAACTATGGCTTTTTTGCAAGTTCTTTACCAACCTACACTTCACCCAAAAGGCCTGTAGGTGGCACAAAGACTTAATTTAACCAACTATGATAACTTCGTTAGATGGTAAATCAATACAAAACATGGTTTTGGTGAGCGCTTTGTAATATGTATTCACATTAGATTTTAAAGCAACAAAATTCGTTTGCAATAAGACAAACCAGATTCAAATTGCCCGGCAAATTCGTAAAGCAAAGAACAATCATTTCTAGCTGATCAACATTATGAAAACCTGTAATACCTTTAGGAACTTCAAAAGATAAAACAGCGAAATTCCTAATATTACTTCCAATATTTCCAAATTATGTTCATTTTCATAGAGTGGGCCAATATCGTGACGATTATTTAAAATCAATCGGGAGAAGCAGATATCGTTATCGTGATTAAAATACGATTAATCGTGCAGCCCTAATTTAATTTAATTTGACTTGACATTTGATATTCAACAGTATTCTTGACATTTATTCAACAGTGCTTTTGATCTGCCTGCATTGACACTCTTCTTTAAAAGGAAAATGATATACCAATTATCAATGTAAAGCTGCTTTGACACAATCTGCATTGTAAAAAGCGCTATATAAATAAGGGTGACTTGACTTGACTTGACTTAAACTGTACGTGTACCGAGAGAACAAACAGAATACTTCATGTGAGCATATTTCTGTACTTGTTCCTTATTACGTATTCCTATGTGTATGATCAACTTTTCAAACTTTTCACATGGAGTCCCAGTCACATTTCAAAGATCAAAACCTGTTTTGGTTCATCTTGTTTGACAACATTTGGTGCAGGTAAAAGTTCAAGCTACAGTTTCCGTGAAAATGAGTCATAATTTCAATATATGACACAACAGCAGCTGACCATAATAATATAAATAGATTCAGATTAGAACACGTAAAACAGACAGACAGAGTTAGGCTAATTTATGTTTCGATGGATACGCATTCTGGATTCCTGTAAACTTTGTTCAATGCAAGTGCTGTATGCTCTGTTATGTCATTTCCTTATTACATATTTCTATGTGTATGATCTGCACATTTCTTTCTTCATTGCCAACAACTTTTCAAATGGAGTCAGTCACATTGTAAAGATAAAAACCTGTTTTTGCTCATCTTGTTTGACAACATTTGGTGCAGGTAAAAGTTCAAGCTACAGTTTCCGTGAAAATGAGTCATAATTTGAATAAATGAATCAACGGCAGCCATACAAGTCCATGGTCATCATGTGTTGGTCGCACGAACAACATTTTGGTGGTATCATACATAAACCGCCAGGCCGGAGTGCACTCGAGAGCCCTTTACAAGCAGTGGGCCGATCACCATCTGCTCTCCATCCGAGCAGCACATGTTCCAGGCCGCCTGAACTGGGGCGCGGACATGCTGTCGAGGGACGGGATCCCTCAAGGAGAATGGAGATTGAACCCCGGGACAGTGAGACTGATCTAGAAACGATTTGGGAAGGTGGAGGTGGACTTATTTGTGACAGAGGACAACAAGCACTGCCCTCGGTTTTTTTCTCTGTCATGCTCTCCCCTGGGAGGGGACACGCTCACAATGCCATGGCCGAATGCCCGCCTATATGCATTTTCCCCGCTTAAGATTTTGTCACAGCGTCAGTGCTTCTAATCACTCCGTACTGGCCGAACAGGCATGATTTCATGATCTGCTACAACTAATAACGGCTCCCCCGTGGATGATTCCACTGAGACGAGACCTCCTGTCGCAGGCGGGTGGCTCGATTTGGCACCCCAACCCCGAATGGTGGAAACTTCATGTATGGATAGTGAGCGTGAACTGGTAGAACCAAATGTTCTGTCCAGCTGTGTTATGGACATGATTACAGAGCCACGAACCCCTTCTACAAGATGTCTGTATGTTTCTAAATGGGCAGTATTTGTAGAATGGTGTGAACCGAATTGTCGCACACCGGAAAACTTTCCCGTGTCAGACATTCTGGATTTTTTACAACAGCGGATGGATGGCAGCAGTATGCCTTCCATTATTAAAGTCTATGTGACAGCTGTTTCAGCCTTTCACGCCATTATCAATGGACGCACAGTGGGCAGACATGTTCTAGTGGTAACATTTTTGAGAGGTGCAAGACAACTAAGACCCTCCTGCCCTCCCACGGTGCCGTCATGGGATCTAGCTCTTGTGCTCAGAGCTTTGGCGCTTCCGCCCTTTCGAGCTGCTCATGTCAGTCGGCTTAAAGGTGCTCTCACTTAAACCACACTGCTGCTAGCCCTTGCTTCAGTAAAACGCTCATTAGGTGTATGTTCCTTAATTACTGTGCTCGGCCTGGCCATTCACATGCTTCATTACCCAGTTATGTACCCTGTTCTACTTGAATACATACAATGTTAGATGAGTAACTACATTATGCACATACCATGGCTGAGCTTTCCTTCTTCACTGTTCCAACAGCGTTGTTATATACAGTCCCCAAAGCGCCAGCTTCTAACGCCATGTCGAGAGACCATCCTTGAAAGGGAACGTCTCCTGTTACTGTGGTAACCTCGGTTCCCTGAGAGACAGGAACGAGACATGGCGTAGACTGCCATGTTCACCGCTCAGGGGCGCGTTTCCCGAAGCGAACTATGGTCGCAAGTTCGGTCGTTACCAATAGAGTTCAATGGGACTTACGACCATGGTTCACCAACGATGCTTTCGGGAAACGCACCCCTGGTCTGCTGTCCTCTTGTTCAGTCGGAAGATTCTGAGCTTATACCAGTCTGAGCTTTAATCAGTGAGAGTTGCAACTTCACTGCCATTGAGCAATAGGATTTCAGGAAGGATTAGGAAGGAAGGGAGTCCCCAAAGTGTCAGCTTCTGACGCCATGTCTCGTTCCCATCTTTCAGGGAACCGAGGTTAACACAGTAACTGGAGACATTCCTGATACATAAAAAAACTGCATGTTTTCAACATTTAAAAAAACATTCAGAAATAACGTTTTCATAACTTAATGGGAATGTTAGCAAAACATTCTAAGAACATTTTTTTGTTGGGTAACCATCCACAGTTTTACAAAACTACTTGTGTAATCAACTCTCTGATATTAATAGTCTGATATTTATTTCCCAACTATGCACAATCATGTGAATACTCTGAATGATTTAAAAAAAAAAAAATTGTAAATGATTCAAAGCAGTTTAAAAAGCATGGTACTAAACTTTGATCTCAACATGCAAAACTTCATGGCAATTCCAATCGCATCATGTTTACACTTAAACTGTACGTGTACCGAGAGAACAAACAGAATACTTCATGTGAGCATATTTCTGTACTTGTTCCTGACTACATATTTCTATGTGTATGGTCAACTGTTCAAACTTTTCAAATGGAGTCACAGTCACATTTCAAAGATCAAAACCTGTTTTGGTTCATCTTGTTTGACAACATTTGGTGCAGGTAAAAGTTCAAGCTACAGTTTCCGTGAAAATGAGGCATAATGTAAATAAATGACACAACAGCAGCTGACCATAATAACATAAATAGATTCAGATTAGAACACGTAAAACAGACAGACAGAGTTAGGCTAATTTAATGTTTCGATGGATACGCATTCTGGATTCCTGTAAACTTTGTTCAGTGCGAGTCCTGTATGCTCTATTATGTCATTTACACTGTCCTTACCTGGTTGTAAATAGTGCACAAGCACAGGTGAGACCAGAACAGTACACATTGCCTTCTGTGTTTAAACTAAACTTATTTAAGCCTTGCCAATTTAAACATTCAAGAGCAAGTTTAGAAAGAGAACTTGCACGCTGTGAGAAGATTCGTGTGCGCTCATCAGAAGTGCACACACAGAAAGCCATGTCTCAGATATTGAATTCTCTTTCAAGTCTTGTGCTTGAACGTACAAATTCAACATGCCCATCCATAATCTACATAGTAGATTATGTCTTAAATGAAGGTCAACAGTCGAGAAAGACAATGCATGTGTATCAGTATCTGTCGTAATTATTAATAATTTTCAATTAAACCTTAAAATAGCATGAAAAGTACAATTGTGTGTCACACCCAATCCTATAATATATATATGAACATATGAACATAAATTGAACATCTCATGTGAACATATTTCTATTCATCTTACTTCTTCTTATATGTGTATTTCTTTATTGCCAAAAAAGAGGCAAAGTCAGATTGCAAAGAAAAAAACCTGTTTCTGTCCAACTTGTTTGACAACATTTGGTGCATATTCAACTTCAAGCTACAGTTTCTGTGAAAATGAGGCATAAATACTGATGGAGTAAAATCTGACTTAATTTTAAACCTGAAAATAGCATGAAAACCACAATTATGTGTTTTTCTCATGTAAATATGAACACTGCCCTCTGGTGGTGAGACTGTGGAAATGCAGCTCCAGATATTACCGTAGAAAAGACTGCATAAGTTAGTCCTTATTGTATTCACAAATCTCAAAAGCAAACATTGTCTTAGTATTTACCATATTTTTTAAATTTGCCATGATATTTTATTTTTGGATATCATATACACAGTTATTCAAAACCTAATGCTCTTCTTTCATGAGCTCCTATGTACATTTCTCTAAAACAGTGGTTCCCAAACTTTTTAGCCTGTAATACCCTCTGAAGGGATTACCATTCTTCTGTGTACCCCCTCTTTTCCACTTCGACTGCACTCACACTTTTACCATTAAGGGACAATATTTGCCCCCTAAATTGATTTTTCCACTGCATATTTTTACCTTTATAAATAAATTTATAAAATAAATAATATTTTAAATAAAACTGTTCAATAGAGAAATATGCAATGATGGTAAAACGAAGTAAAACTTTTATGTATTAAACTAAAACCGCCAGTAGATGGCAGCAAGTCACTGTTTTTATGAGTCAGCGAGTCATTTATTCTGTAATGAAGCAAGTGGCTCTGAATCACTCTTTTGAGTGAATTCACTCAAATGAATCACTCTTTTGAGTCGATTCTGTTCAAAGACTTGATCAAACAAGTTAGTAAAGGATTAGTTTACTTTCAAATTAAAATTTCCTGATAATTTACTCATTGAATCATTGACTCTCACGATTTGTTCAAAACCAACAACCTATCCTGCAGGGGAGGAATTTATGTGGAGATACACATATGGACTAGCCGTGGGCAATACGCATATGGAGTCCCTGGGATGGCTCCAGCCTAGAGATAGGGGGAGACTCATCTGACAGATGACAGCAGAGCTGGCTCTGCTAAGGGAAAGACATGGGCTCACCCTGGGGAGTTTGACAGTGGACAATACACATATGGGACCACTCACGTGGAGGGGTCACGACCAGAGGTGGGTAGTAATGAAGTACATTTACTTTGTTACATTTACTTGAGTAGTTTTTTGGAAAAACTGTACTTTTTAGAGTAGATTTTAATGTGGGTACTTTAACTTGAGTACATTTCTAATGAAAAATCTGTACTTTTACTTCACTACATTTGGCGACGTTCCTCTCGTTACTTTATTTTAATGCAATACTGTACATGTTAAGAAATGCATAGTTTATTCCAAGCGCGCTGTCTCTTTTTTCATGAACGATGCCCCATTCACAAATGAATCACTCTTTTGAGTTGATTCTGTTCAAAGACTTGATCAAACAAGTTAGTAAAGGATTAGTTTACTTTCAAATTAAAATTTCCTGATAATTTATTCACCTCCATGTCATCTAAGATGTTTATGTCTTTCTTTCTTCAGTCGAAAAGAAATTAAGGTTTTTGATGAAAACATTCCAGGATTTTTCTCCTTATAGTGGACTTCAATGGCCTCCAAACGGTTGAAGGTCAAAATTACAGTTTCAGTGCAGCTTCAAAGCATTCTACACGTTCTTAGACAAGAAATAAGGGTCTTATCTAGAGAAACCATTGCTCATTTTCTAAAAAATAAAATTTTATACATTTTAACCATAAATGCTCATCTTGAACTAGTTCTCTTCTTCTTCTCTATTAGAATTCCAGCAGTGTAGACACTGCTAAGTGTATTACTGCCCTCCACAGGTCAAAGTTTGAACTAAATTGTCATATACAATATGCTAGTGCAAGTATATAACAATTAGTTCAAACTTTGACCTGAGGAGGGCAGTAATACAATTAGCAGAATTCCAGCACTGCTGAAATTCTAACAAAGAAAAAGAGAGCTAGTTTAAGATGAGCATTTATGGATAAAACATGTATAATTTTAATTTTTAGTTAGAAAATGAGTGATGGTTTCTCTAGATAAGACCCTTATTCCTCGTCTGGTATCGTTTAAAGCCCTTTGAAGCTGCACTGAAACTGTAATTTTGACCTTCAACCGTTTGGAGGCCACTGAAGTCCACTATAAGGAGAAAAATCCTGAAATGTTTTCATCGAAAACCTTAATTTCTTTCCGACTGAAGAAAGAAAGACATGAACATCTTGGATGACATGGGGATGAGTAAATTATCAGGTAGTTTTCATTTGAGAGTGAACTAATCCTTTGGTAAAACTGTCTAAATTCGTGAATCAATTTGAATGATTTGTTCAGTTTGCATGCACTGAATTGTCTGAAGCAGTTTCTTGTAGCGTTGGATGAAGTGGCAGTGGACCTACAGTTAATTAAAAGCAAATCAGCGATAACGATCTTTATTAGCTGAACTGTGTATGCCGTCTGTGAACAACTCCACAGGTATCAATTTCATTCGATTTCAATTCATACAGCCAATAGCCACCATTTTACAACCAAGCAGATTATTATGCCACCATAACAAAGTATGTAGTGTTTCTTTACCGTTTTTATGGACATATATCTTAATTTATACATTAACCCTCTGGAGGTTGATTTGGGGTCCTGGAGAAGTTTTGACATTTACATTTGCGAAAATAGGATAGCCTATTTCAAATTGGCATAAACGAGTTCACCTCCGTCATCAAATCATCGAATTCACATTTTAAGTCCATCTCTCTATAGCACCGCTTTGATGAACTAATAAAATGTAATATATTTTCATATATTTCAAATTCATCCCATGTCCAAAACTCAGGGTGTTGTCTAAAGCAAAAGTTATGACTGCTGCATATTTACATCGATAGGCTACAGATTTGCACTTTTTAATTCAATACATTCACTGCCCAGTGCGTCGAGCAGCTTCGCTAGATTTTTATAGTTGGTCACTTCAATAAAACAGTCATTGTGCTAACGTTATAGAATGGGAGTAATTGTGTGCAGCTGCAAAGTAAATTAATATTTGATGAGAGAGAGATAAAATGTAGAATAAAAGTGTTAAGAATCCGTACAGCTTTAGAGCGAGGGACTTTTATTCTGTTGATCTGAACCGATGAACAACTGATGACGACATGGTTTGACGTCTGGTTGACCAATCAGCGGAAAGAGGCGTTTCATTCCCGCCCACATGTAGAGATCGAATATTCAAAGTGCTTATTTGTTTCCAACCCCAGAACGGAAAAAGAAAAATCAAGCCAATTTTTTGTTTTTTCGTTTTCATTTTAAAAATGAAAAACGAAAAAAAAGTGCGGTTTTCTCATTTTTCTGATTTCAATATCAAATCAAAACATGAATGAACGAAAGATACCCTGATTGTGTATCTTTTGGTCATTCGTTTTTTGATTTAATAATGAAATTTTTCAAACAAAACGAAAAACAAGAATTTGGCTTGATTTTTTGTTTTTCGTTCAGGGGTATAAAATTAATAAACAACTTATGTATATAAGTATACATATGAATATTTGATCTCAACATGTGGGCGGGAATGAAACGCCCCTTTCCGCTGATTGGTCAACCAAACATTAAATGGCGCCGTCATCATTTTTTTGCTGTTCAGCGCAGCAGAATAAAAATCATGCATCTTTTGCTAAGAATAATCTTGTAAAAATGAAAACACTAGAATATTGTTACGGAAGGACCAACCAGGAGACAGGAGATAGAATTAACAAGTAGTTTATTGAACACAAGCAGAGATATTCAGGGTGACAACAGGTGAGTAGCGATGCAAGTTTGTGGCAGATGGATGATATGTAGAATGACACAGTCCTTTCATAATTGCAGAGTGAGGATGGAGAATGATACTTGCTGAATGGAGCAGATGACTTCAGACAACACTTCACGCCGGAGATACAAGGAAGTAAGGAGCAGATGTTCACGGAGAACAGGTAAGTCGTAGGAAGAGTCCTTGAGGTAAACATTAAGGTAAGTCCTTGATACAAACGAGACCGGACAATGTGACTGTGTGTGAGTGTGTCTTAAGTAGTGCTGGTGATTGGTGCGTTGATGAGGTGCAGGTGACGGTGATCAGAACTCCGGGGATGGTGTGCGTTGTGATTGGAGGGTGCTGGAACCTGCCGTGTCTGTGACAGTACCCCCCTGAGGGCCGCGGACCCCGACGTTGTGGCGGTCGACCTCTTCCACGAGGTGCAGATCTGTCGGGATGTGTAGAGTGGAAGGTGTCCAGTAGACTGGGATCTAGGATGTCATTACGTGGTACCCAGGAACGTTCCTCAGGGCCATAGCCCTCCCAGTCTACGAGGTATTCCAGGAGTCCGCCAAGACGCCGGGAGTCCAGAATGTCACGCACCTCGTAGGCTGCTCCATCCTCCAGGATATTAGGAAGGGGGGGTTCAGCTTCGTCCACGCCAGGTTCTGTGGAGAGAGGAACAGAAGGGTGGTGAGGTTTGAGAAGGGAAACATGGAAGGTTGGGTGAATGCGACGGGGTTGACCTGCTCCGTGATGGGAAACGGGCCAATGAACCTAGGACTCAGCTTACGGCAGGGTAGACGCATGCGGATGTCCCTGGTGGATAGCCATACCAATTGTCCAGGTTGGTAGGTTGGTGCCTCAGAGCGGCGTAGATCCGCGACCATCCTGCGTCTACGAAGGGCTCGTTGCAGCTGGTGATGTGCTGAGTCCCAGACCCTCTCGCTCTCTCTGAACCATAAATCCATAGATGGAACGTCGGATGGTTCCCCAGACCAGGGGAACAGTGGGGGTTAGTAGCCGAGTACGCACTGGAATGGTGTCAAGCTGGTGGTGGACTGTCGGAGGGAGTTTTGGGCGTACTCGGCCCAACCCAGATACTGGCTCCAAGAGTCCTGGTGGCTGTGGCAGAAGGTACAGAGGAAGCGCCCAACTTCTTGGATCTTGCGTTCCGTCTGCCCGTTCGACTGCGGATGGTATCCCGAGGAGAGGCTCACGGTCACACCTAGGAGGGAGAAGAAGGCTTTCCAGACTCGTGAGATGAATTGCGGACCTCTGTCGGATACGATGTCTTCAGGTATTCCGTAGTATCGAAAGACAGCATTGAACATGATTTCAGCCGTTTCCATGGCTGTGGGCAGGCCTTTGAGAGGAATGAGTCGGCAGGATTTGGAAAACCTGTTCACGACCACGAAGATACAGGTGCATCCGTCAGAAGCTGGGAGATCCGTTACAAAATCCACTCCTAGGTGTGACCAGGGTCGGTTGGGAACGGGCAGAGGAAGAAGTTTGCCAGATGGTAAGTGGCGTGGGCTCTTAGACATGGCGCATTCCTTGCATCCCTGCACGTACCTCCTGACGTCGTTGGCCATGTTGGGCCACCAGAAGCGCTCCTTCAGCAGCGAGAGGGTTTCATTGACCCCCGGGTGGCCAGTGCCAAGTGAGGAGTGTGCAGAGTGGATAAGTTGGGTGCGCCGTGCTGGAGTGATGAACTGTAATCCCTGGGGGCAACCCGGCGGAGTGTCGGTGGAGGTATTGGAAGGAGGGAGAGTTTCCTGGGACCAGGTAATGGGACTGACAATCATCTGATCAGGGATTATGGTTTCAAGTTCTTCAGTTACCTCTTCAGGAGCATGGATACGTGATAGAGCGTCAGCTTTGACATTTCTGGAGCCGGGACGGTATGAGATGGTGAAATTACCTTGTGAAGAAAAGAGCCCACCTGGCTTGTCTGGGGTTTAGCCTCTTGGCGGCTCGGAGATACTCCAGGTTATGATCTGTTAAAACCAAGAATGGATGTCGAGCTCCCTCTAACCAATGCCTCCACTCCTCAAGAGCCAGCTTGACGGCTAGGAGTTCCCGGTTCCCCATGTCATAGTTTACCTCCGCCGGGTTGAGCTTGCGGGAGAAGAAAGCACATGGATGGAGTCGGCTCGGGTTCCCCTGCTGCTGCGATAGTACCGCTCCAACTCCGGTGGTTGAGGCATCAACTTCCACGATGAATGGCTTGTCTGGGTCAGGATGCACCAGGAGTGGAGTGGTCGTGAAGGCTTGTTTCAGGCTTTCGAAGGCTTCTGTGGCTGATGGGGTCCAGGACAGAGACTTGGGCTTATTGCGGAGGAGGTTAGTAAGTGGACTGGTTATATGACTGTAATTGTGGATGAATTGTCTGTAGAAATTGGATAATCCGAGGAATCGTTGGAGTTCTTTAACTGTGGTGGGTGTTGGCCAGTCCTTGATAGCTGCCACCTTCCCCTCGTCCATCCGGATGCCACTGTGATCAATGTTATAGCCAAGGAACTGCACTGAGGGCTGGTGGAACGAACATTTCTCGGCCTTTAGGAAGAGCTGGAAGTCCCTCAGGCGTTGCAGGACCTCCGCAACGTGGCGTTGGTGGTCGGCCATACTCCGGGAGTAGATCAGAATATCATCGATGTAAACCAGCACGAACTTATGGAGAAACTCCCGGAGCACCTCGTGAATGAAGTCCTGGAATACGGAGGGGGTGTTGACCAGGCCATACGGCATGACCAGGTACTCATAGTGGCCTGTGGGCGTGACGAAGGCGGTCTTCCATTCATCCCCCTCACGTATCCGGATCAGGTTGTAGGCGCTGCGGAGGTCCAACTTGGTGAACACAGTGGCTCTGCGGAGGTGTTCAAGGGCCACTGGGACGAGAGGAAGGGGATACCGGATTTGACGGTTATGGAATTGAGTGCACGGTAGTCGATGCACGGCCGCAAGCCTCCGTCCTTTTTAGCCACAAAGAAGAAGCTGGACACAGCAGGGTAAGTTGATGGTCGGATATATCCCTGAGCCAACACCTCCTCGATGTAGTCCACCATGGCCTTCTCCTCCGGGATGGATAAGGGGTAGATCTTACCCCTTGGCACTGACTCACCCGGAAGCAGGTCGATGGCGCCGTCCCATGGCCGGTGTGGAGGCAGTTTAGAGGCTCTCTTGGGGCAGAATACGTCGCTGAAGGGGGCGTAACAGGACGGGATGTCCACCGACCGTTTCTCTAGGGGACTCTCTACCGTGGCACAGACTGGAAGGATGTTGGAGCGAGGAGACTTTGGAACTGGCAGGTTGGAGAAACACTCGGGAAAACAGGTGTCGCCCCACTTCAGGACTTCTCCTGTGTTCCAAGAGAGGATGGGGTTGTGAAGCTGCAACCACGGGTGCCCTAGTATCACGTCAGCGGTGGAACCCTCCAGAACCAGCAGTTGAATGGTCTCATGGTGCAGCACTCCGACTTACAGGTGTACAGGTTTCGTGATGCGGCTGACTCATCTTTTACTAACTGGTTTGCCAGTTATTGAATCGATCTGGTAAGCCTTAGGCGTACTCTGGGTCTTGATGTTGAGCTGATGGCAGAGGGCGCCAGAGATGAAATTGCCTGCTGACCCAGAATCGATGAGGGCGGATACTGGAAGAGAAACATTGGCAGCAGTAAGACTTACAATCGTGGTGAGTGGCTTTTGCGTCTGGAGAGAAGAGACAATGGCACTCACCATAGGCCGAGGAGGACATGTAGGGCATGAGGAGAGTACATGCCCTGGTAATCCGTAGTACAAACAAAGATTCTGGGTCAGCCTTCTCTCTCTTTCGGTGCGAGTCAGCCGTGATGATTCCACTTGCATGGGTTCTAGGGCTGGTTCTGGGGAGCTGACGGATTCTGGCCGGCAGAGGGAGATGTTGAGTTGGCTTGAGTTGAATCCCAGGATGGTTTCCCAAACACTTCGCGGAAGTGTTCTACAAATCCAGAATATGTCTGCGTTACGGGACTTTTCTGTGACCAGATGGAATCAGCCCACTGTAAAGCTTTACCGGAAAGTTGTGAAATGATGAAAGCTACCTTGGAGTATTCGGTGGGGTACAAGTGCGATTGCATCTCCAGGATCAGAGAAACTTGTAGAAGGAATCCATTGCATTCCTCCGCCGAACCAGAGTAGGGCGCCGGTTTGGCCATGGGACTGGTGTGCAGGTGCGGAGAAGAAGCGGTGGCGGTGGATGCGGAAGTGATGGTGGGATCTGATGCTGGAGCTGGCAGCGATGTTTGTGATGGTGGTTGCACGAGAAGCGTGCACCGTAACAAATCCACCAATTCCTGAAATGGATCGGGTTGACTCATACTTGTGTTCCGCTGTTTTGGTCCGGTCTTCTGTTACGGAAGGACCAACCAGGAGACAGGAGATAGAATTAACAAGTAGTTTATTGAACACAAGCAGAGATATTCAGGGTGACAACAGGTGAGTAGCGATGCAAGTTTGTGGCAGATGGATGATATGTAGAATGACACAGTCCTTTTGTAATTGCTGAGTGAGGATGGAGAATGATACTTGCTGAATGGAGCAGATGACTTCAGACAACACTTCACGTCGGAGATACTAGGAAGTAAGGAGCAGAGGTTCACGGAGAACAGGTAAGTCGTAGGAAGAGTCCTTGAGGTAAGCATTAAGGTAAGTCCTTGATACAAACAGGACCGGACAATGTGACTGTGTGTGAGTGTGTCTTAAGTAGTGCTGGTGATTGGTGCGTTGATGAGGTGCAGGTGACTGTGATCAGAACTCCGGGGATGGTGTGCGTTGTGATTGGAGGGTGCTGGAACCTGGCGTGTCTGTGACAAATATTAAGTAAAATCTAAATACATACTTAATTTTTACTAGCAAATATAAGACATCCAACAGACAGGTAAATTTTACTTGTGATTCTCTGGCATATTTACACAATTTAATAACCTGCGTGAAGTTGGCCCCCCACCCAACGCAAAACATCTGCAAAATAGTCTCAATCGTTTGTGCTCCGTTTGTGCTGGTTTGTGCCGTAAAAATTTTCGTTTGTGCTGCTTTGGTTTTTTAGATATTAAAAGAATATTTATAGGTCATTCTCAGGTCACTCAGCCCCCCACATGTTCCAAATTCATCGAAAATAGTCTCAAACGTTTGTGCTTCGTTTGTGCTGGTTTGTGCCGGTAAAAGTTTCGTTTGTGCTGCTTTCGATTTTAAAATATTAGACTTTGAATTATAGACGATGACGTCACTCAGCCCCCCCACATGCTCCAAATTCATCGAAAATAGTCTCAAACGTTTGTGCTCCGTTTGTGCTGGTTTGTGCCGGTAAAAGTTTCGTTTGTGCTGCTTTCGATTTTAAAATATTAGACTTTGAATTATAGGTGATGACGTCACTCAGCCCCCCACATGCTCCAAATTCACCCAAAATAGTCTCAATCGTTTGTGCTTCGTTTGTGCTGGTTTGTGCCGGTAAAAGTTTCGTTTGTGCTGCTTTCGATTTTAAAATATTAGACTTTGAATTATAGGCGATGACGTCACTCAGCCCCCCACATGCTCCAAATTCGCCCAAAATAGTCTAAATCGTTTGTGCTCCGTTTGTGCTGGTGAAATTTCCGTTTGTGCTGCTTCGGTTTTTAAAATATTAAAAGAATATTTATAGGTCATTCTCAGGTCACTCAGCCCCCCCACATGTTCCAAATTCATCGAAAATAGTCTCAAACGTTTGTGCTTCGTTTGTGCTGGTTTGTGCCGGTAAAAGTTTAGTTTGTGCTGCTTTCGATTTTAAAATATTAGACTTTGAATTATAGGCGATGACGTCACTCAGCCCCCCCACATGCTCCAAATTCATCGAAAATAGTCTCAAACGTTTGTGCTCCGTTTGTGCTGGTTTGTGCCGGTAAAAGTTTCGTTTGTGCTGCTTTCGATTTTAAAATATTAGACTTTGAATTATAGGCGATGACGTCACTCAGCCCCCCCACATGCTCCAAATTCACCCAAAATAGTCTCAATCGTTTGTGCTTCGTTTGTGCTGGTTTGTGCCGGTAAAAGTTTCGTTTGTGCTGCTTTCGATTTTAAAATATTAAACTTTGAATTATAGGCGATTAAACTTTGAATTATAGTCACTCAGCCCCCCACATGCTCCAAATTCACCCAAAATAGTCTCTTTTGTTTGTGCTCCGTTTGTGCTGGTTTGTGCCGGTGAAATTTCCGTTTGTGCTGCTTCGGTTTTTAAAATATTAAAAGAATTGGGTATTCATTCTCAGGTCCCTCAGCCCCCCACATGCTCCAAATTTGCCCAAAATAGTCTCAAACGTTTGTGCTTCATTTGTGCTGGTAAAAGTTTCGTTTGTGCTGCTTCGTTTTTTTTAGATAGGGCCTATGTCTATTAAAATAATATTTATAAAATCTCAGGCCAATCAGCCCCCCACATGCTCCAAATTCACCACAAACAGTCGCAATCGTTTGTGCCGATAAAAGTTTCATTTGTGCTGCCTCGCTTTATAAATATTAGACATTGATTGCATTGAAATGAATGACACTGAACGGCTGTAAATGCAAATCGCATAAGAGCATATTATAGTGACTATTAGGCTATACCAAAGCATAGACATTTAACAGAAATAGTAGGCGCAATGTGATTTCAAATTAAGTCTGTTTGCTTTCCTCCTTTTCAGTGACAAGCGCGTGTCAGAAACGGAAAGTTGTTGCATCAAAAAAGCTGCATCAGTCCGTGTAATTCCTTCAATTAATTAGCCTACGTCAAGAAAATACGACTTATTTAATTTTCCAACTAAACCAAATCGAAAAAACAAATATAGGCATTCGTTTAATTTGATTTTACTTGAAAGTAAACAAAGACAAAAAAGAATTAAGCCTATATAAGATTAATAAATGAGCTTTAAGAGTTTTTTTTTTTTTTTTTTGGTTTATGGGTTTAACTTAAATTAGTTTATGCTTTAAAATTCGTTTCAAATGTGTGGGTGGCCCCTAAAATACTCATTTTGGCTTTATGTGGTCTAAAACAACACTGAGGAAATTTTAATCTATTTGTATTTATTTTATTCTTAAAAGGCCTAAGTAAAACCTAATGGTGCAACATGTTTCACTCGTTATTACAAGCAGTTTTTTTGTTTTGTTTTTTATTCTTATAAATAATAACATAATTTGTGTTTCATTGGAAAAACCTAAAATATCAGAAAACAATGGATAGGATTGCGCAGGCGCCTCCGCGGACAAGATGCTCTCTGATGAGTGATTGATTCCTAGATGTGTATGTGTTTTATGTTTTGTATGCTTTATATTAATTGTGCCTTGTATTTTCTCCATTTTAATGTACAGCACTTTGGACAACTTCGGTTGTATTGAAATGTGCTTTATAAATAATAAATACAAATAAGTACAACGTTGTTGAAAGGTTTAATATAATATTGTGTTTCCTGAAGGATAATTGATCATGATTACATAATTAATTGATGATAATTCTATTTTTTTTTTTTTTTTTTTTTTTTTTTTTCATTTTGGTTTTGTAAAGAAATAATGAAATAACAATATTGGATGTTTAATTGGGGTCCGGGTCCATCATCCGTGCACCTGGTAGGCTGATTTGATTTTTTTACTTAAAAAGAAATAAAGAGGAATAAGAAAGAGTTTGATTTTTGTTTTTTGTTTTGTGTAAAAAAAAACAACAACTGAAAACTGAAAAATAAAGCTAGATTTTTCGTAATTTTATTCATGGGTAAAAAATATGATTATTCTTTAATATTTGTTTCGCATGAGTGACGCCCTGAAACGCCATTTAACTTATGTCTTGCATGTCCCATCATGCAAGTTCATCTTATGTAGGCTACTGCTCTGCATATTAGTTTTTTTTTTCATATATTTCTTGCCAATGTAGCCTACATCTATAGTGCAGAGCACAACAATAGCCTACTTCTCTTGTCCGCGGAAGCGCCTGCGCAATCCCTTCCATTGTTTTCTGATATTTTAGGCTTTTCCAATGAAACACAAATTATGTTATTATTTATAAGAATAAAAAACAAAACAAAAAAACTGCTTGTAATAACGAGTGAAACATGTTGCATCATTAGGTTTTACTTAGGCCTTTTAAGAATAAAATAAATAGGCCTACAAATAAATAAAAATTCCCTCAATGTTGTTTTAGACCACATAAAGCCAAAATGAGTATTTTAGGGGCCACCCACACATTTGAAACGAATTTTAAAGCATAAACTAATTTGTTTAACCCATAAACCAAAAATACAAAAAAAAAAAAAAAAAGTCTTATATAGGCTTAATTCTTTTTTGTCTTTGTTTATTTTCAAGTAAAATCAAATTAAACGAATGCCTATATTTGTTTTTTCGATTTGGTTTAGTTAGACAATTAAATAAGTCGTATTTTCTTGACGTAGGCTAATTAATTGAAGGAATTACACGGACTGATGCAGCTTTTTTGATGCAACAACTTTCCGTTTCTGACACGCGCTTGTCACTGAAAAGGAGGAAAGCAAACAGACTTAATTTGAAATCACATTGCGCCTACTATTTCTGTTAAATGTCTATGCTTTAGTATATAGCCTAATAGTCACTATAATATGCTCTTATGCGATTTGCATTTACAGCCGTTCAGTGTCATTCATTTCAATGCAATCAATGTCTAATATTTATAAAGCGAGGCAGCACAAATGAAACTTTTATCGGCACAAACGATTGCGACTGTTTGTGGTGAATTTGGAGCATGTGGGGGGCTGATTGGCCTGAGATTTTATAAATATTATTTTAATAGACATAGGCCCTATCTAAAAAAAACGAAGCAGCACAAACGAAACTTTTACCAGCACAAATGAAGCACAAACGTTTGAGACTATTTTGGGCAAATTTGGAGCATGTGGGGGGCTGAGGGACCTGAGAATGAATACCCAATTCTTTTAATATTTTAAAAACCGAAGCAGCACAAACGGAAATTTCACCGGCACAAACCAGCACAAACGGAGCACAAACAAAAGAGACTATTTTGGGTGAATTTGGAGCATGTGGGGGGCTGAGTGACTATAATTCAAAGTTTAATCGCCTAAAATTCAAAGTTTAATATGTTAAAATCGAAAGCAGCACAAACGAAACTTTTACCGGCACAAACCAGCACAAACGAAGCACAAACGATTGAGACTATTTTGGGTGAATTTGGAGCATGTGGGGGGCTGAGTGACGTCATCGCCTATAATTCAAAGTCTAATATTTTAAAATCGAAAGCAGCACAAACGAAACTTTTACTGGCACAAACCAGCACAAACGAAGCACAAACGTTTGAGACTATTTTCGATGAATTTGGAACATGTGGGGGGGCTGAGTGACCTGAGAATGACCTATAAATATTCTTTTAATATTTTAAAAACCGAAGCAGCACAAACGGAAATTTCACCAGCACAAACGGAGCACAAACAAACTAGACTATTTTGGGCGAATTTGGAGCAAGTGGGGGGCTGAGTGACGTCATTGCCTATAATTCAAAATCTAATATTTTAAAATCGAAAGCAGCACAAACGAAACTTTTACCGGCACAAACCAGCACAAACGGAGCACAAACGTTTGAGACTATTTTCGATGAATTTGGAGCATGTGGCGGGGCTGAGTGACGTCATCGCCTATAATTCAAAGTCTAATATTTTAAAATCGAAAGCAGCACAAACTAAACTTTTACCGGCACAAACCAGCACAAACGGAGCACAAACGTTTGAGACTATTTTCGATGAATTTGGAACATGTGGGGGGGCTGAGTGACCTGAGAATGACCTATAAATATTCTTTTAATATCTAAAAAACCAAAGCAGCACAAACGAAAATTTTTACGGCACAAACCAGCACAAACGGAGCACAAACGATTGAGACTATTTTGCAGACGTTTTTCGTTGGGTGGGGGGCCAACTTCACGCAGGTGTTTAACGTGGGTGAGTTTTTCAAGTGGCAACCAAGTTGCAATCTGTGATATCCACATTTTAAAGGAAGGAGCTTGTGATGCAGACCAAAGTAACAAAATGCATTTTTTAGCTAAATATACCAAGACAATGAATAATTGTATTGCATCTTTTTTAAACAGATTATTCACATTAAAATTCAATAAATACAAAGCTGGGGTCATATCAAAGTTTAGTCCAAGAAGATCTTTCATTACGCTATGTATTTTCTTCCAGTATGGCAAAATTTTGTCGCAGAACCAAAAACAATGAATGAATGTACCTTTATCTTTTTTACATTTGAAACATAGACCTGTAGCATTGCTAAACATCCTCTTAATACGCATCGGGGTGAGATATATCCTATTAAAAAATTTAAAGTTGAGCTCATGGATCCCCAGAGAAGTACATTTTGGGTATACATTATTGCATATAACAACCCATTCATTCTCTTCGATAGTTTGACCAATATCCTTTTCCCAGACACCCTTCAGTCCCAATAAGGCAGAGGTGCAATTACTAGACAAGATGTTATATGTCCTTGATATCAATCCCTTTAAACTGATTGAATTCAATAAAAGGTCTTCAATCTTTGTTGTTTCCATTCTCAATTCTTCTTTATCTATTTTTGCTTTTAAGAAATGTCTTAACTGAAGATATTTGTAAAAATTGGACTTAGGAACTTTATATTCCTCCATAATCTGCTGGAAAGATTTTAAAGTTCCCTCTGAAAATAAACAAGATATTTGAGAGATTCCAAGTTTCAGCCATGCTGACAGACCAATATTCTGGAATGTTAAAGGAAAATCAGGGTTAAAAGAAAGTGGGGAGGACAGGGAAAGAGAGGGAAATTTTTTTAAGTATGTCTTAATGTCTCTCCAAGCTCGAAGAGTGTTTGATATGGTAAAATGTTCTGAAATGTTTTTTAGCTTGGTATAATTCTTAACAAATGGTAAAAGCCTGATTGATAGTGGGGCGCAAACTGAAGCTTCCATATTATACCAGATAGAATTGGTCCTCTCACTGCACCAACTAGTCATATTTTTTATCTGGACTGCCCAATAATATAACTGAAGATTTGGCAAGTCTATCCCACCCTTATCTTTTGGTTTCATTAGTTTGGAAAGTTTAATTCGTGGCATTTTATTGTTCCAAATAAACTTTGAAAGGTGTTTATTGAGGTCTTTGAAAAAAGAACTTGATAAATAACTAGGTATAGACTGAAATAAATACAAAAGCTTGGGAAGGACATTCATTTTTATTACATTTATTCTCCCCAGAAATGAAATCGGGAGTAAAGACCATGTTTTCAAATTAGCCTTAATTTTCTCTATAAGAGGAGTATAATTGTTGTTTATAAGTTCATTAAGTGAAGCTGTGACAAAAATGCCAAGATATCTAAAGCCTTTATCTGATATCTGGAAAGGGGAGATTAACTTCAGATGTTCTAAAGAAGGGATATTTAAAGGTAATGCAGTGGACTTAGAAAGATTTATTTTATAGCCAGAGAGACTACTGTAATAAGAAATACATTCCAGTAATACTGGAATAGATTGTTCTGGTTTAGACATAAATATTAGTACATCATCGGCGTAAAGTGATGCTCGATGGTCTTCTCCTCCCACTGTAATTCCATGGAAATTTTTGCTCTGTCTAATGAGCTCTGCTAAAGGTTCAATGACTAAAGCGAAAAGTAAAGGTGAGAGAGGGCAACCCTGCCTTGTGCCCCTCCCTATGCAGAATGGAGTCGAAATGAGACCGTTTGTAACAACTGTGGCCTTAGGATCAGAGTAAAGCAGTTGGATCCACCTGATAAAATTATCTCCTAGGTTGAATTTTCTGAGAGTAGTAAACAAAAAGTCCCACTCGTTACTATTATAAAAATGTTACGAATCATTCCATTCCAAACCCACATTACCACTGCCAGAACGGTGGATGGCAGGTTTGATTAAGCTGGCACATCGAGCGAATCAAGCGATTAAGAAGACTGCGCGTGCTCCCGTTCTGCCTTTTGATCAGCGAAAAAGATGGACGAACCTAAAACACCACCTTCATCCCATCAGTAAGTTAAGCCCTTTTGCTAACTAGCGACATGCTGCGGTGTTCACTTAACGTTAACTAGCTGGCTATCATAAAGGCTGTCACACAGCGCGTTGAATGGTATTTTTGACCCATCACTAATGTCAACTTTCTCTTATTTTATGACAGCCTACTGTTGCCAAAAATAAATCGTAGAGCATGTCTCCTTTGGTGCTGCTTAATCACACGCCCGTTTTTATAGTGTAGTAGTGTTTTATAGGTTAATGGTAGTATAGATTTACACTGACATAACTAATGCAGGAGTTTTCCTGCACCTGCGGTTACCAAAGCCTTATTTGTTTGGTGAGTGATGTAGAATAGAATGCACTTGTCAGGGCGCATATAAGAACGAGCAGCGAGAGAGAGAGAGAGCGCCCCGGCCGCGCGCGCGCATTCACTGTCTTAAAACAACACGAGCGCTGTCTTGCTCTCAAAACAAGTGCAGCTCAACCCCGGCTCAGAACTACCCTCATGCATAAAGAGTGCCTTGGCCTCACATGCAGGGTGGGTGTGGTAGTGAGAGAGGAAAAACTTATGCAGATTTTGGCACTTTTGGTGTTCCATATTTATGGCACAAAAATGACTCCATACTGCAAAGTTTTCCATGCACATCCGGAACACCTGGGAAAGCATGGCTGTAAACTCTGAATCTGAGTCAGCATAAGCACACACCATTACAGTGGGCAGCATCACCCTCATTTCCAGAGCATAACAGCACTCTCTCTGATGCTGCAATCGACATCTGACCCTCAGCTGGAGCTCTGAATGAAATGTTCCCTTATGAGAAGGACCAGCAGTCCAATCCAGAAACTGCACAGCTTGCAATGCGCTAGAGAGGGAGGGGCCCTAGGGGGTTGGTTCCCCGAAGGAACCCCTCAACCTCATGTCACCCAAGTCATATCAGCAAAGTAAACCTCTTCTGGTGCACCAGAGAGGGCGCTACAATGGACATTAGGCAAGGGAACCACGCATCTAGAGCGCCGAGCGAGCGCTGGGTTGCTGTGACAACCCGCGCTGCAGCCAGAGCGCTCGACGGCACACGACACGCAGAGGAGCGAGAGGTTTGCTCTCGCTGATCTCCACGGTCTCCCAGAGTGTCGGGCAGACCCGCGGCTGTGCTTTTACACACAAGCGGCAGCTGGCCAACAACAGAGGGGACTCAAGCTTCCCGAAGAAAGAAGAGTCACGACCGGCGTGTCGACGTGATCATGTTCTCATACGAAAACATGAACCACACACAAGCATCGTCTCAGCACGCGCCCAGACATGTGAAACAATGATCGTGGCCGTCAGTGAGGACAGGAAACGACCGCATCCAGAAGCACACAAGTAGAATGTCACCTTTAAAAAGATGCAAGCTCTACTTGTGTAAGCTCTTTTAGGGACTGAAACTCTTTTAAGTGCCGAAGCACGCAGGGGAATGGCCGCTGCAGCACAGACAGGGGATAGTGCAACCTGTCGTGTGCAGTCTCTCTTTGAAGCCGCTCTCTTACCAGCTGTCAAAACAGCTTTTCAGCGCTCAACAGCACACCATTTACCAGCCGTGAGAACGGCTTTTCAGCTGGATACTCACGCATTGCTCAATGAAAGGCAAACAAAACGAAACCAAAACAAAAAGAGAGAGATCAACCCCGCTGCAGTGCTGTCCGCCTGCACCAAACAAAGAGCAGTCTTCCAAAAAGGGCTAACTTGTTGTCGTCACACACTCCGTAGACACCATGAAGGTTCGGCTCTGAAGCGAAAAGCTGAAGATGCAACGCACCAACTGCTCATTATATACCCGCGCTGCGAGGTGAGCAGCTGATGCATATGATTGCATGCCAATGTGCATTGGCTCATTGTAGTTACACTCGAAGTAGATTGGCCTCTCTAGCGATATTCCTATTCCTATTCATCGATCTGTCCGACGTACGTCGAACGTGACCGACTGAATGGGAACCTGTTATATTTAAGTGAAAAGAATCCTTTAGCCATTATTTAGTTGTCTATTGCATGTATAGATGTGATCATTCATTAGCTGTATATTTGATGACTAGTCTATTTTTGGGTTATGATTAGACGTGTATTAGATTTTCACTGACAGCCCAATTTCAGCCTTGTTTTAGCCTAGATCCATATTCACCGTCTATTAGACATAAATATGTAGTCGTCTAATTGATGACTAGTCTATTTTGGGGTTATGGTTAGATGTCTATTAGATTTTCACTGACAGCCCAATTTCAGCCTTGTTTTAGCCTAGATCCATATTCACCGTTTATTAGACATAAATATGTAGTCGTCTAATAGTCGTCTAATTGATTACTAGTCTATTCTTGGGTTATGGTTAGATGTCTATTAGATTTTCACTGACAGCCCAAATTTTGCCTTGTTTTAGCCTAGACGGCCGGGCTATGTTTTGACGGCTATTAGACGTCTATTAGACATAAAATTGCTTGCTGGGTAGTCACAGAACCGTTATGCGACTGACTAGCTGTAGGCACACAGAGTTGTTGAGCCCGATCACACGAAAATGCGCATCAATAGTACGAGTTTGTAATCTTGTGGAATATATACGCCAAAATGAGTTTTGGCGTGCTTATGGTATGCAGTTTTTCGCGTGCATATGATACGCACTTTATGGCGTATTATACATACGAAACCCCCACTCCCCCACCCCCATCCTACCCAAGAGCGTGTCATATACACGCCATAAAGTGCGTATCATATGCACATGAAAAAACGTCTTGGGTTACTGATGTAACCCTTGTTCCCTGAGTAAGGGAACGAGACGCTACGTCAATGACGTGATGGGAACCCTCTGTATGATGTGTTCGTGAAGCACCTCTGTATCCAACCAATGAGGAAACGAGACGTCAGAGGCGGGTGACGTCACGGACCAGGAAACTATAAAGCATACCCAGAACAAAGAACGCTAGCTTCTGGAATATGTCTGAAGCAAGATGCTCACAGGTATGCAGGGGTTACGGCAACGTGATGTAGCGTCTCGTTCCCTTACTCAGGGAACAAGGGTTACATCAGTAACCCGAGACGTTCCCTTTCGTGGGAACTATCGATGCTACGTCAATGACGTGATGGGAACGTTATTCCAACTATGCCGTATCACCAAGTACCTGTCTGTTATCTTGTAGACAGAACTGAGGACCCCGGAGAGGAACCTACGTCCAGGTTGTAAAACCTAATAAATGTGTGCTGGGATGACCATCCAGCAGAACCACATATGTCATTAATGGATACTCCTGACATTAAGGCCTTTGAGGCCGCCATACCCCTAGTAGAGTGGACACGGACAGCTAATGGAGATGGCTGTCCAACCGCCTCATAAGCAAGTGAGATAGCCTCGACCACCCACTTGCTCATTCTCTGCTTAGATGCTGGGCCTCCTTTCTTATGAGACCCGTAACACACAAACAATTGATCTGTTTTGCCCCACAGGGCAGCTCTGTGGACATATGCATCTAAAGCCCTCACTGGGCAGAGCAGATTGAGTTTCTCCTGATCCGAAGTTGTAAATGGAGGAAGACAGAAGGCCTGAAGTACGATGGGACCTGGGACGTTGGTGGGGACCTTAGGCATATAGCCTGGTCTAGTGTGCAGGAACGCTTTGACCATTCCAGGTGTGAATTCCAAACACAAAGAAGCAACTGAAAGTGCTTGAAGATCTCCTATTCTTTTAAGAGATGAAATAGCCAGTAGAAATATGGTCTTTAAGGGTGAGTAATTTCACTGAAACTTCCTCTAGTGGTTCGAAGGGAGCCTCAGCTAACCCTTCTAATACCACGACCAAGTCCCAGGCCGGAGTCCTTGTACGTACTGAAGGCCTCAGCCTCAGAGTACCACGGAGGAAGCGTATAAAAAGGGGGTCTCGACCTACCGAGGAATCCCCCAGAGGAGCATGGCCGAAATGGCCGCATACACTTCCTCGTGGAGGGAGCTCTGGAGTGGAGTATGGTCTCCACAACCTTAGTTGGGAGAGCAGCATATATGAGCCTGGCCCCCTCAGAGGCCAGGCCCACAGTCTCCGTAGTTCTGGGAGTGGATGAATTATGCTGGCGCCCACTTGAGACAGGAGGTCCTGTCTGAGAGGAAGCTCCATCAGGGAGCCATCCAGAAGTGACACTAGGTCTGAGAACCATATTTTGGTTGGCCAGTACAGGGCTATCAATATTAGACTGACCCCTTCCTGGCGTACTTTCTCCAGAACTCCCGGGAGCAGAGCGAACGGGAAAATGCATACAGACGCAGCCTCGGCCACGTCTGTACCATGGCATCCAGATCCAATGGTGCTGAATGAGATAGGGAGAACCCAAGTGGACACTGGGTTGATTGCCCTGAAGCAAATAGGTCGATTTCAGCTCGACCAAAGTTTTCCAAAGTGAGCTCCACACCTCGGTGTGGAGACTCCATTCCCCGGGCCTCGGCCCCTGCCTTGACAGGGCATCTGCTCCCACATTTTAATGCCCTCAGGTCTGGGAGGAAGTATTTTACTGCAAGAAATACCGCCATTATTTCCAGCCAATTTATGTGCCAGGAACTCTGATGGTCCTCCCAGAGACCCTGAGCTGAGCGACCACTCATGATCGCCCCCCAGCCCGTGAGAGAAGCATCCGTCGTAAGCATTACGTGACGACGAGAAGTCCCCAACACGGGTCCTGGGACAGGAACCAATGCTTTTTCCACATGACCAGAGCACGAAGGCATCGCCGCGTGACTTTGATCATGCGAAAAGGATTTCCCCCTCGGAGAAAACGCCTTGGTCCTGAGCCACCACTGTAAGGGTCTCATGTGCAGAAGGCCAAAAGTTATCACGTTGGACGCAGCTGCCATAAGACCCAACAGTCTCTGAAACTGTTTTACAGTTAGTGACTGGCCTAACTTCACCCCTTTCACGGCCCCGAGAATGGAACTCACACGAGCAGGGGATAAATATGCCTGTATCGTGGTGGAGTCCCAAACTACCCATAAGTAGTTGGTAATTTGACTCGGAACCAGCACACTTTTCTTGGCATTGAGCCTCAGCCCAAGCTTCTTCATGTGCAACAGAACGACATCTCAATGTTGAACTGCCAACTGTTCTGTTTGAGCTAGTATCAACCAGTCATCGATATAGTTCAGTACGCGGATGCCCTGGAGTCAGAGCTGCACACACGCACTTCGTGTACATGCGGGGTGATAGAGATAGGCCGAAGGGAAGAATGCCCCGAAAGCAAACCTGAGGAACTTCCTGTGTTGAGGATGGATGGATACATGAAAGTAAGCATCTTTCCGGTCTATCACAACAAACCAGTCCTCGGACCTGATCTGTGGGATAACCCTCCATCCTTCTTTGGAACAATGAAGCATTGGTTGTAAAACCCTGACAGCTTGCTGGGAGGAGAACCCCTTCTATAGCTCCTTTTTGCAAGAGCGTCATAACCTCCTGTTCCATTACCAGAGACTGCTCGGGGCCCACCACTGTGGGAAGGACCCCATTAAACTGGGGCGGGCGAGACCCGAATTTGTAACCCTTTTCTATTGTGAGCAGCACCCATCTTGAAATATTTGGGAGAAGTTTCCATTCTGCTTTATTTACTAAGGGAACCAGTCTCTCGAGACTGGCCTCTGGTGTTTTTTGAGCACTTGACTCGGCGCCCTGAAGCGGCGAACCGGCAAGGAACAGCCGAATCAAGTGAAGCACACTGAGTGGCAGGGTTAGCAGAACGGCCCCCTGAGGGCACCAAAGAGGGATGGGTACCAAGTATTTTAATACTGCCCTCCAATGTCCCGCGCCACTGGCATCAGGACCTCTTCGAAGCCTTCTTGGTGATAATTACAGTCCGCAGATCTGTGTTACCCCACAAATTCTTCAGCTGTGTTGCCTGTCTCTGTCCCCAAGCTTTCTGCGGGGGACCAAGGGTGGCGACACTTTCTTTGGATGAATGGTCAGACTAGTGCCCTGAAATGGCGAACCGGCAGGGAACATCTGAACTGACCGCTCTACAATCCTCCTCTTTCTTCGAGGAACACTGGAAACCACTGCGCCCTGAAGCACATGAGGTGGCAGGGTTGGCGGAATGGTCTCCTTTATTTTCTTTTAAATTCCTCAGAATTTAATGTATTCAATATTTAATTTAATCTTCAAATTAATGCAGCCAGTTCTGTCAGATCCATTTGTGAACCCCACGAATGGATCCTCCGCCCTGCCTCAGCAGAAGCAGGACCCGATCCGCAGGGAACACTGGAGCATAGAGTCCTGAGAGTGAGTTTTTACAGTGCACACAGACAGCTCCCTCGAGAGCTGCCTGGGCATACTCAACTCCCATTTCATTGCTGTTTCTCGCCATAATACGTGTCTTTTTTATATATAAATATATGGATTGGTGTGAGATACTCTTGTAATCAGACAAAGAGATTGTGACTTGTTTATATGTGATAAGACAAACAACACCAAATAAGACACACAAGATACAGAGAGCGCTTGCTGAAGACAACAGAAGCTAGCGTTCTTTGTTCTGGGTATGCTTTATAGTTTCCTGGTCCGTGACATCACCGCCTCTGACGTCTCGTTTCCTCATTGGTTGGATACAGAGGTGCTTCACGAACACATCATACAGAGGGTTCCCATCACGTCATTGACGTAGCGTCGATAGTTCCCACGAAAGGGAACCGCGTACCATAAGCACGCCAAAACTCATTTTGGCGTATATATTCTACAAGATTACAAACTCGTACTATTGATACGCATTCTCATGTGATCGTGTTGAGTTGTTTCGTTCCTGAATGAATAAGAGTCTTTGAACAACCCATTAATATAGACGATGATTCAGTGACCAATTAATATAGACAGCCACTTGATTTAATTCCTGAATGAATCAGCGCTTTGAACGAATCGACAAATGAATAAATTACTCCTTCTTTAACACATTGACTTACCGCCACATAGTGGCGATATTACTTTCATAATCCAAATGTTATTTTATCTTGCCATTTCATATTTCTGAATAAAATTTTTGTTTAAAATATTAATCTCATTATATTATACTGTTCTAATTAATGTGTAAATGTATTTAATGTAAGTAGCTACATCTGAAAGCATGCAGTTGACTGACAGTGATTTAACTGGTGACAGCCTACTGTCATACTATTCTAATTTATTTGACTACATTTAAGAATTTAACATTTTAGATAGCATAAATATTTAATAAGATTAGGAAAGAAATTATGTATAAAGGTTAAAAAAATACCCCTGAAAATCATTTGTCCCATATAAGTTAATTTCTGACACTGGTAGATGGCATTAAATATGAAAACCTTTCATCTCTGGTTTATTGTACAAAGTCTAATTTCAGGGTTTTATTCATATAACTCTAACAAGTTCACCGTAAAATCGTTATGTCAAATTCATATTTCACTAAAGTCAATCACTGAAACATTAATGGCATTATGATATCCATCTGTTGACTGAATAAAAATCATAATAGAACTATAATAGATGTGAACATAAACTACGATGGTGGTCAGCAATAATAAAACAGCCAGTGTGTCAAAGGTGTTGGCTGTTAGGTAGTTGTGAGTGTAGGTGCGAAGTAAATTATTATATCTGAGATAATAATATTTCTGAGCTAAACACGCGTTTTTATGGACACACAGAAGAAAGCCTTGTCTATAGGCTCTACCTCGATTTGTGACACAAGTCATTCGTTAGTCCGGCTGTTTGAGAGATAGAGATCAAAAGATAGAGATTAAGATTAAATGTACATTTAAAAGTGATTATATAGTTGCAATAAACGCATTAAATCCATCGTAGCGAAGGACTATTATTCTGCTGCTCTGAACTGCGGAAGAACTGATGGCGGCACAGTTTAATGTTTGGTGCACCAATCAGCAGAAAGGGGTGTTTCATTCCCGCCTACATGTTGAGATCAAATATTCAAGTTGTTTATTTATTTTCTACCACTGAACGAAAAACGAAAAATCAAGCCAAATTCTTGTTTTTCGTTTTGTTTGAAAAAAAGGTGCCGTTTTTCATTTTCCGATTTCATTATTAAATCAAAAAACGAATGACCAAAAGATAACGGACCGTGTTCATGCAGGGCTTTTCTTTCTGTGCAGAAATCCAAAATCCAAATCCACTGGTCACAAATGAAAGCCGAATTCAGAAATAATATGTACCCATTGGTCAGGCAATAATATAAAGTAATAATAATAATAATAATAATAAATAAGTAAACAAATAAATGAAAGTAAGGGAGCAATGGGACACCGGGATTTTTCCTGACTGACTGCAGGGCTGCAGGCTGTGGACACATCAATGGCGTGTACGTTCGGGTTCAGTCGGGTTCTAAAATAAATAGGCTAAATGCTGTTGGGTCGAATCAGGGTATCTTCCGTTCATTCATGTTTTGATCTGATATTGAAATCAGAAAAATTAGAAAACCGCACTTTTTTTCGTTTTTAATTTCAAAATGAAAACGAAAAAACAAAAAATTGGCTTGATTTTTCTTTTTTCGTTCTGGGGTAGGAAACAAATAAGCAGTTTGAAAATTCGATCTCTAAATGTGGGCGGGAATGAAACGCCTCTTTCCGTTGATTGGTCAACCAGATGTCAAACCATGTCGTCATCAGTTGTTCATCGGTTCAGCTCAACAGAATAAAAGTCCCTCACTCTACAGCTGTATGGATTCTTAACGCGTTTATTCTACATTTTATGTCTTTCTCACGAAATATTAATTTACTTTGCAGCTGCGCACAATTATCCCCATTCTACAACGTTGGCACAATGCCTGTTTTATTGAAGTGACCAAATATAAAAATCTAGCGAAGCTGCTCAACGCACTGGCCAGCGAATGCATAGGTAGGCTATACACTGAATTTAAAAAGTGCAAATCAGTAGCCTATCGATGTAAATATGCAGCAGTCATAACTTTTGTTTTAGACAACACCCTGAGTTTTGGACATGGGATGAATTTGAAATATGACAGATATGAAATATATTACATGTTATTAGTTCATCAAAGCGGTGCTATAGAGAGATGGACTTAAAATGCGAATTGGATGATTTGACGGAGGTGAACTCGTTTATGCCAATTCGAAATAGGCTATCACACATTTAAAAAAAAGTAAAATAAATAAATAAAGGGAAAAATGTTAAAACAGTGTTAAAAATAACCATTATAGTGCTCTCTTAAGAAGATATCAATTATACTTTATCAATATTAGGATATATATCAAAACCCTGAAATAACACTAACAATAATAAGATAAAGAGTATTTTTATAGCCTATTTATTGTCATCTGTCTGTGTCAGAAATTACCTGTAATTGATTTAGTTGATTAATTGATTTTCAGGGGATTTTAGGATTTTTCCTAATCTTATTAAATATGTATGCTTTCTTTAATGTTAAGTTCTTAAATTTAGTAATTTAAATTACAATAAAATTATGCTATAGGTTCTTACCAATTAAATCAGTATCAAACAAAGGCTTGCAGAGGTGTCAAAGAAGCAGCACCTGAAGTTACTTTTAGATTTATGAGTTGCTCAGAGAGGGCAGTATATGTGTAGGAATTACAATTGCATAATGTAATCATATTAATGTTTTAAACATCATTTTGAATACAGAAAATTTTAAATGACAAAATAAAACGATAACTGGATTATGAAATTAATGTCGCCAGTAGGTGTCAGCAAGTCATTGTGCTAATCATTGAGTCATTTATTTAAGCGATTCGTTCAAAACGCTGATTCATGCAAGAATATATCAATTGGATCTCTATAATCTTTTGGGTCATTGAATCAATCAGTCAACTGATTTGTTCAAAGACTCTGATTCATTCAGGAATGAAACACTGCTCTGTGCACTAGGAGTCAGTCACACAACATTTCTGATATGCATTGGAAGTTTAGTTGGCAGAGAAAATGAAACACCGTTTTGTGTGACATTCATTAATGGGCTACTCAATATTAATGAAATAAACTCAGAATATTGCCTTAAACAAAAGTTATAACTTTAAGAAAAGGAAAAAATAGCATGTTGCCTATACATGTATTATGAAACAGAAGGATTAACTGAATATTTGACATTTGACATGTCTTACACTTCTCTATGAAAACAAAACTCAAAATAGAATATGCCTAATAGATATGCTGTGACTGTAAAGTACACACACACATACATACATGCATACATACATATATACAGTACAGTCCAAAAATTTGAAACCACTAAGATTTTTAATGTTTTTAAAAGAAGTTTCGTCTGCTCACCAAGGCTACATTTATTTAATTAAAAATACAGTAAAAACAGTAATATTGTGAAATATTATTACAATTTAAAATAACTGTTTTCTATTTGAATATATTTCACAAAGTAATTTATTCCTGTGATCAAAGCTGAATTTTCAGCATCATTACTCCAGTCTTCAGTGTCACATGATCCTTCAGAAATCATTCTAATATGCTGATCTGCTGCTCAAGAAACATTTAATGTGTACAATTGTACAAAATATTTGTGTACAATATTTTTTTTTCAGGATTATTTGATGAATAGAAAGTTCAAAAGAACAGTGTTTATCTGAAATCTAATCTTTTGTAACATTATAAATGTCTTTACTGCCTTTACTGCCAAATGCCTTTACTGATTGATTTAATGCATCCTTGCTGAATAAAAGTATTCATTTCTTTAATTTCTTTTCAAAAAAATAAAAATAAAAATTCTTACTGACCCCAAACTTTTGAACGGTAGTGTATAATGCTACAGAAGCTTTGTATTTCAGATAAATGCTGTTCTTTTGAACTTTCTATTCATCAAGGAATCCTGAAAAAAAAGTACACAACTGTTTTCAACATTGAAAATAATCATAAATGTTTATTGAGCAGCAAATCAGCATATTAGAATGATTTCTGAAGGATCATGTGACACTGAAGACTGGAGTAATGATGCTGAAAATTCAGCTTTGCATCACAGGAATAAATTACTTTGTCAAATATATTTAAATAGTACACAGTTATTTTAAATTGTAATAATATTTCACAATATTACTGTTTTTTACTGTATTTTTAATTAAATAAATGTAGCCTTGGTGAGCAGACGAAACTTCTTTTAAAAACATTAAAAATCTTAGTGGTTCCAAACTTTTGGACTGTACTGTATATATATATATATATATATATATATATATATATATATATATATATATTTCATAGCCTATCTATCATTTCAAATCCATCCCATGTTGTGTAAAACAAAAGACATTTTTACACTCAATGTATCAAAGTTGTAGGCTGGGGGTAGTTGTGTGCAGCTGCAAAGTAAATTAATATTTATGAGATAAACTAATATTTCACGTGATGAATTAATGTCTACACAGAATTAAGCCCCGACTCTTCATCAGAACGATTTGTGTCAAGACATTCACTAGTCTGGCTAGAATTCAATAGAAAGAGATTAAATGTAGAATAAACGCGTTAAGAATCTGTACAGCTGTAGAGCATTTCATTTTAAAAATGAAAAACGAAAAAAAGTGCGGTTTTCTCTTTTTTCTGATTTCAATATCAAATCAAAACATGAATGAACGGAAGATACCCTGATTATACACGGACCGGTGTCCTCATAGCTATAGAATGGATTTCTGTGTGCGAGGGGTCAATCAGTGTATCTTCCATTCATTCATGTTTTGATTTGATATTGAAATCAGAAAAATAAAACATTTTTAAAATGAAAACGAAAAAACAAAAAATTGGCTTGATTTTTCTTTTTTCGTTCTGGGGTTGGAAACAAATAAGCAGTTTGAATATTCGATCTCTACATGTGGGCGGGAATGAAACTCTTCTTTACGCTGATTGGCCAACCAGACGTCAAACCGTGTCGTCATCAGTTGTTCATCAGTTCCGCTCAACAAAATAAAAGTCCCTCGCTCTACAGCTGTATGGATTCTTAATGCGTTTATTCTACATTTCACCTCTTTCTCATCAAATAGCCAGACTAGAGAATGGCTTGACATAAATCGTTCTGGTGCAGAGTCATGGCTTAATTATGTGTAGACATTAATTCTTCATGTGAAATATTAGTTTATCTCATATATTAATTTACTTTGCAGCTGCACACCCCAGCCTACAACTTTGATACATTGAGTGTAAAAATGTCTTTTGTTTTAGACAACATGGGATGGATTTGAAATGATAGATAGGTTATGAATATATATGAGCAATATCACACTCGTAGCCGTGCGATATGGCTGTATATCAGTCCGTAGGCACGAGGCCGCAGGCCGAGTGCCGTAGGTAATCACAGCGTGCTGATATACAGCCATATCGCACGGCTACGAGTGTGATATTGCGTTTATACAACAGTTCGACGGCACGAGTGTGTAAATAAATAAGAACAACAACGGAGTGTCTTTAAAACCCTCTTTTGTGCAGCACTACTTCCTTCCGCCACGGATTCAAATCTCAATTTGTCAGTTGGACCGAGCCTCCGTTACAAATTCTAAAACGTCACTTTAGAACTAGTAACGAAGGAACGTTGAGTCGCTTCATTGAAACACATTGAATTTTGTACAGTATTAGAGAGAGCGAGAGAGAGAGAGAGAGAGAGAGAGAGAGAGAGTATGCTATTACCTGTGTCTGGTATATTGCATTACATTCATTCTTCAAGTCGATGTCCATAATATTATATCCTTTATACAAGTCCGTTTGAATGTCCGCTGAGGAAAGCGATCTTTTTTACAGTTTGGGAATTTTCCATAACATCCATTACACCACAGCGCTAAAACAACTTCCTTTTGCAAAAGTTCCTTTCTACGGTGACCGGGAGGGGACATGGTCGGTTCACTTAGTTTTGTCGTGGCCACGACATATAAACTCGTGGGAACGTGATAATATGTCGTGGCCACAAGATATTAATTCGTGGGAACGTGATAATAAGTCGCGGCCACGAGATTGTTTTGTCGAGGTAACGACATCCTTATGTCGTGGCCACGACTTCATTATGTTGAGGGAACGACATCTATTTCTCGTGGCCAGGAGTTACATGTGTAAACAACGCGCGCTACCATAGCAACCTGGAATTAAGAATGATAAAATAAGTGCGGAATTAAGAAATTATTATTATTTGAATGCTGTCCATATAGTCAACATCGCGCGCAATGTAAGCTATAATATTGCGCGAGATGTTGCCACTATAGCATTCAAATGAAGTTTGTTATTATCAATTTGATAACAAACTTTATTTAATGATAATGAACATTTATCCATCCCATCTCACAGTCTTCTGATCGTGTCTTTATAATAATAATAATAATAATAATAATAATTATTATTATTATTATTATTATTATTATTATTATTATTAATATGCCTATTAAACCTAAATAAAATGATGAACAAAATTAAGTTTTTGTCTAGGCTATATCAGTGAATGGATTTTATTTTTTTTTTAGCTTAAATATTCTTTTAACAACCAATTAATAATAATAAATTATTCGAACTTCATTCAAATGCTGTCATGGGCACGAGGGTCTACAAATGATAACAGACGCTCATTTATCCTATATTCACGGCTACAATACAGTCATAAAGTCACATTTTATTGGCATGATCTGGCATTTAAAGTATTTACAAAATATAGCTAACAACATAATGTAGGCCTACAGAAAGGATACACGAAAAGGGGAAAATAAAGCAAACAGGGCTACATAACAATGAATAAAAAACATTTAACTGATAATGATAGCCTAATAATAATAATAAATGATGTAAAAATATGAAATAAAAAAATTAACAATAAGTGAATGGATTTAAAAGACTGTTGGATGTGATAAAAATATACACGGCATATTCTAATATTTATTGATAAACTTCATTAGAATTCTGCTGTAGGCATCGCACACAACACAATAGGCATGTTAATAATAACTTATTAATTCCGCGCTTTTTCTTAATTCAAAATAAATAGTATTATAATCTTATCCATTTTTGATAGTTCAGGTTGCTATGGTAGCGTGCGTTGTTTACACATGTAACTCGTGGCCACGAGAAATAGATGTCGTTCCCTCAACATAATGAAGTCGTGGCCACGAGAAAAATATCTCGTTGCCTCACCATATGATCTCGAGGCCACGACTTTACATCGCGTGGCCACGACATAAGGATGTCGTTACCTCGACAAAACGATCTCGTGGCCACGACTTATTATCACGTTCCCACGAAATAATATCTTGTAGCCACGACATATTATCACGTTCCCACGAGTTTATATGTCGTGGCCACGACAAAACTAAGTGAACCGAACATGTCCCCTCCCGGTCACCGTACCTTTCAATTTAAAAGTCTCTTGTGCTTCACTGACTCATTCTCCTGTAAAGTGTTGCCGCCATCTAATGGCTTATTAATGTAATGTTCACTCAATCCATATTACTTAATGGACATATTTATATAAAATCATATTTATTAACAATAATATTTAGAACAACAAATAAGCACAATTGTACAGTTCAGTCAAACATAAAGCACTAGTAAAAAATTAAGTCACCATTTACACTTGTATGTGGGTTTTACAAATATTTAACGAATGAAAAGGGTTTTAAAGAGCTTGTGACAAAACCTCCTAACTCCATTGGATCCTCAAACTGTCAATCAAGCCTCATTAATCTGCCTCACCTCCTGAATAAAGTGCGCACGCAGTTTGGACATCTCCTCTGTGCAATGCAAAGGTAAATAAAGATCTGATGTTTGAAAAAAAAAATTGTAAAGCGTTTTCTTTACTCATATGTTTATAAAGTTTAATGTTTTACGTATTTGAAGAGCAGAGAAGAGTCTGATATGTCCCGTCTAGTTGTAGCCAATGTGCTATATAAGGATGTAACGTAACGTTTATTATTATCAAATTTAATATAGCACAATTCGACTTGCTCTGGAACAAATAACGTTAATAGATTAATAATAGATTCAGAAGCACTGAACGGCCGCATCTCCGAAAACGTCAAAACAAATTGTAAAATAGGCGCTGTTATTAAATATGAGTCACATATTTCAGGTCTAAACCTGAAATATCTTTTATTTTTAACCACTTCCCTTTTTTATGTGCTTCTAATATGTAAAGCTGCTTTGAAACAATTACCAATTGTAAAAGCGCTATATAAATAAATTTGACTTGACTTGACTTGACTTGACTAAACAACTACATTCTCGCCTTAAAAACTATTAAAACTACAGTTTGTGGTACAAATAGTAGTATTTGTAAAAATTACGGTTGATTTGATCGGCCGCCATGACGGTCACTTCAAGCGGAGTGATACAAATGGTGAAAAGGCAGTAGGAGTGCTGTTATCACTGAAATATCGCATGGCTATCAGCCAATCAGATTCGAGAACCAGACAGAACTGTTGTATAAATATATATATATATATATATATATATATATATATATATATATATATATATATATATATATATATATATATATATATATATTTTACGGTCGCAGCATATCTATTAGGCCTATTCTATTTTGAGTTTCTTTTTCATAGAAAAGTGTAAGACATGTCAAATGTCAAATATTCAGTTATCCTTCTGTTTCTTATATGTATTTAATAGGCAACATGCTATTTTTTTTCCTCTTCTTAAAGTTATAACTTTTGTTTAAGGCAATATTCTGAGTTTATTTCATTATTATTGAGTATTAATGAATGTCACACAAAACAGTGTTTTATTTTCTCTGCCAACTAAACTTCCAACACATATCAGAACCGTTGTGCGACTGACTTCTAGCGCACTGTGCAGTGTTTCATTCCTGAATGAATCAGAGTCTTTGAACAAATCAGTTGACTGAATGATTCAATGGCCCAAAAGATTATAGAGATCCAATGGTATATTCTTGAATGAATCAGCGTTTTGAACGAATCGCTTAACACTAGCACTACCGGAATTCTATAACTACTAGAACTGCCAATAGTGGTCATTTTGACTGTTCATACCAGACAGCAGTGAATGTCATTTTTGTCATGTTATATTTACTTCAAAGCTTCTATGGTCATGTTTTACGAAAAATGTGGGGTAATTTAAGCATACATAATATAATATGTTCGTGATATTATTGTGTAAGAGCTACTAGACCTCCCACAAAAGTGCATGCCGCAATTTGCTTTCCGCAATTTGCATCCGGCAAGCTGGAGATCAAAGTTTTTCACCGCAGTTAAAATGTTGTTTTTGAAAGTCAAAATGTCAACAAATATAAAATGAAGCAGAATATTTCGTTAGATAAAAACATATTGTGAATTTTGGAAATGATTACATCTGTCTTTATTCAATACATTTTGACTTTTGGAGTTTACAATGCTTTAGCATTATCGGAAATGTTTGGACCACTTGAATCGGAAACAATTTTATTCAGCCTCTAATGAAATCTAGAATGAATAAATAGTTCTGTTATATTAGGACAGATAATAAACATCATAACAGACCAAGAGACATCGCTCTCTGCTCCTCCATCAGACTCTGCATCATCAATGTTCTCAAGCAAGGATAAAACCTCAGTGACAGTCATTTTCTTTCTTGTTGCCATTTTGATGGTAAAGCTAAGTTTTAGCTTAGCAAAAGCATACAAAACTGCCAGAGAAAGGTTGCTAGGCAACAGCTACGCACATCTTTAACGGCGGGAAAAAGCGCTGAGGAGATACAACGCCTGTAATATGTGCGGTCAAATTGACCGCTATGGCCATTCAAGGTAGAAATACTCAGAACTCTTTTGTGTTTTGTAATTTTAATAAAATAACAATGTTAAAATAAAATTTACATTAATTTAAGAAAAGTCATGGAACTGTAGTTATATGGGTTTTATTTCAACAAAGTTATTACATTGCAAATCTTTAAAACGGTCAAAATGACTGCCTTGGTAGTTCTAGTGTTAAATAAATGACTCAATCATTAACACAATGACTTGCTGACACCTACTGGTGACATTCATTTCATAATCCAATTATTGTTTCATTTTGTCATTTTTTTTTTTTTAATTCAAAATGATGTTTAAAACATTAATGGCATTACATTATGCAACTGTAATGCAACTGTATGCATTATGCAACATTTACTGCCCTGTCTAAAACAAAAATTATGGCTGCTGCATATTTACATCAGCTACTGATTTGCACTTTTAAATTCAATGTATGCCTAGATTTTTATAGTTGGTCACTTCAATAAAACAGACATTGTGCCAACGTTGTAGAATGGGGGTAATTGTGAAAAGCTGCAAAGTAAATAAATATTTCATGAGAAAGAGATAAAATGTAGAATAAACGCGTTAAGAATCCGTTCAGCTGTAGAGGGACTTTTATTCTGTTAAGCTGAACCGATGAACAACTGATGACGACATGGTTCCCTTTCAGTCGGTCACGTTCGACGTACAGCAGTAGTGACCGACGAATTGGGATATCGCTAGAGAGCCCTATCAGCTTCGAGTGAACTAAAACAAGCCAATGCAATTGGATGCAAGATGCAAGTCTTTCGCTTCGGAGCCAACCTGTGTGTTCCTGTGTGTTCACTGAGAGTGACTTCTCAAGCCTTTGAAGAGCTTTCGTTCTACAGTGCTGGCATTATGGCACCGTACAGCGAGGCTGCAAGCTTTCCCAGAGTGAGCTTTCCGAGCTGTTATACAGCTCTTAACTGCTGTTTTCACAACATTATTTGCCCCGTTTGGTTTGCGATTTGGGCCGGTTCCTCTGTGTATGTGACTCAGGGAGTGAAAAGTGTACCTGCAGTCACATCACGGCTGTTCCCCGTGTGCTCTGGCACAAAGAACAAAAGCTTCTAAAAGAGCTTCACAGACAGACACTGCGTCTTTTTCAAGACGTCATTCTGTCTGTGCGTTTCTGGAGGCGGTTGTTTCCTATCCTCACTGACGGCCACAATCACTTTCTCTCATGTCTGCTTAGCGTGCTGAGACTGTGTTTGTGGGTGGTTCATATTCTCTTATGAGAATATGAACATGTTGGCGCGTTGTTTGTCTCGCCTTTCTCGTAAGGGCTTGAGCGCTCAGCACGCCGTGTGCCGTTTAGCTGCCGGCTGACAGTGCGCGTTGCCATGGCAACCCAGCGCGTTGTCTGGCGCTTTAGATACACGGTTGAGACTCGAGTACCTTTAATGAGGTGGAGTCCCCTTACTTATTCCCCGATCTAGTCTATTTTTCTGAATCAGAAAAATACTACTTTGGTTAATAAGCCTGGGTGACCAGAGGATCACAGTGGGGCAATACCCGCCGAGCCATTCTCCGTGGGCCCCCCACTCCTCTAGTGCATCACAAACATGTTGTGACTATGTTCGTGGGTGGTTCATGTTTAGTACAACATGGCCACGTCGGCGCCCACGTTCACTGTCCAACATGGCTGGTAGCTTCTGCATTGATTGCTGGTCCTTCTCATGGGGGACCTAGCATCTTAGTCAGGGCTCCAGCAAAGGATCAGATGTCGACTGCTACATTGGAGAGAGTATTGTTGGGCTCTGAACATGAATATGAGGCTGAGTGTCCCACGGTTGTGATGTGCTCGTGCTGAATCAGATTCAGACTTGACAACCATGCTTTCCCGGGCCCCCGGGGGAGTCGTGCGACGCGTACTCGCCTTGTCCCGCCCGTCAAATATGGAATGCTAAAAGGGCCATAATCTGCATTACAAGTTTTTTCTCTCTCACTACCCTCTAGGGTGGGGTGGCTGTGCTACGGGCACACCACCTCTGCCCTGCATGGGTCTTGGCCACCGGCAAGTCTCTGGTAGGCCAAAGCACTCATTGCATGTGGGTAGTTCTGAGTCGGGGTCGAGCTACGCATGATGCAAGTCATAGCGCAGGCCCCTGGCCAGACAATGTCCACCATGGTGGTCCGGAAACACCCCTGGCTAGTCTTGCTGGGATGTGTCGTCGTCAAAGTACGCTTTCTCGATGCGCTTATCTAACAAGCTGGCCTAAAACCCAGCCCGCTCAGCCCGAAGTCAACCCAGTTGGCTAGCGGGAAGTGGTCCTGGAGATATGGTGACCTGGAGCTGAGGTAAACAGTTCTTTCGGGAGACGATGCCCGCATCGCTCAAGGAGGAGGGCCAGGTGGAGAATTTTGGTCTGTTCCGCCGCTGGCTCTCCGGAGTCCAGCGGTACCCACGAAATAGAACTGTTATCTGATCCTCCAGGTCCCAAGAGGGTGTTGCTGGCAGTGTGCAAGGCCCTGCCTCGCCACTCTCAGCCCCCTCTCACTTCACCAGCAGGTTCCAGTGTGGTGGTTCAGGCCGCACCCCACTCCCTTTCAAACTGCTGCCTAGCAGATCTGACCACACTCTGGGCCGCAACCATGCCATCCGAGTCAGGGCCCCGTACTCTGCTTGCGGCTGTCAGCGTGCGAGGCCCCGCCTTGCTATGCGCAGCCCCCTCTCACATCGCCAGCAGGTGCCAGTGTGATGGCGCAGGCTGCACCCGTGTGCCGTCTTCCATACGCACTGCTACCTCACAGAGTCTGATCACACTCCGGGCCGCTACCATGCCGTCCGAGTCGGGTCCCCGTACTCTGCTTCGCTGCCCCACCCCTGGTACATCTGTGGTGTGTTTGGTCCCGCTGGCTCGGTGTCTGGAAGCCTGGATAGCACTCCCCAGCCCATCCCGCTGGGTCATTTGTACTATCAGACTCGGCTATGCGATTCAGTTCGCCCGGCGTCCCCCGGTTTTCAGGGGTGTCCACTACACTCAGGTGTCACTGGTCAATGCTCCTGTTCTCCGGGCGGAGATTGCTGTGCTCCTGGTGAAGGATGCAATTGAGCCGGTCCCTCCCTCGGATCAAACTTAGACGAGGGGGGAGGCATAGACCCGGGGGTGGGAAACCTGTGGTTGGGATTCTGGAACTGCCATGGCTGCCCCACGGACCTGACCCGCCCTCGACCCACGGACCTGAAAGCACTCGACCCACTGTAAGAGGCAAAGAGCTGGTCTGAGGACCTAAAGCTTTGTGTCTGGTCAACGTACACTATATTGCCAAAAGTTTTGGGATGCCTGCCTTTACGTGCACATGAACTTTAATGACATCCCATTCTTAATCCATAGGGTTTAATATGAGGTTGGCCCAACCTTTGCAGCTATAACAGCCTCAACTCTACTGGGAATTCTTTCCACAAGGTTTAGTAGTGTGTTTATGGGAATTTTTGACCATTCTTCTAGAAGCGGATTTGTGAGGTCAGGCAATTATGTTGGACGAGAAGGCATGGCTTGCAGTCTCTGCTCTAATTCATTCCAAAGGATGAGGTCAGAACTCTGTGCAGGCCAGTCAAGTTCCTCCACACCAAACTCACTCATCCATGTCTTTATGGACCTTGCTTTGTGCACTGATGCACAGTCATGTTGGAACAGGAAGGGGCCATCCCCAAACTGTTTACAGAAAGTTGGGAGCATGAAGCATTAAGAGTTCCTTTCACTGGAACTAAGGGGCCAAGCTCAACCCCTGGAAAATAACCCCACACCATGGTTCCCCCTCCACCAAACTTTACACTTGGCACAATGCAGTTAGGCAAGTACCGTTCTCCTGGCAACCGCCAAACCTAGACTTGTCCATCGGATTGCCAGACAGAGAAGCGTGATTCGTCACTCCAGAGAACACGTCTCCACTGCTCTAGAGTCCAGTGGCGGTGTGCTTTACACACTGCATCTGACGCTTTGAACTTGGGCTTAGTAGTGAGGAAATTTCACAAATAGACTTGTTGCAATCTATCACGGTACCACGTTTGAATTCACTGAGCTCATGAGATTGACCCATTCTTTCATAAATGTTTGTAGAAGCAGTCTGCATGCCAAGGTGCTTGATTTTATACACATGTAGTCATGAAAGTGACTGGAACACCTGAAATCAATGCTTTGGAGGAGTGTCCTAATACTTTTGGCAATATAGTGTACACTTGTAATGCACGGATGGGACAAAGCAAAGCTAGGGCTGGGTCTGCCTCCTCCGGGGGCAGCACTTGCAGGTTCACCACCTAGTCCTTGAAATGAGTAGTAGTAACTTTGGGGACATAGCCAGGTCGGGGTCTCAGTACCACATGGGCATCACCCGACCCAAACACTCGAATGAAAATGCCTACAGGCCCCCTACCCTTTTGATTGAGGCCAATGCAACCAGAAGAAAATGTTTTTTAGATCTACTGACTGCAATGGCTTGAATGGAACATTCTGAAGTGCTCTAACCACCAGAGTGAGGTCCCAAGAGGGTATGGAGGGAGGTTGAGGAGGATTTAACCATCTCGCCCCCCTAAGGATCCTGACAACCAGGTCATGCTTCATGATGTGTTAAGTATCTCTTGGGGTAAGTCACCTAGAGCTTCTGCATCCTGTCCAGGGGCCACACATGGAGTTTCCAGTAGAGCCCCGCTTTTCTGCCCAAGCCCGACAGGCCCTGACTTAGCATTGTCTTTGCGATTGACTGGTAGATCGCGATCGACCTATTAGGCACCCCTGATCTAATTGATCGTACATAGAAGTAAAAAGAATAATCATTTTGTTGAACTGGTAGTACAAAACATACTCACCTTGAACTGTGCTATTTTTTTGTTTGTTTGTTTTATTTTTTTCTCCTCTGGAATTCCCTTGGATCACTCGTTGGGTTTTTCCCATAGAACTGACACTGAACTAAAATAGTGAGTGAACATTGAAACTAATTTCTGAACATTTTTTTCTTTTTAACTTCAGAGACTGATTTTGAACTGTGAAATCTATTCTTGATTCTTATATACTGATTTTAAAATCTAAATTCCTAAATTGAACTGAAGTGTTGATTGTGAAGTGAATTATTGTTTATTGTTGCTTTTATTTGGGTTATTCATATTATTTTATTTATTCATTATTATTTAGTTTGTGTTATCAATTCTATGTGTGGTGGGGTGGTACAATTTTGAGACACAGGCCCAAGTTTTTGTTCACTAGTAAGAAAGTCTGACTAGGATTAACCCCAGGGAAAATATTCAAACCACTCAAAAATAGAGTAATAAAGCACACAGGTTCAGTTCCCTCATAGAATTAGGCAAGAGACATGAGTAAAGTATAAAAAAATACAAATGTTTATTAATACAAGAATGGTTTAAAATAATGAACACTGAAAATCACCTTATCGATCGCTTTATATAATGAACAGATTGCATTTTGGCTTTTATTCACATATAAACATTCATCAGCAAACATAAACAGAAGCTCAAGAACAAGAACAAACCTCTTGCAGAAGAGGTATAAAGCGATCACGTCTCTTCAGAAAATTTAGGACTAAACCACTTAGTTCCTAATATCGATTATTTTTACAATCTCTTTATGAATTTTTTGAGTCAGTTGCATAGCTGTCAATGGAAGAACAGAAAGCTGTCAGATTTAATCAAAAATACCTTCATTTGTGTTCCGAAGATGAACAAAAGTCTTACAGGTGTGGAACGACATGAAGGTGAGTAATTAATGAAAGAATTTTCATTTTAGAGTGAACTATCCCTTTAATGTTATAATGACAAAGTGACAAATAACAGTAGTCCCTAAACCCCCCTCTTTGCAATGGAACACACCTTGTTGTGAAAACAAGTTGTGAAGACTAACCAGGGAGGTCTTAAAAAATTTCCAAGTCTTTGTCACACAGCAAAACAGGAAGAGCTGATAATAGTAGTACGCCGTTAGTTGACATCATGCAGTTACTGTGAACATGAAAAATCACAAGGACAATCACAACATACATATGTAATGTAAATTTTGCTAAATGTGACACACTACCTACCTGTCTGTCAAGGACTTTCAAAAGATTAGCCAGGGTGTCTGCGGCAGTCTTGGATGCTTTTTGCTGGAAAATGGTCATCAAATGAGGTAGGACCAGTTGTGCATAGAATTTGTGGGGCAAGTTCTCATTTGTAACACGTTGGTAATCTGCAAACAGCTCAATAAGATGAGCTAATTTTGTAAAACTAACCCTCATCACATGATATATTAAGCAAGAGACACAGTATAACTGATGGTAAATTTTATTACTATTTACCACAGATGTTATACGGAGTGCAGGCCAGAGATGGAGAAACTCTTTCACTGATGGGCTGCTGTTTACAATGACCTGCTGTTGTAGAAAAAAAATGTTTTCTCCATTTTCTTGCGGATGAGACTAGTATTTTTTTCTTCTCTCTCTTTTTTTGTCTTCTCTACTTCTAGAGCAATTTCATCGTATTGTTTCAAGGGATACTTCATCCTCTCCTTGAGGAAAGTTAGGGCAAATATTTGACCTCAGAATACCTTGGTTTCTTAATTTTGGAATGTAATGGTTCATTCTCAGGATGGCCTTGGCTTCTTTTCCCGACATTGACATCAATTTTTCCCCATTTTTGTTTCTCAAGTTGCTCATCTTAACCTTTAGGCTGGTTTTCCACCCATTCTGACCAGTGTCAGACCCTGGCTCTTTTATACAGAGTTGCTTTATAACAATGGTGTCTGTTAACTTTCCAATTTGTCTGTCATCTGTGTATGCCTTGAAATAGTTAAGTTATGTTTCCCAGAAATGTCATGCTTTTGGTCTCTGGTCAACTTCAGACTCTTTCCAGTCTTCTCAAAGTCAGCATTTCCCTGTCTGAGCCTCAGCTCGACATCACAAGAAAAACAGTGAAATTTGAAAATCACCAAGTGGCCATGTGGTTTGACACATCTGACAGAATGTCCATAGATGTACTGGAGCTGATTCTAGTGGCAAGATATGAACAACTGCCTTTTGAGGCAATTCGGAAATGTCATCCAAGAAAGTTAGATGCATCTAAATCAGGTTCTTCATATTGTAAACAGAACCCATGATCTATTAGAAGTTGGTCTATTAGAATTTGAATCAGTGCACTTACAGAGGCTGGCTGTGCACTAAGTTTCAATTTCCTTGCACAGCAGCTTCAACAGCACGTAGCATCACTACACAAGACATTGTGCTTGCTGATGTGCTGTGGAAAGATGAAGCAACATTACAAATATTAACATCACAAAATAACAGAAAAGCACAGCTTCAAAATAATTCTGAAATGTTTATTTTAATTAGATAACAATTATGTAATACAATATAGATAAAAGAGGAGGTAAAAAGAATCTCTGTCTAAATTTAATGAACACACCAACACACACGACTTGTGGCTTCCACTCCGTTCACTCTCCACTGTTCCACTCGTTTACTCAAGATTCTCATATAAACTTCTTTACAGGTAACAGCGCCCTCTAGTGACCAATACTGGAAACAACCCCAGTAGTCCTGATACATGACAAGAATGGAAAGATGTGAATTTAATAGATACATAGGAAATAGATAGTCTGGGTAAACCCAGCCTGATCTGCCGGCGATTTGATTTCGCCCGGCAACTCAGTCTGGAAACCCGTACATTCAATTCTGCTGCATCTCTTACATTTTTGCGGGAACCAATCACAGACTGGCTTAGCCACCTTGCTCGCTATTGGCGGGTATAACACGATGACGATAGAGAAGCGACGGCAAGCAGTTTTCAAACTCATACGATCTACCCGTCACTCCAATATAACAATGCACAATCACAGTGACGCCGATTGTGTTAAGCATTTACCTTATTTACCTTGAGAGAAATGTAACGTTAGCAGAGCGTTGATCCGACTGTCACTTCATAGGAAGATTACAAACAGCGATTGATGACACACGACGATTCTCTGCTGTTATTTTTGTGGTTTGCTTCACGGTGTGAGTACAAAACTCTTTTACTTCGATGCCCCTTGATGGTAGACAATATTTTTATTATTTGCTCTATATGTTTCGTCTCCTGCTTCTTGAATCTCGCGCCGCCTGAGCTGACTGGAATTCTTTTGGTTGTCATGACAATGACGTAGTTTAGGGCGGCTATATTCCGCGTTCATTTACACTGAACCAGAACAGTATCAGAGTCGCCTTTTAACCTCTCGACGATGCTAAATGACTTATTTAGTTTAGCAAACAAATCGCTCGACTGGGTGTAAATACGATCACTTTCATGTTTTTGGCACAACCTGCAAAAATCGCGCGATGCCATTGCTGCTTCTGCAAACCGCGGATCAATGCTACAAACTAAACCTGCGTCTCAATCAGTTCCCTAGTTCCCTAGGTCGTGAATCAGTATATCATGCAAGTGAATGTGGTTGATTCCCTGATCAGTGCCCTGACTACTGAACTAGGGAGCTGATTGAGACACACGGTAAACCTGTCTGGAGTTTTCGCATCGCTCTGCAAAGTACGTCACCCAGATCGTTGATCTGATTGGTTGAAGGACTATCCAATTGCGTGACTAATGCTCGTTGATCACGCCTCTTGTGCAGTAGGAAATACATAGCAAACTCCCCAGACCAATGTTCAATTTTAAATTGAGCTTGGTCTGGTGATAGCCAGACTAGGAAATAGATACATTTAACAAAAAATTGCAAGTGATACAGAGTTCAGCAAAAGAAGCAACTGGCAAAAAGAAAGCAGGTAATAAGGAAAAAGTAGTTCCTTGGTGGAATGAGGAATGTAGTGAGGCAGTTTCAATGAGAAATAAAGCTAAGAAGTTTTAATTTTATTGATTTAATAAACTATAATGTGAGGTGTGTTGTAAGAATAGCAAAGATAAAATATTGGAGGGAAATGAATGATATATTGGCCTGATTAGGAAAATGAGTGGGATTCAGCGATACAGTATACCAGCTCTAACAAATAAAGATAAATTAGCAGTTACAGATGGGGAAAAAGCAAAATTATAACCATAAACATTCAAGAAGGTGTGCAGTAATGACAATATGTCTGAGGAAATGAGAAGATACAGTAAACTATGTTAGAGAAAAATCTTAGAAAACTGAGGGCATGGGTGGTAATAGAGGCAGAGTTCACATTGTATGAAATTAAATGAGCACTATCGAGGGTGAAAAAAATTTAAATTTTGTTGAGATATAAAAAAAAAAAAAAAAATCGAGTGGAAACACAGGACTATAGTGCTGATTGCTATATGCCAAGGAAAAACCAGACCCATCCAAGCAGTTAAAGGTTGTTGTAGCCGAATGGCCACCTGGGATTTCTAAGAAGACCCACTGAAGCAATGGATGAAGAAACAATCCAAAATGTATTAATCAACTTTAAGGGCATGCCACCAACAATCAACAAGTTGCCAGCACTACCTACATCAGACAGGAGGGGGCACTCATGCTCTACCTTTTTATGCGCTCTACATACTTGTATATGTTTCTAAACTTTAAGTACACTACATAGGCTAATATCACTGACCTCTAATTTGTGTAAACTTATGGAGAGAATGGTAATGTCGAGTTTAGTGCATTTTATTGATAAAAAAAGGGTTATTTTCCCAATACCAGTAGTTTTAGGAAGGGGTGAAGTACTGTGGATTCTGGAGGCAGCGATATTAAAAATGCTCAAATTAATAAAGAGGTAGTAGTTGGAGTGTTTTTTTTTTGATATAGAGAAGGCTTATGATATGTTGTGGCTTATGATATTGTACACAGATTTTGGTGCCTTACTGAAAAGGGAAAGAAACTAAATATATGTAGTGAAAACAGGGTCGAAAACTGTGCAAATGGGTGGGTTCTCTGTAAACTCTTAAAACTGCTAGAACTCAGTAGCAGCAGCTGTTTGATTGAATGCATGCTAGAGGCTCTGTCCTACAAAGGCAAAAGGCAGTAACTTAATTTATGGTCAAAAATTAGTTATTGATATTTTTGGTACATTCTTGTCTTAACAGCAACTTCCAAAAGCCCAGGATAAACCAAGGCAGAACACTATAACACCAGTGCTCAAACTGAATTAGGTTACTCTGCTATTGTTTAGCCATTGTTTCGAAGTTACTGTGCCGGCCTGGAGTTATGGTATTCTGCGTTTGTTTTACTGTCCATTATAGTTTGCTGCGTTTAAATTATGGTGTAGCCTGTGTAATACATCTGTCACTGAAGCTCTTCTGACACACATGATACCTGAATAAAAGTGTAGGTAATTTTTTTTTTTTTTTTTTTACTAATAGAGTTTAAGAACAGCCCCTTGCTCTTGAAGGAAAATGATGGTTGAGATACCTTTGAAACGCAGACATCAACATCAAGGTCAAGGTAAGAAACTGTGTAACACAAAAGAAGCATTAGACAAACAAAATAGATTGATCAACAGTCTACTTCATTTAGCTAGCTAGCAGCCTATAGCATAAATAGGCTAGTCAGCTACCCAATGAATAGCTGCCAAAACTGCTCCATATTACAAAGCAATTGTACATAATCCAAAATAATTACCATGATCACTAGATTTTATACAGGTGTTACCATAATGATTTTGTTAATGGTGATCAGCAGCCAAATATTGATAAGTTACTACCATTTGCACTGTGACTTCTCACTTTTTGCAGACAATACAAAGGCAGAGTACAGTAACTTCAAAATAGTGGTCAAAAGTCAAGTTTTAGCTTAAGTATAGACTGAATACGTAAAATGCATATGCATGACGGTTTTCACAGTCTGTCATTTTTGTTGTTTACATAGAGACATCTTTGAAACTTGCTTTCAAAAATTTCAGGCCCCCAAAATGCTATTGTTGTGTAAATGAATGACCAAAATGCATAAAGAGTTTTCCATTTGTAGTTGAAAATGGTGTTGTGTAAATGGCCCCTTAGTAATACTTACTTAACAAACCTTGCTATTTTAAAGAAACAGCTAGTAAATGTAATTAACATTCAAATAAATTCACAAGAACAAGTATATTGTTTGCACATGTTTATTTACATTAATGGCAAAATAACTTAAATAATAAGAGCACAAGATATAGATCTGGAACTTCTTTAAGTCTGTCTAAATCATTTAGTAACTGCAATGTCTTCTGGTCCATATCCTTTCCTTAGAAAGGTGTGCTAGACACTGATTATTGTAACATAAAAATACTATACTTATATATTTTGCTATTGTATTGTGGATACTTTTATAAACTTTCATACACATAAAGGCAAATGTTGGATCACAATAATTAGTATAATAATTTTTCCACAAATCCCTTCACTCAATTGGGATGTTTTATTCTGGACAGCAACAGAAGTGACTGTAACATCGAGTGTATTTTGCATTATTAAACACGTATTTATACCGACTTCATCAGGCTCCGAAAATTCTACAAAAAGAACACAAAGAATGGCCTTCTCAGCTGCCATAGTTGCAACTCTTGCGTCATCAAAACGGTGAGTTCAACGCACCACCGTTTCCATTTAAAAAACATTTTGCGATTGTGATGAGCAGGGCGGGTAAGAGCCGTGAGGGAACGGCGCGAGGCCGGTGACACAAGTGATAATGAGTTTCACTTGGGAGGCGCACCGGCCTTGAGTCCCTCACGGAGGAGCTCCGGAAGCATAAAAGGAGGAGCGACGACGGTGAAGGACGCCGGCATTACTTTCGTTTTGTTCTTTGTTTATTTTATATTAAAGTTTATTTGAATGTTCGCCCGTTCCCGCCTCCTTCTTCCCGTATTTACGAACTACGTTACAGTGATGTTTTGTCAGGGCTGAATGCAGCCCTAGTGTAAAATACGTCTTTTGGACATTGGTAAATGATTAACTTGTTGATCAACTTTTTGATCCCCAAGTGGGGTAGAGTTTCAGAGAGCAAAGAACAAAAAAGTTATTAGTGAAGTGAGCTCAAAATTCTTTTGGTTGTTTTCCTTCAGTTGTGTGCGAGGTCAAGGCAAGTGTTGATGTTGTTCTTTATTTTCAGTGTCCTTTCCATTTGCATTTTATTGACTTGAATGTAAATGTAACTCATACAGTATTATATGAAATTTCTGTAACATGTAACTGACCTAACGTAGCTTTAGAGAGAGTAGAGCTTGTGCTTCAGCGTGTGATATACGATATAGACAGTAATGTCTTTGAGTAATGTTTGTTTGGGCTTCTCAGCATGTCTTTGAGAGGATATTATATATGAAACTAGTGAGAGCTTCATGTGCTGATGGTGAAAAAGTGAATTGGATGACAGGTTACACTGGCTTTAAGACAGCCCAGGCAATGCTTCAAACCACTGTCAAACTACTAACATCGAATGACAGTTTCATTTTAATACTGATTTCATTTCATTTAAAATACTTATAATTAAATGGAAGCTGTACAGGATCTAGCACTATTTTTCCTGCACTTGTTTTTATTTTATTTATTTATATTATTGTTTTTGTTTATTTATTTATTCTATATTTGGTTATTGTGAGCAGCATTAAAGGGCATCACCCTGGTGTTGTTCTAATGCGTCATGTCCTTTTTTCTTTTTCGGTCCACAAAAGGATCATTTTTGGCAGTGAACAGAGACCAGCCCCACATAGCACACGTACGTCTGCAAGACGTCTGTTAAAGATCACTTCATCTGGAAAGCATATGCTGTTTACAAACATCTAATAGACGTCTTTAAGATGTCAGTTTTACATTCTAAATCATAAACATCTTAAAGACATCTTCTAAACGTCTATTTGACATCTGACAGGAAACGTCCTATAGATGTATTCCAGATGAGCAAACACCCTAAATAATACGTCTTCCAGACATAAACACACACATCAAATAGACGTCTCCGAGATGTACGTGTGCTATCAGGGGCATGAAGCTTTTAAAAAAAGACAAGAAAGCATCACAGAAAACATATAATTTCCAAGTGTTCTGGGTTTATGATAGGGTTTGGCGAAAACAAACCAAAATTTAATGTGTTATTTAATGAAAATCCTGATCTTGGTTTCTGATGGCTGCTCCTGCCAGTTTTCTTGATTTCAAAAGGATGGATCAGAGTGGAAATGACCAGACTGATTTCTTCCAGTACCCGACAGTAAAAACTCCTTTAAAATAAAAATGAAATCAAAGCAATATAACTTGTGTAGTACAGCGCCAACATTTACACAACCATTCAGAAAAGGCAATGACAGGCAATAACAGTTGCTGTTGCAAAATTTCAAATGTCTTCAACATCGTTTCATTGTATTTAAACCAAAATTGTTTTAATTTCAGTGAAAATACAAACACCAACTCTGAGCTTGGTTCCCATAAAATTATATTTACTTTCTTATTCCTTTGCAGATAAACTCACACTAATGCTGAAGCCACCAACTGAGAGAGAAATATTTGTCAATAATAAAGCTTGGAATCTGTTGTTTCTGGAGATGAACTAGAGACAGTGGTCGTTTCTCAAAACCAAGTTCGCAAACTTCGGACTTGCGTCCTTGGTAGATGGGACTTGGCAAGTTCGACTCAGGAGAAGGAACTCCCGTGAACGGGAGAACACAAGTCCAGTGATTCTGCAAATGGCACATCAGCGTACTTGATAACGTCACTCATCTCGCTCTGGCTTCTCTGGTTATCTCTTTATGTATGTTTTAGTCAAATAAAACGAAATTTGTTATAAAACACCACTCTGCCTCTTTTCGTTTTATTTAAAAAACAAACAAAAACATATTAATAGTCTCAGGCAACGAGTGATTGATTATCTGCAATGTTTTAATGATCAATAATAGCCATTATAAAAGGTTAGAATATACAATAAGAAATAAAGCAAACTCAGTCAAGCGTACAAAATCAGCACTTTAGTAGGATACAAAAGTTAAATAGCCATATATAAAGTTATGAAACGTCACGTTGCCCTCAGCCAAAACGGAGCCAGCGGCAAACGTCAGAAGGACTAGCCGAGGTAAGGCTGCTCTCGGCTGGGTACATGAGCGCTGAGCGTCCGGTGATCGCCTGGAACTCACAACTCCGACAACGTCAGATCAAATTGTCAGAAAGGCGCAATCTTTATAAATAAACCACAAATTTGAGCTTTAAACCAGCACATTTTCGCCTGAAAAACTCTTAAAACTACATATCATGACATAATAACAGTAATATGTTTAAATTATGCAGGGTTTCTCCTTTACTATTGACGCTTGCTGGTTAGTGCGAGATGCATTCTGGGATACCTGGCTGTCTCAAGTCTGCACAAGTCACCTCTCGATGCATCCTCGATAAAAGGGGCGGATCAAGAACACATCCGGGAATTTGAACTGAACTTGGCTAGATGCGAACTTTGAATTGGAACAGTACTTGGACAGCGACTGATGACGTTTCACAAGTCCACAAGAACACAAGTACAGACAAGTATGCATATTGAGAAACGGCCCTGGTGTCCTGGATTTAAAATGGCTCCCTTCAGGTGTCATCAATTAACCAGTTGGTCACAAGTGAGTTACCAGGCAACTGTAATGAATCACAGGTTAGGACTGGTAATACAGGGCACTAGAGGAAAACAAACAGGACATATTCTTGGATTAAAGCTTTTATGTAGTGCTTACCCATGTTCATTTGGCTACAGGCATGTTAAACATGGTTCTGTGTAAACATGGTTCTTTACTGTAGTTTACTAGAGTAGTACTAAAGTAGTTTACTTTACCATAGTTAATCTTCATAATAGGCTCATAGTTCTGCCGACAGATATTTGGCTACACTCTATACCAGGGGTTCCCACACTTTTTTGTGTGATGATCTACTTTTAAAATGATCAACTCAATGGTCAACCTGGACCTTGCTGCCCAGGACCTTGCTGTCCAGGTTGACTCAGTTCAACATCTCTAATCAAGCACTCCAATGGTTTACATCATATCTTTCCCACAGGAAACAGTATGTGGTAGTTGACGGTGTAAAAAAAGACTGTGATGTTGGTGTCCCCCAGGGGTCTATCCTTGGGCCGATTTTATTCTTTTTATTAATAAACTACCAAATGCTTGTTCAAATGTCTTCTCACAGGTGTATGCAGATGACGCAGTCATCTACACCCAAGCCAAAAACTTTCAGCAAGCTGCTGATGAAATCACAGTTGCCTTGTTGTCTGTGCATAGCTGCCTTGTTGTCTGTGCATAGCTGGCTCAATGATTCATGCCTCTTGTTAAACACCACAAAAACGGTCTGTATGTACTTCTCAAAATGTAATCCTGAACTAAACGGATCAAATGTCTTTATAAACGGAGTAGAACTTGATCTTGTTCCAGAAGTACCTTGGGGTTACCCTGGATCCAACATTATCATTCAAAAGTCATGTAAAAAACTGGCACAAGTAATTCAATTCAATAATCGTAATTTTCAACATATTCGAAACAATCTAACCATGAGTGCCGCTAAAACTTACTTTTACTCTATGATAATTTCTCATATGGACTACTGTTTAACTATTTGGTCACTTGCTTGTCCCACAACACTTAAAACCATTGAAAATCTTTACAAAAAAAGTTTAAAAATACTTGATAAAAACCCCATTTCTCACCATCACTGCAATATTTTGAAAAAGCATAGATTATTGGATTTCAACAACACGATTAACCTTAAAAGAGCTTGTCTGATTTACAAGGTCCTACACTCCCTCGCACCACCACCGTTAAATGATTTTATTAAATATAAAGATAGCTCAGAAAGGATCACGTGAGCTACTACCAGAGGTGACCTGGCAATACCCCACAGACGCACCACCTTTGGACAGACTGTGCTGTCTGTTCATGGTGGGAATCTGTGGAATAGTCTTCCGTTAGCACTGAGAGAAATTTCTACGTATGATTCTTTTAAAGCTCAGATGAAGAATCAGTTCTGGTCAAACCAAACCTGCAGTCATTCTTAGTAGCAATTTATATTTATATTTAAATCTTTTATTGGGAGATAACTGCATGTATGTGGTGACTGTGTGTGTGTGTAGAAACTGTACATTATTTGAATTGTGGTTGATCTGACTGTGCACTATTGTGACCGTGCAATAATACGATTTGTACAATTAGTGGAGTGTGTAATGAGTGGATTGTGAAATAATGTGAATCGTGTAATGTGAGTAGTGTGCAATGTGAGGTGTGTACAATAACAGGAACAGGGTTCTATCAATCTTCTCCAGGCCACTGGCTACCTCCTTCCTAAGCAGCTCTACACTCTGGACTTGCTCGGCTTGATCTTCATGTGAGCCCGCTCAATGTTTTCCTGGAGCTTTCTTAATAACCGTACAGTGTAAACCTTGGTCATGGTGAGAGTTGTGAGGTCATCCATGTATGCTCTGACCGGCAGCAGCCTCAGCCCAGATCTTATTCGCTGTCCGCCAACTGTCCATCTAGAGGCCAGAATGATGACTTCCATGGCCGGGGTGAAGGCCAATGGGGAGATGGTGCAGCCCGCCATGATTCCCACTTCCAGGTGTTGCCAAGCTGTTGTGTACTCTGCTGTTGTCACACAGAGTTGGACGTCCTGAAAGTAGACCTTGACAAGGGTTGTGAGAGCTGCTGGGACTCTAAAGTAGTCAAAGGCTGTCCACAGGAGGTTGTGAGGGACTGAGCCAAAGCCATTCGCGAGATCCAGGAACACCACGTGAAGATCTGTTCCCTCCTTTTTGGCGACCTGGATCTGATGCCAGATGATACTAGTGTGTTCTACACAACCAGAGAAGCCTGAGATGCCTGCTTTCTGGATTGACGTGTCAATCAAGACAAATATATATATTTTTTTTCTTTTTTTATATATATGAAATGTATTTGTCTATGTATTGGCTCTTTGTGACCCCAGTCCCAGGGACAACGGATGGAAATTAGCCTTCGGCTACAATCCGGTGTGTTTACATTCATGTATTATCATGTCTGTTCATTAACACACACTGTCCCTATCAAATAAATAAATAAAAATAAAAAAAATAATTTAAAAAAATGAGATCTACCAACCAGAAAAAACACAGTTTAAATAAAAATAAATAAATACAATAATTAAAAAAAAAATACATTTCAAATGCTTGTTGCTACTACTGCATGTATCTTTACATAGAAGAATTCAGGAAAAAAAAAAAAAAAACATTGTTGGTATTCAATTTTAACACTAAACTCAAAAACATAGAGCACAACAAATTACAATAGCAGGGCATTTACCTTATTTTGATGACCGAATAGAATCAAACAGTTTGCATAATATTTGTCGACAAAACACAGCTGCCAATGTCTAAAGTGGTGTTGGTCACAACTGACGGAGCACATGCGATGGTCGGACGTTCAAACGGATTTATTGCCAAGTACAAGGAGTAGGATGCTTTTCCTGATTTCCCTAATTATCATTGTATTATACACACCAACAAGTGCGAAAATGCTGAAATGCTCACTTCAGAGATGGTTGTTTCATGTGTAATTGGAGGAAGCTGACTTTGCGTTCTGTTCTACGAAGCTCTTGGAAGGTGCTATTCACACAAAGCAGGCTAGTTGTCATAGTAACTGAATAAACAAAAATCTCGCCTTGTCAAAATTTATTAGTCAAATGCAAGTCAGACAGAAACTAAAAGGACAAGGAAGGGCATTGTTATATTTCTTTTTATTAAAATTTAACAAAAGCATTAATTAAAATTGATCGCGATCGACCTATTGGGCACCCCTGCTCTATACAGTAAGAAGTGATCAATAAAGATCCACAGTGTGTAATCAAATAATCCCTTATGCCAAGTTTACACTATAGGACTTTAACCCTCTAAAAGCCCACTGTTGCAGAATTACAACATCACTTTCAACAATTTTTCTATTAAAAAAAGGCCTGCAAATGTTTTTTTGTTTTTTTTTTCTCAAGACCACATTTACATAGTTAATGGGTTCTACTGTTTGTCCTCACAATGCTATTGCATAGAAGAAGTGTTTATTGGTCCAGTCATCTGGCCATGAACTCACTCTACCTGCAAACTTTGAGTCAAGCTCATCTCCTTTTTATATATGACTTGATTTGTAAGTAACATTCCGGTAACACTTTACTTGAAGGGGTGTGCATAAGACTGACATGACACCTTCATAATCATGACATGACACATGTCATGAATATGAAGGAGGTTTTATGCATGTTTATGACAACTGTCATTAAATGTCATTCGCTCAGTTATGTCATTTTTAATGCAAAAATGACATTGTTTGAGATGTCCGAGTTATGACAACTGACATCATAACCTGTCAGTGTCTTTGTCATGACAACTTGACATCATTTAGCTTTATGGGTTAACATTACGTTAAACTGTCATGTGGTTGGTTTTGACATTGGCTGTCATGAGGTCATTATAATAGTGTCATGAATATGTATCTTGAGCTCAAGTACAGTGGTACAAATTGAACTTGTCATTAAAATGTCATTAAGTGACAATACTCTGACAAATAATTTTATAACAGCATCATGAATATTTTTAATTTCATGTTTTTTTGTTTTTTTAATTTTCCTCCAACAGAAGGTCAGATAATAGGCAATTTCAAATTTCTTAAAAAAGATGACACTGTTATAAAATAATGGTAATGCTTTATTTTAGGGTCTTTTAACTAGTTGCTTATTACTATTAGCATGCATATTACTAGAATATTGACTATTTATTAGTAATTAATAAGCACATATTAATGCCTTATTCTGCATGACCTTATTCTAGATTCGTTATCCTACCCAATACCTAAACTTAACAATTAACTATATTTAGAAGCAGTAAATTAAGAGTTTATTGAGGGAAAAGTCATAGTTAATCGTTTATATATGTGTTCCCTATACTGAAGTGTTACCAAAATAATGTAATGTAATGTTAACCCATAAAGCTAAGTAGTTTTTTTAAGTTTGATAATTAATCTGCTATGTTATGTTTATGACAGGTTATGTTGTCTTGGTAATGTCAAGTTGTCATGACAAAGACAATGACAGGTTATGATGTATTGGTTTATGTCAAGTTGTCGTAACTCGGACATCTCAAACAATGTCATCTTTGCATTAAAAATTACATAATTGAGCGAATGACATTTAATGACAGTTGTCATAAACATTCATAAAACCTCCTTCATATTCATGATGTGTGTCATGTCATGATTATGAAGGTGTCATGTCAGTCTTATGCACACCCCTTCAAGTAAAGTGTTACCTAAATTCCTTAAATATTTTTTTGTGTTTATTACAATGTCTAGAACACAGATATGTTTTTTTTTTTGTTTGTTTGTTTTTTTGTTTGTTAAATTGGTCACACTTTGTATTAAGTGGCCTTAACTACTATGTACTTAGATAAAAAAATAAGTACAATGAACTTATTGGGTTCATATTGAATTGCAAAACACTTTTGCTGCTATTGAGGTGGGATACGGGTAAGGTTAGGGAAAGCTTTGGTGATATGGGTAGGTTTAAGGGTAGGGGTAAGGGATGGGTCAACAGTGTAATAATAATAATAGTAATAGTAATAATAATTACAGATGTAATTACATGCAGGTGTTTTTAAAATATAAGTACAATGTAAAAATATGTATGTGCACAATAAGTGCATTGTATCAAATTATTAATTTAAATGTAAGTATATAGTAGTTAAGGCCACTTAATATAAAGTGGGACCGTTAAATTTGTACTTAGTTTAGCTTAGACCATAATTAAACACAGGAATAAATTGTATGTGAAATTAGAAACTCCATCATCCAGAGCAGTATCTGAAACTCCCTGTATCTTTGTAGTTTGTTTGTTTTTTTAACTTCTAAATGATCCTATGATTTTTTTTTATGAGTGTTGCCCAAGTAGCAGTTTATAGCATTAGGAGCTCTGAATGTTCTGAATGTTTTTGGGAGGATGCCTGTTACATTGTTAAGGGACAGGTGTGAATGAATATGAACCTGTAAGTACTCTGGGGGGATGTATGTGTTCCTTTAGTATGATAAGTAGAGAGCATAATAGGCCAGCCAGACAGTATTGGGATGTACTAGAATTTTGATTAGCATTTGCATTGAAATTACAATACTTTGATGGATAATACTTAGATCTCTACCCTCGACACATGGTTTACCACCCTGTCTATTCTTTCAGTTTATCAACTACAATATAAGACCCATATGTATTATTCACTTATTTATTTTTTTTACTTTTTCCATTTCAGAATGCCAAGATGTCATCGGACCACCCCCCACTGGATGTACGCAAAGACATGATTGGACATTTCCCAGTAAAGACGAAGAGAGGTCGCTGTAGACAATGTTCACCTGTACTTCTCAGATGAAAAAACTGTCTTAGGAATTATCACTGCAAAACACAGACTTCATTCAAACCACACTGAAAGTGATAGAAGAAAAAGTTTTATAAATACAATTTTCTCAATATTTTTATTAATAAATGCTTATTCATAAAAAAATATATATATGATTGTTGTGTGATTATTACTCATGATATATACTGTTATGGGGCTAAGTAAGCAAGCAACCCTGCAAATAAATGCTTAAATGCTCTGTATATCTGTTTGTTATCTTCTGATTAATATCTAGTAATTTGTTTATTTTTTTTATAAAAATAGTGTGTGAGTACACTAAGTTTTTTTTTTTTTCAGCAAAAAGCCTTTGTCAAGGTATGATAAGGTATGAATGGAGAGAAGTATAAATAGACAATTATTCACAGGTGTAGACAATTAATCTCAGTTGAACATACAATCAATTATTTATCAATTCTAAATTCCCACTGTCAGATTCAATGTGACAAAGAGTAGGAACAAGAAACAGCAACATTAGCAGGTTATCAGCAATCACAAACAATATCCGACTATATAAAATGTTCACATTATACAGGACATGAGTTTCAATCAGAAAAACCTATACACTTGTTACTTTTATAAATTAAACAATTACTCTAGGAAAATGCTACAGCACAATCATGTATTATGCTGTAGTAAAGTATCTAAAAAGTATGACACTACAAACAAAAAACATACCATTCTGAGATTTAAAATTATGGAAAATGATGTGAAAAATAATGTGTTTTTTTTTTTAAACAAAGCATGTGTTACAATACAGAAGGGTCGGAGACTGAAGGTAACAGAAATGGTAGCTTATTAGACACACAACAGAGGTAACAGTGATGCAAGTGAGTAGATTGACCTTGGTTGAGTGATAGATGAGTGATATGATAGTGATACTCTCCTTTGTGCTCATAGTGGTGAAGGTCTTGGAAGACAATGGGGAGACGAGACGGTGAAGAATGAAGACACTCACACACAGACTTGGAATACAGGAGGAGACTTGGAAATGCTGGAGCTGGGCAAGTATAACAACTGGAGTCCTTGAGGTAAGCATGTATGTAAGACTTAATGCGAACGAGACCGGGCAGTGAGTGAGTAAGTGTGAGTGTCTTTTAACTGGTGTGTGATTGGAGTGTTGATGAAGTGCAGGTGCGTGTGATCATTACTCTGGTGAGGGAGTGCGCTATGATTAGACGGTGCTGGAGCCTGGTGTGTCTGTGACAGTATGAAGACATGTTACAGTGCACCCCATAAACACAATCAAGTCTTTGAAAATAGTTGATCAACCACCCCTTTAAAGAGACAGAAACAATCATCCAAATAGCTCTTCTAAATCAACATATTAGTAGAAAAAGCATGATTTGAGTAAACACATATATCTTCAGAGACATATAAATGTTTGTGAAAAAGGGTGCAAATGTACCACTCATGGCCACACCTCTTTTTTGGATAAAAAAAAAAAAAATCATTCTGAAATATAAAATAGTTGTGGGAAAGTACAATCTCAGATACCACCTTGCTTTTTTTCTTATCGGTGTAAAAGGGATTTAAAATACTCTGTCAATTTTGGACATACAATTAAGAGTTGTACACCTTTCTAATCTGTGAAATGTCTTCTTTTATTTGTGTACACTCACAGTAAAAACAAAATAAAGAAAACTAACTTGAAGCGCGACCTGTCATCTCTATCTGAATGAAGTCCATTCTGATAATCCCTCAGAAAATGAACTGTAACTTAGTGAATGCTAATCACTCAAACATGAGACATACGTCTAAAGAAACAAACGAAAAATGAAGTCAAATCAGAAACAAATATTCTCTGTTTATGTAATCTGTTTGAAAAGAGAGCAACCTCCAATACCCATAAGTCTTGTGGACACATATTTAGTATGTGTTTTGTGGCCTTATTTCAGTGACTTGTATATTTTTTGTATATTTTTTGACTATGTATATTCTTTTTTTTTTCAATAACCATGCATAAACGTTATTCTCTCAAAAATACAAACATATTGCTCACATATTATGGTAGCCTAGTTCATACTAAGTACTGTCAGGGACACAGACGGAGACAGACAGGTAAGTGTATAACAGGTTGTTTATTTAGATCAGAGGCACGGAAACTGGCAGACAGAGAATGCAGGTGAGTAAATGAGCAACCACTTAGAACAGTCACTTAGCTGAAGTAATAAGAGATGTTGACTTTTGCAGGTGAAGGATCCACAGGGAATGGAGAACAGACAAGGAGACGAATGGCAGAGGAATCGGGAAAATTAGGTGAATATCAGGTAAGGAGTTAAGGTACGTAAGACGTTGTGTAATCCACAGACGAGACCAGATGCTGAGTGAAGTGTGTAAGAGCCTTTTGAGTGGTGTAGATGATTAGTGACAGCTGGTGGTGATCAGTGATTGCAGATGGAGTGCAGGTGAGGAACCAGGGGGCACGCATTCCAGTGGGCGGTCCAACAGAGGACTTCGCCGCATTCGTGGAGTGGGTGCTGGTGAACAACAACTGCCCGTTCACCATCGGCCCTGCTGAGGATGATACCAGCACCACTCCACATCCAGAGACCAGCCACTCGCTACTGACTACGTGCACGATGGAGAGACGAAAGCCCACAGCAGACCGTGGACTGCAACCTGCCATGACAGATGAGACCGAACCTGAAGAGAGGACGGAAGGAGTCGTCGCCCCGGGGTGTGAACCACAAGGTGTGTCTGACCAGGTGTGTGAGCCCGTTACATCATGTGCTGCTGAGGGAGTGTTAGTGGAGTTCAAAGGCTGGGAGGAAAGCCCCGCCCACAACCTCACCGCGGTGGATAGGATCGCTATGGCCACTGGAACTCTTTGTGGATTATTGGATGTGTTTGAGGAGGTTAATTCCCTGCATCCCCTCCACCTCCAGTCTCCGAACCGACTTGGTCAGACGTCGTCCAGCCTGCACCTTCGGTTACACCTGGCTCCCCCTTCCCCCCGTCTCCTCCTTCGTCCTCAGTCACACCGCCTCCATCTCAGTCTTCAGCTTCCCGGCCTCCACCTCGGATGCTCATCGTCCCGGCTCCATCTCGGTCTTCAGATCCAGCAGTGTCGTGTGGGCTCTCCGGCATGCCAGCTCAGCCTGGATCTTTATCGTCAGTGGCGTCTCCATCGGCTGTCCCCAGGGTGGCGCCTCTCAACTCTCCACTATGGCGTCTCCCGTTCTCGACTCCACCCTGGACCCTCATCATGGTTGGTCTCTGGACCAACATCTGGCTCCTCCTGCTCCAGGCTTCCCCTTGGCTCCTCCCACCCTACACACTATTTTTGTCGTTTTCTGTGGACATTTGTTTTGTTCCTCTGCCCTTCGCCCTCCTCCAGAGCCCCCACCCCCCCTCCTCAGTTGGACTCTATACAGCGTGAGGCCACGCCTTCCCGGGAGGGGGGCGATATGTTACATGTCTTGTGTTTCTATGTTTTTGTTTTCCCCAGTCTGTTTGATTCATTTGATCCACCTGTGTCTAGTTAATATGTTAATGGCTATAACATAGTATTCATCTAAATATTCCACATTTCCACAAACCATGGTAAATTACTACAGCTTGTTCATGGTAAATGTCTTCTGGTGATTTTGGGATTTAAAAGTCTTCTAACTTTATTCATGGCAAAATGTTTCTCCTGTTTTTCTCATCAGTCTTGTTGGGAATGTTGTTTCAACTGATTTAAAACTAGTCTAATCATCGAGTGATTTGTGGTTTGTAACCGAGAGGTGTGTGACGAATTGAAACGCTTCTCACTTGATGTCACAACGCTGTTTAATAATAGTATCCGGGACCGGGAATAAACGCAGCTCATTTAAGCTTTCGTTCCGTTATCGACTGGGCCGTGCTGCGTAGTTCAAAGTAAACTAGTGAAACACCTGAAAACAGAGCTATTTGTTCTGTATTTGAAGAGGTTATTTGCAAAAACATTTAACTCCATTTTTATTAATTCTCACAAATCATGTTTTTTTTATTGTGCATTCCAAGTAATATCAATCAAACTGCAGTTGGGTTGTTTTGATTAAGTAATAATAACTCTAAAAAATACAGGTAAATTAAAAAATTAAAGTTCATTGAAAGTATGTTTTTTATATATATTAAAAGTTTGTTTTTTGGCAAAAGCAGATTTTCAGATTTTCAGAGTTAAACAAAACCCAAGTAATTGCTTTGTTATTGCATTTAAACATATTATAAACATATACAAAAGCATATTGCATTTATTACACACACACGGCGCAAAATAACAACCAAGCTTTAAGCATGTAAGTCTTGTATGGTGTACAAGGACTTACAGGAGTCAAAATTATAAATCCTCGATCACTTTTAGTCAGCTTTGACAAAACTTCCCTCAGCTAGCGCGTCTTTTTGAAGTGACTAGAAGCCTTGTCACCTGACCTGAATACTGTGCGCTGATTCGCTAAAACGGACTTATCGGTTTCTGTACACAAACAACAAGGGCGCTTGCCGGCTTCTGCTGTAAAACGTGAACTTGCGATGCCTGACAGAGGACAAAACCGGCTTTTCTGACATCATGGATTTAGGGTACAGAACATGCTATATATGAAGAATAATGCACAGCACTTGGTTCATTTAAAAAAAAAAAAAAGGTGTTTATCGGTTTTTGCAAATGAACTCTTCATTTGTTGTTACTGACCGAGAAACGACTTAAGATGAATCAGTAACAGAGCGGTCCGAACAAATCCAAATCGTTTCAGATCATTATACAAGTGTGTTTGGCCAATTCACGGAAAAGAAAGAATCGAGACAAAAGAACGATTATTTTACGAATGATTGGTATCACTGGTTCAGTCGACAGATATATGGGACACGCACAATAACTTCTGAAATATTCACACGGAAAACATTTCAGTCGGAGCATGGGAGGACCTGAGCCATGGAGCGTGGGAGGACCTGGGCCTTGGAGCGTGGGAGGACCTGGGCCATGGAGCGTGGGGTCCCGGTGCAATGGAGGACCTGGGCCAAGGTTAAATGGTGTACCAAGCTCCGTAGCCGCAGGAGGCGGACGAGGCTCTGCTGTGGCAGCCATGGTGAGAAGAGGCTCTGGAGTGGCAGCCGTGGCATGACGAGGCTCTGGCGTAGCATGACGAATCTCTGGTGTGGCAGCCGTGGCATGGCGCTGGCGTGGTGGCCATCTCAGGGCGAGACACTGGCGTGGCGGCCATCTTGGGACGAGACACTGGCGTGGCAGGCTTGAGTGCGAAGCAGCCGGTGGGCTTAAATGCGAAGCAGCCAATGGGCTCAAGGTATGGTTCAGGAAGGGCATGAACAGGTCTTGCCGTGGCAGTCTGTGGTTGAGCAGGCATGGCTTAAGTAGTAGGTAGTAGGTGGCTGGATGTACACAACTCCAGACATGACAGTTGGGACATGGAGGCTCTCAGGTGTGGTGGATACTGTAGGGTTGCGAGGCTCCTTATCCGCAACTCCTACAGTAAATAATGAACCAGACCAAGAGTGCATGGTCAATATATTGTGCAAGCGAGAAATGAATTTTTCCCCCAGGCAATCGAGAATGCATAGGTTCATTGAGTCCATCGCGAAAAATGTCTTTCAAGCCAATATCATTGAAATACACACAGTGGCATGCATCACAAAAATGGACATAATCCTCAATCAAACGTATACCTTGACAAAGGCTCAGGAGGCCCGAAAACTGCTGGGTTCATGGTTGGTCTAGCTTACTGTAACTGAGTCCACTGGAGGTGAGCATAGTGAGAACCCAAGTGCAGCTTTAATAATAATCCAAAACATGAGCAAAAACAAAGACGTGGCTTGACTTGACAACACTCACCAAAAGCGGGTATATCAACAAAAAAGCTAGAACAGATAACAATGAAACATGAGGGCTATTTATACAAAGAGACTAATGACAAACAAGAAACACCTGTGAACAATCAAGACAAAGAACCAATGACAGGACAGAACTGAAACCACATGACTAAAGCAACCAATCAGAACATTGAGAGAACATTGAGAACATTAGGTGTGTTCGACATCGGCTGCGGCTGGATGTAACCGATCGGCGAGATTAGCCGTGTGCAGGTGGGGAGGAGCTGAAAACGGAGACGTGAAGTCGGACACGCTGTGGTTCCCGTAGTTTGATGCATTTACGTCAGTCATGGCTGATCATGTGGCGTTTCCTGTAAACTTATGCTGAATACTGTAAAAGTTTGTATGAAAATGAAAGTCCAAAATAAACCTATACACAAAACCTTTATAAACAAATTAATCAAATAACAATAATGTAAATAAAAACAGTAAACATGATTTGTAAGATAGAAACAACATGAAATATGAATTGTAGGCTACTGTTTTGAAAGTGCGTGTGAGCTGAAGAGGCTTACACTTACAGCATCTGTTTTTACAAGAATAAAGTTCAATATAAGCATATATTATTTAAATACCAATGTTGTGGGGTCTACGTTTCTTATCAGTTTTATTTTGATAAACATGACACAATAACATCGTGACTTCATGAAAAGAGCTTTAACTGTTATAAAAACACAGCTTTGTAAGCATTCGTGGAACAGAAGATATGAAAACAAACACGAAACACACGTGATCGTTGTCATGCGGTGAATCCGGCCAATCGTGAAACAGCTGTGTCGGAATCACATGACACAAAAGCACATGGCAAAACAAGGAAAACTAACAAAGCAAAGAAACAAAGCATAATTATAAAAATAAACCATAAAACGTGAACATGAAACAACACCAAAACAAGACATTACAGAGACCGGGATATCTGAGAGAAACAACAGACAGGCAATTTACTTTTCTCTAAATGAACAAGACAACGCATCCTCCACAATGTTATTAACTCCCTGAACATGTCTGATATCCAGGCAATACGGCTGCAGAAACAGCGCCCAATGATTGGTCAACGGGGCCACCATGGTTGAAAAATTAGAGCAAAAGTTGCAGTAATAACCTACCATGCCCAAATTTATTCTTTTTTCGTGGTGGGAGGCAGGAACTTATCAATGGCTTCAACCTTAGCACACACTGGGCGCACTTGACCCTGTCAAATTACTTTTCCCAAATAAATTACAGTGCCTCTGGCAAATTCACACTTAGCCAGATTCACTGTAAGATTGGCATCCACCAACCGTGAAAGCAGAGCATGTAACTGGCACAGTCTACGCAATCTTCTATACGAGGTAAAGGGAAAGAGTCCGGTTTAGTAAGACTATTCAGTTTTCTGTAATCAGTACAAAAGCATAGTGTGTTATCAGGTTTTTTGACCAATAAACAAGGAGAGGACCAACTAGAATAAGATGGTTCAGCCAGACCGTTATCTAACAAATACTTAATTTCTTGTTCCAAAAGATGCTGTTTTTCAGGAGACAATCGATAAATGACTGATGAATAGGTGGGGAATCTCCCACATCCATATCATGGTGTATTAAGTCAGTACGAGATGGAACATCAGAAAAAAAGTGACAAAAATTCATGCAAAAGTGTCGTCAACTCTGCCCTTTGATCGGACGTTAAATAACCAAACAAGATCACCAAATTCACAAGTGCTTCAGAATTACATAGCCTAGGCTGAATTGCACAACTCTCGGATACCTCTTCATCAACAACGGCGGCTCCCATAGACCAAAGCAAAAATGAATTGTCAGTTACAACGCTGCAGCTTTCACTTTGGTATCAGAAACTGTTTCTGGCACCAAAGTACAATGGCAATACAGCTTGAGCAAATTTATAGAAAAGGCTAGAAAAGGAGAAGCCGGAACAGAAAGTAAAGCCAACACCTGATCACCAGGACTAAATTCTCTACTGCCTTGCCATCAAACCAGGTTTTCATTTTGTTCTGAGTTTTAGTAAAATTTTCACAGGCTAGTTTACAGGCCAGCAAAAGTCGACGACGAAATTCATTAACCCTCTGGAGTCTGAGGCTGATTTGGGCCCTGGAGAAGTTTTGACATGCCCTGATATTTTCAGTTGTTCATAAACATATTAATGACATGAGTGTCATTACACTGTATTCAGCACAAACTAGGCTACCATAATATGTGAGGAACATGTATGTTTTTGAAGGAATAACGTTTATGCGTGGTTATTGAAAAAACAAAAAACTTAAGTCACTGAAATAAGGCCAAAAAAGTATATTAAATCTGTGTTTAAAATATTTTAGGGTATTGTATGTTGTAGACTAGAGTTTTTGCTTTAAAATTATGTAAAAATTATCCTTCCTACTTGTTCATATAAAACAATATATTGATTTAGTTTTTGTAAGACACTTTTTGCCAAGAGAAACAGTATGCGTGGAGGCGTGAATCACCACTGAATAATGGGCCATTCTCACCTGAGAAGACAAAAGAATTGCATAATAATGAGGTGAAATGACTTGCATATTAATGAGGCCTTTCAGTCAGGTAGGCTGTGAAAAAAACCTTCTGTGATGCTCAAGCTCATCATGGTATATGAAACATACAGGAAAATATTATTACAATATAAAATAATGGTTTTATATTATACTTTAAAATATAATGTATTTCTGTGATGGAAAGAGTCTGAATATAGGCTTTTAGTTTAAAAGCATGCACATTTGGAGAAATATTGGATTCTCATATGTTTATGTCAATTTTCTATACAGAGGAGTTATATTTTTTTAATATTCATTGTCTTCACTATGAGCGCTGGTGTTTTCAATTCATACTTGCAGTCGGAGGGCGCTCTGAACACCTTTAGTCCACTAATACATCTAATGAAGAAGAGGCTATTCCATGAATGGTGTTTTCAATTCATACTGCAGCCTTCTAAAATACATCTTTAGAAGAAGATACCCCAGGAAATAACTGCATGTCTTCCAGAGTTCGCTAACCATTGCTTTTACATCCAGATAAACACTTTTCAAGACAATAAATACATGATTGAGACGATGTATGCCTGTATTTGCGTCTGAATAGAGCTCGCTCCGTGGGCGTGGCCGCATTAGTGGATAATGAGCTGAATCAACGGCGTCTGACATGTGTCTCTTTTCATACCGATTACATAAACATAGAATGTTTGTTTTTGATTCGACTTACACGATTTAAAACCTGACATTTCAACGTTTTTTTATACATAAGTATGATTTTTTTTTGTGATTAGTATTCACTAAGTTACAGTTCATTTTCTGAGAACTATCAGATTGGACTTCGTTCAGAGGGAGACGAGAGATCACGCATCATGTTTGTTTTCTTTATTTTACAAAAAGCACAACATTTTGTTTTTACTCTGAGTGTACTCAAATAAAAGAAGACATTCTACAGTTTAAATTGATATATTACTTATGTCAAAAGACATAAAAATGACGGAGTATTTTAAGTCTGATTTGCTGCAATGTGAAAAAAATCCTGCATAACGCGCCACTGCGGGATTAGACTCCAGAGGGTTAACATAGTCAAGCAACCTCTTAGGTGATATGGGTTTCGTTAGTTCATCAAACAACGTTGCTAAAGGCCCCCTCACCGAATGCCCGAAAACCAATTCATTTATTATTTATTAGTCCTCCATGTTACATACTACCTGGCTCATGGCAGCGTAACAAAACGTGGAGGCCACGCTCAACTCAAGTTAACTCAAAAATATATTTATTTAAAGAAATAATACATAATAAACTAACAAACAAAATAACAATAACACATAAAAAACTGGTGCTGGAGAGAGGTCAAGCCCAAATGAAAAGAGGAACCCTTGCACAGATCCAACACTTTCTGGAAAGACAGATCCTTTTATCAGTCCACTCATTATAGGCAACCCGTTACACCTGCCGCTTGACTCCACCCTGCAAAACACAAAGACGAACGCAGACACAACAGAACCTTGGACGCCACCTAAAGGCAAACAGCTTCCGTTTAGGGAACAGGTGTTACCCTAATTCACCCAGAATTAAAAATAAGGGACAAAATGCCCCGTATGTCTTTTATATATATATATATATATATATATATAATTTAATATATTAACCAATATTACACGTAGAGCACCGTTTTAATCCAAATATAAGCATGATTACAAATCGTGATATTGATTTTATTCAACGTACAGTTTAAAAAACAAGCAGTTTATATTAAGTTACATTTTAGACACCAAATCGCTTGTTTCGCTCTATTTCGCCAACGGAAGTAGTTCCAAACCATGTCCACAGAGCATTTTTCACAGAGACAAACTCTGTGATTCCTGCCCTTACCAGCGTTCTGACACACACACACACACACAGACACACACTACATTTCCCATCAGCTCCGAACCTTGGCACTGATCACCACATCCAGCTGCAGCTCATTATCAGGACTATGTAAACTGCCTTCAGTCTTGCATTCTTTGCGAGGTCTTGTATTAACTCTCTGGAGTCTGGAAACGTGCCGGCACGTTTTGCAGGATTTGTTTAACATTGCAGCAAAACAGACTTAAAATACTCCGTCATTTTTGTCATAGAGACATAAGTAATATATCAATTGAAACTATAGAATATCTTCTTTTATTTGTGTACACTCAGAGTAAAACCAAAATGTTGTGCTTTTTGCAAAATAAAGAAAACTAACATGATGCATGATCTGTCATCTCCCTCTGAACAAAGTCCAATCTGATAGTTCTCAGAAAATCAACTTTAGTGAATACTAATCACAAAAAAATTAGACTTATGTCTAAAGAAACGTTGAAATGTCAGGTTTTAAATTGTGTAAGTAAAATCGAAAACAAATATTCTCTGTTTATGTAATCTGTATGAAAAGAGACACATGGCAGACGCCCGTGATTTAGCTCATTATCCGCTAATGCGGCCACGCCCACGGAGTGAGCACTATTCAAACGCAAATTCTGAGGCAATACATGTATACATTGTCTTCAAAAGTGTTTATCTGCATGTTATAGCCATGGTTAACGATCTCTGGAAGCCTCTGTTAGTTCCTGGAATGTCACATGGCCTTATCTTCTTTTAATTTGTGGACTAAAGGTGCATAGAGCGCCCTCTGGCTGCAAGTGTCTTACAAAATTTAAATATCTATATTGTTTTATATGAACGAGTAGGCAGGATCATTTTTACATCATTTTGAAGCAAAAATTCTAGTCTACAATCTCCAATACCCAGAAGTCTTGTGAACACATATATAATATTAGTTTTTTTGGCATTATTTCAGTGACTTAAGTTTGTTGTTTTTTTCAATAACCACGCATAAACGTTATTCCTTAAAAAATACAAACATATACATACATGTTCCTCACATATTATAGTAGCCTAGTTTGTGCTGAATACAGTGTAATGATACTTTTGCCATTAATATGTTTATGAACAACTAAAAAAAGCACAAATGCTCCCTGTTTGTCAACCAACAACCCACACTATATTCCACTGAGACTGGAAAGATCACTTTTGTCTGTTCACTACTCACCGGCAAAGCATTGGAATGGATTACAGCGGTATAAAGAGATGATGTCTCCGCCTTTCCCTCATTCGAGTCCTTCGTGCAAAGATTCTGTGAGGTTTTCAACCATCCCAATGAGGGCAAAGGAGCAGGTGATCGCTTACTGGAGCTCACCCAGGGGAAAAAAACGGCAGCAGAGTATGCTCTCACATTCCGCACACTTGCTGCTCAGACAACTTGGGTGAGTGATACACTCAAAGTACTGTTTCGAAGGGGTTTGTCTCATGAATTACAAGCTTAACTGGCCTGTCGTGATGAAGGAAGGGATCTATACCAATTTATAGAACTTGCCATACAGATTGATAACCTCATTAGGTCTAGAATGCCCAACCACCAAAGCACTGCCCGCACTCTCTCACTCACTTCAATGGCATAATGCCTGTTACCCCAAGTGTCTCCCATCAGTCTTTCCTCTGTCCATTAGAGCCATCAATGTCAGTGAACAGATCCTTGATACTGACTTGCCTGTGGAATATAAAGACTTATCAGTGGTCTTCAGTAAGGTGTGTGTCTCTAAACAGCCACCTCATCGTCCCTATGACTATGTCATCAATCTCATCCCTGGTTCTACGCCCCCTGAAAGGTTGTATATTTCCCCTCTCACAGCCTGAGTCTGAAACCATGAGAAAATACATTGAAGAGGAGTTAGCTAAGGGCTTCATTCGACCGTCAACGTCCCCTGCATCAGCTGGCTTCTTCTTCATGCACAAGAAGGACGGTGGTCTCCGACCCTGTATCGACTACCGTCAATGAAATTACGGTGAAGTTCAGGTATCCATTACCCCTGGTTCCAGCTGCCCTTGAACAACTGTGTACAGCCAAGTACTAAACCAAACTCAATTTAAAACGCTGTGTCTACAACTTGATCTGGATTCGAGAGGGGGATTAATGGAAAACCGCCTTTTCTACAGCTACTGGACACTATGAATATCTCTTTATGCCGTTCGGGCTGGTCAATAGTCCGTCCGTGTTCCAGGCCTTTATCAACGACGTCTTCAGAGATATGCTTAACAAGTCTGTCATTGTCTACATTGACGACATCTTGATATATTCTGACACTTTTGAGGAACACGTCTGTCAGGTCAGAATGGTGCTCAAACGTCTCATCCACCATCAGCTGTATGCGAAAGCGGAGAAATGTGAATTCCACCGAACGTCAACCACCTTCCTAGGTTACATCATCAGCCCAGAGGGGATTGCCAGACGAGCAGAAAGTGAACGCCATTCTTAACTGGCCCCAAACAACCACGCTGAAGGAACTGCAACAATTCCTGGGGTTCACGAATTTCTAAAGACGTTTCATCGGGAACTTCAGTGCTGTGGCCAACCCTCTAACATCCATGGTAAAGAAGGGAAACAACTGACTTACCTGGTCCACAACCGCCATTCAGGCCTTCCAACAATTGAAAGAACGCTTTGTCACTGCTCCCATTCTACATCACCCTGATCCAGATCTCCCCTTCGTGGTAGAGGTAGATGCCTCCAGCTCTGGTCTGGGCGCCATTCTCTCTCAACGACAAGGTAATCCGCCCAAACTCTATCCATGCGCCTACCACTCCAGAAAGCTTAACTCAGTGGAAAGAAATTATGTCGTTGGAGACCAGGAGCTCTTGGCCATGAAAGTAGCCTTTGAAGAGTGCCGTCATTGGCTACAGGGATCTACTCATCCTTTCATGGTGCTCACAGATCACAAGAACCTTGAGTATCAGTTAAGAACAGTTAAAAGACTCTACTCCAGACAGGCTTGATGGTCCTTGTTCTTTTCCAGATTCAATTTCACAGTCATATACCGCCCTGGATCCAAGACCACTAAAGCTGATGTCCTGTCCAGACAGCACGAAAGTGACCATTCACTTCAACTTCCCGAGATTATCATTCTGCCCAATCTCATTGTTGCCCCAATTCAGTGGGATATTATGACTGAAATTGAACAGGCCAACGCTCAGACCGAAATCCCCGTTGAATGTCCTCCTGATAAAGTCTTCATTCTTGAAACACTTAGCAGATGCATACTTGAACAGGTCCACAGTCTACATTCTTCAGGGCATCCAGGCATTACGATCACCATCCACCTGCTGCAGAACCAGTTTTGGTGGGCAACCCTGTGTAAGGACACTACTCAATTCGCCAAATCTGCAATATTCACAAACCATCTCGCCAACAGCCCGCCAGTCTACTTCAACCTCTGCCACTGCCACAACGCCCCTGGTCACATATTGCCATAGACTTTGTCACCGATCTCCAAGCCTCCGACAATTACACCACCATACTAACTGTCATAGACCGATTCTCCAAAGCATGTAACCTCATAACTCTACCCAAGCTGCCCACTGCCATGCAGACCGCCAAACACCTATGTAACTGGGTATTCCGTATCTACAGTCTACCAGAGTACATTGTGTCCGACAGAGGCCCTCATTTTACCTCTCGACTCTGGTCAAAGATTAAATAAAGAACTTACTCGCTTCTTACGATCATACTGCAATCAACACCAAAATGATTGGGCCCACTATCTGATGTGGGCAGAATATGCACAGAACTCGATACGGAAAGTAGCCACTGGATTAACCCCCTTTCAATGCATCTTGGGCTTTCAACCGCCTCTCTTCCCATGGTCTGGAGAACCTATCGATGTCCCTGCAGTAAACAACTGGCTAAACAGGAGTGAAGCCACCTGGAACACCCAACAGGCTGTGTGTCAATAGAGAGTGCAAGCTGACCGTCATTGCCATCCTGGTCCAGAATACTGTCCTGGTCAATGGGTGTCTCTGACACTAGTGGACGAATCGATTGCACCATACTGTATGATGTAATTTTCTGAAAAACCTACTTTTTCGAACTCCTCCTAGGCCGTTACTCTGATTTTCATGAAAATTGAACCAGATCATCTTCAGACCATGCGGACAAAAAGTCGAATTCAAGTCGATTCCTTAAACCATTTTCGAAAAACATGCAAACGAATTGTACGTAGTGCTTGCGAAAATAGATGTAAGACTGTATCTCCGCAACGCTTTATCGTATTCAGACCAAACTTGGTACATGACATCACAAGCATGACCTGAGGCATCATGCAGTGCTTCGGCGCAGCGCCACCTACTGGTGCGGAGATATGAAAAATGGCTATTTTTGCTTATAACTTCTGATAGGTTTGTCCAAATCATAAATTTGGTCTCATTAGATTCAGGGCATCATGCCGAGTCAAATGATATTCAATCTTCCCATATCGGACATTTTGGCCATTGGCCATTTAGAATTTTGTGCTAAAATGCTGTATTTTACGGATGCATTAGCATATCATTACGAAACTCAGTATTGGTCATCAGCACAATGCCCTGAAGGAGCCTGAGAAGTTTCGGACCAGCGCCACCTAGTGGAGATTTTTTATTTCATATCCTTATAACTTTTGATGTGGTTGACTTATTTTCATGGGAGTCACAACCTTAGACTCCTGAATCCTTGCCGAGTCCAACGATACTAAACTTGCTAGGTTTTGACTTACGGTTTGTGTGGCGTGGTGATTTAGCGCTTAATACCTGTGAATATCTTCGAAACCGTTAGTCGGATCGAGACGAAACCAGCGTAGGAAACACGGAACTTAAGCTGGTTAACTAATTGTCACAGCCCAAATGTCAAAATTTTGATTGGAAGTGGCCAAAACATCAAAACAAAGTCGTTCATGGGTCATTTTTTATGATCTCATACATATAAATGTCTATAACTCCGAAATTTGACACACAAATGTATGGGGTCACCCTGAAGACACGTAAAAAAAAAATTGGTGGGATTGTGCCTCTTGGTGGCGCTATAATTGAACAAAACATGAAATTTCCATTGACTACAATACAGTATTATGACAAAAAATGCTATATTATACGAATGCATTGATGTACCATTATGAAACTCAAGATATGCCATCGGCATCATGCTCTGAAGGTACACAATAGGTTTTGAGATAGCGCCTCCTTGTGGTCAAATTTTATAACAAAATATTTAAAAAATGCTAATATCTTTATATAAATTTGGCTTATTGTAATGGGACTGGTATTATTAGATTGTGTGGGTCATTCTGAGAACATTGATGCCAATTTTGCCATAGTCAGCATAACTATGTCTCCACTACTTTTTTTTTTTTTTTTTTTTTAAAACACACTTTTTTAAACTCCTCCTAGACCATTGGTCCAATTTTCACCAAAATTTACTCGTATCATCTTCAGACCATGTCGACAAAAACTTACGGATTTCATGTTGATAGACATAACCTTTTTCCTATACTGCAGCAACGAATTAGAGGCATGATGCTAAAATCACTGTTGAGTCTGTATCTCTGCAATGCTTTGACATATTGACACCAAACTTTGCTAGTGTCATTGACACCTCACTCTGACCATACCACATTAATTTGGTCACAGCGCCACCTATTGGTCAAAAGTGATGAACCAGTAAATCTTCATTTTTTATCATTTTTCAGCTCTTTTGCCCAAAATGATCTTAATGGGTCTTTAATTGCTCACTGTTGCAGTTGGTCTGATGCTCACAGCCATGTTGGCTGGCTTATTGTGCTGTTTTTGTGCTTGGCCCCGTAATTGCTGCTTACAGCTATATTTCTTATTTCTTTGCTTATGTGACCTTTTCAAGCATTGCAAAACAGTGACCAGTCTTTTTGAAATATTCAACGTTTTTGTCCTTTGACTTGGATTTTAATTTTATGCAGTCAGTGCATGTTTACCTTGGTTAAAACATCATCATCTCACACAGCAAGCAAGCTTGGCAATGGCATGTATCCTGTCAGCCAGAGCTGGACCAAGTGTGGCAATGATGGCACAGCATGGATCACGGCGAACGGCATGAGGGCCGATTTTTGGTGGGAGTGTGGTCCAGATCAATCCAGTGATCATCTGGTCCAAATTAAGTGCACTTTAATGCAGCTGACTTGACTGATCTACAATTTATTTCATTTGAAATTATAAAGTTTAATCTGTTATGACTTGGCATTTCAAAGAATAATTTAAAAAATACTGAAGTTTAAAATATTAAATTGATTAAAATTTCTGTTCATTTAATCCAAATCTTCGGGATGTGATGCTTTGTGTGAAGAACTGTTGTAGAGATTTAAAAGTTGTATGTGAATATTTATGACAGGCAAATGCTGTTCAACTTAGCTTAACCCATTTTAGCCCACTGGCAACCTTTTCCTTTTGTAAGTTGTTTTCTAGATGTTTTCCATATTTTATTTCTCAATGACATGCAAGAAAACAACCAAATAAAGGATTTCAAGAACAAAAAAAAGGTATTCACTTGCTTCCTGTGACATGAGGCTGTCAACTTCCAACCCCTACTTCCAGGAAGCATAGCGAAGGCAAACCCTCCCAAAGAAAAGTCATTTTCATGTTAATATTAAGAATTTTTAGTTGACATATATATATCTACGTAATCACGAGGGTCTCTAGAATCATCCAAACAAAACAAATCTTACAAGAGATCTATAGTTTTTTGTATACTTAGTCAAAAGTCCAAGCGGCAACTATAGTTGCCAGTGGGCAAATCACTTGTAAGTACATATATCATGAGAAAATGGGGTATACTGTGTTTAATGGGTTAATAAATCAAAGTTATTGGTCTTGTTTAGTGCTTTTTGCATTCATAATATTTTATATTGTTATATATTATATGTCGTTATTTGTTAATTAATTAATTATTATTATTATTTTTTTTTTTTTGTTATATGTGACCCTGGACTACAGAACCAGTCATAAGGGTACATTTTTTTAAATTAAGATTTATACATCATCTGAAAGGTGAATATATATAAGCTTTCCATTGATGAATGGTTTGTTAGGATAGGACATTTGGCCGAGATACAACTATTTGAATATCTGGAATCTGAAGGTGCAAAAATATTAAAATATTGAGAAAATCACCTTAAAGTTGTCCAAATGCAGTCCTTAACAATATATATCCACTCACAAAAATATTTTTTTATATATTTATGGTAGAAAATTTACAAAATATCTGCATGGAACATTATCTTTACTTAGTATCCTAATGATCTTTGGCATTAAAGAAAAAAAATAATAATAATTTTGACCCATACAATGTATTGTTTGCTATTTCTACAAATATACCCGTGTGGCTTCTGACTGGTTTTGTGGTCCAGGATCACATATAGGAGTCATTTTTTCTAATGAACAATGTAATTTAACTTTTTGATTCACAATGCTCTGTTGGAGCAACTTAATGGCTGCTCTTGTTTCTGCACTATGTTCCATCACTTTAAGACTAATGGATTTGTTGTTTGTTTTGTTTTCATATTCAAGAAATTATAAGCCAGATGCAACTTTTTTGTGTTCACATCGAATGTTCTTCGACTTTGATTGATCTGTTGATCTGTTGAAAGCAGTTATTTTGAGTTAGATGCATAGATGTTCTCCTCCTATTCAAATTTTACATTGAGGGGTGCATACAACATATTTGCCCACCGGCAACTATAGTTGCCGCACATTCAAACGTGTTTTTTAAGAAAAAAAACAAAAACCTGGGGAAAATAAATGCAGAACATGTTCACATAGGACACTAGTAACAGGACTATATGCATGAAATAATTCAGAAAAATTTGGGCACAAATGGGTTAAAAAGCAGCAAAGAAGAAGCTGTTGTTTGTGCATATGGAGTCCACCTGTGATGCGCTTGATTGTACTGCTTGTTGTTGAACATACTCAGTAAATGAGAGAGATAGGTCTGAGAATTAAAGATTGATCATGTTATTATAGGAACAGATCCAAATTCAAACTTTATTGAGGGATATTTATCTCCTTCCTCACTAACAATCGTAAAAAAAAAGAAGAAAAAAAAAGAAGAAAAGTCAAATGACTGGAAACAGTGGCTGCAAAACAAAAACTAAATATCCTCATTTAAATAAAGAAATATTTTACTGGTATTAGTTGAATTAATTCAAATGACTGGCAGCAACAGAACAATAAACACTAACATATCTCTAAAGATCTCAGCATCTTTATTCATTATAATCCAGATAGTATTTCTTTTGCAGCTTTAACTGTGTATCTCTGCACATTTGTTAAAGCAAAATGATGTTGGTCACGTATTGGTGATGATGATATATATATATATATATATATATATATATATATATATATATATATATATTGGTCATTATGCAGTGGCCTGATTCACTGATATCACTTAAAGTCAGATTCAAGATTTAAGATTCTTTATTGTCATTATACTAAAAATACAGCAAAATAATATATTAAATTAAATCAGATAATTTCACATGATTTACAGTAGCCTTGTGGCATCATTGTTATGACAATCTGGTATTGCTTTTTTTTTTTTTTTATTACACAGGAGATGTTTTAAGCCTTTTTAGGCACATCGAGACATCAAGAATCAACATATGCCTCTCATCAATAGTAAGAATCAACAAATCTTTTTTTTTTTTTTGTGACTTTAGTAGTTTTGTGATGTTCAGAGTTCTTTTTTTTTTTTTTTTTTTTACCAAGAGATAGCATTGTTGAGATTCATATGCTGATTCTTGATGTCTGTGTGAGTGTCAAAACATTTTCTGCACAATGACTTCATAAAATACTTATCACAGAGTATTACAGCACTGCAGAAATTTCTGCTGTAGGATTGGCATGAGAAATTAACAATTAACATTAAACAATTTAATCAGAGACTCCGGTAGTAGTGAATCAGGCCACTAAATGATGACCATGTCATCACTAAAAAGTAACCAACATCATCTGATCAGAGTTTCTCCTGCATTGTTTGCAATAACAGCCATGTATCAGAGATTTACAATTAAAGCAGCCAGAGAAAACGAATGTTAAAAAGTCAAGGATCAAGAGCCCAACAAAAACAAACACCGATCACCATAATGGTCACCATCAAACTTTATTATCTAAACCTCTGTTAATTCTCAATAAGAACCTTTGTCTGAAAGAAACAAAATCAATTTGGATTGTAATGATTTAAAATGCTGAGATCTAGAGAGAGTGTTTAATGCTCTGTTTCTGTTGTCTGAGTTTTGTGGGTCACTATTGTGCTTCAGAGTAGAGCCTCTGCTTCAGTCCAAAGTGGGCCAGAAACCACTGATGATATGCTGCATGATTAATTATTTAAAAGGCAGTAACTGTGTATTTTTGTTGTTGTTTTGTTTTTGTTTTGTTTTTTGCAGTGTATATAAGGCTCAGATGTGGTGCAGTTTTGGGTTTTTTGGTTTACTTAAGGATCAGTACCAACACTAAAACCTATTCAGGCCCAGTGCAGGGCCAATTGTGGGTTAGTAATTGGCTCGGCCGAGTTATGGCCCATGTGTGGCCCTTGTCTAACTGCTGGGTTCATGGTGTCGGTCTAGCTTTCTGTAACAGTCCACTGAAGGCGAGCGTAGTGAGAATCCAAGTGCAGTATTTATTTAACATAAACGTGAACAAAATACAAAAGCAAAGATGTGACGTGACTTGAATTGAAACAAAAACATGAACTCACCAAACAGAGGATTACAGGGAACAAAGCTAGACCGGATAACAATGAAACATGAGGGCTATATATACAGAGAGACTAATGACAAACAAGGAACACCTGAAACAAAGACAATGAACCAATGACAGAACAGAACTGATACCACATGACTAGAATAACCAATGAGAAAACACATTGTTAAATAATTTCTTATTTCTTGGGCTTCACTTTTTGACTTTCTCTGTGTCTTGGGATTTTTCCATCATGTACCTACCAAGACAAAACAAGAAGTAGTAGTCCTTGGACACACTGACACCCTCACACATAACCAGAAGTTGAAGACACACACACACACATTTACGCACATACATTTATTTGTTATTAAATTTCTTGAAATGCTATACATGGTAAAGTTTGATTCTTAAGTCATATGATTGGATGCTCAAGCCATCCTGGAGATTGTGGCTTGACCTATGTCTATAAATATGACCCTTCTTCCTGAATAAATCTGAGAATGCTTTGTACCACACTTGATCTGTGTCTGCTTGGTCATTCTCCCGAGATCTCGCGCTGCTGCTGCCACACATCACAGGGGTTGAGGCGCCTGTTTCTTAACTGATGACTAGGATTACAAATATTCTACCTATTATTGAGATTTTGATCTAACACACATGAGACTGGGGAAGCACATGACATGATCACATTAGGGAAAGGGAATCACATGACAACAGGGAGACATGGCAAACATAACAAACAAAGCAATGAAACAAAGCATGAACTAGAAAAATAAAACCATGAAACGTTAACATGATATCAATAACACCAAAACAAGACATTAAAAACATAAAGCCTTTTGAATCTGAAAACTAAATCCTTAAGCTCTTCTCTTGTGTATTCTGTTAACTAAGATGGATAGTTGAGGACTATTAGTTAACATAAAAGGGGCTTGTTTCTTAGTATAATTAGATGTAATTATTCAAACTCTCCAAAGCATCCTGTTTTGAGTATTTTCTCCATCTTTTTGGAATCTTACCATGTCCCTCAAATGTTTTATTGTATTTCTTTTCAAGATCTTTCTGGAATCTGCACACAAACCACTTCCAGTAGGGCAGATCAGAGAGATCAGGGGTGATGCTCCAGTCTGCATAAACTCCTCCTGCTTTTTTATATTCTCGCCAAAAGACTGAGTTATTGTCTGAGGTACGGGGATAAAAAGACAAAGTCTTGCTTGCTACTACTGATGTGCAGATCAGAACAGTCAAATTTGTTGAACCCCTGTACATTATCCCTCTAAGTCCATTAACTCGATGAAAAGGAACACTATGATCACCATCATGTTTCTCTATGGTGTTGGTGCAGATTGCACCACAGAACGGACACTGAACCCAACAGCACTGACAGAAGTGATCAGTCAGAATCTCATGTGGTCTGTCCTTATTGTCCAGCTTCTCTGTAAAAGTAATTGTGTTTAATCCCCTGCTTATAGCAGGAAGTTCTTGTCTTATCACATCTTCTAGGAGGTTGAAATCATCAATATCATCATGTTTCACTCCACTGAGGTCTTTTTCAGAGAAGATCAGCACATCTGAGAGCTTCTGTGTGAAACTCTTCAACCACAAACCAACATCTCCTCTGTTCTCTTTAACATGTTCAGTAGATTCATGTGCTGCTTTCATGATCTTCTGCTGCAGGAGTTCAATGTTCTCCTTCATCTTGGGTAAAACACTGACACTGAACTTATCAGTGATGTACCGACTGACTTCATCTCTGATGAAACTCTTGAACTGATCTCTGGGATTATGAATGTAGTTCATGTATTTTTTGAAATCCTCCTCTTCTGCCAGTGTCTTCAGGATGTGTTTCTCTAGATTTGATCTGTTTCCATTCAGTGATTCACAGTTTGATCTCATTTCATCTGCTAAATCTCTGGCAGTTTTCTTGTAGACACTCTGCTCAATGGGCTTTTTAAGTTTCTGACAGATGATCTGGCCAAAAATTGCAGCTGATGTTGCTCCATGACAGTATTTCTGGAAAATACTACAATACTCTTCTCTCTTCTTATCCAAATAGAGAACAGGATTATTGGCTTCTCTGAACAGTCTGTGTTGGTCAGTGATCATCTTGTTTGCTCTCTTACAAATGGAAAGAACCAAATCCATGAAAAATTCATTCTTGAACACATATTTCACTGATTCTTCTTGATGTTCTGTTACTCTCTTCTTGATGTAATCTATGAGTTGTTGAATGTAGCTGATGTTGTAGCCCATCTTTGAAATATTAAATGACTGAATTATTCTGTCTGTCTGCTGTGCAACATCTGTGACTAATGATCTTATCTGGATTTCATCTTTTGAGGACAGACTTTGAGCAAGCACAAATGTTTCTGAAATGGTTCTGCAAGTATCGTTTACACTGCCTTTAAACCCCCTTTTGAAAAGCACATATTCAGAATAACAGTGCACAGTAAAAATGTTGGACTCACTGCCCTCTCTTAAGTGGTCTGCAGACAGAATTGCCTTATAAATGTCATTTTGAAGTATTTTTACATCTCTCAATATGTCAATGTCTTCATTGTTCAATGTTTTATTATCTTTGATGTTTTTCACACATTCTTTCCAGAACAAATCAAATTCTTCCTTGAGTGTTTTTTCATCATTTGCTTTGTCTTTGAGTTTTAATGCAAGTTCTTTGCTATTTTCATAGAGAGTGTTTTCATAATGAGTCCTCTGAGCATCAATCTTTTTCTTCAGGTCTCGCTGCTGAAGAATCTCATTTAATTTCCTTTTTGTTTCTCTCACAATGTTTTCCTGAATCTCTTTGATTTTGATTTCAAATGATGTTTTCCACTGAATCAGTATTTCTGCATGTGTGTTTTTCCCAAAGTATTCTGACATTGATTTTTTCACTTCATCACTTGTCTTCTTCAGTTCTCTTTGAAGATCAGTTTCCTCAACCTCATGAATTGCTTCATTTTCTATTTTGTTATGTAGTTTGTTCTCAGCTTCCATCATGGCACTGCGAAGACTCCAGGACCATTTGCTATATTCGGTCTCCAGTTTCCTGTAGGCTGAAATCTCCAAAGAATTTCTGAAGCTGAAGACAAAGTGTTCATTTAACAAAGCCTCCCAGAGATCTTTAATACAATATTTTAGGTGTGCTAGCATCATTCCATTTGATTTTGCAGCATAAGACATAATAGTTTCATTTAACCCTTGAAGATTTTCACTGTAGTCTGGGTTTGGTGGTGCCATGGGTGGGCTGCCCTCCCAGAGCTGAGCAAAATACTTCACATCATTATGAACATCAAATCTAATTACATCACTGAAACATTCTGCATCATAGACTTCATCTTCAGCAGCGAGTTTTGTCATCTCATCCATTGTCTTCTGTAGTTGTCTCCTTCCCTCCATGATTTTCTCTACAGCTGTGACATCTGAGACGTTTTGATGCACAAACACACAACTGGGATTCAGTCTGACCATCTTCATCCTCATGAAGGCCTGGACAACAATCTGAAGAATGTCCTGCATCTCAGCAAGGTTTTCCCCAAATATGTTGATCAAGGTCAGATTTCCAAGACCTACAACAAATGTAGCCAATTCATTGTCATGATGTCTTGTTGATCTCCCAGTCAATTCTAGAGCACGAAGACCCTCAGTATCAACAACCAGAATATAGTCAAAGTTCATCTGTGTTTTCATCTTGTCTGACACTTTGACCAACTGCATGAAAGCTCCTCTGGTGCACCTGCCAGCACTGACGGCAAACTGGAGTCCAAACATGGCATTCAGCATGGTGGATTTCCCAGAGCTCTGAAGCCCTAAAACTGACAGCACAAAGACTCTCTGGTCTCCAAGTATGCTGATGAGTTCATCTAGAACAGCAGAGATCCAGATAACAGGAACATGAGCAGCATCTCCATCCATCAGTTCCAGTGGAAATCCAGAGATCATCATCTCTGCTGCAAGACTCGGGAGAAAAGAGAAGTGAAACTGCAGATCTTTCTTGTTATTTTTCACAGATTTACATGATTCATAGATCTGACCAATCTCCCTCATGATGTGCTCCAAACCAAAGGCTGCAGCATGAAGTTCCTCAGATATTCTCTCAAGTTCAGTTTGTTCAGCTTTGAGTTGTTCAGATTTATCATGATTCTCTTTCAGTTTTGTGACTGTAGACCACTTTTCATCATACCTGTGGTGTAGATCAAAAAGGTCAGCTGAAGTATATTCATCCAGGAGGATTCTGAGCCATTTGAGGAAAAACATCTTCTCATGTTCATCATTTGAGTTCATTTCTTTTAGAAAGAACTCAGTAAACTCACTGATACCATACTCATGTTGCTGTTTACGGATTCTCTTCATCTCTGTGTGATTTTTACTTATTTCTGTCTCATCTGCTCGAGATCGATGTAGTTCTTTGTTCTTCTGACTCCACTGATGCCACAGTTTCCCCTGATGAGGCAGAACTGATTCTTTGATTTCTGTCAGATTTTTCTTCTCCAGTAAACTCATCATCTTCTGTGCTGCTTCTCTTCCTCTCCTGCAGTCATCGTCATCTTCCTCATCTACTCTGATGTCTGAGTGTTTGGACACATCTTCAAGTCTGAATGTGGAGGATGATTCTGAGAGACAATCATTTATAGCTCTTCTGAGTTCTTCAGACACATCTGCCTGATTTCTGTCTTTCAAGCCAATCTTGTATTTTCCTGTCTTGATTTTAGCTGCAGTAGATTCATCCTCAGTAAAAAGACAAATTAGTGGCTTTCTTTCACTGTACAAGTTTTGGATCTTTGCTGCATGTCTGTCATTCCTGTCAAGTCGTGGAAGAAGAACAACATTTACTGACGCCATTTCAATAAGAATCTGTAGCTGTTTCTCATGCTCTCTTGCATCACCGTGGAGATTACAGAATGCAACAATGTCAGTGAATTTATCATCATATGATCCAGTGGGGCAAAACCAGGCGATCTCCACCACTCCATCCATCAGGACTCTGGTTCTGCTGCTGCCTGGGCAGTTCCTGTGGAAGAATGTGTTGTGTTTCTCATTGACCAGACTGTTCATCAGCTCAGACTTGGATGAAGACACAGAGCCAAACCTGAAGAAAGACACCATTGGAGTTTCTGCCTTGTAGATTGGCTGGGTTTGACTGATAATCTCATTGTTGCCGTTTCTCACCTTCCAGCTCTTGTTGATTTGTCTTAATGTCCAAAGAGGAAACTCAATCTGTTGTGTGAATGGATCAAGAACAAGCAGAGGCAGAGCGTACTGACACTGGGACAGTTTAGTCACCATCATCTGCTTCAGGAATCCATCAGCACAATAAAACACGGCCATCTGAACATCCATTGGGTGAACAGGGTCAGACTGACTTATTTCTGTGTTAGATAAAGACATTTCTTCAAAAATATCACTCTCACTTTCAGGTGGGTCACTGTCTCTTTGTTGCATACAATCCATTTCATCAATCTTCTCAGCACTAATGTATCTTGCTCTGTAGTTCATCATCAGTAATTTTTGTATGAACGTCTGAACAAGCTCTTCTTCAGCACAGATTTCTTTGGACTGAAATGATTGTGCAGTAAATTGAAGAAAATCTTCAGCTGTCAGGTTATGATGCATTCTTTTAAGATGCAATCTGTCAAAGAGCTTTTCTTTTCCTTTGTCTTGTTCAGGTCTTGTTTCTTCTATTAAAATCATTCCCTGTAAAATCAACATTATAATTAATTGGCAGTCTGTAATGAAGTGCAGTGTTTACTGATGCATGAATGCAACTAATGATTTTCGATATTCAATTAAGTAAAAAAAAATGCCAAAAACAAATATTAACATAACCTAAAGTTAAAGCACTAATGACCCATGCAGATGATTAGGGATCTAATTGAAATGTATCTTATTGTGTGGCAACACACTTGGTTCTAAAGTGGGAAATGACTTTCAATAAATAAATAAATAAATAAATACATAAACTTCCTCTAAAACCCTCTGTAAAAAGGTTTGCTGTCACAGGATATGCAATCATAAGATACGTGATGTATGTGTGGACATATTACACATTTAAATTTAGATGAATCTCATGTCCAAGGACAATATATAAGAAGATATAATTTGTAGCTTAAAACTTTTGTCACTTGTCTTCTAATTTTTGTTGAAGCCATGTTTTCATGTCTTTTAATTTATGTTTTGTCATAGTTGTGTGTGATTGTGGACCTAATCATTTATGCATTTCCTAGTAGGGACCCCAATTAACAAGCCTCCCAAACAGCAGGCTTTCAACCAAATGCAAAATTACAAGCAAAAACGTAATGCACACAAAATCATCAGTTCCCTTTCAGTCGGTCACATTCAACGTATGTCAGTAGTGACCGACGAAGTGGGATATTGCTAGAGAGCCCTATCAGCTTCGAGAGAACTAAAACTGGCCAATGGAATTGGCGTGCAATATTTGCATAATGCGCACCGCCTCCGCCAGGTGTATATAAATAGGAAGCAGATGCAATCGCATTCTGTCTGTTCTCCAGCCTTCAGACTAGAGAGTGAAACTCTAAAGCAAGCCTTAAGAGTGTTTCCAGCATCCTCTGTTGGTGTAACTGCACTATAGCGAGGTCGCGAACTACGAGGAAGGCAGCTTTATACAACTGCTGTTTTCACAGAAAACTTTGTCGCATAAAGCCTGTTGTCGGTTGCGATTTGGGCCAGTTCCTTCTATGTTTCGGGGAGTGGTGTACCCAAAACACATTGTGACACTCCCTGTGTGCTTCGGCACGAGGAAGAGCTGAATTTCCCCTCTGAAAGAGCTTCACAGACGAACCCTGCATCTTTATCAAGATGTCACTTCGTCTGTGCGTTACTGGGTGCGGTCGTTCACTGGTCCCCACTGATGGTCACAATCACTGAATCACGTGCCTGGGTGTTCAGCACGCTAAAGCTGCTTTTGTGGATAGTTCATGTACTCATTTTGTGAACATGACTATCTCAGTGCTGAGATCTAGACTCTCATTCCTTGGTCCTCAGGGAGCGGGGGTCCCCTCGGCTGCGTTGCCTCTCTCTGGGACTGTAGCATTGCCCGAGGCCGATCCCGAGTTGACAGGTTGCTTTCCCGGGCGGCCGAGAAAGTCGGGCTCATGTGGAATCCTCCGCCGTGCCCCGGCCCTTCTCGGCTTGATGATTGGTACCTCGGGGCGGCCCGCGCTGGTCTGTTGCGATGCAGCTGTGTCCAACAAGTAAATTCTCGTCAGGACAGACGGAGAAAGCTTACAGAGCCTGCGGACTAGCTGCCTCTGCCCTGCATGCCATGGCCCTTTTGCAGGTTTACCAGGCAAAAGCATTAATGGACATGCCCCAGGGGGGTCTTGATCAACTGACCTTGCCCTCCGGGTGACTAAAGTGACGGTGCGTTCTGTTAGTCAAGCGATAGCTACACTTGTAGTCCAGCAGCGCCAACTCTGGCTGATCTTGGCTGACATAAGGGAGACAGATAAATATCGGTTCCTGGACTCCCCCGCCAGGTCGGCCTGTTCGGCGACGTGGTACAGAGCTTCGCCCAGCAGTTCTCTGCCACCCAAAAGCAGGCTGAGGCTATCAAACATCTCTTGCCCCAGTGGTCCGCTGCTGCATCTACCCCGCCGCCTGCTGCACAGCCTCAGTCTGCCCGTCACCGAGGGCACCCGCCTGCGTCGTCCTCCGCCCCGCTAAGTCAGCCAAGCAGCAGCCCACACCCGCCAAACAGTAGGGAGCCGGTCGCGGACGCAGCCGTACCAACTTCTCCACAAAAAGAGCAGTTTCCCAATCCTCCAGGTCACAAGAGGGCACGGTTGCCAGTGTGCGAGGCCCCACTTTGCCACTTGCAGCCCCCTCTCACATCGCCAGCTGGTTCCAGTGTGATGGTCGAGGCTGCCTCCCATGTGCCGTCTCCCATGCACACTGCCACCTCACGGAGTCTGACCCCACTTCGGGCCGCTATGCCGTCCGAGTCGGGTCCCAGCACTCTGCTTCGCTGCCCCATCCCTGGTACGTCTGTGGTGCCTTTGGCTCGGTGTCTGGAAGCCTGGATATCGCTTCCCAGCCCGTCCTGCTGGCTCATTTGCACTATCAGACTCGGCTATGCGATTCAGTTCGCCTGGCGTCCCCCAGTCTTCAGGGGTGTCCACTACACTCAGGTGTCACTGGACAATGCACCTGTTCACCGGGCGGAGATTGCTGTCCTCCTGGCGAAGGATGCAATAAAGCCGGTCCCTCCAGCTGATATGAAGTCAGGGTTCTACAGCCCCTCCTTCATTGTACCAAAGAAAGGCAGTGGCCTACGGCCAATCTTAGATCTGCGTGTCCTAAATCGGTCCCTTCACAGGCTGCCGTTCAAGATGCTTACGCAGAAGCGCATTTTCGAATGCATCCGTCCCCAGGATTGGTTTGCAGCGATCGACCTGAAGGATGCATATTTTAATGTCTTGATTCTGCCTCGTCACAGACCCTTTCTATGGTTTGCGTTCGAGGCTACCCTTCGGGCTGGTCCTGTCGCCCCGCATTTTTACGAAGGTTGCGGAGGCGGCCATTGTTCTGCTCAAGGAACAGGGCATTCGCATTCTCAACTACCTCGACAACTGGCTCATCCTGGCCAGCTTGCGAGAGCAGTTGTGCGAACACAGGGACATGGTGTTAGTTCACCTCAGCCAGTTGGGTCTTCGGGTCAACTGGGACAAGAGCAAACTTGCCCCCGGGCAGAGAATCTCTTATCTCGGTATGGAACTGGACTCGGTCGCCCAGACAGCGCACCTCTAGTCAGTGTTGAACTGCCTGAGTATGCTCAAGTGCAGGACAGCGGCTCCACTGAATCGCTTTCAGAGGCTCCTGGGGCACATGGCAGCCGCAGTCACGCCGCTCGGATTGCTTCATATGAGGCCACTTCAACACTGGCTTCATGGCTGGGTCCCGAGATGGGTGTGGCAGCGCGGTACATCCCGCCACATGTCACAACTCGCCCGCCATCTCTTACTATGGAGTAAGAAGCATCTGAGGTCGCTTTGTGCCATTCATGTCCCAGGCGTGCTCAACTGTGCAGCCGATGAGCTCTCACGGCAGCCTCCGCTTCTGGGCGAATGGAGACTCCATCCCCAGACGGTCCAGCTGATCTGGCAGCACTTCGGCGAGGCTCAGATAGATCTGTTCGCCTTCCCGGAGACTGCCCACTGCCAGTGGTTCTATTCCCTGACCGGCGGCACGCTCGGCACGGATGCCCTGGCACACAGCTGGCCCCGGGATCTACGCAAATATGCATTTCCCCCAGTGAGCCTTCTCGCACAGCTCCTGTGCAAAGTCAGGGAGGATGAGGAGCAGGTCTTGCTAGTGGCTCCGTATTGGCCCACTCTGACCTGGTTTTCAGATCTGACGCTCCTCGCGACAGCCCCTCCCTGGCCCATTCCTCTGAGGAAGGACCTTCTGATTCAGAGACAGGGCACCCTATGGTACCCGCGTCCCAACTTGTGGAATCTCCATGTGTGGTCCCTGGATGGGAAGCGGAGGCTCTGAGTGATCTCCCGCAAGCGGTTGTAGACACTATCACTTCCGCTAGAGCTCCTTCTACCAGGAACCTATATGCATTGAAGTGGCACCTTTTCATTGAGTGGTGCTCCTCTCACCAAGAGGACCCCCGATCATGCTCAGTCAGATCTGTGCTCTCCTTCCTGCAAGAGGGCTTGGAGCGAAGGCTGTCTCCCTCCACCCTCAAAGTGTATGTTGCTGCCATCGCCGCACATCACTATGCAGTTGATGATAAGTCTTTGGGGAAGCACGATCTGATCGTCAGGTTCCTATGGGGGGCAAGGAGACTACATCAACCTCGCCCTTCCTCTATACCCTCTTGGGATCTCACCCTGGTACTTACATCTCTCCGGGTCATCCCTTTTTTTTGTAAAATAAAAGAAAACAAACATGATGCGTGATCTCTTGTCTACCTCTGAACGAAGTCCAATCTGATAGTTCTCAGAAAATGAAGTGTAACTTCAAAAAAAAAAATTTGACTTATGTCTAAAGAAACGTTGAAATGTCAGGTTTGTAAGTCAAATCGAAAACAAAAATTCTGTTTATGTAATCTGTATGAAAAGAGACACATGTCAGATGCCTGTGATTCAGATCATTATCCGTTAATGCGGCCATGGCCACGGAGCGAGCGCTATTCCGGTGAACGCTATTCAGAGCGCCCTCCAGCTGCAAGTATGAATTAAAAACACAGTATCCAGTGCTCATAGTGATGACAATAAATATTGAATAAATATTACTCCTTTGTACAGAAAATTGATATAAACATATGAGAATCCATCAATATTTCTCCAAATGTGCATGCTTTTAAGCATATTAAATTACAGTCAATATAAGATTTTAAGAGTCAAAATGTGAAGTTTAAGTCTTAGATCTTTTTAATGATGTATAGTTTGTCAACTGCACATTAACATTTAGGCTATATAATATAACAAATATGTAAGCCTACATGAAATGCCATAGAGGTAGGAATGTTCAGAAGCTTTGCATCACAGAAATACATTATATTTTAAAGTATATTAAAATAGAAAACCATTATTTGGTCAGAGACTTGATACTTCTTTTAAAAACATTATAATGGCAATGTGTTCAATCTTTTGACTGGTACTATAATTTAACATAGTCCTATACTAAATTTTCTTCACATCATGTGCAATAATACATGCATGCATGAGATCACAAAAATCATGTTTTTTTTTTTGTCCAGAGTGGACTTTAATCCTGTTATCAGCATGATCGGAGAGGGTTTTTTCACAGCCTACCTGTCTGAAAGAGCTCATTATTTATGCAAGTCATTACAACTCATTATGCGATTCTTTTGTCTTTTCAGGTGTAAATGACCCATGATTCATGATGATTCACGTCTCCATGCATACTGTGTTTCTTGACAAAAAGTGTCTTAGAAAATTTAAATCTCTCTATTGTTTTATATGAACGAGTAGCCAGAATAAATTTTACTTCATTTTGAAGCAAAATCTCTAGTCTACAACCTCCAATACCCAGAAGTCTTGTGAACACAGATTTAATATATATTTTTTGGCCTTATTTCAGTGACTTAAGTTTGTTGTTTTTTCAATAACCACGCATAAACGTTATTCCTTAAAAAATACAAACATGTACATACATGTTCCTCACATATTATGGTAGCCTAGTTTGTGCTGAATACAGTGTAATGACACTTTTGTCATTAATATGTTTATGAACAACTGAAAAAAGCACAAATGTCAGGGCATGTCAAAACTTCTCCAGGGCCCCCAAAATCCTCAGACCTCTGAGGGTTAAATGCACAGCTACCTGACAAATATTTTTAGTTATTCCTCCACATAAGGGAGATCCATTTAGATCCACTCTGATGGATAGATCCGTTTAGATCCGCTATGATGGAAAAAAAAAATTGAGTTAGCCCTGGTGGCTACAAATAAACTCCCTGACTTTTCCATCCAGATAGGGGTATTCTCTGTTTTTACTCTTAATTTTATTTCTTATGCATTTCATTTTTATTTTTATGTACTTGTTTGCTCTTTATGTAAAGCACTTTGAATAAGCATTTTGTATGAAATGTGCTATACAAATAAAATTGCCTTAACACTTGTGTCTTTGCACAATACATAAGGCTCAAAATTGTAAACACAATTTGCACTATAATTAAACAAATTGCATGTCCCAGAACTGGAACTGTTATGTAAGCCACAACAGGGCAGCAGCTGACACTACTTGCAAGTGCCACACAAATAAACAATGCCACGACGAGGAAGAAGATTGCACCTGTGCATATATAGGTATGTGATTGCCTGATGTATCAACCCATCATTGTCCCAATGATTCAACCTCTTACAACAAAGGACGAAATGATAGACTACCGCTTGTTCTGAGAGCGCTAGCAGACACATTACCTATAAGGGTCCTGAGCAAATGAAAATGATTAGAATGTTTCCCTGAAGTCAATCTCCGTAGACCCTTGGCCCCTACAACAGAAGCCTCTCTAGGTGTCAAGTTTGAACCAGAGGCTAAAGGAAGAGCACAAATGGTGTCCCATCTTGGACTGCTGCCAAAGAAACTTTGTTAATATGGGTAGGAATCGGAGGCTCAATAACCACCAACACCAAATCCCCATCACATGAATGTCCACCAAAATCTTGTCCCTGTTAAATAATCAAACTGGGACACCCAGCACTGAAAGGGTGAAAGGTTCCAACTTCATGGGGCTATATTTCTCCATATTCTTCTCTGTAGGCATAAGCCTTCACCCGCCATAAGCCACCGCTGGAATGTACTTGGGGTGTTGCACAATCCAAAGGGCATCTGATTAAACTCAAAAAGCCCAAAGGTGTGCAAAAAGAGGTCTTACACTTGTCTCGCTCTGCTACAGTAACCACTTACCAAATCTACTGTAGAGAACCACTAAGCCCCAGAAAGGCATCCAAGGTTTGTTCAATGCGAGGCAAAGACAGGCATCCTTCCTAGTCTTCTGAACTTCCAGTAATCAACACAGTCATATTCTACCATCTTTTTTCTTAATGACTAGGGGTGTAACGATACGCTTAGGTCACAATACGGTACGTATCTCAATACAGAGTTCACAATACGATACGTATCACAATATTTTGAACAAAATGAAGCTGAAATTCAAATAAGATTTATTTATAAAAAACTTTAACAAATTTCAATAATTTTCCTTGTTGTAGCCTACATACAAGATCACATTTCAAGGTTTAATAAAAACCTTCTGTATTCAAATTAACAGCTGAATAGGTCTGTCTGTCACTGAAAAAAAAAAAGTTAAATTTAACATGAACTTCTAAGGGACCGTTCACATGTCGAGTCTATAACCGCGTGGAAGGCGGTCTCACTGCCACCTCCATATTGCAGAGTAGGTTACGTCGTCAGCTAAACCAATAAGATTAGACTGCCGTCATATCGTAAATGTATCGCCATCACTCTACGATACATATCGTAACATTTTTGCGCAAAATATAGTACTGCGATATATCGTTACACCCCTATTAATGACTATGGGGGAAGCTAAGGAACTACTATTTAACCTAATCACCTGGCTTGCAAGCAACCGTTGCACATGCTCTTTAACATCAGCATAATCAGAAGGGGGAATATGTTGATATGTACAGGGACAGGATCCAATAATGTGATCAGGTTGGTGCACCCCAAATCAGAATTATTTGATGAAAATACAGATCTATTTACCCAACAGACCTCTCACTTGCCTCTGCTCCTCTATGGAGAGGTGTGACAAATCCATATTCTGGACACCTCCAGCTTGGGAGGAAACTATGGCCAGCCTAAGTGCAATATTATTATTTAATAATTTTTGTTGTTGTAGTGTTGTTGTTTGTTAAGCATTGTAATTATTGCATCTACATGTAGGATGCCTAATAGCAATGAAAAATTCCTTGTATGTTTTGCATACTTTGCCAGTAAAGTTGATTCAATTCAATTCAACAGGACATGAAACATCAACATTGGCAGAAGTGCTTACACAGTCTTTGGCAGAATGCAAACGTTCAGCAAGCACTAGTTAATCTCTCCCCAAAATAATGTCAACAGGCAAGTCATCCACAATAGCCACATTCAACAGGTAAGTTTGGTCTTATACACACACATTGACTTCAATTTGGTGGTACTACTTAACATCCCCATGAACCCACTGTACACTGACCAGGTTCAATTATTGTTTATTTAACTTAAATTTTAAATAAATAAATCAGTGAAGCTGGTAAAGCTATTGCAGCTGATGTTTCAGTGGCTGACATCAGATAAATTATTATTTGCAGTAGAAATTAACAATTGAAATAAAACAATTATTTAATTGGTTTAACTAAGAAAATAAGTCAAATTAAATGAACATGAGTAGTGGTATTGAAAACTTAAAAAATGTAAGTTCACTTTACTTTGGTAAAGTTATTTCAACTAAACTTTATAAGTTCAGATAACTAAATTTGTCAAGTTGAAATACTTCATAATTCAAAGTAAATACAACTTAACCCTCTGGAGTCTGAGGCTGATTTGGGGCCTGGAGAAGTTTTGACATGCCTTGACATTTTGTGCTTTTTCAGTTGTTCATAAACATATTAATGACACGAGTGTCATTACACTGTATTCAGCACAAACTAGGCTAACATAATATGTGAGGAACATGTATGTACATGTTTGTGTTTTTGAAGGAATAACGTTTATGCGTGGTTATTGAAAAAACAAAAAGTCACTGAAATAAGGCCAAAAAAAGTATATTAAATCTGTGATTACAATATTACTTTGTATTGTATGTTGTAGACTAGAGTTTTTGCTTTAAAATTATGTAAAAATTATCCTTCCTACTTGTTTATATAAAACAATTTATTGATTTAGGTTTTGTAAAACACTTTTTGCCAAGAAACACAGTATGCGTGGAGGCATGAATCACCACTGAATAATGGGCCATTCTCACCTGAGAAGACAAAAGAATTGAATACTAATGAGCTGAAATGACTTGCATATTAATGAGGCCTTTCAGTCAGGTAGGCTGTTAAAAAAACCTTCTGTGATGCTCAAGCTCATCATGATATATGAAACATACAGGAAAATATTATTACAAATAGTGGTTTTATATTATATACTTTAAAATATAATGTATTTCTGTGATGCAAAGAGTCTGAATAAAGGCTTTTAGTTTAAAAGCATGCACATTTGGAGAAATATTGGATTCTCATATGTTTATGTCAATTTTCTATACAGAGAAGTTACATTTATATAATATTCATTATCATCACTATGAGAGCTGGTGTTTTCAATTCATACTTGCAGTCGGAGGGCGCTCTGAACACCTTTAGTCCACAAATACATCTAAAAGAAGAAGAGGCTATTCCATGAATGGTGTTTCAATTCATACTGCAGCCGGAGGGCGCTAAAGAAACAAAAACTCATCTAAAATACATCTTTAGAAGAAAATAAATCAGGAAATAACTGCATGTCTTCCAGAGTTCGCTAACCATGGCTTTTATATCCAGATAAACACTTTTCAAGACAATAAATACATGATTGAGACGATGTATGCCTGTATTGACTCAGAATTTGCATCTGAATAGCGCTCGCTCCGTGGGCGTGGCCGCATTAGTGGGTAATGAGCTTCTGGCATGGCTCTCTTTTCATACAGATTACATAAACATAGAATGTTTGTTTTTGATTTGACTTACGCAATTTAAAACCTGACATTTCAACATTTTTTTAGACATAAGTAAGTAAGTAATTTATTTGTGATTAGTATTCACTAAGTTACAGTTCATTTTCTGAGAACTATCAGATTGGACTTCGTTCAGAGGGAGACGAGAGATCACGCATCATGTTTGTTTTCTTTATTTTACAAAAAGCACAACATTTTGTTTTTACTCTGAGTGTACACAAATAAAAGAAGACATTCTATAGTTTAAATTGATATATTACTTATGTCAAAAGACATAAAAGTGACGGAGTTTTTTAAGTCTGTTTTGCTGCAATGTGAAAAAAATCCTGCATAATGCGCCGCTGCGGGACTCCAGAGGGTTAACTGAGTCAATGTAAAAAGATAAGTTTAAGAAACAACGTTTTTACAGTGTGTAATTTAACCTGTCTTTAACATGAGGTCACAATGTAAAACTGCACAATCATCTTTAACTCTGAGGACCCCTTTTTCTTATTTCCTGCTCATTGTGGATCTCACAGTAGGACACGTAGGGTGCTTCTGATTTCTTATTAGTGCATCCTCGTTTCCTTTCCTCGCTTAATTTCCTTGTGTCTCAGCTCCACCCCCGTAGGATGTGAGGGGAGAAAGCAAGAAAGAATACAAGGATGGAGGAATCGAAGGAAATGTTATTTTTCGTTCGATCACTCGAGTGTCACTTCAAAGCGTCATCAGCTGTGCTCAAGGGCTCTTACCCCATGTTGTTAAAGTTTGGTTATTACAAATTTATAATAAATATTATATATAGCTGCAAGCAGCAATTACGGGGCCAAACACAAAAATGGCACAAGTAGCCAGCCAACATGGCTGTGAGCATCAGACCAACTGCAACTGTGAGCAATTTAAGACCTATTAAGATCATTTTAGGCAAAAGAGCTAAAAAATTATCAAAAATGAAAAATTGACTGGTTCCTCACTTTCGACCAATAGGTGGCGCTGTGACCAAATTAATGTTTTATGGTCAGCGTGAGGTGACAATGATACTTGCAAAGTTTGGTGTCAATATGTCAAATCATTGCAGAGATTCAGACTCAACAGTGATTTTGGCATCATGCCTCTTAATTCATTGCTGCAGTATAGGAAAAAGGTTATGTCTATCAACATGAAATCCATAAGTTTTTGCTGGCATAGTCTGAAGATGATACAATTCAGTTTTGGTGAAAATTGGACCAGTAGTCTAGGAGGAGTTTAAAAAAGTGTGATTTTAAAGGAAATCAAAGTAGTGGAGACTTAGTTATCCTGACTATGGCAAAATTAGCATCAATGTTCTCAGCATGACCCACGGAATCTAATAAGACCAGTCTCATTACAAAAAATTAATTTTAAAATTTTGTTATAAAATTTGACCACAAGGAGGCGCTATCTCAAAACCTATTGTGTACCTTTAGAGCATGATGCCGATGGCATATCTTGAGTTTCATAATGGTGCATCAATGTATTCGTATAATATAGCATTTTTTATCGTAATACTGTATTGTACTCAATGGAAATTTCATGATTTGTTCAATTATAGCGCCACTAAGAGGCACAATCCCACCAATTTTTTTATGTGTCCTCAGGGTGACCCCATACATGTGTGTGTCAAATTTGGCCAAAATATCGTATTTCGTTTCGGAGTTATAGACATTTATATGTATGAGATCATAAAAAATGACGCATGAACGACTTTGTTTTGATTTTTTGGCCACTTCCTATCAAAATTTTGACATGTGGGCTATGACAGTTAGTTAACCAGCTTAGGTTTCGTGTTTCCTACGCTGATTTCGTCTCGATCCGACTAACTGTTTCGAAGATATTCACAATCGTTTTTTAAACGATAAATCACCACGCCATACAAACCGTAAGTCAAAACCTAGCAAGTTTGGTATCCTTGGACTTGGCGAGGATTCAGGAGTCTAAGGATGTGACTCCTGTGAAAATAAGTTGACCACATCAAAAGTTATAAGCATATGAAAAAAAAAAATCTCCACTTGGTGGCGCTGGTCCGAAACTTCTCAGGCTCCTTCAGGGCATTGTGCTGATGTCCCATACCAAGTTTCGTAACGATACACTAATGCATTCAAAAAATACAGCATTTTAGCACAAAATTCAAAATGGCCGACATGGGAAAACTGGATATCATTTGACTCGGCATGATGCCCCGAATCTAACGAACAAATTTATGATTTTTCAACAAACCCATCAGAAGTTATAAGCAAAAATACCCATTTTTCGTATCTTCGTAGTAGGTGGCGCTGTGCCGAAACTCTGCATGTTGCCTCAGGTCATGCTTGTGAAGATATCTACCAAGTTTGGTCTGAATACGATAAAGTGTTGCAGAGATACAGCCTTATGTTTATTTTCGCAAGCGCTACATAAAATTCATTTGCATGTTTTTCAAAAACAGTCTGAGAAATCAACTTGAATTCCATAACTTTTTTTTCGGCATGATCTGAAGATGATCTGGTTCAATTTTCGTGAAATTCGGAGTAACGGCCTAGGAGGAGTTCGAAAAAGTGGCGTATAATTTCAAAATGGCGGAAAAATTTTCATGACGCAAAATTACGTATTAGGGTGCAATCGATTCGGCTTGACCCAAGGAATCAGAGCAATCAGAGTTTGTTTCTAACCCTTAAGGTTCAAAAGTTATTAAAATAAACATAAGTGCAACTTTGGACAGCTGGTGGCGCTAGAGGGATTGAGTTAGAGACTCCAAATTTGCAATGGACATATTTCAGACTGTCCTCTAACTGTGTGCCAAATTTCACAACTTTTTACCATACGGTTCTATGGGCGGCCATAGACTCAAGAGCGGAAGAAGAAGAAGAAGAAAAAACAAAAAAAGATTAGGGGCCTTCGGTGCTTGGCCCCTAATAACGCAAGACTTCTGCAAAGGCTCCTCGCTCATAGCTCCTCAGGAAGCTTCCTCACTCCATGTTCCTCAAATCTTGTGCAATTAGAGATGCTTCAAGCTGAGTTTGATCAGTTTCCAGGTCACAGGCTAGAGGATGTAGGAGCAATTCTTAGAATTTAGAACTTATTTTCTTAACTTCTTTCTTAAGATGTTGTTCATGAATCCGGCCCCTGGAAGTTATATTTTTTTTATACAAACAATTTTAAAGTCTCTCTGGTCACAGCTTTAACCCTTTGGGGTTTGAAGTGTCTTGGGGGCCCTGGAGATGTTTTGACATGCCCTGACTTTTGTGATTTTTTTTTTCCAGTAACTTAAAATATTTTCATGGCTTTATATATGACTACACTATGTCCAGCACAAACTCTGCTACAGTAATATCTAAGTATCATGTATGTATGAGTTTGCATTTTTGAGAAAGTGATGTTTATGTGTGGTTTATAAAAATTCTATTTTTTTAGTCACTGAAATAAGGCCATAAAACATAGACTGAACCTATTTTCACAAGACTTTTGAGACATGGTTCTTGTGGACTAGAATTTTTACTCCACATTTTGTGTTCGAAAGACTATGCAAGGAGGCCTGAATCATCATGAATATTGAGTGTTTCACACCTGAGAAAACAAAGACACTCCTCTAATGGCCATATCCATGTCAATGGGACTGCGACAAAAGAAAGAATGTGAGGAGATTAGAAGATATATAAATAAATATTGATACAGCGCCACCCGCAGGTAAAGTTTCAGCAGGAGACATGCTTTACAGTCTATGGAGTCATGTCTCCCTTTGCTCTCATAGGAAACCATAGAAAATCATCAAACCCCTGGTGTTCGGTGGGTTCTGTGGGGTGTAATTGAGAGAATGAATGGGGGAAAGTCACGTGAGAGGAGGCAGTGTCTCCATCGCTCTATGATTGGATGTAATTGGTTATGATTGGATATGATTTATTTGTGTGATAAATCCCACCTCTTGTTTACGTGCACGTTCTGTGCGTCAGTTTAACTGAACAAATGATGGCATCAATGGGAAGACTAATTGAAAAGTAAGAGTAAGTAAGAGTAAAACAGAGGTCAAAATGTGAAACTTGAGTCTTAGATCTTTTTAATGATGTATAGTTTGTCATGTGCACATTAACATTTAGGCTACATAATATAACAAATATAGTAGCCTATATGAAATGCCATAGAGGTAGGAATGTTCAGACGCTTATATTTTAAAGTATATAAAAAAAGAAAACCATTATTTGGTCAGAGACTTAAGACTTCTTTTTAAAATGTATCCAATCTTTTGACTGGTACTGTAATTTAAAATAGGCCTACACAAAATTTTCTTCACATGATGTGCAATAATACGTGCATGCATGAGATCACAAAAATCATGTTTTTTTTTTTTTTTTTTTTTTTTTTTTTTGTCAAGAGTGGACATTAATCCTGTTATCAGCATGATCAGAGAGGGTTTTTTTTTTTTTACATAGCCTACCTAACTAAAAGAGCTCATGTGGATCTTTTGTCTTCTCAGGTGTGAATCACAGCATTATTCAAGACGATTCATGCCTCCACGCATACTGTGTTCCTTGACAAAAAGTGTCTTACAAAATTTAAATGAATATATTGTTTTATATAAATGAGTAGGCAGAATAACATAATTTTGAAGCAAAAACTCTAGTCTACCACCTCCAATACCCAGAAGTCTTGTGAACTCATATATAACATTAGTTTTGTGGCTTTATTTCAGTGACTTAATTTTTTTTTTTTTTTTTTTTCAATAACCATGCATATACGTTCCCATTCAGTCGGTCACGTTCGACGTACGTCGGACAGACCGACGAATAGGAATCTCGCTAGAGAGGCCAATCTACTTCGAGTGTAACTAAAACGAGCCAATGCACATTGGCATGCAATCATATGCATCAGCTGCTCGCCTCGCAGCGCGGGTATATAATGAGCAGCAGGTGCGTTGCATCTTCAGCTTTTCGCTTCGGAGCCGAACGGTGTTTGTTCCTGTTCTCTGCAAGCGAGTGTCTGCTAGAAGACGAGTCAAGCTTTTTGGTTGAACTTCTCTTTTTTTTCCGAGTGCAGGCGAACAGCACAGCAGCGGGGTTGAAGTCCTCTCTTTTTCTGTTTTTGTTTCGTTTGCCGTTTTTGAGCAAATAGCTGTTTTGACAGCGTCGGAAGGCTGTTCTCACGGCCGGTACGGTGCGCTTTTGAGCGCTGAAAAGCCGTTTTTACGGCTGGTAAGAGTGAGCGCCTTCAAAGAGAGAGAGAGAGCACACGACAGGCTGCACATAATCCCTGTCTGTGTTGCGGCGGCCGTTCCCCTGCGTGCTTCAGCACTTTTAAAAGAGTAAAGTCCCTGAAAGAGCTTACACAAGTAGATTCGCGTCTTTTTAAAGATGACATCCTACTTGTGTTTCTGGATGCGGTCGTTCCTGTCCTCACTGACGGCCACGATCACTGTTTCACATGTCTGGGCGCGTGTTGAAATGATGTTCGTGGGTGTTTCATGTTTTCATATGAGAACATGATCACGTCGACACGCCGGTCGTGACTCTTCTTTCTCCGGGAAGCTTGAGTCCCCTCAGTTGTTGGCCAGCTGCCGCTTGTGTGTAAAAGCACAGCCGCGGGTCTGCCCGACACTCTGGGAAGACCGTGGAGATCAGCGAGAGCAAACCTCTTGCTCCTCTGCGTGTCGTGTGCCGTCGAGCTGCCGGGCTGCAGCGCGGGTTGTCACGGCAACCCAGCGCTCGCTCGGCGCTCTAGATGCGCGGTTCCCTTGCATAATCTCCATTGTAGCGCCCTCTCTGGTGCACCAGAAGAGGTCTACTTTGCTGATATGGCTTGGGTGACATGAGGTTGAGGGGTTCCTTCGGGGAACCAACCCCCTAGGGCCCCTCCCTCTCTAGCGCATTGCAAGCTGTGCAGTTTCTGGATTGGATTGCTGGTCCTTCTCATAGGGGAACCTAGCATTTCATTCAGAGCTCCAGCTGAGGGACAGACGTCGATTGCAGCATCGGAGAGAGTGCTGTTATGCTCTGGAAATGAGGGTGACGCTGCCCACTGTAATGGTGTGTGCTTATGCTGACTCAGATTCGGAGTTTACAGCCATGCTTTCCTGGGTCTTCCAGATGTGCATGGAAAACTTGGCAGTATGGGGGTATGTTGGTGCCATAAATATGGAATGCCAAAATCTGCATAAGTTTTTCCTCTCTCACTACCCTCTTGGTTGGGGTGGCTGTACACAGACCACACCCACCCTGCATGTGAGGCCAAGGCACTCTTTTTGCATGAGGGTAGTTCTGTGCTGGGGTTGAGCTGCGCTTGTTGACTAACCGTGATCAAAGTCACGGCGCAGGCCCTCAGCCAGACGATGTCCACCTCAGTGGTCCAGAAGTGCCCCCTGGCTTACCTTGTGAGGTGCGAGAGGTTGTCAAGCTAAATGCTTTCTCAATGCTCCCATCTTACGAGGTGGCCTTTTTGGTGACACTGTCGAGGACTGAGCCCAGCCGTTCTCCTCAGTTAGTAGCGGATCGGGGAGCTTCCCATGACAAACCATTGAGTTCCTCTTGGGCCGCCCCTCGGTCTGCTCGTCGCCAAGGGTGTCGTCCCCTGCAAGAAACTCTGGCCCAGCAGGCTCTGCTGTGTCCATTGCGGGGAGATGACGCCTCCCGTCTCTGCAGCTGTTAAGTGGTTGGTGAGAATCACCCCTGAGACGGGCGACCCAGAGATGGATGGGGCTGCTCTTCCACCCCTGGAGGAGGGCCGGGTGGTAAATCCTTTTATTGGGTTTGTTTCTGTTCCACCACTGACCCAAGAGGCAGTGGTACCCAAAATTAAAAGAGCAGTTCCTCCATTTCCAGGTCTGAAGAGGGTTTGGAGAGCAGTGGGAGGAGAAAAACCTCACCACTCTCATCCCCCTCTTCTGTCGCCAGCGGACAGCAGCGAGCAGCGGGCAGCCAAAGCCTCGACTGCTCCCTCTGTCCATCTGTGGAACCAGGTAAGTAGTTGCCTAGCACACTGTGACGCCGCTTCGGGCCGCCTCACAAAGAGAGCCCCCCGAGCCGCGTCCCTGTGTTCCACCTCGCTGCCCCGCTGCGGGTACGCCGGTGGTCTCTTTGGTCCCACTTGTACGGTCTCTGCGAGCCCGGTTAGCGCTCCCCAGTCCGTCTCGCTGGCTCATTCGGACCATCAGGCTCGGCTATGCGATTCAGTTCGCCCGGCATCCCCCCAAGTTCAGGGACGTCCTCTTCACTACAGTGAAAGATGTCGTTGCCCCTGTCTTGCGTGCGGAGATCGCAGTCCTACTGGCGGAGGACGCGATGGAGCCGGCCCCTCCAGCCGATATGAGGTCAGGGTTCTACAGTCCCTACTTCATTGTACCCAAAAAGAGCAGTGGGTTATGACCGATCTTGGACCTGCGAGTTTTGAATCGGAGCCTGTACAAGCTACCGTTCAAAATGCTGACGCAGAAGCGCATTTTTGAGTGCATCCGTCCCCGAGATTGGTTTGCAGCGATCGACCTGAAGGACGCGTACTTCCATGTCTCGTTTCTTCCGCAACACAGGCCATTCCTGCGCTTTGCGTTCGAAGGTCGAGCATATCAGTACAGAGTCCTACCCTTCGGGCTGGCCCTGTCTCCCTGCGTCTTTACGAAAGTCGTAGGGGGAGCCCTTGTTCCCATGAGAGAACAGGGTGTTCGCATTCTCAACTACCTCAACTGGCTCATTCTAGCACAGTCCTGGGGTTAGTTGTGCGAACACAAGGATTTGGTGCTCAGACACCTCAGCCAGTTGGGTCTTCAGGTCAACTGGGAAAAGAGCAAACTCTCCCCTGTGCAGAGGATCTCTTTTCTCGGTATGGAGCTGGATTCGGTCGAACAGATAGCACGCCTCACAGAGGAACGTGCTCAGTCGGTGTTGAACTGCCTGAATACGTTCAATGGCAGGACAGCGGTCCCACTGAAATTCTTTCAGAGGCTCCTGGGGCATATGGCGGCCGCGGCGGCAGTAACCCCGCTTGGTCTGCTTCATATGAGACTGCTTCAACACTGGCTTCACGGCCGAGTCCCGAGATGGGCGTGGCAACGCGGCACGTTCCGGGTGCTAATCACTCAGGAGTGCCGCCAAGCCTTCAGTCTGTGGGCGGACCCTTTGTTCTCCGGGCAGGAGTGCCCCTAGAACAAGTGTCCCGGCATGCTGTGGTATTCACAGATGCTCCTGCCACCGGCTGGGGTGCCACGTACAACGGGCATGCAGTGTCAGGGGTTTGGACGGGACCCCATCTGCATTGGCACATCAATTGCCTCGAGTTGCTAGCAGTACGTCTTGCTCTGAGCCGCCTCAAAGGGCCGCTACGGGGCAAGCATGTACTGGTCCGTACGGACAACACTGCAACCGTTGCGTACATCAACCATCAAGGTGGTCTACGCTCCCGTCGCATGTCGCAACTCGCCCGCCATCTCCTCCTCTGGAGTCAGAAGCGTCTGAGGTCGCTTCATGCCATTCTTGTCCCTGGTGTGCTCAGCCATGTGGCCGACGAGCTATCACGAGCTGAGCTGCCAGGGGAGTGGCGACTCCACCCCCAGGTGGTCCAGCTGATCTGGAGAGAGTTTGGAGAGGCTCAGGTAGACCTGTTTGCCTCACCGGAAACCTCCCACTGCCAGTTGTTTTACCCCCTGTCCGAGGGAACACTCGGGACAGACGCACTGGCACTCAGCTGGCCCCGGGGGCTTCGCAAATATGCGTTTCCCCCAGTGAGCCTACTTGCACAGACCCTGTGCAAAGTCAGGGAGGACGAGGAGCAGGTCCTCTTAGTTGCGCCCTATTGGCCCGACCAGACCTGGTTCCCAGAACTTTCACTCCTTGCGACAGCCCTCCCTGGCCCATTCCTCTGAGGAAGGACCTTCTTCTCAGAGACGGGGCACTCTTTGGCACCCGCATCCAGACCTCTGGAAACTCCATGTCTGGTCCCTGGACGGGACGCGGAGGTTCTAGGTGACTTACCCCCTGAGGTACTTAACACCATCACTTCGGCACTTGCACTGTCTAGCGAGACGTGCTTACGCCTCGAAGTGGAACCTGTTCGTCGAGTGGTGCTCTTCTCGCCGAGAAGACCCCCGAGGATGCTCGATCGGAGTCGTGCTTTCCTTCTTGCAGCAAGGGTTGGAGCGTAGGCTGTCCCCCTCCACCCTCAAAGTCCATACTGCTGCTATCTCCGCTTACCACGACCACATAGATGGCAAATCTGTTGGTCAGCACGACCTGGTCGTCAGGTTCCTTAGGGGGGCGAGACGGTTAAATCCTCCTCGTCCCCCCTCCATACCCTCTTGGGACCTCACTCTGGTGCTAAGAGCACTTCAGATTGCTCCCTTTGAGCCTTTGCAATCGGCAGACTTAAAGATTCTGTCTATGAAGACTTTGCTGCTGGTTGCATTGGCCTCCATCAAGAGGGTAGGGGACCTGCAGTCATTTTCGGTCGACGTATCGTGCCTGGAGTTCGGGCCGGGTGATAGCCATGTGGTACTAAGACCCCAGCCTGGCTATGTGCCCAAGGTTCCTACCACTCCCTTCAGGGACCAGGTGGTGAGCCTGCAAGCGCTGCCCTCGGAGGAGGCAGACCCAGCCCTGGCTTTGCTCTGTCCAGTTCGCGCTTTGCGACAGTACATAGACAGAACCCAAAGCCTCAGGACCTCAGACCAGCTCTTTGTCTGTTATGGAGGCCAGCAGAAGGGAAAGGCTGTCTCCAAGCAGAGGATGGCCCACTGGATAGTGGATGCCATCGCCCTGGCTTACCAAGCTCAGGGCGTGCCCTGCCTGCTCAGGTTGCATGCTCACTCCACGAGAGGTGTCGCATCCTCCTGGGCGTTGGCTCGTGGCGCCTCGCTGACAGACATTTGTAGAGCTGCGGGCTGGGCGACACCTACACATTCGCTAGATACTATAGCCTTCGTGTCGAGCCGGTCTCCTCCCGTGTTCTCGCCACAGGTCAGAGGCATGGAGAGGCCCCGACTTAGTGTCGGCTTGCTGCGCTACATGCGCTTCTTTTCTCCAGAGAGTCCCTACAAGGCAGACCCTGTCGAGTCCTCCGATATCCCTTCGGCAGCCGACGTGGCGGAGCGTCTGGCGCCAGGCCTATACTCCGTTGTATCCTTGAGAACCGGGTTTAAGCTGGGTTCCATATGTGTGACCCTACGGGGATCCCATATGGTTGGTTCCACGGTTGCTCCTAAACGAAGCCCGTGTCTTTCCCTCTGGGAGAACCTACCCTTCATCGGGTTGGAGTCACCCCAGCTCTTCCATATGTAGCACAGCCCTACAGGGTTAGTCCATATGTACTTCTCCACATAACTCCTTCGGGGAAGGATGTGGCTTCCGCAGCGTTCCTTTCCCAGCGAAAGGGTACGCTTTCCCAGCGTTATCCAATAGTCTCACTGAATGGGTTTTGGGGAACAGCAGTGATCGACTCTCTCTGTGTTAGCCCTGTCCCACCATCCTCAGGCAAGGGGGTTCAGGTGGCTTACTACAGAGCGCTGGAAGGGGGCAGCTCCTGTGGCGCTTTGGTAGGGATTCCTATTCGTCGGTCTGTCCGACGTACGTCGAACGTGACCGACTGAATGGGAACGTCTCGGTTACAAAGGTAACCCTCGTTCCCTGAAGGAGGGAACGGAGACGTACGTCCCGTCGCCACAGTCGCTGTACCCCGCTGATGCTGCTGCCTATCCGGTTCGGCTCCTCAGCGAAAACCTGAAGATGCAACGCACCTGCTGCTCATTATATACCCGCGCTGCGAGGCGAGCAGCTGATGCATATGATTGCATGCCAATGTGCATTGGCTCGTTTTAGTTACACTCGAAGTAGATTGGCCTCTCTAGCGAGATTCCTATTCGTCGGTCTGTCCGACGTACGTCTCCGTTCCCTCCTTCAGGGAACGAGGGTTACCTTTGTAACCGAGACGTTATTCCTTCAAAAAACAAAAATGTACATATATGTTCCTCACATATTATGGTAGCCTAGTTCGTGCTGAATACAGTGTAATGAATTTTGTTCCATTAATATGTTTACGAACAACTGAAAAAGCACAAATGTCAGGGCATGTCAAAACATCTCCAGGGCCCCAAAACAGTCTCAGACTCCAGAGGGTTAAAATATAGCACCAGTCAAAAGATTGGACGCATTACTATTGTAATGTTTTTAAAAGAAGTCTCATGCTCATCATGATGTATATCAAAAATACAAAATAAAACAGCAATACTGTGAAATATTACAATTTAAAATAATGGTTTTCTATTGTAATATACTTTAAAATATAATGTATTTCTGTGATGCAAAGCGTCTGAACATTTATATTACCTCTATGGCATTTCATATAGGCTTTTAGCTTAAAAGCATGCACATTTGAAAAAAATATTGATGGATTCTCATATGTTTGTCAATTTTCTATAAAGGTGTAATATTTATTCAATATTTATTGTCATCACTGTGAGCACTGGATACTGTGTTTTCAATTCATACTTGCAGCCGGAGGGCGCTCTGTGCACGTTTAGTCCACAAATGTCTCGTAATGAAGAACAGGCATACCATGTGACATTCCAGGAACTATAGGCGTTTCTCAAAACCAAGTTCGCACAGTTCGGACTTGCGTCCTTAGTAGTTAGGACTTGGAAAGTTAGACTCAGGAGAACGAACTCCCGTGAATGGGAGAACACAAGTCTGGTGATTCTGCAAATGGAACAGCAGCATACTTGATAACTTCACTCAGGTCTCACTCTGGCTTCTACGGTTATCTTTGTATGTATATTTTAGCCAACAATAAAATGAAATTTGTTATAAAACACCACTCTGCCTCTTTTCGTTTTATTAAAAAAAAAAAAAAAAACATATTAATAGCCTCAGGCAACGAGTGATTGATTATCTGCAATGTCTGCATATACTTAACAAAACGTAATATTAAACAACCCTGCCTCTTTTCGTATATATTTAAAAAATATTAAATGTAATACTATTTGTGCATACTCTGATTATCTTCACTGTAATGAAATGAAATAGGCTATAACATAAAACACAACCCTGTCTCTTTTTATTCAGTTTTAATGAACAATAATAGCAATTATAAAAGGTATAAGAATATACAATAAGAAATAAAGCAAACAATTCAGTCAAGTGTACAAAATCAGCGCTTTAATAGGATACAAAAGTTAAATAGTCATAGTTATGAAATGTCACATTGCCCTCAGCCAAAACGGAGTCAGCGGCAAACATCAGAAGGATTAGCCGAGGTAAGGCTGCTCTCGGCTGGGTACATGAGCTCTGAGCGTCCGGTGATCGCCTGGATCTCACAACTCCGACAACGTCAGATTAAATTTTCAGAAAAGGCGCTATATATCTTTATCAATAAACCACAAATTTGAGCATTAAACTAGCACATTCTCGAAAAACTCTTAAAATTACATATCATGACATAATAACAGTAATATGTTTAAATTATGCGGGTTTTCTCCTTTACTATTGACGCTTGCTGGTTATTGCGAGATGCATTCTGGGATACCCCTCAATAAAAGGGGAGGATCAAGAACACATCTGGGGATTTGCACTGTACTTGGCTAGATGCGAACTTTGAATTGGAACAGTACTTGGACAGTGACCGATGACGTTTCACAAGTCCACAAGAACACAAGTACAAACAAGTATGCATATTGAGAAACGGCTTAACAGAGGCATCCATAGATCGTTATAACCATGGCTATAACATGGAGAGAGACACTTTTGAAGATAATAAAAACACGATTACGATGATGTATACATGTATTGCTTCAGAATTTGCGTCTGAATAGAGCGTGTGCTCCGTGGGCGTGGCCAAATTAGCGGATAATGAGCTGACTCAAGGATGTTTGAGATGTCTCTCTTTTCATACAGATTACATAAACAAACAATTTTTGTTTTCGATTTGACTTACATGATTTAAAACCTGACATTTCAATGTTTCTTTAGACATAAGTATAATTTTTCTGTCATTATTATTCCCTAAGTTACACTTCATTTTCTGAGAACTATCAGATTGGACTTCATTCAGAGGGAGACGACAGATCACGCATCATGATAGTTTTATTTTGTTTAGATTTTGTTTTTACTCTGAGTGTACACAAATAAAAGAAGAAATTCATAGTTTCAATTGATATATATATATATATATATATATATATATATATTACTTAAAAAATAAAAATAATGGAGTATTTTAAGTCTGTTTTGCTGCAATGTGAAAAAAAATCCTGCAAAACACTCAGACGCATTTACTAACTCCAGAGGGATAATATCCATGGATATTATAAGGATAAAGATGCTTTGAGATTGGCATTTACAGACATTCTAAGCTCTATTGGAGTTAGACAACACGTGTCAGGACCCACTCATTGTCGTAATCATACTTTAGATCTAACATTGTCACCTGGTATCGATATTGATACTGTTGAAATTCTGCAGCAGTGACAACATCTGAGATCATTATCTTGTCTTGTGTATACTACATTTAGCCAAGGCTGCTAAACTGCCTCCCTGCCACAAATATGATAGAACCATCACTTCTACCACTAAAGAATGCTTTATAAATAATCTTCCTGATGAGTTTCATCGCCTTAGCCTAACAGATAGCTTAAAAAACCTCAATGTTGCAACAGAAACTATTGACTCTCTCTTTTTCAGCACATTAGACTCAGTTGCTCCTTTGCGCTTAAAAAAGATTAAGGAAATTAGTCCAATGCCATGGTACAACGAGCAGACTTGAGCCCTTAAGAGAACAGCCAGAAAAATATATAATAATAATAATAATAATAATAATTTATTGTCATTGTAAGAATACAAAGCGAATACATTCGAGCATCAATCGATTTCATGAAGTGCAAAAGATCTACAATAGCACAGTATATAACCCAGACAACATGTGACAAACAAGGAATGTAATACATAAGATAGATAAACTCTAGTAACCAGAAAAATATGTATAGTTAAGTGTACTGCAGCAATGCAAAGTCCAGATGCAGTTATTGGTGGATGGTGCATGATAACAGAACAATACAACATGTAACAGACAAGGAATGTAATATATAAGATAAATAAACTATAGTAACCTGAAAATATGTATAGCTGAGTGTGCTGCAGCAATGCAAAGTCCAGTTTTCAGTTATTGCAGTTATTGGAAGATGGTGCATCATAACTACAGTTTAACCCTCTGGAGTCTGAGGCTGATTTTAGGGCCTGGAGAAGTTTTGACATGCCATGACATTTTGTGCTTTTTCAGTTGTTCATAAACATATTAATGACATGAGTGTCATTACACTGTATTCAGCACAAACTAGGTCTGTTAAGTCTTTGTATTCACTAAGTTACAGTTCATTTTCTGAGAACTATCAGATTGGACTTCGTTCAGAGGGAGACGAGAGATCACGCATCATGTTTGTTTTCTTTATTTTACAAAAAGCACAACATTTTGTTTTTACTCTGAGTGTACACAAATAAAAGAAGACATTCTATAGTTTAAATTGATATATTACTTATGTCAAAAGACATAAAAAAATGACGGAGTATTTTAAGTCTGTTTTGCTGCAATGTGAAAAAAATCCTGCATAACGGGCCGCTGCGGGATTAGACTCCAGAGGGTTAAGTGAGTGAGAGGGGGAGAGGGGGAAAGTGTTTGTTCAGCAGTGTGTCTGTCTGGGGATAAAAACTGTTGGCCATTCTGGAGGTTCTGGCCTGAAGGGACCTATACCTCCTACCCGAGGGCAGCAGGTGGAACAGACTGTGTGCTGGATGTGACCGGTCTCTTGTGATGTTGTGTGTCTTGCGCAGGCAGCAGGAGGTGTACACAGTAGAAATCTCAGGGAGAACAGTCCCGATGATCTTCCCAGCATTTTTCATCACCCTCTAGATCCTCTGCAGTTCAGCTATAGTACAGCTAGAAAACCACACTAACAGCCCATGAGTCAGCACACTTTGGTTTGCACAGTTATACAAGTTTATCATGAGCCTCTGGGGGAGTTTTCCTTAAGTAAAAGAGTCTCTGCTGGGCCTTCCCTACAGCTGAGGTGATGTTACTGCCCCAGGACAGATCCTCCGACACAGTGAGACACAGGAATTTAAAGCTATTCACTCTCTCCACTGCCTCTCCATTAATGTAGAGAGGGTAATGTCCAGGATAATTTGATTTACAAAAGTCAAATATGATTTCTTTTGTCTTTTTGATGTTAAGAGCCAAATCATATTTTTTACACCACCCTGCCAAAAGTTCAATCTCCTCCCTGTATGCTGTCTCGTTGTTTGTTATGAGGCCGAGCACAGTTCTGTCGTCTGCAAAATTAATGATGTAATTAGTGGGAGAAGAGGCAGAACAGTCATGTGTATAAAGTGTGTAAAGCAGTGGACTGAGCACGCAACCCTGAGGGGCACCAGTGCTGATGTATATGGTGTTTGAAATGTGCTCGACTATTTTCACACGTTGAGAGCAGTTGGTTAAAAAATCCAGAATCCAATTACATAATAAGTTGTTCAGTCCAAGGTTACACAGTTTCAGCAGGAGTTTGTTTGGTTAGACTGTATTGAAAGCTGAACTGAAATCCATAAAAAGCAGCCTTGCATAGGTGTTTTTGTGCTCCAGGTGTTCCAACAGTATGTGAAGCACAATGGCAATGGCATCCTCCGTTGGTCTGTTCTCCCGGAATGCAAACTGGTGCTGGTCAAAGCAGTTGGTAGGGCCTTTTTTAAGTGTTTCATGACCAGCTGCTTTGGCAGGGATAGGTGTAAGTGCCACAGGCCTGTAGTCATTCTGGCATGTGACCTTGGCTTGTTTGGGGACAGAAATGATTGTGGCTGCTTTAAAACATGCTGGGACCCATGACTTAGACAGCAACAGGTTAAAGATGGTGGTAAAGACATCTGCGAGCTCGTCCGCACAGTCTCTTAGCACTCAGCACAGCACTCCGTCTGGTCCAGGTGCCATCCTGGGATTGATACTGCCCAGGCAGAGTCTCACTTCATGAAGGCTCAGGACTGGTGCAGTGTTGTCGTTGGTGGGCAGCTGGGACCACAATCAAAACAGGCATAGAACAGGTTTAATTCCTCTGCTAGAGTGGAAGAACCATTTACAAAGGCAGATGTTGTACACTTGTAGCCCGATATCGCTCTTATTCCTTCCCACACCTGCCGGAAGTTCATTAAGATGTTGAAGTGGGCTTCAATCCGCCTTTTATAATACAGTTTGGCAGATTGATTGTTCATTTTTTGGCCATATTCTAACTGGCTTCACTGTGGGCCCAGCAGTCATAATAATGGGTATATACCGAGGATGATATGAGGAAGATTTGATCACTCAAAACCAGATGAGGATATACCTGGACTTTGTAATCACTGGCCACATTGGTATATACTTGATCCAGTGTTTTATCTCCCCTTGTTGCACAGTTCACATTATGGTGGAATTTGTGAAATACAGTCTTCAAGTCAGCATGATAAAAATCCCCTGCTGCTATAAAGACACTGTTGGGGTAGGGATGGGCGATATATCGCATGCGATTGTCACGCGCATTTCGTCAGTAAAGCCGGTTTCCTGATTACCGCTAAATCGCCATCACCTGCTTTCATATGGAGCGGCATTTAATAGAACCGTAGATCACTGTCAAGCTACGCAATATCGCGTTCATTATCGAAGGCGATTCATCTGCGATAATGAACGTGATATTGCGTAGCTTGTCAGTGATCTACGGTTCTGTCTATTAAATGCCGCTCACCGGAAGTGGGCCGCAGCTGGAAGAAAACAAAACTGAATTTTCGCATTTCGTGGAGAGAGAGAGAATGATTGAGTACAGAAAGGCCTTAAAAACTGCTAGATCTGCTTATTTTTTCAAATCTTTCAGAAGAAAATAAACACAACCCTAGGTATTTGTTTGATACAGTGGCTAAATTAACAAGAAATAAAGCTTCAACTTCTAATGTTTCCAAACATCACAGCAGTAATGACTTTGAACTTTTTTACTTTCAAGATTGACAATATTAGAGAGAAAATTATAACCATGCAACCGTCTACTACAGTATTGGGTCAGACGATACATGCATTGTAGTGTCCCTGAGGAAAAAATCAATTCATTTACTGCTTTAGGAGAAGAAGAATTGTCTAAAACTGTTAAATCATCAAAATCAACAACATGTATGTTAGACCCTATACCAACTAAGCTGTTGAAAGAGATGCTTCCAGAGGTCATAGATCCTCTTCTTAATATTGTTAATTCATCTTTATCATTAGGATACGTACCAAAAACCTTCAAGCTGGTTATTCAACCTCTCATTAAAAAAACACAACTTGATCCTAGAGAATTAGTCAATTACAGGCCGATCTCAAATCTTCTTTTTCTGTCAAAAATACTAAGAAAGGCAGTATCATCACAACTATGTTCCTTTTTAGAAAGAAATGGTATATGTGAGGATTTCCACTCAGGATTAGAAAGTACCATAGTACTGAGACTGCTCTCATTAGAGTTACAAATGATCTGCTCTTATCATCAGATCACGAATGTATCTCTCTATTAGTGTTACTGGATCTCAGTGCTGCATTTGACACTATCGATCACAACATTCTTTTAAATAGACTCGAAAATTATGTTGGCATTAGTGGATATGCATTGTCATGGTTCAAATCATAGTTATCTGACCGTTATCAGTTTGTAGTAGTAAACAAAGAGATGTCATATCGATCACAAGTTCAATATGGAGTACCGCAAGGCTCAGTACTAGGACCGTTGCTTTTTACTCTGTACATGCTACACTTGGGAGATATCATTAGGAAGCATGGCGTTAGTTTTCACTGTTACGCTGATGATACTCAGCTCTATATTTCTTCGCGCCCTGACGAAACTTACCAATTCACAAAATTAATGGAATGTATAGCTGATATAAATCAATTGGATGACTAGTAATTTCCTACTACTAAATTCAGAAAAAAACAGATTTGAATTTTTGGACCAAAAACTTCTTCATATAATAACCTAGAATACTGTCTAACACTTGATGGCTGGTCTGTTAAGTCTTTGTCGTCAGTTAGGAACCAGGGTGTGCTCTTTGATACCAATCTTTCATTTGAAAGCCATGTTTCTAGCATCTGTGAAACCGCATTCCTCCATCTTAAAATATATATCTAAACTACGACATATGCTCTCAATGACAAATGCAGAACAGTTAATTCATGCGTTCATGACCTCAAGGCTAGATTACTGTAATGCTCTCCTGGGTGGTTGCCCTGCTCGCTTGATAAATAAACTACAGATTGTACAAAACGCAGAGAACTAGGAAGTATGACCATATTAGCCAGATTCTGTCAACACTGCATTGGCTTCCTGTTAAACATTGTATAGATTTTAAAATACTGGTAATTACTTACAAAGCACTAAATGGTTTAGCTCCCCAGTACCTGCGCGAGCTCTTTACGCATCATAGTACTTCACGTCTATTGTGATCTCAAAATTCAGGCCAGCTGATAATAGCTTCTCGTATTTGGCACCTAAACTATGGAACAATCTTCATAGCATTGTCCGGGAAGCAGACACACTCTGTCAGTTTAAATCTAGACTAAAAATGCATCTCTTTAACCTGGCATACACATAACAAATCAATTTATGTTTTCAAATCCATTAAAGGATTGTTAGGCTGCATAAATTAGGTCAGCTGGAACCGGGAACACTTCCTATAACACCAGATGTACTCATTATATCAGAAGAAGAATGGCGTCTACACTAATATTAGTCTCTCTGTTTATCTCAAGGTTTACCATAGTCAGCCGGATCCGGGCCATATCCAGGTGAGATTGAGGACCTGTGCCTTGGCACAACCACAACGCAGCCCTGAAGTGTCAGCAGAGATTGAGTCAACTAGATCATCCACTGTGAAGGCCTCATCGACACAATGAGTTCCTCAACAAACCGTCCATACCGGCTTGATGAATACGATCCTCAACTGGATGGAACTGGAATAAATATTTTGACTGTTGCAATCCCAATCGGACTTATGATAGCTGCCCGAATCATAATAAAGCACTGTTCGCTGTTGGCCAGAAGAGAACTGGCCCCCCGACTGAGCCTGGTTTCTTCTAAAGTTTTTTTTTTCTCAATTGTAACACCTGTTTGCCACCTGATGTCACCTGTTGGAGTTTGGGTTCCTTGCCGCTGTCGCCTTTGTCTTGCTTAGTTGGGGTCACTTGACATTTGATATTCAACAGTGTTTTGATCTTTCTGCATTGACACCATTGTATGTGAGCTGAACTGAGCTGGATGATGACATCACTGTTCACTCCAGTGCTGATATAGATATATTAACTAAATTAATAACTATTGATTCTTACAACCGAATGAATCAATCCTAAATTTACTTAAAATGGAAAATTACACCATTTTCTTTAAGAGCTGCTGTGCGGCCAAAATTATATACCAGTTATCAATGTAAAGCTGCTTTGACACTGTCTGCATTGTAAAAAGCGCTATATAAATAAAGTTGACTTGACTTGACATCATTGTATGAGAACTGAACTGGACAATGATATCACTGATGTTTTCTCCAGAGCAGATGTATAGATGAATGAACTAATTTAATAATTATTGATTTTTACAAAGGAATGAATCAATACTGAATTTACTTAAGCTGGTAAATGACACCATTTTCTTCTGGAGCTGCTGTGCAGCCAAAATTATTTGCCAGTTATCACTGTAAAGCTGCTTTAACAATCTGCAATGTAAAAAGTGCTATATAAATAAAGGTGACTTGACTTGATAAAAACAAAAAAATTTTTTTAATGAAAACCCAATATTAACTAAAAAAAAATGACTTTCAAAAAATGAAAAATGACCTGCTATTTGACTTTCCTGAAAATGTTCCATCACAACATCCAATGGGTTTTCCCAGATTGCATCACATATACTGTATATAAAAAGGACAATGTCCAGACACACTTTCCCGTAGTTCCCTTTCGAAGGAACTCAACACCGCGACAGCTGACGAAATGGGGATGTGTCCCGCAGGACCCCGGTGTCTGAGGCACATGTAGCAACTTAGCCAGTCATGGCAGATGTAAAGTTTTAACTTGTCATCCCAACCTCCCTGAGAACTGACTTTCTGAAATATGCTCACGACAACCCATTAAGTGGACATCTTGGCAGAGTCAAGACATTGTTGAGACTAGTGGACATATGCAGTCGACACCGATAGAACAACCTGGGCATATGCTGGGGATTGACCTTGAACTGTTCCCTAAAAGTCAGAAACAGAATGAACATCTGCTAGTAATAGTTGATTACTGCTCAGAATGGGTAGAATTGTTCCCTTTTGTGAGTAGTGTGGGATTACAAATTTGTACTATGTTATATTTAGGTTTCAATGTAATAGTATATGAACTGAAAACTTTATGTATATTGTGTTTTACATTTTGAGGTAAAGATAATAAGGAGATCAAGGCAGGCAGCCCAGGTGTGTGTGTGACTTTAACCTTTTGTCTTCCTGACCATTTGGCATGACAAGATCAAGATACAGCGTTGCCTTTGTCTCTATGATAATTTAAAGGTATGGGCGATACTGTCAGACTGATTGGATTAGCACCTGTGCATTTGAACACATTTATGCTGATTAGATCATGGCTGGGAAATGTAGGGAATGGGCTGATTCCTGTACTGCATTTGCATGCTTTGTTTATATTGTCTCCACCCTCCCCCCTTGAATGTATATGAACTACCAAGTACACTGCCTTAGTTAGACTTGATGACTGCAGATACCGACAGCACGTGTTCTCAATAAAGAATCCTGCTGAAGATACATCCAAGTCTCCTGGTCTTTGCTTCTGAGATTTCCAACAGTAGCCAAAGCTCAATTTTCCAATTTCACACATTTTTGTTGAAAACATTTTTACCAGATGGGGCATCCCTAGGTACTTGGTGTCTGATCGAGGAACACAATTCACTTCCCAACTCATCAGTCTAATCTGCAAACAATGGAATGTCATGCACGTCCTGATATTGCTGAGTTAGATGCGTTCCTGGGTCAACATATTTTGTTGATCCTGGAACAACATTCTAGTCTGAAAATTTAGTCTTAACCCTATTCCTACCTCTAAACCTAACCCTAAACATAAGTTATCCCAAAAATCAGAGGGAAATGATAGATGAATAATACTGATGTAGAAGCATCAATTCATGATTTTAAGCCTAAACTTGACATAATCTGTAAACTTATCCCTCAAATCTGATGCGGAATGATGGTTATGCGGAATGGCATCCAGAAAGTTACCACCGCGTCTCACCCACAAGCCAATTTGACTGAACAAGTAAACAGAACACTCAAGACCATGATTGCCTCATATGTGCATGACTTTTGACATACCTGTCATTCCCTGCAATGCTTCCATACATCAGATTGTATCGTTGGTCATTGCCATTGGGACAGGTGGCTAGCAGAATTTCGATTTGCTATCAATACAGCATGGCAGAAAGTATGGGATTCAACCGAGCCAAAGTCATGGTTGGTCGCAAATTGAAAGGACAGCAGCCAGAACATGTAGATTCTTTCCATGTACAGAATTTGAAACATTATTTTGGCAATGTAGAAAAAGTTTTACCATAAGGGGAAGGATATGTAACAGTCACTGCCTGTCACAAGGTTTATTCATTGCACTTATGGTTATTATGTTCTTCCTAGCCACTAGGGGGACAAGAGCGTACCCTGTATGGTATAAAACAGGAAGCAGTAGAGTAAATGTTAGGGTGTGTTTGATGCTGTTGGACCGGCTCATTCGGTTCTTTTTGAGTCGGATGTGCTACTTCAGCTGTGCGTCTTGCGTCATCAACCCGGAACTAAAGTTTGGCTGCGTCCAAAAACTGGAAAATGCTGCCTGCAGTGGGCACATGTCAAGGTAGCAAGGCATCAAGGCACGTCCAAATCCAATATTAGCTTCACTTCCTGTTTCCTGGGATACGTCCATCAGATCGATTTTTGAAGGCAACATAGATGTATTTTTTTCTGCCTTTAATATCCCACAATCCTGTGTGTTCAATTCTGTGACAGTTTAGCCAGAAAAATAAAGATGGCTTATGAAAGTTGCATTTGCTGGTCAGTTTGGGTGAAAATGTACATTTTTGACCAACATTTTCCACTTTTGATGTCATTTCTAGTGAGAAATTAATAGTAATTAAATATTCGTTTAGTTCTCAACAAAGCCTGCTCTATTTTGCTCTAGATCATTAAACTAAACAGGACTAGCGAGCAGGCAGTGGCAGTAAATTAAACAGGACTAGCGAGCTGGCAGTGGTGACGGACGCAAGAGCGCGTGAGTGTTTTGCTTAATATCTGTTCTGAGTCAGTTGCTTCGTTTATTCTTTGCTGCTAGGAAGGATTTAATTCGTATCTGTGTTTGTCCTATTTCCTACCTCGACTATATAGAATTGTATCTTAATTGTACTTGTTTAGAATAACAGCTGCGTTTGCAGACTTTATTGGTGTTATTGCCCGCACTTAAGCTTGAGTTAGTTTCGGTTTTCAGCCATTCGCGGGTTTAGGCTTTTGCACTGCTGATTTGCAAGGCGGGCCTGGCGAGGGTAAACATACTTAAACTCGTGTAATTCAGAAGTGAGCAGGACTAGCGAGCTGGCAGTGGTGACGGACGCAAGAGCGCGTGAGTGTTTTGCTTAATATCTGTTCTGAGTCAGTTGCTTCGTTTATTCTTTGCTGCTAGGAAGGATTTAATTCGTATCTGTGTTTGTCCTATTTCCTACCTCGACTATATAGAATTGTATCTTAATTGTACTTGTTTAGAATAACAGCTGCGTTTGCAGACTTTATTGGTGTTATTGCCCGCACTTAAGCTTGAGTTAGTTTCGGTTTTCAGCCATTCACGGGTTTAGGCTTTTGCACTGCTGATTTGCAAGGCGGGCCTGGCGAGGGTAAACATACTTAAACTCGTGTAATTCAGAAGTGAGCAGGACTAGCGAGTGGTGACGGACGCAAGAGCGCGTGAGTGTTTTGCTTAATATCTGTTCTGAGTCAGTTGCTTCGTTTATTCTTTGCTGCTAGGAAGGATTTAATTCGTATCTGTGTTTGTCCTATTTCCTACCTCGACTATATAGAATTGTATCTTAATTGTACTTGTTTAGAATAACAGCTGCGTTTGCAGACTTTATTGGTGTTATTGCCCGCACTTAAGCTTGAGTTAGTTTCGGTTTTCAGCCATTCACGGGTTTAGGCTTTTGCACTGCTGATTTGCAAGGCGGGCCTGGCGAGGGTAAACATACTTAAACTCGTGTAATTCAGAAGTGAGCAGGACTAGCGAGCTGGCAGTGGTGACGGACGCAAGAGCGCGTGAGTGTTTTGCTTAGTATCTGTTCTGAGTCAGTTGCTTCGTTTATTCTTTGCTGCTAGGAAGGATTTAATTCGTATCTGTGTTTGTCCTATTTCCTACCTCGACTATATAGAATTGTATCTTAATTGTACTTGTTTAGAATAACAGCTGCGTTTGCAGACTTTATTGGTGTTATTGCCCGCACTTAAGCTTGAGTTAGTTTCGGTTTTCAGCCATTCACGGGTTTAGGCTTTTGCACTGCTGATTTGCAAGGCGGGCCTGGCGAGGGTAAACATACTTAAACTCGTGTAATTCAGAAGTGAGCAGGACTAGCGAGCTGGCAGTGGTGACGGACGCAAGAGCGCGTGAGTGTTTTGCTTAGTATCTGTTCTGAGTCAGTTGCTTCGTTTATTCTTTGCTGCTAGGAAGGATTTAATTCGTATCTGTGTTTGTCCTATTTCCTACCTCGACTATATAGAATTGTATCTTAATTGTACTTGTTTAGAATAACAGCTGCGTTTGCAGACTTTATTGGTGTTATTGCCCGCACTTAAGCTTGAGTTAGTTTCGGTTTTCAGCCATTCACGGGTTTAGGCTTTTGCACTGCTGATTTGCAAGGCGGGCCTGGCGAGGGTAAACATACTTAAACTCGTGTAATTCAGAAGTGAGCAGGACTAGCGAGCTGGCAGTGGTGACGGACGCAAGAGCGCGTGAGTGTTTTGCTTAATATCTGTTCTGAGTCAGTTGCTTCGTTTATTCTTTGCTGCTAGGAAGGATTTAATTCGTATCTGTGTTTGTCCTATTTCCTACCTCGACTATATAGAATTGTATCTTAATTGTACTTGTTTAGAATAACAGCTGCGTTTGCAGACTTTATTGGTGTTATTGCCCGCACTTAAGCTTGAGTTAGTTTCGGTTTTCAGCCATTCACGGGTTTAGGCTTTTGCACTGCTGATTTGCAAGGCGGGCCTGGCGAGGGTAAACATACTTAAACTCGTGTAATTCAGAAGTGAGCAGGACTAGCGAGCTGGCAGTGGTGACGGACGCAAGAGCGCGTGAGTGTTTTGCTTAATATCTGTTCTGAGTCAGTTGCTTCGTTTATTCTTTGCTGCTAGGAAGGATTTAATTCGTATCTGTGTTTGTCCTATTTCCTACCTCGACTATATAGAATTGTATCTTAATTGTACTTGTTTAGAATAACAGCTGCGTTTGCAGACTTTATTGGTGTTATTGCCCGCACTTAAGCTTGAGTTAGTTTCGGTTTTCAGCCATTCACGGGTTTAGGCTTTTGCACTGCTGATTTGCAAGGCGGGCCTGGCGAGGGTAAACATACTTAAACTCGTGTAATTCAGAAGTGAGCAGGACTAGCGAGCTGGCAGTGGTGACGGACGCAAGAGCGCGTGAGTGTTTTGCTTAATATCTGTTCTGAGTCAGTTGCTTCGTTTATTCTTTGCTGCTAGGAAGGATTTAATTCGTATCTGTGTTTGTCCTATTTCCTACCTCGACTATAATTGTATTTGATTGTACTTGTTTAGAATAACAGCCTGCGTTTGCAGACTTTATTGGTGTTATTGCCCGCACTTAAGCTTTAGTTAGTTTCGGTTTTCAGCCATTCACGGGTTTAGGCTTTTGCAGTGCTGATTTGCAAGGCGGGCCTGGCGAGGGCTAAGCATACTTAAACTCGTGTAATTCAGAAGTGAGCAGGACTAGCGAGCTGGCAGTGGTGACGGACGCATGAGCGCGTAAGTGTTTTGCTTAATATCTGTTCTGGGTCAGTTGCTTCGTTTATTATTTGCTGCTAGGAAGGATTTAATTCGTATCTGTGTTTGTCCTATTTCCTACCTCGACTATAATTGTATTTGATTGTACTTGTTTAGAATAACAGCCGCGTTTGCAGACTTTATTGGTGTTATTGCCCGCACTTAAGCTTTAGTTAGTTTCGGTTTTCAGCCATTCACGGGTTTAGGCTTTTGCAGTGCTGATTTGCAAGGCGGGCCTGGCGAGGCTAAGCATACTTAAACTCGTGTAATTCAGAAGTGAGCAGGACTAGCGAGCTGGCAGTGGTGACGGACGCATGAGCGCGTAAGTGTTTTGCTTAATATCTGTTCTGGGTCAGTTGCTTCGTTTATTATTTGCTGCTAGGAAGGATTTAATTCGTATCTGTGTTTGTCCTATTTCCTACCTCGACTATAATTGTATTTGATTGTACTTGTTTAGAATAACAGCCGCGTTTGCAGACTTTATTGGTGTTATTGCCCGCACTTAAGCTTTAGTTAGTTTCGGTTTTCAGCCATTCACGGGTTTAGGCTTTTGCAGTGCTGATTTGCAAGGCGGGCCTGGCGAGGCTAAGCATACTTAAACTCGTGTAATTCAGAAGTGAGCAGGACTAGCGAGCTGGCAGTGGTGACGGACGCATGAGCGCGTAAGTGTTTTGCTTAATATCTGTTCTGGGTCAGTTGCTTCGTTTATTATTTGCTGCTAGGAAGGATTTAATTCGTATCTGTGTTTGTCCTATTTCCTACCTCGACTATAATTGTATTTGATTGTACTTGTTTAGAATAACAGCCTGCGTTTGCAGACTTTATTGGTGTTATTGCCCGCACTTAAGCTTTAGTTAGTTTCGGTTTTCAGCCATTCACGGGTTTAGGCTTTTGCAGTGCTGATTTGCAAGGCGGGCCTGGCGAGGGCTAAGCATACTTAAACTCGTGTAATTCAGAAGTGAGCAGGACTAGCGAGCTGGCAGTGGTGACGGACGCATGAGCGCGTAAGTGTTTTGCTTAATATCTGTTCTGGGTCAGTTGCTTCGTTTATTATTTGCTGCTAGGAAGGATTTAATTCGTATCTGTGTTTGTCCTATTTCCTACCTCGACTATATAATTGTATTTTGATTGTACTTGTTTAGAATAACAGCCTGCGTTTGCAGACTTTATTGGTGTTATTGCCCGCACTTAAGCTTTAGTTAGTTTCGGTTTTCAGCCATTCACGGGTTTAGGCTTTTGCAGTGCTGATTTGCAAGGCGGGCCTGGCGAGGGCTAAGCATACTTAAACTCGTGTAATTCAGAAGTGAGCAGGACTAGCGAGCTGGCAGTGGTGACGGACGCATGAGCGCGTAAGTGTTTTGCTTAATATCTGTTCTGGGTCAGTTGCTTCGTTTATTATTTGCTGCTAGGAAGGATTTAATTCGTATCTGTGTTTGTCCTATTTCCTACCTCGACTATAGAATTGTATCTTGATTGTACTTGTTTAGAATAACAGCCTGCGTTTGCAGACTTTATTGGTGTTATTGCCCGCACTTAAGCTTGAGTTAGTTTCGGTTTTCAGCCATTCACGGGTTTAGGCTTTTGCAGTGCTGATTTGCAAGGCGGGCCTGGCGAGGCTAAGCATACTTAAACTCGTGTAATTCAGAAGTGAGCAGGACTAGCGAGCTGGCAGTGGTGACGGACGCAATGAGCGCGTGAGTGTTTTGCTTAATATCTGTTCTGAGTCAGTTGCTTCGTTTATTATTTGCTGCTAGGAAGGATTTAATTCGTATCTGTGTTTGTCCTATTTCCTACCTCGACTATAATTGTATTTTGATTGTACTTGTTTAGAATAACAGCCGCGTTTGCAGACTTTATTGGTGTTATTGCCCGCACTTAAGCTTTAGTTAGTTTCGGTTTTCAGCCATTCACGGGTTTAGGCTTTTGCAGTGCTGATTTGCAAGGCGGGCCTGGCGAGGCTAAGCATACTTAAACTCGTGTAATTCAGAAGTGAGCAGGACTAGCGAGCTGGCAGTGGTGACGGACGCATGAGCGCGTAAGTGTTTTGCTTAATATCTGTTCTGAGTCAGTTGCTTCGTTTATTATTTGCTGCTAGGAAGGATTTAATTCGTATCTGTGTTTGTCCTATTTCCTACCTCGACTATAATTGTATTTGATTGTACTTGTTTAGAATAACAGCCGCGTTTGCAGACTTTATTGGTGTTATTGCCCGCACTTAAGCTTTAGTTAGTTTCGGTTTTCAGCCATTCACGGGTTTAGGCTTTTGCAGTGCTGATTTGCAAGGCGGGCCTGGCGAGGCTAAGCATACTTAAACTCGTGTAATTCAGAAGTGAGCAGGACTAGCGAGCTGGCAGTGGTGACGGACGCATGAGCGCGTAAGTGTTTTGCTTAATATCTGTTCTGGGTCAGTTGCTTCGTTTATTATTTGCTGCTAGGAAGGATTTAATTCGTATCTGTGTTTGTCCTATTTCCTACCTCGACTATAATTGTATTTGATTGTACTTGTTTAGAATAACAGCCTGCGTTTGCAGACTTTATTGGTGTTATTGCCCGCACTTAAGCTTTAGTTAGTTTCGGTTTTCAGCCATTCACGGGTTTAGGCTTTTGCAGTGCTGATTTGCAAGGCGGGCCTGGCGAGGCTAAGCATACTTAAACTCGTGTAATTCAGAAGTGAGCAGGACTAGCGAGCTGGCAGTGGTGACGGACGCATGAGCGCGTAAGTGTTTTGCTTAATATCTGTTCTGGGTCAGTTGCTTCGTTTATTCTTTGCTGCTAGGAAGGATTTAATTCGTATCTGTGTTTGTCCTATTTCCTACCTCGACTATAATTGTATTTGATTGTACTTGTTTAGAATAACAGCCGCGTTTGCAGACTTTATTGGTGTTATTGCCCGCACTTAAGCTTTAGTTAGTTTCGGTTTTCAGCCATTCACGGGTTTAGGCTTTTGCAGTGCTGATTTGCAAGGCGGGCCTGGCGAGGCTAAGCATACTTAAACTCGTGTAATTCAGAAGTGAGCAGGACTAGCGAGCTGGCAGTGGTGACGGACGCAATGAGCGCGTAAGTGTTTTGCTTAATATCTGTTCTGGGTCAGTTGCTTCGTTTATTATTTGCTGCTAGGAAGGATTTAATTCGTATCTGTGTTTGTCCTATTTCCTACCTCGACTATAATTGTATCTTGATTGTACTTGTTTAGAATAACAGCCGCGTTTGCAGACTTTATTGGTGTTATTGCCCGCACTTAAGCTTTAGTTAGTTTCGGTTTTCAGCCATTCACGGGTTTAGGCTTTTGCAGTGCTGATTTGCAAGGCGGGCCTGGCGAGGCTAAGCATACTTAAACTCGTGTAATTCAGAAGTGAGCAGGACTAGCGAGCTGGCAGTGGTGACGGACGCATGAGCGCGTAAGTGTTTTGCTTAATATCTGTTCTGGGTCAGTTGCTTCGTTTATTATTTGCTGCTAGGAAGGATTTAATTCGTATCTGTGTTTGTCCTATTTCCTACCTCGACTATAGAATTGTATTTGATTGTACTTGTTTAGAATAACAGCCTGCGTTTGCAGACTTTATTGGTGTTATTGCCCGCACTTAAGCTTTAGTTAGTTTCGGTTTTCAGCCATTCACGGGTTTAGGCTTTTGCAGTGCTGATTTGCAAGGCGGGCCTGGCGAGGCTAAGCATACTTAAACTCGTGTAATTCAGAAGTGAGCAGGACTAGCGAGCTGGCAGTGGTGACGGACGCAATGAGCGCGTAAGTGTTTTGCTTAATATCTGTTCTGAGTCAGTTGCTTCGTTTATTATTTGCTGCTAGGAAGGATTTAATTCGTATCTGTGTTTGTCCTATTTCCTACCTCGACTATAGAATTGTATCTTGATTGTACTTGTTTAGAATAACAGCTGCGTTTGCAGACTTTATTGGTGTTATTGCCCGCACTTAAGCTTTAGTTAGTTTCGGTTTTCAGCCATTCACGGGTTTAGGCTTTTGCACGTGCTGATTTGCAAGGCGGGCCTGGCGAGGGCTAAGCATACTTAAACTCGTGTAATTCAGAAGTGAGCAGGACTAGCGAGCTGGCAGTGGTGACGGACGCAATGAGCGCGTGAGTGTTTTGCTTAATATCTGTTCTGAGTCAGTTGCTTCGTTTATTCTTTGCTGCTAGGAAGGATTTAATTCGTATCTGTGTTTGTCCTATTTCCTACCTCGACTATATAGAATTGTATCTTAATTGTACTTGTTTAGAATAACAGCTGCGTTTGCAGACTTTATTGGTGTTATTGCCCGCACTTAAGCTTGAGTTAGTTTCGGTTTTCAGCCATTCACGGGTTTAGGCTTTTGCACTGCTGATTTGCAAGGCGGGCCTGGCGAGGGCTAAGCATACTTAAACTCGTGTAATTCAGAAGTGAGCAGGACTAGCGAGCTGGCAGTGGTGACGGACGCAATGAGCGCGTGAGTGTTTTGCTTAATATCTGTTCTGAGTCAGTTGCTTCGTTTATTCTTTGCTGCTAGGAAGGATTTAATTCGTATCTGTGTTTGTCCTATTTCCTACCTCGACTATATAATTGTATCTTGATTGTACTTGTTTAGAATAACAGCTGCGTTTGCAGACTTTATTGGTGTTATTGCCCGCACTTAAGCTTTAGTTAGTTTCGGTTTTCAGCCATTCACGGGTTTAGGCTTTTGCAGTGCTGATTTGCAAGGCGGGCCTGGCGAGGGCTAAGCATACTTAAACTCGTGTAATTCAGAAGTGAGCAGGACTAGCGAGCTGGCAGTGGTGACGGACGCATGAGCGCGTAAGTGTTTTGCTTAATATCTGTTCTGGGTCAGTTGCTTCGTTTATTATTTGCTGCTAGGAAGGATTTAATTCGTATCTGTGTTTGTCCTATTTCCTACCTCGACTATAATTGTATTTGATTGTACTTGTTTAGAATAACAGCCTGCGTTTGCAGACTTTATTGGTGTTATTGCCCGCACTTAAGCTTTAGTTAGTTTCGGTTTTCAGCCATTCACGGGTTTAGGCTTTTGCAGTGCTGATTTGCAAGGCGGGCCTGGCGAGGCTAAGCATACTTAAACTCGTGTAATTCAGAAGTGAGCAGGACTAGCGAGCTGGCAGTGGTGACGGACGCAATGAGCGCGTAAGTGTTTTGCTTAATATCTGTTCTGAGGTCAGTTGCTTCGTTTATTATTTGCTGCTAGGAAGGATTTAATTCGTATCTGTGTTTGTCCTATTTCCTACCTCGACTATAATTGTATCTTGATTGTACTTGTTTAGAATAACAGCTGCGTTTGCAGACTTTATTGGTGTTATTGCCCGCACTTAAGCTTTAGTTAGTTTCGGTTTTCAGCCATTCACGGGTTTAGGCTTTTGCAGTGCTGATTTGCAAGGCGGGCCTGGCGAGGCTAAGCATACTTAAACTCGTGTAATTCAGAAGTGAGCAGGACTAGCGAGCTGGCAGTGGTGACGGACGCAATGAGCGCGTAAGTGTTTTGCTTAATATCTGTTCTGAGTCAGTTGCTTCGTTTATTATTTGCTGCTAGGAAGGATTTAATTCGTATCTGTGTTTGTCCTATTTCCTACCTCGACTATAATTGTATCTTGATTGTACTTGTTTAGAATAACAGCCGCGTTTGCAGACTTTATTGGTGTTATTGCCCGCACTTAAGCTTTAGTTAGTTTCGGTTTTCAGCCATTCACGGGTTTAGGCTTTTGCACGTGCTGATTTACAAGGCGGGCCTGGCGAGGCTAAGCATACTTAAACTCGTGTAATTCAGAAGTGAGCAGGACTAGCGAGCTGGCAGTGGTGACGGACGCAAGAGCGCGTGAGTGTTTTGCTTAATATCTGTTCTGAGTCAGTTGCTTCGTTTATTCTTTGCTGCTAGGAAGGATTTAATTCGTATCTGTGTTTGTCCTATTTCCTACCTCGGCTATATAATTGTATCTTAATTGTACTTGTTTAGAATAACAGCTGCGTTTGCAGACTTTATTGGTGTTATTGCCCGCACTTAAGCTTGAGTTAGTTTCGGTTTTCAGCCATTCACGGGTTTAGGCTTTTGCACTGCTGATTTGCAAGGCGGGCCTGGCGAGGGTAAACATACTTAAACTCGTGTAATTCAGAAGTGAGCAGGACTAGCGAGCTGGCAGTGGTGACGGACGCAAGAGCGCGTGAGTGTTTTGCTTAATATCTGTTCTGAGTCAGTTGCTTCGTTTATTCTTTGCTGCTAGGAAGGATTTAATTCGTATCTGTGTTTGTCCTATTTCCTACCTCGGCTATATAGAATTGTATCTTAATTGTACTTGTTTAGAATAACAGCTGCGTTTGCAGACTTTATTGGTGTTATTGCCCGCACTTAAGCTTGAGTTAGTTTCGGTTTTCAGCCATTCACGGGTTTAGGCTTTTGCACTGCTGATTTGCAAGGCGGGCCTGGCGAGGGTAAACATACTTAAACTCGTGTAATTCAGAAGTGAGCAGGACTAGCGAGCTGGCAGTGGTGACGGACGCAAGAGCGCGTGAGTGTTTTGCTTAATATTTGTTCTGAGTCAGTTGCTTCGTTTATTCTTTGCTGCTAGGAAGGATTTAATTCGTATCTGTGTTTGTCCTATTTCCTACCTCGACTATATAGAATTGTATCTTAATTGTACTTGTTTAGAATAACAGCTGCGTTTGCAGACTTTATTGGTGTTATTGCCCGCACTTAAGCTTGAGTTAGTTTCGGTTTTCAGCCATTCACGGGTTTAGGCTTTTGCACTGCTGATTTGCAAGGCGGGCCTGGCGAGGGTAAACATACTTAAACTCGTGTAATTCAGAAGTGAGCAGGACTAGCGAGCTGGCAGTGGTGACGGACGCAAGAGCGCGTGAGTGTTTTGCTTAATATCTGTTCTGAGTCAGTTGCTTCGTTTATTCTTTGCTGCTAGGAAGGATTTAATTCGTATCTGTGTTTGTCCTATTTCCTACCTCGACTATATAGAATTGTATCTTAATTGTACTTGTTTAGAATAACAGCTGCGTTTGCAGACTTTATTGGTGTTATTGCCCGCACTTAAGCTTGAGTTAGTTTCGGTTTTCAGCCATTCACGGGTTTAGGCTTTTGCACTGCTGATTTGCAAGGCGGGCCTGGCGAGGGTAAACATACTTAAACTCGTGTAATTCAGAAGTGAGCAGGACTAGCGAGCTGGCAGTGGTGACGGACGCAAGAGCGCGTGAGTGTTTTGCTTAATATCTGTTCTGAGTCAGTTGCTTCGTTTATTCTTTGCTGCTAGGAAGGATTTAATTCGTATCTGTGTTTGTCCTATTTCCTACCTCGACTATATAGAATTGTATCTTAATTGTACTTGTTTAGAATAACAGCTGCGTTTGCAGACTTTATTGGTGTTATTGCCCGCACTTAAGCTTGAGTTAGTTTCGGTTTTCAGCCATTCACGGGTTTAGGCTTTTGCACTGCTGATTTGCAAGGCGGGCCTGGCGAGGGTAAACATACTTAAACTCGTGTAATTCAGAAGTGAGCAGGACTAGCGAGCTGGCAGTGGTGACGGACGCAAGAGCGCGTGAGTGTTTTGCTTAATATCTGTTCTGAGTCAGTTGCTTCGTTTATTCTTTGCTGCTAGGAAGGATTTAATTCGTATCTGTGTTTGTCCTATTTCCTACCTCGACTATATAGAATTGTATCTTAATTGTACTTGTTTAGAATAACAGCTGCGTTTGCAGACTTTATTGGTGTTATTGCCCGCACTTAAGCTTGAGTTAGTTTCGGTTTTCAGCCATTCACGGGTTTAGGCTTTTGCACTGCTGATTTGCAAGGCGGGCCTGGCGAGGGTAAACATACTTAAACTCGTGTAATTCAGAAGTGAGCAGGACTAGCGAGCTGGCAGTGGTGACGGACGCAAGAGCGCGTGAGTGTTTTGCTTAATATCTGTTCTGAGTCAGTTGCTTCGTTTATTCTTTGCTGCTAGGAAGGATTTAATTCGTATCTGTGTTTGTCCTATTTCCTACCTCGACTATATAGAATTGTATCTTAATTGTACTTGTTTAGAATAACAGCTGCGTTTGCAGACTTTATTGGTGTTATTGCCCGCACTTAAGCTTGAGTTAGTTTCGGTTTTCAGCCATTCACGGGTTTAGGCTTTTGCACTGCTGATTTGCAAGGCGGGCCTGGCGAGGGTAAACATACTTAAACTCGTGTAATTCAGAAGTGAGCAGGACTAGCGAGCTGGCAGTGGTGACGGACGCAAGAGCGCGTGAGTGTTTTGCTTAATATCTGTTCTGAGTCAGTTGCTTCGTTTATTCTTTGCTGCTAGGAAGGATTTAATTCGTATCTGTGTTTGTCCTATTTCCTACCTCGGCTATATAGAATTGTATCTTAATTGTACTTGTTTAGAATAACAGCTGCGTTTGCAGACTTTATTGGTGTTATTGCCCGCACTTAAGCTTGAGTTAGTTTCGGTTTTCAGCCATTCACGGGTTTAGGCTTTTGCACTGCTGATTTGCAAGGCGGGCCTGGCGAGGGTAAACATACTTAAACTCGTGTAATTCAGAAGTGAGCAGGACTAGCGAGCTGGCAGTGGTGACGGACGCAAGAGCGCGTGAGTGTTTTGCTTAATATCTGTTCTGAGTCAGTTGCTTCGTTTATTCTTTGCTGCTAGGAAGGATTTAATTCGTATCTGTGTTTGTCCTATTTCCTACCTCGGCTATATAGAATTGTATCTTAATTGTACTTGTTTAGAATAACAGCTGCGTTTGCAGACTTTATTGGTGTTATTGCCCGCACTTAAGCTTGAGTTAGTTTCGGTTTTCAGCCATTCACGGGTTTAGGCTTTTGCACTGCTGATTTGCAAGGCGGGCCTGGCGAGGGTAAACATACTTAAACTCGTGTAATTCAGAAGTGAGCAGGACTAGCGAGCTGGCAGTGGTGACGGACGCAAGAGCGCGTGAGTGTTTTGCTTAATATCTGTTCTGAGTCAGTTGCTTCGTTTATTCTTTGCTGCTAGGAAGGATTTAATTCGTATCTGTGTTTGTCCTATTTCCTACCTCGACTATATAGAATTGTATCTTAATTGTACTTGTTTAGAATAACAGCTGCGTTTGCAGACTTTATTGGTGTTATTGCCCGCACTTAAGCTTGAGTTAGTTTCGGTTTTCATGGAATTGTCAGTCAGCAGTTAACAAAGCTGACTTCATTCCAGCCTTTGCTACTAATTCTTCTCTTAATATCTTGGGCTTGACTGAGACCTGGATTCGTCCAGAGGACTCAGCAACTCCTGCTGCTCTCTCCAACAACTTCACTTTCTCTCATACCCCTCGCCAATCTGGTAGGGGTGGGGGCACAGGTCTTCTCATTTCTGACAATTGGAAATACTCGACTCATTCCTCTCTTTGCAACTACAGTTCATTTGAGTTTCATGCTATTACAATCGCAATTCCTGTCAAAATTCATATCGTAGTAATTTATCACCCCCCAGGCCAACTGGGTACCTTTGTAGAGGAACTGGACATGCTGCTGTCCTCATTCCCAGAGGATGGTAGCCCTCTTGTAGTTTTTGGCGATTTCAACATTCATCTAGAGAAGCCTTATGCTTCAGACTTCCACTCTCTTCTAGCCTCATTCGATCTTAATCGGCTCATTTCCACAAGTACACACAAATCTGGCAACCAACTTGATCTCATTTACACACGCAACTGCATCACCGACAACATTCTTGTAAAACCTCTGCACATTTCCGATCATTTCTTCATTACTTTTAATCTACAACTCCCCATTTGTTCACCACCAACCCCGCTACCAGTTACCTTCAGACGAAACCTGCGCTCTCTTTCTTCTTCTGATCTTTCCTCTACTGTATCATCCTCTCTTCCCTCACCCTCACAATTCACATCTCTGGATGTGAATACAGCAACAGACACTTTATGTTCCACATTAACTTCTTCTCTAGATAGTATCTGTCCTCTGTCATCCAGGCCTGCACGTGCCACTCCCTCTAATCCCTGGTTATCTGATGTTCTTCGTGAACATCGGACCAAACTCAGGGCTGCAGAGAGGAAGTGGCACAAATCAAAAGACCAATTTGACCTAAGTAGCTATCAATCTCTGCTCTCATCCTTTTCTGCTGAAATTCATGCTGCTAAATCTTCCTATTTCCACAACAAAATCAACAGCGCTCCAAACACACGCACACTTTTCAAAACATTCAACTCTCTCCTCTGCCCCCCTCCACCACCACCCACCTCATCCCTTACTGCTGATAATTTTGCTACATTTTTCACTGATAAAACATCTACCATCAGCAGTCAGTTCTCCGCTCCACACACACAGGAACTCAGACCAACCACACACACATTCACACACCTCCTCTCTTCATTCTCCCCCCTCATTGAGACAGAAGTATCCAAACTTCTCCTCTCCAGCCATCCCACCACCTGCCCTCTAGATCCCATCCCCACACACCTTCTACAAGCCATCGCTCCTACACTTTTACCAGCACTGACACACATCATCAACACATCTCTCCACACTGGCACTTTCCCTAACACATTCAAGCAGGCTCGGGTAACCCCACTGCTTAAGAAACCCACATTAAACACGTCTATTGTAGACAGCTACAGACCTGTTTCTCTCCTACCATTCAAAGGAAAAACACTTGAACGAGTTGTTTTCAACCAGGTGTCATCTTTCCTCTCACAGAGCAACCAATTGGATGTCAATCAATCCGGTTTCAAGAGTGGCCACTCGACTGAGACTGCACTGCTGTCGGTCACTGAATCCCTGCGGATTGCAAAGGCTGATTCCAAATCATCAGTTCTCATTCTGCTCGATCTATCTGCTGCCTTTGACACGGTGAATCATCAGATCCTCCTGTCCACCCTCTCATCACTGGGCATCACAGGTACTCCACTTCTCTGGTTTGAATCCTATCTCACAGGAAGGTCTTTCAGGGTTGCCTGGAGAGGGGAGGTATCCAAAGCTCATCAACTAACCACGGGTGTTCCTCAGGGTTCAGTTCTTGGACCCCTCCTCTTCTCCATTTACACTACATCACTTGGTCCCATCATTCAGGCACATGGTTTCTCCTACCATTGCTATGCTGATGACACACAACTCTTCCTTTCATTCCAACCAGATGATCCCACAGTAGCTGCACGAATCTCAAGCTGTCTGGCGGGCATCTCGGCATGGATGAAAGAACATCATCTACAGCTCAACCTGGCTAAGACTGAGCTTCTCGTCTTCCCTGCCAATCCGACTCTAAATCACGATTTCAGCATCCAGATAGGTACATCCTCAATTACCCCGTCAAATTCGGCCAGAAATCTTGGAGTAATCCTTGATGACCAACTGTCCTTCAAAGACCACATTGCAAAGACAGCTCGGTCATGCAGATTTGCACTATACAACATCAGGAAAATCAGGCCCTTTCTAACAGAACATGCAACACAACTTCTGGTCCAGGCCCTGGTCATTTCTAGGCTTGATTACTGCAATGCTCTTCTGGCTGGACTGCCATCATGCACAATCAAGCCTCTACAAATGATTCAGAACGCTGCAGCACGTCTCGTCTTCAACGAGCCCAAAAGAGCCCACGTCACGCCTCTCTTCATCTCTCTTCACTGGCTACCACTTGCTGCTCGCATCAAATTCAAGGCGTTGATGCTTGCTTACAGATCTGCCACAGGCTCAGCACCCTCCTACTTCCACTCACTCTTACGAGTCTACACTCCTACCAGAAACCTGCGCTCATTAAAGGAGCGAAGGCTTGTGGTACCATCACAGAGAGGCACAAAATCACTTTCCAGAACGTTCTCGTTCACTGTTCCTTGCTGGTGGAACGATCTTCCTGCCTCCATCCGGAATGCGGAATCCCTGGCAATATTCAAAAGACAGCTGAAAACCCATCTCTTTCGTGAGCACTTAACCTAATCTTAAAAAAAAAAAAAAAAAAAAAAAAAACTTCTTACTCCTATCCTTTCACTTCCTCTAATCCCTCTCTTTTGTAGCTTAGGATAATCTGAGCACTGCCTATAACTTGTATTATGAGCACTTCTTGTCTATTTGCCTCGTCATGACGACTCGCTTGTTGTATTCCTCACTTGTAAGTCGCTTTGGATAAAAGCGTCTGCCAAATGAATAAATGTAAATGTAAATGTAAACTGTTACGCTGCCTCAGAAGTCTGTCTGAAATCAGTTTCGTGAGGTGCCTTCATGCACAAACACTGCCTTACAAGTCATTGCCTGATAAGGCAGTGAGGCAACAAGGTTTTCGGATGCAGCCTTTTATTGCAGAAATGGCGGCAAGATGGTGGCAGCAGGCAGCAGCAGCTTGGCAGGCGCTGTTTCTTAGCCTATCCTAAAAACACCTGGGAAGCCGCCTGATACAAGAACTGCCGTAGTTGCCAGGGCCTTAAGTGTGCTAATTGTTTTGTTTTGTTTTGTTTTACCTGATGGCTTTTACTACTACGCAAATGTTTGGGAGCTGGGTAGCTGCTTGTGAACGCTCAACCTTAATTGGCGGTGTGTCAAAGACGCTCATTGCTCCCCTGGACTCGTGGAACTAGTATATAATCTACTCAAATGTGCTGGAAGGTGGGCGAGCCGTTTACCAGGATGATCACCGTGGTCAGCTATGCGGTCAGCAACGTCACGAAAAAGTTCAGCGAGGGAATGCGGCGATTCTTTATATTATGTTACTATTATGCGGAGATGTTCATGCAAACCCTGGCCCTATGGTCTTACAACATTCACCACAGCTAAATACATCCACGGCAACACCAGCGATCTCAATGCTACAAAGTAACATCTTAACATGCTGTGCGTCCAAAACTGCAGAACTCAACTCGCTGCAGACTATTGTTACTTCCAAACACCAAACTACTAAACTTTTTCAAACAGTCAATCATACATCGGTGCTATGGAATCCTAAAATAAAATAGAAAGGAATATTTGGCGGACATTTAAACATACGTAGTGTGATTTCAAAAACGGAACAGTTGGAACATTTACTTTTGGACTCAAATCTTGATTACCTGTGTCTCACAGAGACTTGGTTAACATCCACGACTCCTTTATCTGTGTTTACAATTCCTGGATATAATGTTCACAGACGGGACAGAGGGAAGGGGAAAGGAGGCGGAGTTTTAATCTATGTGAGAGACAGCATCGATAGTCATCAAATAGATATTCCAGTGCAAACTTTGGAGTGTGTTGGTGTTACTATGACCCTTTCAGCACAAATGTCATTCATTGTACATTCATTGTACATCGACCACCAAATGCAACAAATTAATTCTATTTAGAATTAGTTGAAATACTTAAAAAATATGAAACAAAAGAAACTCTGTTAATGGGTGATTTGAATATAAATTGGCTTGATAAAGTAAGAAAGAAAAAACTTAAGGATATTATGAACTCAGTACAAATGACTCAAATGATAAATAAGCCAACTAGACTGACAAAAAATTCCCAAACCTTGATTGATCTCATATTTACAAATAAACCAGATAGGGTTACCAAAACATATAATTTAATAACAGGTTTGTCAGATCATAACCTTACTTTAGTTGCTAGAAAATTAAACAAATCTAGGTATAGAGACAAACAGCAAATAAATAAATTAAATTAAAATTTTTATATTCCTAAGAGAAATCAAATTGCACTGATGAATGATTTGAATGAAATAGATTGGGAGTCTAAAGTTGATAATAAGGGCTGTGAGTATACATGCAATAATATTATTTTAACCTTACAGGAGACTATTACCACACATACAGAATTAAAAAGAAATAAAACTAATAAAAAGAAATTGCCATGGTTTAGTAGCTCTCTCTGGGATTTAATGAAGCAGAGAGATCTGGCACTTAAAACTTTTCTTAAATCAAAATTGTTTACTGATCATTATGTATATAAAAGTTTAAGGAATAAAGTTACTATGGAGCTTAGAAAAGCCAAGGCAAACTTTTATTTAAATCTGATTAAAGATGCAAAAGGTAATAGTACTTCTTTGGAAAAGTATGGATAAATTACTTGGAAAAGAAAAGATAAATTGTGATCAAGTACAACTCAAAATAAATGGAGCTATTCAAAATGATAATACAGTGGTAGCAACACATTTTAATTATTATTTTTTAGATTCTGTGCGGGATTTGGCTGATATGTTTCCGAAACCAATTTCTGTATATAAATTTAATTGTGATGAATCATTTTTTTAAATTATCCTATGTAGATGAAGGGACAGTTTTGAAAATAATATCACACTTAAATAATAGTAAATCTAAAGACATCTTTGCCATTGATTCTGTGTTTTTAAAAGAGCACAAGGAAATTTTGACTCCAGTATTGTGTAATACTCAAATAATCAAATAATGTATCATCTTCCCTACGAGCATGCACCATGGGTGTGCCGCAGGGCTCTATATTAGGGCCCCTGTTGTTTTCTCTTTATATAAATGATTTTCCATCTGTGTGTACTAATGCTAAAATGATAATGTATGCTGATGACACAGTGGTGTATATTCATGGTAAAACTGTTAAGGATGTTGCCCGAAAGTTAACTGAGGAAATTAAAAAGATTTTTAGTTGGCTGAAAAACTCTTACTTAACGCTGAATGTTGACAAAACAGTTTCTATGTTCTTCACAAATCGCCGTAAGTTTTCGTCATGTAAAACTGAATCAAAAATTATAATTGAAGGTCAGGAAATATCAAGGGTTGACCAAATTAAATGTTTAGGAGTTACTCTTGACCCAAATTTAAATGTTAAAAAACATATTAAAAAGATAACTAACACGTTGAAAATGAATATTGCACAGTTTAGATATATTAGGAACTCTTTGACCATACACCGCGTTCCAAATTATTATGCAAGTGACATATCAGTAAGATTTCAGTACAATAAACAATCAGATTTTAGTTTTTCTTAGAAAATGTTTGTTTGTTTATTGTCTTTTTAGATAACTGGTATCAATCTCAGACAAAATAATTAGCCAGGTCTATGGAAACCCTACTTAGAGGTTGTTCCACATTATTAAAGGTGCCCTAGAATGCTTTTTCACAAGATGTAATATAAGTCTAAGGTGTCTCCTGAATGTGTCTGTGAAGTTTCAGCTCAAAATACCCCATAGATTTTTTTAAATTAATTTTTTTAACTGCCTATTTTGGGGCATCATTAACTATACACTGATTTACACTGCGTGCCGCCCCTTTAAATGGCGTGCTCCCTGCCTCACGAGCTCTGGACTATATTACGGCGCATTTACAAAGTTCACAAAGCTAATATAACCCTCAAATGGATCTTTACAAGATGTTCGTCATGCATGCTGTATGCATGCTTCGAATTATGTGAGTAAAGTATTTATTTTGATGTTAACGTTTGATTCTGTATGAGTTTGAGGCTATGCTCTGTGGCTAACTGCTAATGCTACACTGTTGGAGAGATTTATAAAGAATGAAGTTGTGTTTATGAAATATACAGACTGCACGTGTTTAAAAATGAAAATAGCAACGGCTCTTGTCTCCGTGAATACAGTAAGAAACGCTGGTAACTTTAACCACATTTAACAGTACATTAGCAACATGCTAACGAAACATTTAGAAAGACAATTTACAAATATCACTAAAAATATCATGCTATCATGGATCATGTCAGTTATTATTGCTTCATCTGCCATTTTTCGCTGTTGTCCTTGCTTGCTTACCTAGTCTGTACACCGATCCAGACGTTAATTCTGCCTTTCCTTGTCTAATGTGTCGAACATGGGCTGGCATATATGCAAATATTGGGGGTGTACATATTAATGATCCCGACTGTTACGTAACAGTCGGTGTTATGTTGAGATCCGCGTGTTTTCCGGAAGTCTTTTAAACAAATGAGATTTACATAAGAAAGAGGAAGCAATGGAGTTTGAAACTCAATGTATGTCTTTTCCATGTACTGAACTCTTGTTATTCAACTATGCCGAGATAAATTCAATTTTTGATTCTAGCACCTTTAAGCAAGTCACAAATCTCATGCAATATGGGAGGAAGAAAGATCTTTCTGAAGATGAAAAGCATGAAATGGTGCAATGTTGTGCAAAAGGCATGAAAACAACTAATATTGTGTGAAACTGAATATAGATGATCAAATTATCATAAGATTGGTGAGTGATTTAGAGCACAGCAGAACTCGGTCAGATAAAGGCTTACTAATGAAAGTTCCTGTCAAAAAAAATGAATTGTATTGAAAGGGCAGCTATAAAAAAAGCCGGTGTTGAGCAGCAAACAGGTATTTGAAGCTGCTGGTGTCTCTGGAGTCTCAAGAAGCTCTCCATACAGGCTGGCAGTTGTGTGTAAAGATGCATTTCAGCCACTCCAAACCAAACCTCACAAAGAGAAACATTTACAGTGGGTTTAGAAATACATGAAGACTCATTTTTAAATTGTTTTATTCACTGACTAATGCCGTACTACAATGGATGGTCTAAATTGATGGATTTCTGGATGGTTGGTGAATGGCCACCGTGTTCCAACAAGACTGCGACGTCAGCAAGGAGCTGGCGGGTGATGATTTGGGCTGGAATATTGGGAAGTGAGATAGAGGGTATTTAAATGACTTCATCAATATATGTGGAGTTTATAACTGGCCATTTTCAGCTATGGTATAAAAAAGAGGATAGTGCCTTCTGAAATACAATGCACTATGCACTATCCCATGCTGCAAAAAAACACCACAGCAATAAAACTGTTCGAAAATGTATTTCTACACCCACTGTAAATGTTTCTCTTTGTGAGGTTTGGTTTGGAGTGGCTGAAATGCATCTTTACACACAACTGCCAGCCTGCATGCAGAAGTTCTCAAGACTCCAGAGACACCAGCAGCTTCAAATACCTGTTTGCTGCTTAACACTGGCTTTTTTTATAGCTGCCTTTTTAATACAATTAAGTTTTTTTTGACAGGAACTTTTATTAATAAGCCTTTATCTGACTGAGTTCTGCTGTGCTCTAAATCACTCACAAATCTTATGATAATTTGATCATCTCCATTCAGTTTCACACAATATTAGTTGTTTTCCTGCCTTTTGCACAAAATTGCACCATTTCATGGTTTTTATCTTCAGAAAGATCTTTCTTCCTCCCCATATTGCATTAAAACTGTGACTTTCTTAATAATGTGGAACAACCTCTAAGTAGGGTTTCCATAGACCTGGCAAATTATTTTGTCTGAGATTGATACCAGTTATCTAAAAAGACATGGATAAATAAACAAACAACCATTTTCTTAGAAAAACTAAAATCTAAATGTTTATTGTACTGAAATCGTACTGGTATGTCACTTGCATAATAATTTGGGACATGGTGTAGATGCATCTAATTTATATCAAAATGCGTTTATATTCTCGCACTTTCGTTACTGCATGACGAGTTGGTCACAGGCCTGTAAAACAACATTAAGGCCCCTGGAATCATTGTACAAAAGTTCTCTTAAGGTTCTTGATAAGAAATCTCGGTTATTTTTTATTATTTCATATTCTCAAAAAACGTAGTTTATTAAGTTTTGAAAATATAATCATATATTCAAATCTCTGTCTTTTGTTTAAGATAATAAATGGTACTGGAGCTCCTCCCTTAAAAAAGTTTATCTTACTGAGCTCAGAAAATCCATCTCGAGCCACTCGGTCAGCTGTTCTGGGCGAGTGTAGGATTCCATTTTGTAAAACAGCACTTGGTAGCTCAGCTTTCTCAAGTGTGGCCATCAGACAGTGGAATAAGTTGCCAACAGAGTTAACCACATGTGTGAATTTTAACATTTTCTCACATCGGGTCAAACAATGGCTTCTTTCACAACAAACATGTTCACATAATGTTTAGTATTTGATGTGTATGTGAGAGTGTATTTGTAAATGCATGCTGAGGAATGAATGCAGGGTGTGATTATTTTAATGTTGTTTTGGTATTTGTATTTGGTAAATGTATTATTAACTTGATTTGTTTACATCAGCCTGTCCAGGGACTGCAGGTGTAAATTAGCACAAGTGCTATAACCTGGTAAAATTTTTTAAGGTTAATGTATATTTTACACTGTCCCTGTTTAAATAAATAAATAAATGAAATAAATGAAATGAAATTCAGTTTAGTTAGTATTAGTTTGATTAGTGAGCCGGCCCGACCGGTAACTTCCTGAGAACCGGCTCAAAATAATGATTTGTTCGAGAATCGAATATAGCTAGTTTACAGAAACACACTGCTTATACTGCTGAACTCTTTTGGTTTGTTTGGTGTGAAACCTTGCAATTTAACTTCATCATCAGCAAACTTTGTAACTCTGCTTATCTACAGATAAGACTGGTTTCATTGGTCTTAAACAGCAGCGGACTGTGCTGGAAATTTTGATTCACCACATGTACATGCACATAATTGAATTGTATCTATGTATATATTTGTGTATGACTTGCAGTACATCTGGTCTGTGTCAAATGATTGTGTAAATAGTTTGAATACATGCTGAAAGACAACTTATACATTAAAATCAAAAAGTTGTATTTGTTAACATTAGTTAATGCACTGTGAACCAACATGAATAAACTAACATTAACAAAAATTAACAAATACAGTAACAAATGTATTGTTCATAGTTAGTTCATGTTAGTTAATAAATTAACTAATGTTAACTAAAGGGCGCCGCCCAAGTGGCAGCCTGTTGCAGCAGCTCCCGTTAAGTTTGTGTTTTTTTATCTTATTTTATAGTGTTCCGGCACTTTGTGTTTTTTTTTATTTTCAATTGCATGCTTGTAAACTTGGAAGCCGCACAATGGACATAAACAAAGCCACCGAGTTTGCTCTACTTTTTCTGCTTTTTTGGACTTTGTTCACAGTCGCATCTGGAAACTCTGTTCACAGCCACGGTCCTATTGTTTACACCAGGGATCAGCTGTTAGCATTCCGCAACACGCCGATGCTACTAGAAGAAAAAACTGATATTTCCCGGGAGCTAAGAAGGAGAAGACGGGGGAACCGTGCTGGAGCTATGTGTCGGAATAAAAAGAGACGCTACAGACCAACTCTCCCGTCCATCGTTATGGGAAATGTAAGATCTCTACCCAACAAGATGGACGAGCTAACGGCTCTTACCCGACATCAGAGGGAATTCCGGGAGTGTAGCATCATGCTGTTCATGGAGTCATGGCTAACCAAGCTAACACCGGATACGACCATGGCTCTGGATGGATTTGAGTTACTGCGCGCGGACAGAACGATGGAGTGCGGTAAGAGAAAGGGAGGAGGACTGGCAGTGTTTGTGAATAACAGATGGTGTAAAACTGGACACATCACTATTAAAGAGCAGATCTGCTGTAAGGACATTGAGCTGTTAGCCGCTAGCATGAGGCCATACTATCTGCCAAGGGAATTCTCGCATGTTATCGTGATAGCTGCATATATTCCCCCCTCTGCTGATGGGGAATCGGCATGCGATGTCCTGCATTCTGTTCTTAACAGACTGTTAACACAGAGTCCAAATGCCCTTCTCATTATCTCTGGAGATTTTAATCATGCCCCTCCATCCTCCACTCTGCCCACATTCACTCAGTATGTTTCATGCCACACCAGAGACAATAAAACACTGGATTTATTTTATGCAAACTCAAAGGAGGCCTATACATCAATAGCCCTCCCCCCCTTGGGAAGATCAGATCACAACCTGGTTTATCTCCTACCTGTGTACAAACCCCTTGTATGCAGGCAACCAGCTACCCTCCGCACAGTGACGACATGGTCTGATGAGACCGATGAGGCTCTGAAAGACTGTTTTGAAACAACTATGTGGGAGGAATTGTGCAATCCACATGGGGAGGATATTGACAGTTTAACAGACTGTATTACGGATTACATTAATTTCTGTGTGGAGAATACTGTACCCACCAGGACTGTACGGTGTTTTCCCAACAACAAACCGTGGATTAACCCTGATATAAAGTCTCTCCTTAAAGAGAAGAAGAGGGTTTTTAAATCGGGAAACAAGGAAGAGCTGAAAACTGCCCAGAGAGAACTCAGAATTAAGATCAGGGAAGGAAAAGCATGCTACAGGAGGAAGATGGAGGATCAGCTGCAGCAGAACAACGTCAGTGGTGTGTGGAAGGGGCTCAAAACCATCATTGGTCATAAGGAGTCCAGCTCTCAGGCTGAGGGTGACCAGCAGTGGGTGAATGATCTTAATCTATACTTTAACAGATTTGATCAGCTACCCTCCCCTGCCCCCATCCAGTCCCCCCTGCTGCAATCCCCCTTCTCTGCTTTCACAGAAAGCAGCTCCAGTCCCACCTCTCTCTGCACAGCTATCAGCTCACAGTCATTTCACAACACACCTAACTCCCCCTCCCTGCCGATTCTCTCCAGCCAACACTCCATCCAATACACACTGCCCTTTACAGAAGCCCAGGTGAGAATGGAGCTCAGGAAGATCAAAGCGAGGAAGGCTATGGGCCCAGACGGCATCAGTTCCAGGTTACTAAAGACCTGTGCAGACCAGCTGTGCGGCATATTGCTGTACATGTTTGACCTGAGCCTGAAGCTGGGGAAGGTGCCACAGCTATGGAAAACATCCTGCGTGGTGCCTGTTCCAAAGATGTCATGCCCAAAAGACTTTGGGGACTACCGACCAGTAGCACTGACCTCTCATCTGATGAAGACATTGGAGAGGTTGGTGCTCACTCATCTTCGACCTTTGGTGATCCCATCAATGGATCCACTTCAGTTTGCCTACCAACCTGGCATTGGAGTGGAAGACGCAGTCATCTTCCTCCTAAATCGGGCTACTTCACACCTGGAAAAGGCCGGGAGCACTGTGAGAATCATGTTTTTTGACTTCTCTAGTGCTTTTAACACCATCCAACCTTTGCTTCTGAGGGATAAGATGGTGTACATGGGAGTGGACCATCATCTGTCAGCCTGGATACTGGACTACCTCACAGACCGACCACAGTATGTGAGGACTCGTGACTGTGAGTCTGACATGATTGTCTGCAACACCGGAGCTCCGCAGGGAACGGTTCTTGCCCCGTTTTTTCTTCACCATCTATACTGCAGACTTCATGTTTAGCTCAGCAACCTGTCACCTACAGAAGTTCTCTGATGACTCTGCCATCGTCGGTCTGATTACGAATGATGATGACAGAGAGTACAGAGGACTTATACAGAACTTTGTGGACTGGTGCCAACGGAGCTGCCTCCAGATAAACGCGGGGAAAACCAAAGAACTGGTGGTGGATTTCCGTAGGCACAAACACACTTCATCACTTCCATTGGTGAACATTCAGGGAAAGGACATTGTGAGAGTGGACTCTTACAAATACCTGGGTGTTCACCTAAACAACAAACTGGACTGGACAGGAAACACTGAGGCAATCTACAAGAAAGGGCAGAACAGACTCTTTCTGCTGAGGAGACTAAGGTCTTTTGGAGTGCAGGGAGAGCTACTGAAGACCTTTTTTGACTCTGTTGTGGCATCAGCCATATTCTATGGAGTGGTCTGCTGGGGTAGCAGCATCTCTACTGCAGACAGGAAGAGACTAGACAAGCTGATCAGGAAGGCCAGCTCAGTCCTGGGGATTCCCCTGGACACTGTACAGGAGGTGGGAGAAAGGAGGATGGTAGCAAAACTATCATCATTACTGCAGAACGCCTCCCATCCCCTGTATGAAACTGTTACCTTATTGAGCAGCTCCTTCAGTGACAGACTGTTACATCCTAAGTGTCTGAAGGAGCGATACAGAAGGTCTTTTCTCCCTGCTGCTATTAGACTGTACAATACAAACTGCTCCCAGTGAACCATTACCCAAAATACACACTGCTAGTACTGTTCAATGGTGAAATAGTTACTGTTTTTACTGTTTTAATATTTAATAATACTACTGTGTGCAATATTACCTGCAATACGTGCAATATTACCTGCAATATGTGCAATACCACCTGTGTGCAATACAACCTGCAATACATACTTTCCCTCATCTGTATTTATATATTGTGTTGTGTATATACTTGTAATATTATAGTATGTCTTATTCGTCTATTATTTTATATATTTGCACTTATTTTTTGTTTCATGCTGCTGTAACAAAGAAATTTCCCCACTGTGGGACGAATAAAGGTTTATCTTATCTTATCTTATCTTATCTTATCTTATCTTATCTTATCTTATCTTATCTTATCTTATCTTATCTTAATGAACCTTATTATAAAGTGTTATGTGTGTACTGATACATACTGATACGGTTTAAAGAAAGCTTACAGATCTTTGTATTCACATTGGGAACATTTCTGTTTCTACAGGGCAGCACATAATAATGCATGCCATTACACTCAACCTAACATAGGCTTCTTGTACTCTCTGTGCTACTGGAGATACAGAATGAAACATACTGTACCACTAAAATTAGAAAAACAAACCACTGGAAGGTTTGTTGTATCAAATTAAATATTAGTTTAAAAATTAGTTAGTTCAACTCAGTTGAATGTTCTTTATGCATTTTTTTTATATATATATACTCAGAGTATGAATGCATTTTGGCATTAATACAGCAAGACAAACTATTAATCCTTTTTTTTAAATGCAATTTTTTCATGTTCAGTAACACTTAAAATAGGAGCAGCACGGGTATTTATTGAGCAGCCGGTGCGTTTGCACCTTTGTAACCGTGATGTTCACATTCAGTCGGTCACGTTAAGCCACATCCTTCCCTGAAGGAGTTATGTGGAGAAGTACATATGGACTAACCCCGTATGGCTGTACTACATATGGAAGTACTGGAGTGACTCCAACCTGATGAGAGGTGGGTTCTCCCAAATGGAAAGACACAGGCTTCATTTAGGAGCAACCGTGGAACTACACATAAGGGATCTCCGTAGGGTGACTGTGACATCCCTCAGCCTACCCCTAATGCTATTGGTGCAGAATAAGGGGGTTCCTGATTTCGTTCCAACACATTAATTGATAATTTACAATAGAAATAGTTGTGTATTATTGGAGGATAGACACTCTCTGGGGAACATTTCTCGGGAGTGACTCATTTTTGTGTTTACCTTATACATGTAGCTTAATTTCTTTATCTTTTTTTTGTTTGTTTCTGTTATACCTCTAGTTTTCTGTTCATTATTATTGGTTGTATAATTTGTTGAATTTAATAAATCTTTTCTTGAATTTTATTTCGTTGTCTAATCCCTCTTTTATGTTACGGTTTGGAACGAGCGGGTCATAACATAAAATTGGGCGCTCGTCTGGATTGCTACATGTTCAGGTAAATGCAGAGTTTTGAGTGTGTTCACCTGTGTGATTGAGTAGACTTCAGGAAGGTAGAGTGTCCTCAGCTGGGTTTACAATCCTTCCATTGAGGCACTGTTTGTTGTTTTAGTTTGTTGTTTTGCCTTTCTTATTTTTGAAGGTTATTCTGGATGGAGGTTTTAAATCTCTGTCTGGGGTACGCTTCGGGCTTTTGGTGTAATGCCAATTGTCTTCGAGTTCAGTGTTTAAATGCCGCCCCGAGTCCGGTACACCTTTGAAGATCAGGTAGGTTTAGTTAGTTTTGTTTATAGTTAGTAACTGGAGTCTCTCATTTTCATTTGGTGACACTTTTGTTGTTTCTCCGTATCTGTGTTGTTTGTGATTTCTACCAAGTATGAAGATAATTTGAGGAATGGCTTGTGATAAGTCTTTATTTATCTCATAACTACGGTGGGGTTTTTCACCCGTGTATGTGTGACGATCCCTGGCGAGGTGGCTGATGGGATTTGTAGTTCTAACGCTCTAATTTATTAGCATCTCATGCTTTAGTTTAGCGGTGACTCACATGTGTTTGTATTGTTGTTGTGTTTGCTCTGCTGCCTCTCTTTATAAAGATGTCGTCGGTAATCAAGGATTTCTTCGCATTTCCTTTGGAAATCTTGCCAGAGAGATGTACGAAGGAAGAGCTGTTGTAGATTGCCGAGCGCTTTGGTGCTGAGGTAACGAGTAATGATAAGAAGCTCAAAGAGACTCTGATGAAAGTTGTGAAAGACGCACTTTACGAGTTGGGTGTTTTAGAGGTAAGAGCTCACGCCATTAATCCTGATGTGTCTTTAACCTCTTCTCTTTATGATACTGATCAAAATGTAAAGTTTAGTGAGATGTCACTGCAAGAGAAACGGTTATGTGTTGATGCAGAAAAACTTTGTGCCGAGCATGATGCATGTGCACTGAAAGAGAAGGAGTTAGAAAAGGATTTTGAGATTAAGAAATTACAACAGCAATTAGAGTTACGTAAAATGGAGTTACAATTTGAAAAAGAGAGACAAGAACGAGAGTTCCAGTTAAAGAAACTTGAGTTAGAGCTGAATGCAAAAACAGATAAAATTCCTGTTCAAGCTCCATCTGATGAATTCGCGCACGCTGCACCAGTGTTTGACATTTATAAAAACATTCGATTAGTGCCGCCGTTCTTAGAGAAGGAAGTAGAGAAATATGTTCAACATTCTGAACACGTTGCAGAGTCGTTGAAATGGCCAAAAGAATTTTGGAACTTATTGTTGCGGTGTGTTTTAGTAGGGCAAGCACAAGAGGTGTATTCAGCGCTGACTACTGATCAAAGTGGAGATTATGAAATCGTTAAGTCTACTATTTTTGTCATTTTAAGTTTGAGAAGTGCACTTATCTTGAGTTTGCTAGAGAGAAAGAGAATCAGTTTGACTGCTGGTGTTCTTCTGTAAAAGTTACAACAAAAGAACAGCTTAGAGAGCTCATTCTTCTTGAAGAGTTCAAAAATTGTGTTCCAAGTCCTGTTGCTATGTATCTCAATGAACACAAAGTGACTAAATTGTATGATGCTGCTTTAATGGCAGATTAATTTGTTCTTACTCATCAAGGTTATGTTCATTTAAATGAGCTGAGTAGGAAGGTAAATGAATAGTAGTAAAAGTTGAGCATCTCTGTTAAAAAGAAAAAGATGGTTGCATGACAGAATGCTGTCAAATTCTGCTGAAAATATCTCAATAACACACAAAAGGTGAGATGGTTTGCTTTTATTGTAGGAAGCCAGGACATAAATTTCAGACTGTGCTGTTCTCAAAAAGAAAGATAAAATCGTTAAACCTGTTGGTTTAATTTCTACGTCAAGTGTGAATTATAGTCCTTACAAGCAGATTGGGCAGGTGAATGTCACTGAAATGGAGAATGTTAAAAACAGTGTTGACTTTGGGCCATTTCTCACTGACGGGAGTGTTTCTTTGCTTAACTCTGAAATGGTTCCTGTTCATATCCTCTGTAATACTGGGGCGGAACAGTTGTTTTTGTCGGAAGGACTTTTGCCTCTGTCTGAACGTACTGCCACTGAATCTCACGTGTTGGTTAGAGGGCTTGAAATTGACTACATGGAAGTTCCTCTACACTGCATTCATCTTAATTCCAGACTTGTGTCAGGTGACGTGGTTGTAGGAGTTTGTGCTATGCTTCCTATCCCTGGTTTACTTTTATACTTGGCAATGACTTAGCTGGGGGAAATGTTTGGGAGAAGTTAGAGGGTGGTAATGATACTTTTCTTGCTTCTGCAAATTCCTCTCAGCCAGAACCCAGTACTGAACCCACAAGAATTAATCAAAGCGCAGTACACAGATGAAACTCTTCAAGAATTGTTCTCTTTAGCTGCTGAAGGAGGAAATGAAACTTCATCTTCCTTTTATTTTCTTCCCTTGTGTTACGGTATGGTGGTGTAGAGAAGAGGCAGATACGGATTTCCACAATAATGGTGTATTTTAATGAACACAGGCGAGGAGAAACCAACATACCCAGCAACTAACACTCAAGACGGACCAGGAGTGCAGGGAGTGAGTGCAATATAAAGGGAGTGCTAACAATAGAGTCCAGGTGCAGGTGATGAGTGATGATGAGGAACTGACGAGGGAAGTGAGTGCAGGTGTGGAGAACAGGAGGATTCTGGGAAATGGAGTCCAGGGAAACAAGGGATCTGTAACAGTACCTCCCCCTCCCGGTAGGCGCGTCCTCGCGCCGTAGATGTAACAACCGGGAGGGGGGCGGGCGCCCTGGAGACCTCAAACCGGAGCAGGGGGAGGAGTAGACTGGAGTGGAGGTCTCCAGGGCAGGTCCAAAAACCATGGCGGGTCAGGAGCCGTGGGCAGCCATGGAGGATCAGGAGCCGAAGGCGGCCATGACGGTTCAGGGGCCGAAGGTGACCATGGCGGGTCAGGTGCAGCGGGCAGCCATGGCGGGTCAGGTGCAGCGGGCAGACATGCAGCGGGCAGACATGGCGGGTCAGGTGCAGCGGGCAGACATGGCGGGTCAGGTGCAGCGGACCGCCATGGCGGGTCAGGAGCTGACGTCCTCACGCCGTCAAGCCCAGTCGGCACAGAAGGACCGGCGGGAGATGGCGGAATCCATGGCTCCGCCGACTGAAGCGCAGCCGGGGCTCCAGAAGGCCGCAGTTGAACACAGACGACAGACAACAAAGTGAACACCAGGGGGAGTGAGGAAGCCAACTGGAAGCGAGGGACGGAGGGACGGAGCGGAGACGGAGGAGTGCAGTCCAGAGGGGAAGGCAGGCTGACGAGGGACCAAGGTGTGAACGGGGGCAGGATGGAGACTTGTGAGGCTGGAGGACTGATGGGCCATGGTGGAGACGAGGGAGGTTGGAGCCAGGGTGTAGGTAATCGCCCAGAGGTCCGAGGTGGAGATCTGGGCGAGGGGGCTTGAGGAGGAGGTGCAGTGACTACATCAATGGATGGAGGTGGGAGAGGGAGGCAGGGAGGGAAAACAGTCTTTGGGCTGGCGGGTACAAAAACACAGTTCATAATAGGGGTAGCTGGCTCGGCGGCGGCTGGAGCGGCTGACTCGGCGGCTGAGACTGGAGGCGCTGCTTGCTCGGCGGCGGAGACTGGCGCTGCTTGCTCGGCGGCGGAGACTGGCGCTGCTTGCTCGGCGGCGGAGACTGGCGCTGCTTGCTCGGCGGCGGCGACTGGAGAACTTGGCTCGGCGGAGACTGGAGAACTGGGCTCGGCGGAGACTGGAGAACTGGGCTCGGCGGAGACTGGAGAACTGGGCTCGGCGGAGACTGGAGAACTGGGCTCGGCGGAGACTGGAGAACTGGGCTCGGCGGAGACTGGAGAACTGGGCTCGGCGGAGACTGGAGAACTGGGCTCGGCGGAGACTGGAGAACTTGGCTCGGCGGAGACTGGAGAACTTGGCTCGGCGGAGACTGGTGAGGGCCAGTTCATCCCCTCAAATACAATTAAAATCCCCACAGGCACTGGAGCTGGCTCTGTGGGGACTGGAGCGGGCTCTGGAGATATTGGAGCGAGCTCTGGAGATACTGGAGCGGGCTCTGGAGACACTGGAGCGGGCTCTGGAGACACTGGAGCGGGCTCTGGAGATACTGGAGCGGGCTCTGGAGATACTGGAGCCGCTTTCTTCCTCCTCCTCCGCTTACTGGGCCCAGTGGAGGAATGTGGGTCCAGCATGGGGCAGGCAGGGAGTTTGCTGGAGGGGTATGCGGAGGAAGCCGGAGGTTGACTGACTGGCCCGGCCCGCCGTGTTTCCGGATGGACTGGACGACAACACTTATCCTGAACCCTATCCACGAAGAATTTGGAGCCATTTAGATACAAAATTAAATTGATAGTTTCGCTTAAGGAGAAACAAAAAACAGGTTCATCAAAACGGATAGTGTCGTCCTCCAATCCATCCAAAAACAGGGAGATCAAAACTGCTTCAGGCCAGTCAGACAAATAAGCAAGCTCAACGAACTCCTCCACATACCTCTCCAGCGAACGTCCTACCTGCAGGAGCCCGATAAGGCGATCGTTGGCTGTCAGGGTGAGAGGCGTTGGAGGAGCTGGATCCAGGGAGCTGGGGAAAGTCTCCATCTTTTTTTTTTCCTGTGAAAATCCAACGTCTTGGGTCCGTCTTTCTGTTACGGTATGGTGGTGTAGAGAAGAGGCAGATACGGATTTCCACAATAATGGTGTATTTTAATGAACACAGGCGAGGAGAAACCAACATACCCAGCAACTAACACTCAAGACGGACCAGGAGTGCAGGGAGTGAGTGCAATATAAAGGGAGTGCTAACAATAGAGTCCAGGTGCAGGTGATGAGTGATGATGAGGAACTGACGAGGGAAGTGAGTGCAGGTGTGGAGAACAGGAGGATTCTGGGAAATGGAGTCCAGGGAAACAAGGGATCTGTAACACCTTGATCCTAGGATCCAAATTGTAGTTCCTCTTACTTTTCGTCAGGCCGTCCTACAGCTGTCACATAAGGGCCTTGCTGGTCATATGGGGGTACGGAAGACGTATGATAGAATTCTAAAGAAATTCTATTGGCCTAGAGTCAAGAGAGATGTGTTTAACTTTCTATATCTATATTAACTATCTATATTAATTATTAAACTACAGAGGTCAGAGGATTTTTGTGGCCTTGACATGCCCTGACATTTGTGCTTTTTTCAATTGTTCATAAACATATTAATGACATGAGTGTCATTACACTGTATTCAGCACAAACTATGCTACCATAATATGTGAGGAACATGTATGTACATGTTTGTGTTTTGAAGGAATAATGTTTATGCGTGGTTATTGAAAAAACAAAAAACTTAAGTCACTGAAATAAGGCCAAAAATATATATTAAAACTGTGTTCACAAGACTTCTGGGTATTGGAGGTTGTAGACTAGAGTTTTTGCTTCAGAATGAAGTAAAAATTATTCTGCCTACTCGTTCATATAAAACAATAGAGAGAATTAAATTTTCTAAGACACTTTTTGTCAAGAAACACAGTATGCATGGAGGCGTGAATCATCATGAATAATTTGTCATTTACAACTGAGAAGACAAAAGAATTGCATAATGAGCTGTAATGACCTGCATAATAATGAGCTCTTTCAGTCAGGTAGGCTATGAAAAAAAAGCCTCTGTGATCATGCTGATAACAGGATTAACCCTCTGGAGTCTAATCCCGCTTCAGCGCGTTATGCAGGATTTTTTTCACATTGCAGCAAAACAGACTTAAAATACTCCGTCATTTTTATGTCTTTTGACATAAGTAATATATCAATTTAAACTATAGAATGTCTTCTTTTATTTGTATACACTCAGAGTAAAAACAAAATGTTGTGCTTTTTGTAAAATAAAGAAAACAAACATGATGCGTGATCTCTCGTCTCCCTCTGAACGAAGTCCAATCTGATAGTTCTCAGAAAATGAACTGTAACTTAATGAATACTAATCCCAAAAAAATCATACTTATGTCTAAAAAAATGTTGAAATGTCAGGTTTAAAATCGTGTAAGTCAAATCAAAAACAAACATTCTATGTTTATGTAATCTGTATGAAAAGAGAGCCATGCCAGAAGTCCGTGTTTCAGCTCATTATCCACTAATGCGGCCACGCCCACGGAGCAAGCGCAAATTCTCAAGTCAATACAGGCATACATCGTCTCAATCATGTATTTATTGTCTTGAAAAGTGTTTATCTGGATATAAAAGCCATGGTTAGTGAACTCTGGAAGACATGCAGTTATTTCCTGTTTTCTTTTCTTCTAAAGAAGATGTATTTTAGATGAGTTTTTGTTTCTTTAGCACCCTCCGGCTGCAGTATGAATTGAAAACACCATTCATGGAATTGCCTCTTCTTCATTCGGTGTATTTGTGGACTAAAGGTGTTCAGAGCGCCCTCCGACTGCAAGAATGAATTGAAAACACCAGCGCTCATAGTGGACAATGAATATTAAAAAAATATAACTCCTCTGTATAGAAAATTGACATAAACATATGAGAATCCAATATTTCTCCAAATGTGCATGCTTTTAAACTAAAAGCCTTTATTCAGACTCTTTGCATCACAGAAATACATTATATTTTAAAGTATATAATATAAAACCATTATTTTATATTGTAATAATATTTTCCTGTATGTTTCATATAACATGATGAGCTTGAGCATCACAGAAGGTTTTTTTCACAGCCTACCTGACTGAAAGGTCTCATTAATATGCAAGTCATTTCAGCTCATTAGTATTCAAATCTTTTGTCTTCTCAGGTGAGAATGGCCCATTATTCAGTGGTGATTCACGCCTCCATGCATACTGTGTTTCTTGGCAAAAAGTGTCTTACAAAACCTAAATCAATATATTGTTTTATATAAACAAGTAGGAAGGATAATTTTTACTTTTTTTTATTTTAAAGCAAAAACTCTAGTCTACAACATACAATACCCTAAAGTATTTTAATCACAGATTTAATCTACTTTTTTTGGCCTTATTTCAGTGACTTAAGTTTTTTTTGTTTTTTCAATAACCACGCATAAACGTTATTCCTTCAAAAACACAAACATGTACATAAATGTTCCTCACATATTATGGTAGCCTAGTTTGTGCTGAATACAGTGTAATGACACTCATGTCATTAATATGATTTTGAACAACTGAAAAAGCACAAAATGTCAAGGCATGTCAAAACGTCTCCAGGCCCCAAATCAGCCTCAGACTCCAGAGGGTTAATGTCCACTCTGGACAAAAAAAAAACAAAAAAAAAACATGATTTTTGTGATCTCATGCACGTATTATCGCACATGATGTGAAGAAAATGTAGTATAGGCCTATGTTAAATTACAGTACCAGTCAAAAGATTGAACACATTGCCATTATAATGTTTTTAAAAGAAGTCTCAAGTCTCTAACCAAATAATGGTTTTCTATTTTAATACACTTTAAAATATAATGTATTTCTGTGATGCAAAGCGTCTGAACATTCCTACCTCTATGGCATTTCATATAGGCTACTATATTTGTTATATAGTCTAAATGTTAATGTGCAGTTGACAAACTATACATCATTAAAAAGATCTAATACTCAAGCTTCACATTTTGACTCTTAAAATCTTATATTGACTGTAATTTCTTAATATGCTTAAAAGCATGCACATTTGGAGAAATATTGATGGATTCTTATATGTTTATATCAATTTTCTATACAGAGAAGTAATATTTATTCAATATTTATTGTCATCACTGTGAGTGCTTGATACTGTGTTGGATACTGTTTTCAATTCATACTTGCAGCCGGAGGGTGCTCTGTGCACCTTAGTTCACAAATACCTCATAAAGAAGAACAGACTCCATGTCACAATCCAGGAAATAACAGAGGCCAGAGATTGCTAACTATGGCTATTAAAAACACTTTTCAAGACAATAAATACACGATTGAGACAATGTATGCATGTATTGACTCAGAATTTGCGTCTGAATAGCGCTCGCTCCATGGGCGTGGCCGCATTAGCGGATAATGAGCTGAATCACGGACTTCTGACATAGCTCTCTTTTCATACAGATTACATAAACAGAGAATTTTTGTTTTCGACTTGACTTACACGATTTAAAACCTGACATTTCAACGTTTCTTTAGACATAAGTCTAATTTTTTGGTAATTAGTATTTGCCAAGTTACAGTTCATTTTCTGAGAACTATCAGATTGGACTTCGTTCAGAGGGAGAGAACAGATCACGCATCATGTTGGTCTTCTTTATTTTACAAAAAGCACAGCATTTTGTTTTTACTCTGAGTGTACACAAATAAAAGAAGATATTCCACAGATTAAAATGGTGTATAACTCATTGTATGTGCAACACTGATGGAGTATTTTGAGTCTCTTTCACACTGGTAAGAAAAAAACCGTGGTGGTATCGCCGGCGTGACAGCCGACCTCAGAGTGTTAAGTCTTGTCACATCTGTCAAATGACCGGAAAACCAAACCAAAAGGTTCCATTGGCTCCTTTACAGCCTATTGCAGTAGTCACCACTCCTTTTGAACATTTGATTGTCAACTGCGTTGGTCCTTTACCATTCAGTCTCAATCAGGGCTCAAATTTTATGTCCAGAAAATTCTCTAAAGCCATGCAACAACTCAAAGTTAAACACAATATCTCAAGTGTTTATCACCCTCAGAGTCAAGGAGGGCTGCAAAGATTACATCAGACTCTTAAGTCACTTTTGAGATCGCATTGTGTTGAACTTGATTGTGACTGGGATGCTGTTAGCTATTCGTTAGGGTTGTGCAAGAGACATTGAGACGTGGTGTTTGGACATACTGTTAGGGGCCCTATTGCTGTCTTGGCAGATGAATGGAAAACATCTGATCCACCTGAGAATGTCTTAGACTGCGTCAGTAGTTTTTGTTACTGACTCTATGAAGCCAGAGCTATTGCTCTACAAAAATTAGACAAGTCTCAAGGAAAGATGCAGAGGTTGTATGATCGTAAGGTTAAGTCCATGAATTTTCAAGTCGGAGCTCAAGTGCTCACTTTGCTACCTGTTCTGAGTAGTCCATTTCAGGCTAGGTTCACTGGACCTTACACGATAGCGAAGTGTTATCTTACAGTTTTTCTCAATTGCTTAAATACTATAACCAGGCTTTTGAACTAAAATTTCAAAACCATAATGATATATATAAAACAGCACACCGATTTCCCTAAACTATAAACACTATTACCCTGTTTTGACACATGAATCAGATTTGTTTAACTGTCACTGCAAAACTCTATACACAAATCCCTTCATTTCTCATTGCCTACACCATTTGGTCATTTAGAAAGCACTAGCATTCAATATTGTTCACTCAAGTCAGCATAGCTTGAGCTCAATTAGCACAGAGTTACCCACATGGAAACACTAAGAGTCAAAATTTATCACACACCAATCAGAACCTTCAATAGAGAAATAAAAGATCCTAAGTCAGTTCATAAAGTTTTGGAACAATGGATCCAGGGAGACATGATTGAAAAGGTCGAAGACACCAGAGAGGAGCAGGAGGGGGAAGAGGATGAGTAAGAGTTGAGGGAAGAAGAGGAGGATGAGGATGAGGGGTAAGGAGTCAAGGAATCTCAGATGAAATTTGTGCCACTAGTTGACCATGTCCTTGTCCATGGTATGAATATGAGGGAGGCTGGGCAATGAGTTCAGCCAAACTTAAGTTGCTTCATCATCGCCTCGATCATAAGAATCTTCAGAGAGGAAAACAGGTAGGTGTACCTCAGTGTACTCTATTGTAACTTTTGAGTGCTGTACTCTGTTACAACACTTGCATCAAATTAACTTACATACAGGTAGAGTTTCTGTCTGCTTCCATTTTGTAAAAAGGATGTGTTACAGTTACATTTATCAGTACTTGTATTTTTGTAGGACACGGAGACGATGGAATGGAAGAAGCCTGACTAGACTTTTCTCCTTGCTGTTGATGCTAGTGCTTATGGTGCTGGTGCTGTTCTTTCACAAGATGTAAATGAGATTGAGAATCTGGTCAGTTTTTTTTTTTCTTTTTTAATTCAATCGTCACCAACAAATGTATTCTACAGTGGAAAAAGAGGCTCTAGCCCTTGTTTTAGCAGTTCAACACTTTGAGGTCTATTTGAGTTCAGTCTTTGGTCCTATTGTAGTATACACTGACCATAACCCGTTAACTTTCTTAGATTGAATGCGTGGTAAGAACCAAAGAATTCTGAGATGGAGTCTAATTCTGCAACCTTTCCACTTACACTTCCACTTATGTCCTTTCTCGTGCATTTAGATATCCCAGTAGTGTCGGGAATCTTCTCTCTCTCTTTCTTTCTCTCTCTCTCCTCTTCCTCAATTCTTTCCTCCATACTTTCTTTTTCTCGGTTCTTTCTTTATCCTCCCCTCCGATGTCCTAGGGCCCAGGATTCCGGGAGTGAAATGGAGTGGGATTACCGAGATAAGTATCATTGCAATGTAGATTTTTATATCTAATTGGTTTTGCATTGCAAATTACACTCACCTAAAGGATTTTTAGGAAAACCATACTAATACTGTGTTTGACCCCCTTTCGCCTTCAGAACTGCCTTAATTCTATGTGGCATTGATTCAACAAGGTGCTGAAAGCATTCTTTAGAAATGTTGGCCCATATTGATAGGATAGCATCTTGCAGTTGATGGAGATTTGTGGGATGCACATCCAGAGCACGAAGCTCCCGTTCCACCACATCCCAAAGATGCTCTATTGGGTTGAGATCTGGTGACTGTGGGGGCCATTTTAGTACAGTGAACTCATTGTCATGTTCAAGAAACCAATCTGAAATGATTCGAGCTTTGTGACATGGTGCATTATCCTGCAGAAAGTAGCCATCAGAGGATGGGTACATGGTGGTCATAAAGGGATGGACATGGTCAAACAATGCTCAGGTAGGCCGTGGTATTTAAACAATGCCCAATTGGCACTAAGGGTGGTAAGTGAGTGGTAACAAGGCATGATGGATCCATGTTCTCATTCTGTTTACGCCAAATTCTGACTCTACCATCTGAATGTCTCAACAGAAATCGAGACTCATCAGACCAGGCAACATTTTTCCAGTCTTCAACTGTCCAATTTTGGTGAGCTCATGCAAATTGTAGCCTCTTTTTCCTATTTGTAGTAGAGATGAGTGGTACCCGGTGGGGTCTTCTGCTGTTGTAGCCCATCCGCCTCAAGGTTGTGCGTGTTGTGGCTTCACAAATGCTTTGCTGCATACCTCGGTTGTAACGAGTGGTTATTTCAGTCAAAGTTGCTCTTCTATCAGCTTGAATCAGTCGGCCCATTCTCCTCTGACCTCCAGCATCAACAAGGCATTTTCGCCCACAGGACTGCCGCATACTGGATGTTTTTCCCTTTTCACACAATTCTTTGTAAACCCTAGAAATGGTTGTGCGTGAAAATCCCAGTAACTGAGCAGATTGTGAAATACTCAGACCGGCCCGTCTGGCACCAACAACCATGCCACACTCAAAATTGCTTAAATCACCTTTCTTTCCCATTCTGACATTCAGTTTGGAATTCAGGAGATTGTCTTGACCAGGACCACACCCCTAAATGCATTGAAGCAACTGCCATGTGATTGGTTGATTAAATAATTGCATTAATGAGAAATTGAACAGGTGTTCCTAATAATCCTTTAGGTGAGTGTATGTTTTGTTTTCTAGTTTTTTTTTTCTTTTTTTTTTCTTTTGTTGGTTCTTTTGGGAGCCTCCTTTTGAAGTGGAAGGTGTGACGTCCCTCAGCCTACCCCTCATGCAGAATGTGGGGGTTCCAACACATTACTTAATAATTAACAATAGAATATAAAAATGGTTGTGTGTTATTGGAAAATAGATACTGTCTGGGGAACATTTCTCGGCAACATTTCTCGAATTTGATTTCGTTGTCTAATCCCTCTTTTATGTTACAGCTTGGAACAAACGGGTCGTAACAGTCACACATATGGAACCCAGCCTAAATCCGGTTCTCAAGAAAACAACGGAGTATAGGCCTGGAGCCAGATGCTCTGCTACATCCGGCTGCTGAAGGGAATCGGAGGACTCAACAGGGTCTGCCTTGTAGGGACTCTCTGGAGCAAAGAGCGCATGTAAGCGCAGCAAGCCGACACTAAGCCGAGGCCTCTCCGTGCCTCTGACCTGAGGTGAGAAATGGGAGGAGACCGGCTCGACACAAAGGCTATATAATCTAGTGAACGTGTTAGGTGTCACACAGCCCGCAGCTCTACAAATATCAGTCAGCGAGTCATCATGAGCAAGCACCCAGGAGGATGTAGCACCTCTTGTAGAGTGAGCATGCAACCTAAGCAGGCAGGGCACGCCTTGTGCTTGGTAAGCCAAGCAGATGGTGTCCACTATCCAGTATGCCATCCTCTGCTTGGAGACAGCCTTTCCCTTCTGCTGGCCTCCATAACAGACAAAAAGCTGGTCTGAGGTCCTGAGGCTTTGAATTCTGTCTATGTAGTCGCAAAGCGCGGACTGGACAGAGCAAAGCCAGGGCTGGGTCTGCCTCCTCTGGGGGCAGCGTTTGCAGACTCACTAAGGGAGTGGTAGGAACCTTGGGCAAATAGATAGGCCGGGGTACAATGTAATAACTGAAAAGAGCACAAATGTTAGGGCATGTCAAATCTTCTCCAGGGCCCCAAAAATCCTCAGACCCCAGAGGGTTAAAAAGGGGCATAATAGGTCCCCTTTTAAGTAGGCCTAAATAAGTCTTACAATCCAAGTTGTAATTTGTGGTCCTTTGCATTTTATGTGGTTTAAATGTGGCCCTCTTGGCCTCCGAACTTGAGTACCCCTGCTTTACACTGTTGTTGGATGGTTAAAATTAAAATATCATGCTTTTTAATGCATCTGATGGAGCTGACACAAATTAAGCGAGGTGGTTAGGACCAGAGGGGATACATGTTTTTGTGAATTTTGGAGGCAGAGCAATGAAGAGAGTTGTTTGTTTGTTTGTTTGGGTTGATTTAAAAAAATCAACAGTGTTCAACAACAGTTCTCGGAAATGGCATATTGAACCTATAACAGAAGCGTTTAACTAAGATATACAGTAAATCTTCAATTTAATACCAACTATTTTAAAAGGCAAATATCTACAGTACATGAAGACTTCTTTGTGGATATGTGTGGGCCTAATTGGGTCACTTAAAACTGACTTCCCATACATTAACACTTTCAGTACATTCCTCAATAGTTAGTCTACAGTTTTGCATCCACAATGTTTGTATTAAAACAGAAGAGAGTGATTATAGATGCATTGGATTTTCTAATCTCATCTTTACTTTAACCTATATCCTACAAATATTAAATCTTAAAAGAGTTTCATTTTGACATTGTTCACCAGCCAGCACATACCTTGTGTGTTTCTCTCCTCATGCTTGTAGTGATTGTATCTATTTAAACAAACAAAACAATGGAAAATTGAAACAAAATGGTATTCTCTGTAGTGGTAATTCCTGTTCTTGTATCACAACTTCCAAAATTATGTTCGAGTGATAAGAGTAAAAAATATAACACACAAACACACAAAATGTCAGAAAACAAATATTTCTTACCAATTTCATTTTCACTCTTTTGGAAGTTGTTTTTCCTCTTTAATGCAGTGTTATACATCTCTCCAGTGTATCTCTGCTGTTTATTCTCATTAAACAAACGCTCAATCTTGTTCATCAGCTCTCTCATCTCTGATTGGTTGTTCATCGTCATGTTGCATGTGTGAAATCGTCCTCCACATTTCTCCAGCAGCTGCTCCAGAACAGGGTTTTTCTTCAGATAATCTTTGATAGTGTCACACTCTTCTTCTGTCTCATAGGTGAAGAGGATCATCACAAACTGAAGAACTTTGTCTCCAAACACTCTCTGAAGCCATTCAAGACCCATCTTATCAGCATCCGTGATTTGGCCCAGTCGCACAACAAAGATGAAGGCGTGGATTTCATTTTCATTTACTAGTTCATCAATAAGATGATCCACATGATTAGTCTCACGTAAACCACATGTCATATTGATTACTGAGATGTGACATTCTGATATCTTCCTCTGTAAAGGAACAATCCTGGATGTTTCTATAGTTTTAATAGGCTTTTCATCTCCAAGCAGAATGTTTTCAATTTCAAACTGGACTGATGCAGAGTTTCCAAACAGTGCAACAGTCAGAGATGACTCCTTATAACCTAAATAAACACCACACACAGATTTTAACAAATCCCCACAACAAAATGCACCACAATAATTAATTGGACTGGTTTTGCAAAGTCAGATTTATTTCTGTGAAATTATTCTTTTTTAAATAATAATAATAATAATAATAATAATTTGTTACATTTGTATAGCTTTTCTGGGCAGTCAAAGTGCTTTACACCAAAGGGGGGTGGGAGAGGGGGGGGCATCTCCTTAACCACCACTAATGTTCAGCATCCCCCTGGATGATGTGAAGGCAGCCATATTGCGGCAGAACACCACACCACACTAGCTTATTGGTGGAGAGGAGAAAGAATGATTAAGCCAATCATATGGGGATGATTAGGAGGCCGTGATGGAGAGAGGCCAATGGGCGAATTGGGCCAGGATGATGGCAAATACCAGCAGCCATGAATAAATAAATACTTCAATCGATCATTTGAAAATGTGTTATTTATTTATTTTTACTATTTGTGCACATAGCAAAGCCTATATTTATACTTGTACTTGTTTCCATCGCCTGTATGGAGAACACTAACATAAAAAGAAGAACATAATAAATATAAAAATACAATAACAATAAAAAAGTCTTTTTTGTACAATAACTTGCGTAATGCGTTGTGGGGTGATGATTTAAGTGCGGTTCAGTAGGCTATTTGTGGAAGTACTAACGATAGTCTGTGTTACCGGTGTTAAAGCTGGCCAACACTAAAAGGTTTTTAAAATATTTTTTAAGATTTTCAAATGTGAGGTCGCATTCGATGGGTGCATACACCAAGGCGGTCTCATTTAAGAAATGTAACCGTTAGATTGCAAAGAAACAAATGACAGTATTTTACACCTAACGAGGAATAACAGTCGATTTTATTATGGTTACTTTTCTTAAATAAGACATCCTTGATGACGTATGCAGCCTTCAAATGCGACCTCCGGAGGACACAGCCTCCGAAATGAGACGCAGCTACAGTCCTGCAGAGTTTTGCTTCAACCAGGCGTTATGGGGACGCTAGGGGGCCCCAAATCACGACTTTGGATTTTGTGTGTGTGTGATTTTTTTTTTTTTTTCTTACATATATAAACACATTAACTAATAATATTGTAGTAAAATACAATTTAAATCTGTGAATTATACAAAGTAATAAGTGAACATGAGCACGCTCTCTCGTCACTTCAAAATACACCGCATGATGTGTTAACAGCACAAAAAAAAAAAAAAAAAAAAAGGAAAAAAGAACAGGACGGATGGACAGAAGCACGTCAGGAACACAAAACCGAAAACATAAAAAATAAAACTGGGATGAAGACGTTAAAATTAAGTTTCCATTATGAAAAGGGCCATTACAAATATGAATAAACAAAATAATGGAGATGATTATTATTCGCAGATGTGTTGAATAGCTAATTCAAGAAGTCTGTAGTGCAAGCGGTCTTCTGTGTGGGTGCAAAAACGCAATTGAAAAACATAACTTTATTCTTCAGAGAAACCTTGAATCATTATTTCCAAATTTGGTTGTGTTAGCTGGGAATATCTCTATATTATATAACCACCAGCATGAGTTTTTTTAGGCGACCATTATTTATTTAGAACATTATTTCTTTTCCTTGGCATCATGCAGCCACACAGACAGATATGGATTTCGTTTATTTTATTTTTCCTTTTTATTCAAAATATTGAATATGTAACTTGTTAACTATATCATAAATTGTATGATATAATCCGATTGTCAAATATGTGGAAGTGAATGTGTTGTGTCATTTAAACACCTTTAATGATCATGTTAGTTGATAGCCTATAATGCACATGAGTTTGCACCGCAATTTAGACGATCTGTCGGATTTACATCACGTAAATTTAAGTGGCCAGTGAACTGGGAGAAAACTCACTGAAAGTTCTAATAACACCGGTGTGATTATACGCGTCAAAGGGTTAAAATCAATCATGTTTCGGGGGGATGTTACTTGAAATAATATAAAAGTTAAGTAATAAATTATTTAAATTTCTTATTAAACGTCCAAAAAAAAAAAAAAAAAAATCATCTGGAAAAAGGGGGCCCAAAATTATGTCTTGCATACCCCCTTAAAACTCTTCATGGCTCCCCTGGCTTCAACCCTAATCAAACACACCTGAACAAGCTAGTCAATAGGGGTTGCACCAACTATTCGACTTCAAAGACTTCTTATGCTATTGCACCCTCTATAGGACCGGTGACTAATCAACATCAAGCTTAAAGCGTACTGGCTGAGCATTAAAGTCGATTAGTCGCCAGTACTATAGAGGGCGTAACAGCATAAGAAATCTTTGAAGTCCACATTTACGCTCTGTTTCCAAAATGACAAATAAATGCTTACTCTGAGCGAAAAAAAAAAAAAAAAAAAAAAAAAACGCTCTACACTGGATGCTCTAAATTGAATTGGAGAATGCACATTTTAAATAGGCTTATTTGTTCATTAATGACATCTTCAGCGACTAGTCAACATTGACTCGAATTTAATCACATAAATGTCGACTTTAAAAATTCTGAAGTCGGTCAACCCCTACTAATCAAGGTCTGAAGGGTTACTAGTTTTATCAAGTTTATTTTTATAAACTGTACAGGACTGTGGCTCTCCAAGACCAGAGTTTGCCACCCAAGTGGCATATAGTGCTGCATGCTGCGATGTGACCAGGAAAGTACACCAAACACAAACAGATTCCAAGATGAAATAGTGATAATAGTGTTTGGAATTCTTTTTACAGTTAAAATGTTTGGGGGAAAACATTTTTTTTTTTTTTTTTTCAAGTTTTCCGCCAAACACAGATCAACTTAAGTTTTAAATAAATGTGAATGAAAATGAATAGGCGAAGATTTCCTCCTCCTGCATCCACTTTTGCGACCACATTTTTTGCAAACTGAATGTCTGTCCTCAATGACAATCACACATTGATATCCAAAGTGTTCTGATACTGCAAATTCTATCTTCTTTTCGGTGGCGGACTGAGATTAGAGATAAAAATCTCTGACATTTCTGTGCTGTATGTGAGTGGGTGGAACAACTGAGTCAAGTGGAAAGTTGTTTTCTGTGTACAGGTGAGATTCTCCATCCGATTAATTTTTTTCCCATAATGTAGATTAGCAAATGTGCACAATATGATTATCGTATTGTACCGATACAACCCTAGTTCCAATTAAATTAAATGAAACTAAAACACTTAATTTAATTCTAAACAAGAACTTTTGTATGAAATAAATAGGACCAGAAATTAAAATGTTTTAAATGAAGATTAAGGTTAAAAAAAAAGGTTAGAAATGAAGTAAATTGCATTATGTAATCACATGATAAAACATTCTGTGGGCCTCTGAAATTCATGTCCACCATTTCTCCTGCTCTGATGCCCTTGATTCATCAAATGCAGTTTTAATAACTGTGTGAGCATATTTAACCCCATAAATGACAACTGAATTCTGCAGCTGAATGTGGCCAAGATCACATTAGGATGACTTAAGTTTCATGCAGACTTTGCATACTCACATGTGCTTTCTTTACTGGCCATTCTGTCATCCACTGATGTCACCAGTATCGTTGTTCAATGCTGCAAATTAGCACACTCAGCATCTGAGCTTCCTATGAGCAGTTTCATGGCTGATTGTTTTTCAGGCCATTTCCAACAATTAGTTGGTTCTACCAAAAAATAAATAAATAAATAAATAAATATATATATTAATAATAATAATATATATATATATATTTATATATATATATATTTATACAACAGTTCTGTCTGGTTCTCGAATCTGATTGGCTGATAGCCATGCGATATTTCAGTGATAACAGCACTCCTACCTTCTCACCGTTTGTATCACTCCGCTTGAAGTGACCGTCATGGCGGCCGATCAAATCAACCGTATTTTTTTTACAAATACTACTTGTTGTACCACGAACTGTAGTTTTAATAGTTTTTGAGGCGAGAGCGTAGTTGTTTAGACGTGAATTATGTGACTTATATTTAATAATAGCGCCTATTTTACAATTTGATTTTACGTTTTCAGAGATGCAAGCTCCAGGGCGTCAGCGCCCATTCAGAGCTTGTGTACCCGCTGACAACAGCTTAATCTCGGCCAGTGCCTCAGAGATTTACCGCTGGCTCTTATAGTGGTTAAACATGAGACATAATTCAATTTGAGTACATAAAACGAGCAATCTTTTGTCTTATTTATCTATTATCTGTTCCACAGCAAGTCGAATTGTGCTATGTTTAATTTGATAATAATTACCTTATCATTTAGCATAGCATATTGGCTACAACTAGACTGGACATATCAGACAAAGACTCTTCTCCGCTTCTCCGATGACCAAACTGCGTGCGGCACTTCATTCACGAGGTGGGCGGATTTATGAGGTTTGACTGAAGTTTGAGGATCCAATGGAGTTAGGAAGTTTTGTCACAAGCTCTTTAAAATCCCTTTCATTCGTTAAATTTTTGTAAAAAACCACATGCGTAAAGGGTGACCTATATCATTGTTTTTTGTTTTGTTTTTTAATAATAAAACAAAAATTAGGAAATATAGAGATGCAAGGTGTAGCATTTATTTATTGTTTTTTTGTCCAAATATGTTCATTAGTGCATAATATGGATTGAGTGAAAGTTACATTAATACGCCATTAGATGGCGGCAACACTTTACAGGTGAATGAGTCAGTGAGTCCCAAGAGACATTTAAATTGAAAGGAACTTTTGCAAAGGAAGTTGTTTTAGCGCTGTGTTGTGTTGTTATCCCATAGCTGTAAAAAGGACAAATACACAATCGCTTTCCTCAGCAGACATTTAAACAGACTTTTATAATGAATATAATATTATGGACATCGACTTGAAGAATGAATGTTATGCAATATATCAGACAGGTAATTGCCTACTCTCTCTCTCTCTCTCATACTGTACAAAATTCATTGCGTTTTAATGAAGCGACTCAACGTTCCTTCGTTACTAGTTCTGAAGTGACGTTTTAGAATTAGCAACGGAGGCTTGGTCCAACTGTCAATGTGAGATTTGAAACATTCCTTCGTTACTAGTTCTGAAGTGACGTTTTAGAATTAGCAACGGAGGCTTGGTCCAACTGTCAACGTGAGATTTGAATCCGTGGCAGAAGGAAGTAGTGCTTCACATAAGAGGGTTTTAAAGACACTCCTTTGTTGTTCTTATATATTTACACACTCGTTCCGTCGAACTGTTGTATAAACGCAATATCACAATCGTAGCCGTGCGATATGGCTGTATATCAGCATGCTGTGATTACCTGCGGCCTCGTGCCTACGGACGAATCACGGCGTGCTGATATACAGCCATATCGCACGGCTACTCGTGTGATATTGCTTATATATATATATAAAGAGACGTTTGAGAATTGACTTGAGAATCACAGCAATAGCTGTTCATTTACCTGGACATTGTAACAGTGTCACGTGCAGCCCAAGTAAATTTTACAACATCAATAATGATCATTTGTGTAATACTGTATAAATCTTTTACGCTCTGATATGAGTGGTTACATAATGCCTTAAGGTGAACTTTTAGCCTACTTGATAAACAATGCAACACAATATAGAAGACAAGTGATGTGTAAAGCTTTAAATTTAAACTGTTTACTGAGAACATTGAATAACCTAATTTATTACAATTGGGCTGCATTGTTGCTGAAATTGCAATTGTTTATTCTATGAACTAAAATTTGAGACATCTGGATTTCACAGTAAAGCTGCTTCGAATCTGAACATAATGCACTATAAGTAACCTTGACTGTATCTGCTGTCATTTTAACGCACACCATGTGATCCATCTTGTACCACTGATCCAGAAAAACAGGTTTTATGCCTCCAGGTGTTTTAGTTCTGCTCATATATATTTATATATGTGTATATTTATATTTAGTTAGTGCAAGTTGAAATGACACAAACTGTATAAATTGTAACCAAAAGAATCATAATAATGCAAGCTGAATAATAATCAATTTTTTAACTTAATACATTTAAAAAATATATATATATATATATATATATATATATATACTCAGCAAAAAAAGAAACGTCCCTTTTTCAGGACTGTGCATTTCAACAATAATGTTGTAAAAATCCAAATAACTTTACAGGTCTTCATTGTAAAGGGTTTAAACAATGTTTTCCATGCATGTTCAATTAACCATAATCAATTAATTAACATGCACCTGTGGAATGGTCGTTAAGACCTTAACAGCTTACAAAAAGTAGGCATTTAAGGTCACAGTTCTAAAAACGCAGGACACTAAAGAGACTTGTCTACCGACTGTGAAAAACACCCAAAGAAAGATGCCCAGGGTCCCTGCTCATCTGCGTGAACGTGCATTAGGCATGCTGCAGGGAGGCATGAGGACTGCTGATGTGGCTAGGGCAATAAATTGCCATGTCCGCACTGTGAGACGCCTGAGACAGCGCTACAGGGAGACAGGAAGGACAGCTGATCATCCTCGCAGTGGAAGACCACGTGTTGAGCACGTCTGGGACCTGTTGGATCGCAGGGTGAGGGCTAGGGCCATTCCCCTCAGAAATGTCCAGGAACTTGCAGGTGCCTTGGTGGAAGAGTGGGGTAACATCTCACAGCAAGAACTGACAAATCTGGTCCAGTCCATGAGGAGGAGATGCACTGCAGTACTTCAAGCAGCTGGTGGCCACACCAGATACTGACTGGTACTTTTGATTTTGAGCCTCCCTTCATTCAGGGACACATTGTCAAACATTTTTAGTTTATGTCTTATGGTGTTGACTCTTTTAGTGTTCATACAAATATTTACACATTAAGTTTACTGAAAGTAAAAACAGTTGAAAGTCAGAGGAGGTTTCTTTTTTTGCTGAGTATATATATATACAGTTTTTAATGAAAGCCCTTATACCCAATGACAATCCATACACTGAAATAAGCAACTAATTGTAACATATTTTATCATTTTTTTGGAATTTGGAATTTTTCAAAATCGAGTGAATACGTTATCAAATGTTTATAATTCACAGCACTAAACAGACACAGAATTGTTTCAGATGAAAAATTAGTGACATTTTTAATTAAACTAAATGCTTGTTATATTTTAAACTGTTATATATTTACATCAAATGTTTTACATAATAAAACTCAATAAAAATGTTATAAAGAATGGTAATACCTGTGTGTCAAGATGTCGTTGAATCTCTCTTTATGAACAAGGAAGAAGTTTCTCTGCATGTACAGGTGGGTGGAGCACATGAACTTTAGTTTATACACATACTGGTATGTGAAAGATTCTACGAATCTCAAATTAACATAACCAGAAATCTACAGTGGATGGTTCTGCACAAGGTTGAAAACATTAAAATAACACAAGAACAAACAGATTAAAATTAGAGTTGTCAATATATTATAGCTTAAACAAATTACTTAAATATATTTTGTCATCATTTGCTGTATCCAGCATAATAAATATTCAGATTGAACAATTTAAGTCTTTAATTCCCAAAACTAAGACAGCAAACAAAGTAATCAAATGTAAAAATAAAACTTTGTATTGCAACACTGCACTCTCTTCATTATATGGGTTGAATATAGGTGTCATGCACAGAAGAGGGCAGACGAGGTGAGTATAAAATAAAAAGTACTTTATTGCAGGTAATACTTGAACTGGGCAAGGTACAAACAGGTAAGGGAAACAGTCACTGAATGGTATTGTAAGACTTGATTTTCCTGCTTAGACAAAAGCTGAGATCAAGCACCCAGCAATAAAGCTATAAAACTCATCTGGAGAGAAGACTCATGTGTGCACGCCCCACCCCACCCCCCACTCCCTTCCCCTTTAATTCAAGTCACTAAAAGTTCTCCAATAATGCATATTCTATGTATGATGTATTGGCTCGTTTCCACTGAGCGTTACAGTTTGGTTCAGTATGGTACGCCATTTTTGCCGTTTCCATTGCCGTTACCCTTCCGTTAGGGAACCAAACACAATAGTACTAACAGTACCAGTACCAAAAGGGTGGAGCTACACTCTGCAGAATGACAGTGTCACAGACACGTCAGGTTCCACCTCCCAACAATACCCACGCACTCAATCCCCGGAGTACTAATCACCGCCACCTGCACTTCATCAGCACCGCAATCACCAGCACTTCAAAAGACTCACACAGTCACTGTCCGGTCTCGTTTGCACTTCAGTCACTTGAATGCTTACCTTAAGGACTCCAGCTCTATACTTACCTGTCTCCAGCGTCTCCAGTATTCCTTGTGTGCTTCCCCATCTGTGTGTGAGTGTCTCCAGTCTTCAGTCTCCAGCGTCGTCTCCATTCTCCATTCTACAATCAACAAAAGGACAGTATTATCTCTCTGCTACTCACTCTGCTTCCATCATTGCCATTTACTCACCTGAATCTCTGCTGATATCAATAAAACACCCTTGTTTACTTTTACATCTGCCTCCGTGCCGTCTCTGTTGTAACAGAAGACCGGACCATACCAACTGGATATCAGCAGGAGTTTAACGGACCCATTTCAAGAGCTCGTGGATGCTTTGCGCCGAGCACTCACCCCACAACCACAGTCATCGTCACCATCACCAGCTGCCACTTCCGCATCCACTCCTTCACCTGTGGTTCACTCCAGTCCCATGCCCAAACCAGCGCCCTACTCAGGATCGGTGGAGGACTGCAGCGGATTCCTCCTGCAATGTGAGTTGGTCACAGCAGCACAGCCCTACCATCTCCTGGCGCACGGGCGAGATCCTGAAGTGGGGCGAACACTGCTTCTCCAACTGTTTCTCCGAAGTTCCTGTTCTCAAACCACCACGCTCCAAAGACATCTCCATCTGTGCCACCTCCATCGAAAGCCCTGTTAAGAAACGCTCAGTGGATATTCCACCCTGTTACGCCCCCTTCAGCGACGTCTTCTGCCTGCAACGAGCCTCCAAGCTGCCTCCACACCAGCCATGGGACTGTGCCATCGATCTGTTACCGGGTGAGCCAGTGCCTAGGGTAAGAATCTACCCCCTATCTGTACCGGAAGAGAAGGCCATGGAGGAATACATCGAAGAGGCCCTTAACCAAGAATACATCCGCCCATCTACTTCCCCTGCTGCTTCGAGCTTCTTCTTCGTGGCGAAAAAGGATGGAGGCTTGCGGCCCTGCATAGACTATCGCTCCCTGAACAAGATAACAGTTAAGTTCTGGTATCCACTTCCCCTCGTCCCAGCGGCCCTGGAACATCTCCGGGGTGCCACTGTGTTCAATAAGCTGAACCTCCGCAGCGCGTACAACCTCATCCAGATACGCGAGGGGGACGAGTGGAAGACCGCCTTCGTCACGCCCACCGGCCATTACGAATACCTGGTAATGCCATATGACCTGGTCAATGCCCCCTCCGTATTCCAGGATTTCATCCACGAGGTGCTCCGGGAGTTTCTCCACAAGTTTGTACTGGTGAACATTGATGACATCCTCATACACTCCCGGAGCTTGGCCGAACATTGCCACCACGTTGCAGAGGTCCTCCAACGCTTACGGCAATTCCATCTTTTCCTCAAGGCAGAAAAATGCTCCTTTCATCAGCCCTCAGTCCACTTCCTGGGATATATAATTGATCACAGTGGCATCCGGATGGACGAGTGGAAAGTGGAAGCAATCAAATCCTGGCCCACTTCTTCCACCATAAAAGAACTCCAATGCTTCCTAGGTTTCGCCAATTTCTACCGCCGCTTCATCAAAAACTACAGTTCCATAGTCAATCCACTCACCAATCTCCTCCGTCATCAGCCCAGTCTCTGTCCTGGTCCCAGGAAGCCACCAACGCCTTCGAAGCTCTCAAGTGTGCCTTCACCACAGCTTCCCTCCTCATCCACCCTGATCTAGACCTACCATTCGTCGTAGAAGTGGACGCTTCCACCACAGGAGTGGGAGCAGTATTATCTCAGCAGAAGGGGACGCCAAGTAGACTCCATCCATGTGGCTACTTCTCCCGCAAGCTCAACCCGGCGGAGGTCAACTATGACATTGGTGACCGCGAGCTCCTGGCCGTCAAGCTTGCCCTGGAGGAATGGAGGCATTGGTTGGAGGGTGCCAATCACCCTTTCCAAGTATTAACTGACCATAAGAACTTGGAATACCTCAAGGCTGCTAAGAGACTTAATCCCTGTCAAGCTCGTTGGGCCATGTTTTTCTCCAAATTCGACTTCTCCATCTCCTATCGTCCAGGCTCCAAAAATATAAAGGCAGATGCCTTGTCCCGTCTCCACGCTCCTGATAAGAAAAATGAAACTCCTGAAACAATCCTCCCAGAGTCAATCTTCGTGAGTCCCATACAATGGTCAGAAGAAACCTTACCCTCCTCCAATGCCTCCTCCAACGCTCCGCCGGGTTGTCCCCAAGGCTTGCAGTACATCTCCCGGACACGACGCACTCCACTCATTCACTCGGCTCACTTGTCACTTGGCACTGGCTACCCGGGGGTCAATGAGACCCTCTCGCTGCTTAAAGAGCGCTTCTGGTGGCCCAACATGGCCAGCGACGTCAGAAGGTACGTGCAGGGCTGCAGGGAGTGCGCCATCTCCAAGAGCCCTCGTCATATGCCAGCCGGCATGCTCAATCCTCTGCCCGTTCCTGAGCGACCGTGGTCACACCTGGGAGTGGACTTTATTACGGATCTCCCAGCGTCTGACGGTCACACATGCATCCTAGTAGTAGTAGACAGTTTCTCCAAAGCCTGTCGTCTGATTCCCCTGAGAGGTCTACCTACCGCTTCCGTTACTGCTGAACTTATGTTTAACCACATTTTCCAATACTACGGTATCCCCGAATACATCGTCTCAGACAGAGGACCCCAGTTCATCTCTCACATCTGGAAGGCTTTTCTATCCCTCCTGGGTGTGACCGTCAGTCTGTCTTCAGGATACCATACTCAGTCGAACGGGCAGACGGAACGGAAGATCTAGGAGATCGGCCACTTCCTGCGTACCTTCTATCATCACCACCAGGACTCCTGGAACCAGTACCTAGGTTGGGCCGAGTACGCACAAAACTCCTTACGGCAACCATCCACTGGACTCACACCCTTCCAGTGCGTACTCAGTTACCAACCCCCACTGTTCCCCTGGGACGGGGAACCCTCCAACGTTCCAGCGGTCGACTACTGGTTCCGGGAGAGCGAGAGGGTTTGGGACCAGCTGCAGAGAGCCCTGCGCAGACGCAGAATGACAGCCGACCTTCGGCGCTCCAACGCTCCATCCTACCAACCGGGACAGAAGGTCTGGCTGTCAACCAGGGACATCAGACTGCGTCTGCCCTGCAAGAAGCTGAGTCCCCGCTTCATTGGCCCATTCACCATCACCAGACAGATCAACCCCGTCACATATCGTCTTCAACTCCCTCCACAATACAAAATTCATCCAACCTTTCACGTATCACTTCTTAAACCTCACCACCCTTCTGTTTCTCCCTCCACAGAATCTGACGTGGCAGCCGCCGATACTGGACTCCTGGCGCCGTGGTGGTCTACTGGAATATCTGGTGGACTGGGAAGGCTACGGTCCCGAGGAGCGCTCATGGGTCCCCAGAAATGATATCCTCGACCCAATCATCTGCAAGCTTTCCACGCCAGTCATCCCAACAGACCTGCCCCACGTCCAAGAAGACAACCACCACGACGTCGGGGTCCTCGGCCCTCAGGAGCGAGCCGTGGGAGGGGGGGTACTGTCACAGACACGTCAGGTTCCACCTCCCAACAATACCCACGCACTCAATCCCCGGAGTACTAATCACCGCCACCTGCACTTCATCAGCACCGTAATCACCAGCACTTCAAAAGACTCACACTCACACACATTCACTGTCTGGTCTCGTTTGCACTTCAGTCACTTGAATGCTTACCTTAAGGACTCCAGCTCTATACTTACCTGTCTCCAGCGTCTCCAGTAGTCCTCGTGTGCTTCCCCATCTGTGTGTGAGTGTCTCCAGTCTTCATTCTCCAGCGTCGTCTCCATTCTCCATTCTGCAATCAACAAAAGGACAGTATTATCTCTCTGATACTCACTCTGCTTCCATCATTGCCATTTACTCACCTGAATCTCTGCTGATATCAATAAAACACCCTTGTTTGTTTTTACATCTGCCTCCGTGCCGTCTCTGTTGTAACAGACAGAGAATCGTCACTTCTGCGTGCTACAAGGGGAATGACAACACAAGAGGCGCCACACAAATGTAGTTCAGGCAATGCGTGCATTGATTATTTTCACTTCACGTAGGCTATAAAACAAAATGAAATATAAAACACATCCCTGCCTCTTTTTGTTTTGATTTACAAAATATGAAACCTATTAATATGTGGTTCAGGCTATGTGCATATTTACTCAAATTATCTTCATTGTATATGTAGCCTACAATTTTTAACCACTACAGAGACATCAGAGCCAGCGGCAAATGTCAGAAGGATTAGCCGCGATACAGCCGTTCTTGGCAGGGTACATTAGTACTGAGCGGCCAGTGATCACCTGGATCTCACAACTCCGACAATGTCAGATCAAATTTTCAAATAGGCGCCATCTTTATAAATAAACCACAGATTTGAGCTTTCAACAACTGCATTCTCACCTGAAAAACTTTTAAAACTACATTTCATGACACAAAGTAGTTTTTAAATTATGCAGGTTTTCTACTCCGCTTCACTGCTATTGACGCTTGCTGGTAGGTGCGAACTACCATGGACATCTGAACTTTGCGTACTTGGTATTGTGAAACGTCGAATGTTGGCATGCAGCAAGCAAAGCTTGTCTTCTTCTTGTGACAGACAGCCATAAGCCGAGGAGCGAGAACAAGATCTGCTGTATGTCCTCCATTGTTGTTTACGGTTTCGTTTTCTTCTTAGCACAAGAAGACGTCGATCCCTACTTTCTGGCTACACCATGCCTATTAAGTAAGGGTACTGTTGGCGGTGAAAATGCAAGCCTGATCAGGGTGTACTGTTCCAAATTGTACTGAACTGTACTAAACTCGAATAGGAAAATAGGCGAATGTTTCCTCCTCCTGCAGCCACTCAGTGGAAACGAGCCATATCTTGTGTATCTCACTTTCATGTTTGGTATCATTTATGTTTGGTATCAATATCTCAGTGTGATTCAGGGAACAGAAGATGATGATGGCAGATAACAGAAGACGAATCAGGATTGGCAGGTGATCTGTAGCAGGTGTGGATCAGGAAGCATACTGGGAAGTCTAGTGCGATGCAGATGACAAGTGAACAGGTGATTATGCTGGTGGCTGTGACAGTACTCCTCCCACCCGGGAGGCGTGTCCTCGCGCAATAGATGGCTTAGCCGGGGAGGGAGGGCAGGTCGTCTCCAGGACGGTACTGATAATTTAGGAAGCCTGGGCGGAGCCAGCTGTTCAGAGGACCAGGGCGAAGCCGGCAGCTCAGGGGGCCAAGGTGGAGCTGGCAGTTCAGGGATCCATGGTGGAGCAGGTGGCTCAGGGGCCCGTGGCGGTGCAGGTGGCTTTGTGACCTTGCTGATATAGCTCGGCCACAATGGCTGGGGGGCTGAAAGCAACTCTAAGGTGGGTTCATCGGATGGAGCCGCGGTGTGTGTGGCCCAGACATACACCAACGCTAGTGCCAATAAGGGCACTGCAAATTTCTCAGGGATAGGAGCAAATACAGGGCCTGGAGCCATCACTGGACTCTGGACGAGGAAGGGACTGGAGTCATCACTGGACTCTGGACAAGGAAGGGAGTCATGCCTGCACGCAAGGTGGCACTGACAGATAATGCATTTTTTCTTTATGTATGTAGCTCGTAGGTTTTTTTTTTTTTTTTGCCTTTAAAATCATCTGCTGCACAACAAACATTATTAAATTTAAAATTTAATTTGAACAATTTTGTACTACATCAGAAACACAAAATTTCTATAATGCTTATGAAAATACATCACAAAGGGAAGCAACAAAAATAAAGGACACACACAAATATTAAGCTCAAGAAGATGTTTATCTACTACTACATTAAGATAACATTAAATAATAGAATGAAAGCAATTAAAGGAAATCACAATGTTTCTGTTTCCATCAGTAACGTCAGTGTGTAAGGCAGAGTGCATGGTTGGAAGTGTAATACAATGTTGCAGCATGAATGCAGAAAACAAATTAAACAAAACAAAGTCCAAAACCAAACGAAAGCCAAAGTTCCAAAGTCCCCAAAGTTCCTCCTTGGCTCAACTGGAAATCTCTTTTTAAAGGAGTGCCTGAAGCACTGGTCACAGGTGTATCCAATAGAGTGCTAATTTGTGGAAACAGATACCAAGTAGCAATACCTTTCCTGTAGGGTTTTCCTGTAGCTCAGTGGTTAGAGCGTGGCACTAGCAATGTCAAGGTCATGGGTTTGATCCCGGGATTGCACATACTCAGATACATTGCATTATACTATACATTTGTAAGTCGCTTTGGATAAAAGCGTCTACCAAATGCATAAAATGTAAATGTAAATGTAAACCCAAGACTAACAGCAGAGGTCGTCACACCCCTCCCCAAAAGACAGGGACTCAGGATCAAAGACAGCTCCTAAAAATTTCCAAAGGAACCACAAGTTAAATCCAGAAGATTATACAGCATCTGGAGCGCATCACAGCGCATCAGCTACCACATTTTCTAAACCCCGGACATGTCGAATGTCCAGGCGGAAGGACTGCAAAAACAGACCACCAGACCAACCTCTGATTTGGACACTGCAAAGAATTTAAAAATGTTCATGGATTATGATCCGTATATATAACAATAGGTGCGCTGGAATTTAAATACGAACACAGAACACAGCAAAGACTTCACATTTTGTAAAGCTAATTCACAATTGGTAGACCAAACAAACTTCGTCTTACCCTTCAACAAATCAGTGAGCGGTGCCACTACAGTAGAAAAGTTATGACAGAACGATTGATATTATCCGACCAACCCTAAAAACATTGTGAGCTCTTTGTTGTCGGAGAAGGAAAGTTCTGAATGGCTTGCACTTTAGTCTGAATCGGCCACACTTCGCCATTCCCCACCACCTTACCGAGATCACCTTACCGGTCACGGTTGCCTTCGCAAACTCGCATTTGGCTAAGTTCACCATAAGCTGCACATCAGACAAACGTTTCGACACCGAATGAAAGCGCTTTAAGTGAGCCTCCCAACTAAAAACAACCAAACCGCTAGATAAATAGATGGCACAAACCTCAAGACCCGACCCGAAATTACTCGGTTCATGAGGCGTTGAAAGGTCGCGGGAGCATTTTGCAGGCCAAAACTAATGAGAATATAAGAATATAGCCCTATAAGAATATAGCCCTGAAGGAATAAATAAAGACGAGATTTCTTGTGTTCTCTTGGTTAAAGGCACTTGCCAGTAACCTTTTAGCAAGTCAAACTTACTGACAAACTTAGCCGACACAACCTGGCCTACGCAGTCTTCGACGCGGGGCAAAGAAAAACGATCTGGTTTCGTTAACCCTCTGGAGTCTGAGGCTGATTTGGGGCCTGGAGAAGTTTTGACATGCCTTGACATTTTGTGCTTTTTCAGTTGTTCATAAACATATTAATGACATGAGTGTCATTACACTGTATTCAGCACAAACTAGGCTACCATAATATGTGAGGAACATATATGTACATGTTTGTGTTTTTGAAGGAATAATGTTTATGCGTGGTTATTGAAAAAACAAAAAACCTAAGTCACTGAAATAAGGGCAAAAAAAGTTGATTAAATCTGTGATTAAAATACTTTAGGGTATTGTATGTTGTAGAGTAGAGTTTTTGCTTTAAAATTATGTAAAAATTATCCTTCCTACTTGCACATTTGCATGCACATTTGGAGAAATATTGGATTCTCATATGTTTATGTCAATTTTCTATACAGAGAAGTTATATTTATTTAATATTCATTATCATCACTATGAGCGCTGGTGTTTTCAATTCATACTTGCAGTCGGAGGGTGCTCTGAACACCTTTATTCCACAAATACATCTAATGAAGAAGAGACTATTCCATGAATGGTGTTTTCAATTCATACTGCAGCCGGAGGGCTAAAGAAACAAAAACTCATCTAAAATAATCTAAAAAGAAAAGAAAACAGGAAATAACTGCATGTCTTCCAGAGTTCGCTAACCATGGCTTTTATATCCAGATAAACACTTTTCAAGACAATAAATACATGATTGAGACGATGTATGCCTGTATTGACTTGAGAATTTGCGTCTGAATAGCTCTCGCTCCGTGGGCGTGGCCGCATTAGTGGATAATGAGCTGAAACATGGACTTCTGGCATGCCTCTCTTTTCATACAGATTACATAAACATAGAATGAAAAAAACAATTTAACCCCTTAACGCCTACTGTCATAAATATGCGACAAACCGTTTGACTCAATCAACCAGCCGAGATAGCGTCTGCATTCCTCCAATGCCGGTTAGTGCATATTCACTACGGACCTAGGAACCTTCGACAAGCACTTGTTTCTAGTGGGATCGCAAAGTGACGGACTTATTTCCTGTTTACGCATGAGGATTTCTCCGGTCGCGAAGTTATGGATGTGAGTCGGGAAAGTTTGATCCTGAGGTGTATATAAGGTAAGTTGTGCTAAGATAAAAATACTTACCTGCTTATTGTGTGCTTATACACTCGATGTAATGAGGTGAAATATGTGTGACAAGTATTTTAGAAGTTATTGTAATATTTAGCTTTGTAGCATATTAGCGACAATAGGCCATAAGCCTAATGTTAACCGATAACCAGCGCTATATAGAAAAACGCTTTTCGTGATGGCTTATGTAGGTAATCCTTTGTATTTTGCTTAGTTATTTTCAATAGTCTGTATACAGACACAATGCTGGGTTACACCATGCTGGGATATGAATACAAAAGCTATTTATTTTTATGCAGATCCGAATGAAACCTTCCGTGTTTTACGGCAAGCGCGTAAATGCGCAACCTCGCGTCAGAGTTCCCCCAGAGGAAAGTGAGGATAGTTGTCTCAGCGATAGTGCAGGCAGCGATGAGGAATATGTTCCCAAGACAGGTGATGAAGAGAGCTGCAGTGAGAGCGACAGGGGCAGCAGTGATGAGGAAAATGTTGTCAAGCCAGGTGAATCAGGATTTAAAATTAGCACCAGCACCAGCCAAATGCTGGTTAATTTTTATGTTGGCAGGTACTAGATTTTAGACTGAAAATGCTGGTTTCCTATTGAATGGCTAGTGATTTTCACCAGTTTATCCACAGATTATCCATAGATTTTCACATTTCTAAAAGTTAATTTTGACCCCTGCAGGTGATTGTGAGAGCAGTAGCGAGAGCGACATGAGCAGCAGTGAGGAGGAGGTTCAAGACCAAGATGTGGGCGATGCGGGCAGCGATGGCAAATATGTTCCTGAGCCAGGGGATGAAGAGAGCAACAGGAGCAGCAGTGATGAGGAGGTTGATAGCACCAGTGCCCAAGCTGCAAGAAAGACACAAAAGAGACAAAACAAAGACAAAGTGGCATGGAAGACGGTGAAACAGACTCAGAGCTCTGCAAAAAAAGTGCCAGAGTGGCAAGGTGCTCTGCCAGACAGTGACACAATCAAACAGCCTGTTGATTATTTCAGACAGTTTTTTGACACTGAACTTTTGGCTCTTATTGTCAATCAGAGCAATCTGTACAGCACACAAGAAAATCCAAACCATGCCTTGAAATTAGATCAGAAAGAATTGGAGCAGTTCATTGGAACTGTTCTGTACATGAGTGTTATCCGCTTACCTCGCTCTAGGAGCTACTGGTCTAAGGCATGTCGTATAGAGCAGGTGGCTGATGTGATGCCCCGCGACAGGTGGGAAGAAATTAAACATTTCATTCATTTGAATGACAACACGGCACCCAACAACAGTGACAGGCTGTTCAAAATTAGGCCACTAATTGATTCCCTGCTCCCAAAATTCCAAGCTCTGCCTCAAGATCAGATGCTGTCTATTGACGAACAAATGGTGCCATTCAAAGGCAGATCTGTTCTAAAACAGTACATCCCCAAAAAGCCGTACAAATGGGGATACAAAATCTTTGTTTTGTGTGACACAAAAGGCCTGGTGCACTCATTTGATGTTTATGCAGGGAAATCTGATCCTCCACCAGGTTCACAAGACATAGGGGCAAGCGGAAACGTCGTGCTAAAACTTTCACAAGTTATTGAAGGCTCTGTCAACCACCTGCTGTACTTTGATAATTGGTTTTCCTCGCTCGATTTGTTTGTAGCTCTTGCAAACAGGGGGATACTAGCCCTTGCCACTGTGCGGCAAAATCGTCTGCGAGGCTGCAGTTTCAGCGAAGACAAAAAGCTCAAAAAGAAGGGAAGAGGGACATTTGAGGAGCAACAGGCTGTTGTTGACCGTGTGGAGGTTAGGGCTGTCAAATGGTTTGACAACAGAGGGGTGATTGTTGCCAGCACTTTTGCAAGTGCCCAGCCTGTTTCCTTCATAGAGAGGTGGGACAGAAAGCAAAGGAGGAAAGTGTCTGTGCAATGTCCTAGCATCATCACCCTCTATAACAAGTTCATGGGCGGTGTTGATGCACTTGATGCCCTAATCGCCTACTACCGCATCCGCATCAGGTCTAAGAAGTACTACCACCGATTCTTCTTTCACTTCGTGGACATGGTGGTTGTGAACAGCTGGTTGCTCTATCGGCGTGATTGTGACAATATGAATGTTCCACGGAAGAAGCAGAAGGACTTGCTGGCTTTCAAGCTTTCCATTGCACAGGCCCTCTGCATGCAAGGCAAAGATCTGTCAGCCAAAAAGAGGGGGCGGCCTTTGTCTGACGTGGAGCGAGAGTTCAAGAAGAAGCAGCGCAGGGGACCAACTAAGGCTATTCCCACACAAGATGTCCGTGCTGATGCTGTGGGTCACTGGCCGCAAATCGACAGTGTGCGGCAACGCTGCAAATTCCCTAAGTGCACGGGCCACACTAGCTTCAAGTGTACAAAATGTGATGTTCACTTGTGCCTAAACAAGAAGAAAAACTGCTTCCGTGCATTCCACGTGTGAGAAAAAACATGTGCGTGCATGCCTGAGTGTGTGTATGTATGCATGCATGTGTGTCCACGTGTGTGTGAATGCGTGCATGTGTGTGTTTGTATGTATGCGTGTGTGTGTGTGTATGCGTGAGTGTGTGTGTGTGTGTGTGTGGGCTACCCAAGAGGTGTTTCACGGCCCCTGCTCCTTAAATAATTAAAGAGTGGAGTAACATTGTTATGTTACATTGTTATAGTACAAAGAACTGCTTCTGTGCATTCCCTCTCATTCTTTCAGGTTCAACAACATACATTTGAAAACTTAATTTACAATTCAAATCAATCTACAATTCAAATTTATGCAATGTTACCTATAGCCTTAACAGTAATGTTTGTGTATATTGTGTTGGTGACATGAAAGTGGTCATAATTCTTATTATTGAATACCTGCAGTTGCAGATTTTTTTAAATAATAATTTAAAAAAGGGTGAATAAATAAAACATTGTTTTTTCACTGTTATTTTACTGTGTTATTGTTATCTTATTATTGACCATTATGCCTGCTGTTGCAAATTTGCAACATACCAAATTGACCCCAAATTAACCATTATGCCTGTTGTCGCAAATTTGCAACATACCAAATTGACCCCAAATTGACCATTATGCCTGTTGTTGCAAATTTGCAACATACCAAAATTTCTATTTATTTGTTGTGCAAAAGTGAAATTGATAATCTCAACATTATTTACCACCTACTTAAAGGCAAAAACACACATAAAACATTTTTTTATATACAGCTATATAAATTCAGGCGTTAAGGGGTTAAAACCTGACATTTCAACGTTTTTTTAGACATAAGTATGAATTTTTTGGGATTAGTATTCACTAAGTTACAGTTCATTTTCTGAGAACTATCAGATTGGACTTCGTTCAGAGGGAGACGAGAGATCATGCATCATGTTGGTTTTCTTTATTTTACAAAAAGCACAACATTTTGTTTTTACTCTGAGTGTACACAAATAAAAGAAGACATTCTATAGTTTAAATTGATATATTACTTATGTCAAAAGTATTTTAAGTCCGTTTTGCTGCAATGTGAAAAAAATCCTGCATAACGCGCCGAAGCGGGATTAGACTCCAGAGGGTTAAGCTATTAACTTTACGAAAGTCTGTACAAAATCTCACAGTACCGTCTGACTTTCCAACTAAAATACATGGAGAAGCCCAATCCGAGAACAAAGGTACTGTAATATTGTGATCTTGCATATACTCAAATTCCTTTCTCATCACCTCTCGTTTCTCAGGTGCAACACAATAAAAACGTTGTTTAACAGGTTTCGCATCCCCCACATCAATGTCATGTTCTATCCAATCAGTACGAGATGGCGTGTCACCAAATAATTCAGGAAAACTACGCAACAAATCACATAACTTCTGGCATCTTACAGGAGATAAATGATGGAGAGTAAACTCGAAGTTCTGCAATGACTCTGAATTATTCAATCGACCATGGAACACGCAATCATCAGGCAAAATGGTCTCCTCTTCCTCACCCACTAAACTCACATTACCCCCACCGATGGAAATGGCTGAAAGTGCCGGATGCAAAGATGTCACATTTTCCCCAGGGTTAACCTCATTTTCATAATAGGGTTTTAAAACATTAAAATGGCACCGTTTAACTGACTTTTTCTGCGATGGCATTGCAACGTCATAATTTTCATCAGTCAGTTTACGCTGTACAACAAACGGGCCATCAAATTTGGTTCAAAAGGAGAAGATACCATAGGCCTTAAGACCAAAACTTGATCGCCTGGTTCAAAAACTTGATGCTCAACCGTATGATCATACAATCACTTCATGTTTTTCTGATGTTTTTTGAGATTTAATTTTGCTAATTCTCTAGCCTGAATCAGTCTGTTTTTAAACCCCAAAATGTATGACGCCAAGTTTTTAGGAGGCTCTGGAGCTTTACCAAACTCCTGAAATACAGACAAAAATCCAAAGTCAAGGCCAAAGACCAAGTCATTAGGGCTAAAACCCATACTTTCCTGCACTACTTTTCATGCAGCTAATATCATCCATGGTAAACCCTTCTCCCAATCTCTATTCAGCTGCACACAGTACGCACAGAGAAGTGACTTTAATGACTGATGGAATCTCTCCAACGCGCCTTGACTTTGTGCATGATACGCAGTTGATTTATTATGCTTAATGTGCAGCTGTTTTAACACTTGCTGGAAGAGATGAGAAGTTAGGTTTGAACCCTGATCACTTTGGATGATTTTTGGAAATTCAAAGACCGATATAAATTGGGTTAAAGCTTTCACAATAGAACGAGACGTAATGGTACGCAGTGGATTTGCCGCAGGAAAACGTGTGCTCAAACACATCACTGTGAACAAATAAGTGCTACCTGACTTTGAACGAGGAAGTGGCCCTACACAATTGACAATAAGATGTTCAAAAGGTTCAACAGTTGCTGCAATTGGTTTCAAAGGAGCAGGTTTCAATACCTGATTTGGCTTACTCGTTAATTGGCAGGTTTTACATGTCTTAATGTAAGCAGAGATGTCTTGTTTTAAGTGTGGCCAAAAAAAAGATATCGCAACAAACAATCGTAAGTCTTACGCACTACCTGGTGACCTGATTGATCATGCGCAATTTCGATCATCATTTGTCGAAACTTAGTTGGAACCACTACTTGGAAAACAGGATCCCCAACAAAATCCTTGTGAGGAATCCACTTTCTCAACAACACTCCATTGTGAACAAAATATCCACTGGGAACATTACACTCTTCTGCTGGAAGAACAGCACTCTGGAAAAGTTCATCCAAAGATGAGTCACTTTGCTGTTCTTTTCCCAATTCCTCTGCAGAAACAGGAAAAGACAGTGGACAAATCAGGCAAAAACAAATTAGTACAGATTTGATCAGATTGGCTCTCTTTTTGATCACACAATTCCTCATTTGCACATTTCATTGCACGAGTCACTACACATACTGTGTCCTGACAAAAAAGTCAGTTCAGTTTTGATTTTATTATTAGAGGTCACTATAGGGAACACTGAGCTATCAGCCCACACACGTTCACCTACCAGTCCGTTTCCCAAAATAATATGGACCTCCCACTACAACTTCATCTTGAATCAAATCGGACTGAAGTCTTACCTTATGAAGAGGCACAGACAAAGTATTCAGACCTATTCCCCGAATTAAAACATTCTCACCAGTATGAGACTGCGAGTAAAAAGGTAAAACCGATTCTAGAATTAATCCATGGCGCCAGTATCTTGCAAGATTTTAACAGGGACTTCCTCTTTCTCTCCAACCACAGATACATGACCTTCTGTAATAAAAGGCAAGTAAGAAGAGAAATCAACATCAATTTTTTGCTTTTCAACAATTTCACTCCCTACAGACAGGACCGAGGCCATAAGAGCAGCAGGCTTAACATGTGAACTCTGTGCAGAACGTTTAGATTTATTTTTAAGGACAGAACAATCTGCTTTCCAATGTCCTTTCTCATGACAATAATTGCAAGTCTTGCTCGGGTCGAATTTTCCAGTGAAAACACGGTTAAACTTGGATGAAGGCTTGGACAGAGACACAGCAGACTGAACGTCACGAGCATGCCAATCAACAAATGCAGTTTTGTGCGTCAGTACAAAATCATCGGCCAACACAGCTGCTTCCTCTGGTGTTTTAACATTATGCTCACTGATATACATAGCTATATGACTCGGGACTGAATTTTTAAATTGTTCCAACACCAACAAGTGAATCAAATCCTCCAATGTGTTAATGTTTACTGCTGTACACCAATGATTAAAGTGCTTTCTCAGATCGTGCACAAATTCTAAGTGCGTTTGCAACTCTTCTTTTTTCTGCAGTCGAAAGTGCTGTCTGTATGCGTCAGCTACACATTCATATGTTTTTAAAACTGCAGATTTAACTTTATGATAAGCTTTACAATCATCGATTGACAATGAAGAAAAAGCTACTTGTGCTTTCCCCATTTAACGCACACTCCCAGGTGAAAAAAAAGTACATTGCTATAATATACTTAAAGTGCTCTATTTTTCATGCATTAATTTTGTACTTAATATACAAAAAATTCTTCTTTAATACTACTTAATATCATCTTAAGAACATCTAAGTGTATTCAACTGTGCTATTTTGAGACAGCATGAACACTGAACTAAAATGTGCTTTTAATATACTATCTCTGTATTTAAAAAATGTATTTAGATACCACTTATAGTACATTTGAACCCATAGTGTACTACAAGTGGTAACTAAATATATTTTGAGGAACATCATCAACATCAGCATGTTTCACTCCACTGAGGTCTTTTTGTGTGAAACTCTGGAACTTGCACTGCGTCGCCATGACTGCTTTGGGGGATGAAATACCCACGTTGCCATGCTGACGGAATGCCTGTCCTGGTGTGAAGCAATTAAGGCACAGCTCAGGACATGAGCACCTGGGATCCTGGCGTGGCTGGTAGGTCCAGGCTATAGCACCTGATGAAGGTGCTGTATAAGATGCCATACTTCATGTGGAATGTGCTTTGAGAGGCAGAGGTGAAGGTAGTCTGCGCACCTCGTATGCCATAGAAATAGCTTCAACAATCCACCTGCTTATAGTATGTTTGGTAGCTGGGCCCGAAGCATACGAACAGTTGATTGGAGAGGTTTTTCTCATGTATACCTCAAGGGCCCTGACAGGGTAGAATGATTTCTTACATTCCCGACACCTGAGGAGGATAAAGGCATGAAGGACTATTAACCGGGCCACATAATGGGTAATTTAGGTACATAACCAGGTCTCGGGTGAAAACCCGGAGCAAACTCCAGACAGGAGGGGATTTCCTGAGGGCTCCGCGGAGGAGTGAGTATAGCAGGTAGAAATTCACTAAGGGGATCAGCCTCTCAGAGTTGATCAGAGTAGAAAGAATAATGGTATATGGGTCCGTACCTCAGATCCGATTTCTCTTTCGGGGGCTCCGGCAATTAGTGTTGCTTCGACCCCTGAGCTCATTGCGAGCAACACTCTCTGCCAGTATGAGGAGCCGTACGTAAATGGGAGAAGGATTCTTCCAGGGTCTCAACACCTCAGTGTAGAGATCTGGAAAGAATTGAAAACCCCACTGTGGAGGCTGTAATATTGACGACAGGAAGTGTTTATCTATCTTTCTTTATTTGAATGCTTCCCAGTTCTCGGCTGGCCAGATAAAATTAAGATTGCCACGACCCAAGTTAAAACCTCCACAGGCTCCACATACTGCAGGGAAAGGGCTGGCGAGTCACCCAAGTCTCCTGCATTGCTGCTTAGGATGTCCTCCTTCTCAGAGCTGGACCACCACAGCAACATGCGCTCACCTGGGGGCGTAAGATTTCAGCACACTTGTGAAAACTCTTATTTTGTTCAATGAATCGGTGCACAATAAATCCTTAATTTACAGTGTGTTGAAGCTGTTAAAGCTACCACAGGACATTAAAGATACCGACACACCAACAAGTGACATTTCACCGGAAGTTTTCCAGCTAATTTGTATTATTGCGGACGTTCTAAAGAATGCTTCATGCATATGGTCCATCAAAGGGCCCAAACTGTGCTAAGAAAATATCCTCCTCACATCACATCATCACACCACCAGCACCTGTTCACATCAGACCAAAGTGCTTTAGTGTGTGAAAGATGGGTTTAGACACGACCAGAGTTATTTTTGGGAATATAAATTATTATTATTATTATTATTATAATTAGAATTATAATTATAATTATATATTATTATTACAAATAACACTCATTAGCATCTAGATAGCCTACACATCGTTTTATTAATTAAATGATGCATAAACAATAATCAAAACAATAAAAAGATAAAAACAGACACCATACTGATATAGAGAGAGCAATAATCTGGGACATATTGTTTAAGATTATTTCCATGAGTAAATGAACCTGTTGTAAAGCACCGCTCACTCAACGCGTCGCGCCTCAGCCGCGTGAACGCTCAATTTGCGCGGCCGATTCGCGCCGCAGGACATCTAGACGCGCGTTTACGTTGACTTAACATGTAAATCAGACGCCCCAGATGCGTTCGGTGTGAACGCAGAGCTGTGCGATCGCGCTCACCTCACGTGCATCAGGCGCGTTCTCTGAGAGACGCCCTAACCATCAATATCTATGCTTCTAATAACGTACTGGTTCTATGACTGACAGAAGCGCATAATCTTCAGGAACATTAACATTTCTCTGTTCTTGCTCAGCTTCATCTGCCAGTTTATGTCTCGCTCTTCATAGCTGTGCTGCCGCCATGTTTCCAACACCTGGCCCCGCCTTAATGCAGTGATTGACAGGGCGGGGCGGGGACTTGATCGGCTCGAAATGCATTTTCAAATCCACATTGAATTTTGCTACATTCATCGCGGGGCATTTAATGAAATGCAATCACACTGAGAGTGTAAATGCAATTAAGGAAAATAACATTTAAATTATCATTTTGCTACAATTTTTGCTTGACCGTGTTAAACATATATAATCATTTCTGTAATACATTTTCATTTTAATTTTGCAACTTATAAAGCATTAAAATATATGTTTAAATTATTTGTTAAACATAGTGTAGGAAATGGCAAATGTAAATTATATTATTGAATTTGAATTATCATTTTGCTCCAAATATTGCATATATGGAATGGAAAATGTAAATTTAAATACAGAAATGCATTGCCATTTTACATATTGCATTGCCATTTTGCATATTACATTTCAAATTGAATATTGCTACACATATGCTTCCATAGTCAAGCGCCAAGCTTGTGATTCGTGAGCTGAATGACGGTAAGTTTTTCATTATTGCCCGATCTTGTACAGTAGTCTCTTTTTTTTTTTCTCGATCTTTGTGACTTCGCACCCTGATTTGCATTGCTTGGGCAACGTATGACTGTACCGTGTAACATTATACTATAATTTGTCTCAAAATATCAAACATGGTTTGATATCCTCCAGCTGGATGGAATCAAAATCTGAAGCTAAAAAATTGGAGTCTATGACCATCATATACTACGCGATTTTCCATGGAATCTGTCGGCTCAAATCTGCAGACTGGCTCTGACTATTGTCAACTAGCGTCAACTTGTTCAGACTGTAAATTGGGGGGGAAATCAGGGCAAAAATCATGTAGTGTATTCCTGCCTTTAGTCTCAGACGTGCATTAATTTGAACTGTTGTTATGGGAGTGGCTTGATGCAGAGCAGGAGATGCAGATTAGTAAACACTGCTGTCTGTTGTGCTATTATAAAAATGTTCTTCACCCTTTAATTAATGCTGTCACATAACAAATCACGGGTAAAATTATACAAATTGTTAATTACAACATTAGATTAAAAAGGTAAAACCTGTACAAATACTAGAAATCTTGAAATAATGGAAATAATTGGAAATAATGTAACAAACAGTATACATTTCATTTACTGATTATAACTTTTATGTCATTTTGGTCGCTTGGCTGTTTCCTTATAAAGGTCCAGAAATTTGTTTTTCGTCAGGTGCATGATGTTATTTTTTATATACAGCTATGGAAAAAATTAAGAGACCACTCCAAGTTCAGAAATCAATGTTAAGTGGTCTCTTAATTTTTTCCATAGCTGTATATTGCTGATCATGGTTTTGAATATTGATACAGCTGCCCTTTTTAGTGAACACAAGAATGTGCAGTAACTTCAGACAATTTAATCCAGATATCCAATTACAAGATAAATACAACATAAAGTTAAAAAATATGTCTAACTGTAGTAAAGGTCTAACTGTAGTATTAATTTTTGTGTACAGAAATGTAATAATTAAATGTAAAATGACACTGTTCACTGTTTACATTTAATATAGATTAATCTTTGTTAAAGCTGTGTTTTGTTGTTTGATTTACATGACAGACAACAGCAGATATTTATAGGTTGCTGTCACTTTAAGAGTAAGACCCCATGCACGCACACATCCGATAGATACACATCCGAATTCTCACCTCAATCACTTAAGACATAACCGAATGTGTTTACAAGAATACTTGCCGAGAGGGGTATTTTGACTGACATAATGCGTGTATGTGTCCGTCCAAGTGCATTGAGGACGTGAAAGAGTAATCAATTTGGAGTTTGCGAGCTATCTGAAACGTGCCTCTGTGTGTGTGTGTGTGTGTGTGTGTCAGTGGTGTAGTCGGGGCGATACGCACGCATACGGCGTATGCTTACTTTTTGCTCAGGGCTGTTTGCGTATTACGACTTCTAAGGATCAGTATTTGCGTATACCCACTTGTTTTTGCTTCGAAAGTCCATAAAATAATGAGCGGAGTAAAGTTAGTTTTGTTTTGGATATTCGTCACACATTCAGCAATAAACGGCAATAACTCCAAAACGACACGCCCCCCCCAAAATCTAAACGGTATTATCGTTAAAAGGGCAAAGCTAGTAATGTTTCACAAGCTTTCTTTTCATTATTTTTGCTCGATCTAACGAGCAATGACCCGCCAAAGCCGTCGCAATGTGAGTTACGGCGAGAAGACTCGCTCTTGGCTGAGCTGTAAGTTGGGGACCGTGGGGAAAGTGCAAGTTTTCTTCGTTTTTTGCTATAACTCGGTGAGTGGTGTTTTTCTAATAGCTCTTTTGTTAAAAGTCCTATAAACATGAGACCAGTGTCATTCAGTAGAGGGGGACAGGGGACAACTTTCACAACCTCTTTTTTACCCCTACTGGTGGAAAAGGGAACTGCATGTCCAAAATTAACTTTCTTTTTGTAATAGCTTTGTCTATCAGAGAGACAGAGACATCAAACCAGTGTCATTCAGTAGAGGGGGGCAGGGGACAACTTTCACAACCTCTTTTTTACTCCTACTGGTGGAAAAGGGAACTGCATGTCCAAAATTAACTTTCTTTTTGTAATAGCTTTGTCCATCAGAGAGACAGAGACATCAAACCAGTGTCATTCAGTAAAAGGGGACAGGGGACAACTTTCACAACCTGTTTTTTACCCCTACTGGTGGAAAAGGAAATTGCATGTTCAAAATTAACTTTCTTTTTGTAATAGCTTTGTCCACCGGGGAGACAGAGACATCAAACTAGTGTCATTCAGTAGAGGGGGACAGGGGACAACTTTCACAACCTCTTTTTTACCCCTACTGGTGGAAAAGGGAACTGCAACTCAAAATTAACTTTCTTTTTGTAATAGCTTTGTCCATCAGAGAGACAGAGACATCAAACCAGTGTTATTCAGTAAAGGGGGACAGGGGACAACTTTCACAACATTTATTTTTTACTCCTACTGGTGGAAAAGGAAATTGCATGTATACAATTAACTTTCTTTTTGTAATAGCTTTGTCTATCAGGGAGACAGAGACATCAAACCAGTGTTATTCAGTACAGGGGGACAGGGGGCAACTTTCACAACCTCTTTTTTTACCCCTACTGGTGGAAAAGGGAACTGCATGTCTAATATTAACATTCTTTTTGTAATAGCTTTGTTCATCAGAGAGACAGAGACATCAAACCAGTGTCATTCAGTACAGGGGGACAGTAGACAACTTTCACAACCTCTTTTTTTACCCCTACTAGTGAAAAATGGAACTGCATGTACAGATTATACCTTATTTATATCCTTACAATGTCAAAATTTACATAATGAAGATTTTTGCTGTTAATACTGTAAAGCTGGCTTTAAACAATCTGTACTGTAAAAAAATGAAACATAAATAAAGGAGACTTGACTTGACCCTACTGGTTGAATATGGAACAGCACATAAAAATATGAATGCTGTTAATAGGTTCCCAGACCTCACCCCAAAAATTGTCAGGACAACAGCCATTTTGACAGAACTCGTGTTTATGCAAACATTCAACATAAAATGAAAACCATACAAAATTAAACAATATCTTTTTACATCTTTTGTCTCAAAGGATTTAGTAGTGTTTACTTACAGAAAGCACACAACCACAGTGCTCTTTTTAGTTTTCGTACACCTTTTTTGGTAATGTTGACACAGACTGCGTGGTACCATCTTGCACAGCTGCTGCACTGAATCTGGTGGGGGGAAATTGAAATAATGAAAATATATGATCTTTATTTACTTAATACAAAGTACTACAGAACATTTGCTTTAATGTCATTTCAAGGTTGACTCCATACTAATTATTTAATTATCTGCATACTAATTATATAAGTAGATGTAATAGTTTAACACATAAGATCTATGTCAAATAGCTTATCTAATAAGAATTGTTTCATAATAAAGGACACAAACCCATGTGTTCAGACCCACACGTCCAGCAGGAGACTCTTGTCCACAAAAGGAGCAATGATCCTTGGGGTTGAACACTGTAATTACATTCTCACAAATCAGTGTTCTATTTTAAATGCTCTAATTTTTTGATAGATAGATATATTTTTAAAAAATTAATTAATATTAAAATAATTTAATAACATTAAAAATTAAATTTCAGCCAGTAAGAACCTAAAACTGAAATGGCCTCTGATTACAAGACTATAAATATTCTTACATTATGGTCCAATGAAGGTGTATATTTAAGAAAACTGTGATAAGCTGTAATTAGCAACTTTGTTTTGTACTCTGGCCCTGTGAAAAAAAAAAAAAAAAATGCTGACACTTCTTACTAAGTATATAAACTAATCAAGTGCTTACAAATCAATTGCAAATTAAATAATTAACTCCTGGTTTGTATATTGTATTCTCTTAACTGTTAATGTATTAATAGATTAATATATAGTGAGTTCTTCACTCATTGTCAGGGTATAAATCAAAATTTTATAATTAGGTCATATGTAAAGACTAAGATAATGCTTTTTATTCCTTGTAAACATCTAAATAAGTAAATATTTTTCACTTTACATTAGGTCATGGAAAATTATGACAATTTATTATGGTTAATACATTTGAACAAAAAAATAAAAATAAATCTTGACATTTAATATGAGCTTAGTTAGTGGTTTAGTCATGAAAGTCTCTCATTCACCGCTATAAAAGTTAACCCAACTATGAATACTTCCACTTTTGAGAACCCCAGAAATATGAAAAGGACCTACCCTAACCTAATCCAAAGTGCTAACATTTTGCGGTTAATAAGTTGTTAACAAAGCATAAAAAAACATCTAACTGTTCACATATGAGCTAATTAATTAAATGTAATTAATTAAAATAATCTTGTTAATTACAGTAACAAGGAATTAAATCACTAATTGTACAGTATATAGCCTTATCTTAATATATTAATAATGTACATAATGAAATATATAAAATATGAATTAACTATATTTTGCAAATGATTTGTTGACTTTAGATCATTTTGTAGGAGGCTTGGCTTTTCATGCCCATATATGTAGTGAAAGAGCACTCATACTGAAAGATTTGTGCATGATTCTCATTAATGTGTGCTTAAAATACATACCTGATGCTTCTAGGATGGTTACTGCCATCTCCTTACGCAGCTCAGATAGGATATGCTGGCTAGAAGGTATCCTGATTTTAGATGGTGTCTCTGGAAATGACTCCACTACCTCCTTAGCCATCTGTTGGGTAACATAAATATCATTAAACAAACTTGCAAAATACATTAGCCATTAAAGAATAAGAAATTTAAATATTACACATTTGAGGTTATGCAAAAATTAGTGTTCTAAGGTTCTAAATTGTATAGCTACCTGCATGACATAAACACCACAGCTACAACTGTCTTTTTGAATGGTGTGCTTCAACACACCATGTGTCCATGCCACATCCACCCAGTCCGTCTTACCATACAGTATTTGCCGCATTTTGAAGTATGTTCTACACGTGAGAATTGTATATTATCAAATTTAGTTATATTAGTTCATATGATAATGTACTGTATGATAATTTAAAAAAGGGAATAATATAATACAATACCTGAATCTTTCGGCAGCAAGTTCGGATTCTTTAGCTTCATCTAACCCTTGGGGATCCACCACTAAAACCTTCTGTGATGTCCTATTGAGGTACTGTTAAAACATATAGTTTGGTTAGTTTTTCATATACATAAGTAATGAACTATGGTTTAACAATGGTTTTACACACCAGAAATTTCCAGTGGTTCTTGTTTACTTGCATAAATCCGATTATGGCGTCATATTTTTCAAAGTTGACCTTCAAACGAGTTGAAATATTATATTATATTATTGTACTTTTTATTATTATTATAATAAAATTATAAAAATTATAAAAATATTATTATTATTGTAATTTTCATTTTGCACAGAAGAACAACCGTAAAGTCTGACCTTTCGGAAACTGTGCCTGGACATGGCAGATCTCTCCCCAAACACAACAACACCGGCAGAGAAGTGGTTGAATAAAAAGATGTACTTTCCATAACCTTTGGAATTTAACAAGGTTTGGATGTAGCTTTCGATAACCTGAAAACATTTAGGAAAATTAAATTTATACCCTTACATCTCATTACAATAGTAGTGACATAGTATTTGTCAAATGTATCTTCACTCATTAGCCTACAAGTAGTGAAAGTAAAACTCAATGCACAATAGTGACTGTTTCACATTTAGTTAAAATATATGTATTAATCAATGGTATGCATAAAGCATTTGTCATTTTTATGATAATAAATATACACTTTCTGTCTATATTGTCCTTTCAAAAATAGCATTGGGCATCCTTTCACTTAAAACTATACCAGTACAAATATGAAAATACATCCTGAAATGTAGGTTCAGAATACCATGTAGTATTTACAGTGGTGGTTAATTTAAATCCTTACTATCTAACTGGATTATAAATATATAATATATCACTGCTTGGTAATGTATACTGTAAAAAATAAATGTAAAAAAAAAAAATAGTAAAATACATGGCAGCAAAGTGTGCCAAACATTTACCATTAATGAAAATAACAGTTAAACATCATTAAAAAAGAAACACTCAGTGACTGGCAGAAGCATTTGCCAAACAAAAACTGTACAATTAAGGTAAAATATCCTAATTCATCTCCTAATTTTAAGTTAAAAAACTAAATAAAATATCCTAATTCATCTCCTAATTTTAAGTTAAAAAACAAAATAAAATATCCTAATTCATCTCCTAATTTTAAGTTAAAAAAAACAAAAACACTAACAGATCTCTCTAGATGTCAGCATCTTTACTTATTACAAACCAGACTGACTTTCTTTAATATAAAACTTCTTAAGAATTAAATGAGGTTAAGATGTTGATGTTTTTGTTGTTGTTGTTGTTGTTTTAATAATAATAAAGTTTTAAAGTCACTGTTATGGAAGTGAGCATTTGCTTTACTTAGGCTCTTGACCCTTGACTTTTAAATTATTTTTTTTTTTTCTGATTGTTATTTATTATTATTATTATTATTATTATTAATAAATTATATTTAGAAATTCTTTGGACAAGATGATGTAGACACAGACATCAAGATTCAGCGTATGAACAATGGTGACAATCCAACAAATATTCAGAACAACTATCACAAATCAAGGTACTAAAGCTCCCTTTTTCACCAGTAGGGGTACGAAAAGAGGTTGTGAAAGTTGTCCCCTGTCCCCCTCTACTGAATGACACTGGTTTGATGTCTCTGTCTCACTGAGGGACAAAGCTATTACAAAAAGAAAGTTAATTTTGAGTTGCAGTTCCCTTTTCCACCAGTAGGGGTAAAAAAGAGGTTGTGAAAGTTGTCCCCTGTCCCCCTCTACTGAATGACACTAGTTTGATGTCTCTGTCTCCCCGGTGGACAAAGCTATTACAAAAAGAAAGTTAATTTTGAACATGCAATTTCCTTTTCCACCAGTAGGGGTAAAAAATAAATGTTGTGAAAGTTGTCCCCTGTCCCCCTCTACTGAATGACACTGGTTTGATGTCTCTGTCTCTCTGATGGACAAAGCTATTACAAAAAGAATGTTAATATTAGACATGCAGTTCCCTTTTCCACCAGTAGGGGTAAAAAAAGAGGTTGTGAAAGTTGTCCCCTGTCCCCCTCTACTGAATGACACTGGTTTGATGTCTCTGTCTCTCTGATAGACAAAGCTATTACAAAAAGAAAGTTAATTTTGAGTTGCAGTTCCCTTTTCCACCAGTAGGGGTAAAAAAGAGGTTGTGAAAGTTGTCCCCTGTCCCCCTTTACTGAATAACACTGGTTTGATGTCTCTGTCTCTCTGATAGACAAAGCTATTACAAAAAGAAAGTTAATTTTGAGTTGCAGTTCCCTTTTCCACCAGTAGGGGTAAAAAACAGGTTGTGAAAGTTGTCCCCTGTCCCCCTCTACTGAATGACACTAGTTTGATGTCTCTGTCTCCCCGGTGGACAAAGCTATTACAAAAAGAAAGTTAATTTTGAACATGCAATTTCCTTTTCCACCAGTAGGGGTAAAAAACAGGTTGTGAAAGTTGTCCCCTGTCCCCCTCTACTGAATGACACTAGTTTGATGTCTCTGTCTCCCCGGTGGACAAAGCTATTACAAAAAGAAAGTTAATTTTGAACATGCAATTTCCTTTTCCACCAGTAGGGGTAAAAAAGAGGTTGTGAAAGTTGTCCCCTGTCCCCCTCTACTGAATGACACTGGTTTGATGTCTCTGTCTCCCCGGTGGACAAAGCTATTACAAAAAGAAAGTTAATTTTGGACATGCAGTTCCCTTTTCCACCAGTAGGGGTAAAAAAGAGGTTGTGAAAGTTGTCCCCTGTCCCCCTCTACTGAATGACACTGGTCTCATGTTTATAGGACTTTTAACAAAAGAGCTATTAGAAAAACACCACTCACCGAGTTATAGCAAAAAACGAAGAAAACTTGCACTTTCCCCACGGTCCCCAACTTACAGCTCAGCCAAGAGCGAGTCTTCTCGCCGTAACTCACATTGCGACGGCTTTGGCGGGTCATTGCTCGTTAGATCGAGCAAAAATAATGAAAAGAAAGCTTGTGAAACATTACTAGCTTTGCCCTTTTAACGATAATACCGTTTAGATTTTGGGGGGGGCGTGTCGTTTTGGAGTTATTGCCGTTTATTGCTGAATGTGTGACGAATATCCAAAACAAAACTAACTTTACTCCGCTAAATAATGTCCTGTTATCTTCTCCTTTAACTGTGTGTCCAATGCTTTTGTGTAAACTCGCGATTCTTTGTTGTAATTGGTGCATGAGCACTTCTGTCATTCTACCTTTTTCCGCTCATCATCGGCTAAAAACCAGGCTGTGCGTGTTCGCGCTGCAGTGAGAGACTCCGATCAAAGCCGCTCGGTGTTTTGAGCGGCGCATTGAGCGCAGTTCTCTCACTGCAGCGGTCTCGGCGTGAGAAATATGGTGGTGAGGAAATAAGACTATTCATTAATTATATAGCCTACATCATGCGTTCAGAGCTTTTATAAGCGCTAAGTTCCCGTACAAACTGAAAAGACCATAAACGCAAATGAAGCCTTGCTTATTTAATGCATTAGTGCGCGAATCAAAAGCGAAACATACTAGGCTGCTACTATGAATCTTATTAAGCTCCAAAAGTGTGAAAAGATTTCCACGAGCCATCCCGACACTGATGATAAAATGTGCGATCCATTTGAATTCTATTGAGAGTTAAACACTTTATAACGCTATAGAGAAAGTCAAACGTGATCTAGACTGATGGACAAAATGAACAAAAGACTGAAAAGAGGACGACAAATCTTGCCCCAACAATTATTAGGGAGCTTTTTAAACTATTCATGACCCTCCCTTATTAGAATTTATATAGTTTTATAGTAATTATGGTAAATTTGCCTAACTTGTAGAATTTATAACCTATTAAGGGAATTCACTAGATTTATATTACATCTGTGACATCTTGTTTCTATAGGCTATGTGTATAGGCTATTTTTTCATAACAAATGCTTTTATAATGGAAAATGATAGTTTGACTTCTTATAACACAATGAAGTAGACAATTCTGTCAAACTGATACGCTTATATAGTAATAAATAATATAAAACTGAGTTTACAGAGGTTACCGGGGAAACAGCTCTATTTCTGCTGCTCCATAAGCGCCACCTACTGACAGAGAGTGGTTTAAATTCATTCAGCCTGATTACTGTTTTTGTTTGTGACCACATTTTTATAATGTTAATAAATTAGATTTCGAATAATTGGCTTTTTTAACACCCTTTTGAATAAAATGAAACTTTAATTTCAGATATCACTTTTCACAGTGAATATAATTCCAAAGCAACTTTTTTAAATAATAGTCAAACTGTAAAGCATTAAAAATGTCAACCAATTTTAGAATGCACTGTATTTATTTGTTTTTAATGAAGCATGTTACTAATGAACAACAACATAAAGTACAATTACTTGTGTTTTTGGGTTTTTTTTTTTTTCTTTTTTTTTGGGGGGGGGGGGGGGGGGGTAATAGTACACCACTTATTTTTTTAGGACTACACCACTGGTGTGTGTGTGTGTGTGTGCACGCAAGCCTATGTATGTGCGTACCGATAACAGCGTGGTGTGCGATAGCCTACCGAATTAAATCCTCTTTTGCCTCTTCTAGCACTGGAATGGATTTATATTTATTTAATGTGTAAACTAGCAAGACAAAACACGTGCAAATGACAAACTTTCACTCTATTGCGGTTAAACTTGCACTTGATCCGGAAATCACATGCGTGCCGAACCGTGGGGCTTGGTCCATACAGATCATGGATCAACAACGATCCGTTTAACCACTAATCTTGAGTACTTATAGAGTAATATTGCATCCTTCATATCTCTGAAAAGTCTTTAGTTTTATCATATTTATAAAAAATAGATACGCTGTACCGAGTCTTACTGAAAAAAGCCGAGCTCCTGGAGGCGTGTCTGCTGTCAGTGCTGTGGGCAGAGCTAAAGAGTCACATGTGTGCGCAGCTTTTGTGTAGAGATCATCTGCAAGCTGTGACATCATTATAAAAAAAAGGAACAAAAGCGTTTGTGTTGTTTACATTAAATGCACTTGTGCGCCGATTGCCAACAAAACACGGACATCTGATGCAGTTTTACTCATCACCTGCGATCTGCAAATCTTGCGCAGCACTGGGACTTGTTTACAAAATATTCATCACCGAAATCCCGGTAACAAACAAACATACGTGCACAACTCCCTTGCTGCTAAAAGTAATTTTTCCCTCACAACCAAAAACACACTCCTTCTGTGACAGGAGCTGCATCTCATTTCAGAGGCTGCAACCTCAGGAGGTCGCTTTTAAAGGCTGCATATGTCATAAAGTATGTAATATTTAAGAAACGTAACTGTAATAAAATTGACTGATATTCATTGTGAGGTGTAAAATACTGTAACTTCTTTCTTATGTTGCAATCTAACAGTTATTTTTCTTAAATGAGACCAATGATGTATGCAGCCTTTAAAGGGTGCAGCCCCTGAATTGGGACACAGCCATTGTTGAAAAATCTCTCAGCTTCCGTATCCCAAACAGGTGATGTGTGCACGCTTATCAGGGAGAAGTGCCTATACAAGGAATTCCGCCATTTTATGATGTCATACAGGCCATACTCGAAAAAAATATGACAACACATGTCCACAACCCGGAAGTTGTATATTTGGCACAGAAATACTCTGTCATATGTCCAACTTGTGTTTTGAAACAGAAACTTAGCCATGTTTAGCATGAGAATGCAACTCTTTAACAGTGTAAATAAGTCAGAATACATGAAACAGCATTACACCCACCTTTAAAGTTCTTTACAGTGTGTTACTGTAAAACACCGTTATGGTGATCAGTATTTTCTCTACTTGAGCAACTTTTCTTGAATATTTTTTCTCTAGCTGCTGTAACTGTTTACAAAACACATTTGTAATGGCAAAAAAAAGCAGCATGAAAACCTGATCAGGTGATGATTGTTCTGTTTTGATGATGTAAGCATCATATGGTCTCTTAACTCAATGGTTCTCAAACCTGTCCTGGGGACCCCCCACCACTGCACGTTTTGTATGTCTCCCTCATCAGACACACCCAATTCAACTCCTGCAGTCTCTACTAATGAGGTCATGACTTGAATCAGGTGTGTTAGATAGGGAGACATGCAAAATGTGCAGTGGTGGGGGGTCCCCAGGACAGGTTTGAGAACCACTGTCTTAACTCACTGATCTCATCCAGTGTTTTATTACTCATTAAAACTCTGAACATCACAAACCAAACTACAAAAAAAGGAAAAAGAAAATAAGCAAAACTTTTAACTGTTGATAATTTGTATGTGTTTTTTTATATTTATGTTCTTCTTTCTCCTTTTCGTTTAATCTCTATGTACAGCACTTTGGCCAGCTCAGGCTGATTTTAAATGTGCTTTATAAATAAAACTGAATTGAATCATTGTTGAGATTCACATGTAGATTCTTGATATCTGAGTGATGCAGTTGCTCAAAATGTTATGTTCATTAGATTTTAAATTATTTTAAATTATTTTACATTTTTAAATTCTTCAAAATAAATGATTACCAAAATATTGCTGGATTTCATATAGTGGGATCACAGACATACTGTAATCAACAAACATAAAATTAAAAGACCCATAAAATCAAAGAATAGACACAGGATGAGATCAGTAAATCAGACAAGTCCATGAAGATTATGGGATCACAAAAACCATTCAATTCATTTCCTCTTGGCCATTTCTTTTTATAACAAATGTGCTTTATAAACACATAGTTACAGCAGCCAAGAGCCCAACAAAAGCAAACACTGAACATCAACATCTAAAACTCTGTTAATTCTCAACAAGAACTTTTGTAAATGAATGAAAGAAATAATGTCAAACTAGTTTGTAAACTGGTTTCACTTAAGGCTGTGCCTGGATGTCAGTTGTAGTTAGAACAAATGTCTGACATGTCTACAGTTGCTTCACGTACCCCGCCTTTAAACGAGTTCTACATGTTATTTGTCTTTACCATGCTGCATTTTCCAGCCAACAGCCTACAATTCACTTTAGGGCAGAACATAAAAGGGAACCTGTTGGGAAACAAGCGTGAGTGTGATCAGTGCCTAGCTGAGGGATTGTGGGAAATGTAGTTCAGAGTGAAGTGACTGCATGTGTGCAATGAAAAAGTCTTAATAGTGAAATGAAGACCTCTGGTGGGGAGTGGAAGGAAGCAGCAATGGGCGGAAACTTGACATAAGGTCACTGCCAGCAGGACATCATCTGGGATGAGTGCATATTTACACTGTCTACTAACAGGTTTGCAGGGCTGACTCAGTTGATGGCTGCCATGTCACTGAGCTGTGTCAAAGAGGTAAGAATAAAAGTAATTAACTCACATCCTCAAATCAAACCATAACACATTTTGGTAACACTTTCTATGAAGACCATGCTTATAATGAATTATAGCCCCATTTATACTTATTTATAAGTAAGTATTACTAATCTATAAATATATTTATAAAGACTCATTAAGACATATACTGCATTATAAGAACAGTTATAGTTACATTTATATTATTTTCATAATTACTTATAAGCAGGGCTGGGGAGTAACGAAATACATGTAACGACGTTACGTATTTAAAATACAAAATTTGAGTAACTGTATTTCGTTACAGTTACATTTTAATTAGATGGTAATCAAATTACAGTTACATTCAAAAAGTATTTTAGATTACCAGAGTGATTACTTTGAATTTTAATGTCATTTATTTCATTTAATAAGCTATTAACGTAAGCTGTTTGAGGATTTTTAACCAATTGATGATTCTCCGACTCTGTCTGTTTAAAAGTAAAAAAACAAACAAAAAAAAAAAAAAAACGCGCGCAGCCTGTTCAGATATTTGCAACCTGTAGAGTGTAGACCCTTTGGAGGACCAAACCTGCAGATATTAAAAATGAATAAATAAATAAATAAATAAATAAATGCATAAATCAATAAATAAATGCATTAATAAATAAATATATAAATGAATAAATAAATAGATAAATAGGTAAATAAATGTGATAATAGGAAAATAAATAAATGACTTTATAAAATAAATATGATTATTTTTTAATAAAATTCATTTTTTTCCCTTAATTAATTTTCTTCTGCTTTTCTTTTAAAATTATTTCTAATATTTTGAATTTATTCTTGTATTTATTTTTCCATTAATTTTATATTTATTTATTTATGCATTCATTTATTTTTATATTTATTTATTCCAATAAGTATTTATTTCCAGATGTATTTATTTTAACATTTATTTATTTCAACTTTTTTTAATTAATTTTTTTATTTATTCTTACATTTCTTTGTCATGTATGATAATTAGGTGGGATGGTCTTCCTAATAGGGCTTGCTTACCATTGGTTCATCGTTGATTGAAGCGCTTGCTCGATTACTCTGGCTTTGTAGTGTAGTGACAGGTAGTGATGTCCAAATGAAGCAACGAATCAGTATTGAACCACTTCATCAATTGTTTTGAAAATGGGTTCATTCATTCAAAGCTTCGTTTCAGTGACATCTAGTGGCGAAATTGTAGATAGCAATATAATGTCTGTATAAGTGTAACTAGGGTTTGTGTGAATGATGTAAATAAACCAGCCACAAAATAAATAAGCCAGGTGCAGTAGGATAACCAAGGTACAATAAAGCACGTTATTAGGACTGATCAGATAAAAATGTTCCCACATTGGAGAACAGGTTCTCTTCCTAGCTGGCTCCATGATGATGATCAAACAATGCAGTGATAATAACAACTATGCAAACTCCTAATACAACAAACCCACATCTTGTGCATCATTTTGGGTGTCTATATAGTCCTATTACGCACCTGCTGAAGCGTGCGCGCAGCAAAGTCTCGCGTCATGAAGCCTCTCGCGATGCGAAGCAGTATCGACTGGTCTGAACCACTCACGTGATTCACTTAGATTTTTTTTTTTTTTATTATTTATTTTTTTTTTATTTGACAAAAATGATTCTGAACATTGAACACAATATAGAACAATACAGCTTCACAGGACAGAGTTATCTATTCTCAACCAAATCAAAAGGAAAAGAGCAAAGGAGAAAAAAAAAAAAAAAACAGCAACAAAACAGAGATAAAATAAAGCAATAAAAATGTTTCTTTCTTTTTCTTATTGACAAATTCAGGATACATAAAATTTGGATTACATAGTGGGGACATTACAATATAAAGAATTCTTCCATAAAATTTAACAGGATGTCATTCTTTTTACTTTTAATTAATTTTAATGACTTGTTCAGCGATTCCATCTCTTTTAAAAATAAATCGCATTTAGGAGTACATTTTGCAAATTTTTGTTTATGAATATAATATTTACCATGCAAAATGTAAAAGTTCACCACAAAATCAAACATTTTGCTTCTATTTGTGAAAGAGCACATAACGTATTTTAGAGATAATTTATAATTCACATTTCTAGGGGCAAAAAGAAAAGCACTAACATCAGACCAGAATTTTAAAGATAAATCACAGTTGTAGAACAAATGAGCCAAGTCTTCCTCATGTACATTGCAAAAAGAGCATTTGCTGTCAATATCCATGAATTTTGATAACAAAGCTTTACATGGGTAGATTTTATGAAGTATTTTAAAATGTACCTCTTTAACTTTATTCAGCATACAGAATTTATATGGATTTAGCCATGCCTCTTTCCAATTAATATCAGTGATTTGTGCATTCCAAAAAAATTTCCCTCTAGGAGAGAGTTTATGATTGGATTGAAAAATTAATCTGATTTGTTTGTTATTACAGGACTGAGAAAATAGTTTTATGCCATCAACTATTAACTCAGGAAGTTTCCTTTCATTACTTCCAAAAGTAAGGTGACTTTTCATTAAATGTTTCAACCCATTTGGAATAGCTTTCACAACTAGCTGAAACTGTTTAAATGGAATGGGGAAATTGTAGGTAAACATAAAATCTTCATAAGACAAAACATTTCCATTTTCATCAAACAAATCCATCACAAAGTATATATTTTTTTCAAACCATTTGTGTAAAAATAAAGATTTATTCCTAGAGGTAATGAGACAATTATTCCAGAGAAGCATTTTGTGAGGAGAAAAATTGTGGTGGTAACAAATTTTCCAAGCTAATAACACTTGCTGGTAAAATCTGGATAGTTTAATTGGTAGTTTACCAGGCAGATAGTTACATCTCAGTAGAAAAGATAAACCTCCAAGTTTTTTGAAAATAGACTGAGGAATAAAAAACCATAATGAATTTTCATTTCTTTGACAGTTTCTTAACCAATTAAGTTTAAACGTATTGTTAATATAAAAAAAATCTAACAACTCTAACCCACCATCAGCTCTTTTGCCAGATATAATATCCTTTTTTAATTTGGAAGGTTTATTTTTCCAAATAAAGTCAAGAAAGGTTTTATTAATTTCTTTGGAGGTTTTATCACTGACATAAAGGGATAGAGCTGGGTAAACAAATCTGGAAAGACCCTCAGCTTTGGAAAGCAACACTCTCCCAAACAAAGTCAGATCCCTTTGTAACCAGTTATTCAGAATATTTTTTGTTTTTTTAATTTTAGGCATAAAATTCAGAAGTTCACGTGTATATGTGTTTTTGGAAATATGAATGCCAAGATATTTAACAGAGTCCTTCACTGGTATATTTTCAACTAATAGATCTATGGAATCGTGTATAAATAAAATTTCACATTTTTTAAGATTTAACATTAAGCCAGAGGATTTGGAAAAATTTGATATACATTCCAGGGTAGCGTTTCCCAAAAGCATCGTAAGCCTAAGTTGATCGTAGCTCCATTGGTTTCAATGGAGCTACGATCAACTTAAGCATACAATGCTTTTGGGAAACTCTGCCCAGGGCTGTTTTAACTTGATTTTTATCTCTCAGAAATAAAGCAGTGTCATCTGCCAATTGAGAAATTTTGATTTCTCTATCAAATATTTTCAATCCCAGAATGTTCTGATTATTCAAAACCTGAATAGAAAGAAGCTCAGCCACTAATAAGAATAGAAAGGGAGAGATTGGACAGCCTTGACGTATGCCACGATGGATCCCTAATCTTTTAGAGGTTCCCATATTAAGAATAATAGAGCTATTAATGTCTTTATAAAACATTTCTATAATATCAATAAAATTATTACCAAAACCAAAAACTTTCAGTGAGTGGAGTAAGAAGCCATGTTCGATGGTGTCAAAGGCTTTACAGAAATCCAACAACACAATAAGAGCCCCCGAGTCAATTTGATCAGAATAATCTAGAAGGTCAATTATAAGGCGAATGTTATTACTAATATGTCTATTTTTCATGAAACCAGTTTGAGTCTCATTAATGATTTCATTCAATCCAGATTTTAATCTTTTAGCATAAACTAGTGCAAACAATTTATAATCTATATTTAAGAGAGTGATAGGTCTCCAATTATCTATATTTTGAGGATCTTTATCTGGTTTAGGAATCAGGGAGATTAATCCTTGTTTCATAGTAGTAACCAAATTCTTTTTTTTAATACATTCATTAAACAGTAAGAAAATGGGATCTTCTAATACCTTCCAAAAGTGTTGGTAGAATTCAGTTGAAAGCCCATCTGGACCTGGACTCTTACCCTTTTTCATATATTGAAGTGCTGATAGTAATTCCTCCTTCTTAAGGTCGGAATCACAAAGGTTTTTGAAGTCACTACTAATTAACGGGATAAAATCTTGAATATCATTAGTAAATGAATTGCAAAGATCATAATTAAAATTAGATTGATAAAGTTTTTCATAAAAAGAGCTGATAAAATCTGAAATTAGTTTGGGATCCTTGCATAAGGTGTTGTTAATATATAATGCCAACAAAGAATTTCTCTTAAAATTCCTTTTTTCAAGGGCAAAAAAATATGCTGTATTCCTCTCTCCCTTTTCTATCCATTTAGCTCTTGAATGCACAAAAGCTCCAGTAGCTTTGCTAGTATATAAGTCATCAAGTTTTAATTTTAAGGATTGGAGCTCACTTTCCTGTGTTTGAGAGAGTGTCTGAACTTTCCAAAGAGTATCGATTTTGTTGAGTAGTTCTGTTTCCATGCGATCTCTTTCTTTTTTTAATTCCTTACTTCTCCTAATGGCAAGTTCTCTGGATTTGAATTTAAATAACTCCCATTTAGAAGCGTAATCAAAATTCTCTGAATTAAAGATATTGGTGGCTAAGGTTTCAATATTTTTTGTAAAAATTTCATCTTCTAAGATAGAGTTGTTAAGTTTCCAATATCCACGGAGGCTGGGCTTGCGAACAGTCTGTAAAGACAATTTAATCAGAAGGTGATCTGAAAAGGGAGCATAATGATGGGATATATCTTGAACATGTTGTAACAGACTGGATGAAATAAGAAATAGGTCAATTCTCAATTTTAAAGATTTTGATGCATTGCTCCATGTATATTCAAATGAATTACTATTAAAGTAACGCCACGAATCCACTAAAGATAGATCTTTGCATAAGGAATCAATAATATTAGGGTTTTGAGAATGGGGTCTAACTTTCCTTGGAAACCTATCCATTAAATCGTCAGAGACTTCATTAAAATCTCCTGCAATTATTAACTTAGCATTTGGGTTTGTTTTCAGCAATTGACATAAAATAAGAGAAATGTCAGTGAAAAAGGAATTATTCAAAGTGTGAGAGTTAAACCCATAAATATTACAGATAATAAAAATGGCATTTTCTAATTTAACGGTCAGAATAACCCATCTGCCATCAGGGGAGGATGCAGAATTAACAATATTTCCTTTAAACTTATGAACTAAAATAAGAACACCAGCTGAATTATTTGACCCATGACTAAAATAAACCATATCGCCCCATTGAGCTTTCCAAAATTTTGAATCAGAAGTAGCTGAATGAGTCTCTTGCAAAAAAATGAAATCTGCATTATAACGTCTACAAAACAGAAATATTGCTTTTCTTTTAATGTCATCTCTTAAGCCCCGCACATTTAAAGAAACAATGTTCAGCTGGTTGAACTCGAATTTGTCCATTAACAAATAAAAGTATAATAAAAATTACGGGAAAAAGAAAGAAAAGGAAAATGACACCTACAGTGTGTATTGAACACCTAACCTGGAAGTTATGTAACGCTGTTTCCTTTAAGAAGGATCAGGGAATCAGTAGAATAAGGTCGAACGCCCTTTGAAGAATGTCAATAATTCGAACCGGGCAAACATGTGCAGAAAAAAGTAAATCGAACCTGACACGGGGCTAGAAATTTGTGGTCAGTTTACAGATGCGGTGCTGAACTGGCAGCGATTCTCTTGTTATTGATAACAGCAAATGGACCGCTGAAACTGGCCTTCTTTCCTTCCTTTCGTGCCGCCAGGACAAGGGGCCAAAGTTTGTTCCGACTTTCAATGTCCGCTCTGGATAGGGACTCCTTGACATAGAGAGCGTTCTCTCTGAGGTAAATAGAATTCTTAGCTTCCATCCAAATGATGTCGCGGTGCCTCCGTGTGACGAAACGAATGATGATGTGTCGCGGCGAGCCATCTGGTCGTTGTTTGCCTACACGATGGACCACATCCACAGCCTCCTCCAGCTTGTCTTTGATTCGCGGGACCACTCTTGCTAGATGATTTATGGTGATCGTTCGGACATTTTCATCCTCACGTTCTTTCACTCTGAGCAATTTCAAACACCATCTACGGCTGTACCTTTCTAGCTCTTCCAATCTGGACTTGAGAGACACATTTTCTTGTTGCATATGTTGTATCGAAGCTTCGGCCTTACCGATCTTTCCGCCATGAGCGGCAACATCTGAAAGGAGTCGATTGACGGTGTCTGACAAGGAATTTACAGCTGCAGTTGTAATCTCAATGGAGCTCTCGATGTGAGTTATCTTTTGAAAAACCGCATCTTGCTTGGAGTTCAGGGACTGAATAGCATCAAATATCTCAGTAAGCGAAACAACACTATCAGATTTTTTCTTTTTTCCAGGAGGACTTTTGCTGGGAGTAGCAAGACATGCGTCGAAATCCTTTTCAAACTTATCTTGTGATCTAATGGATGCTTCTCCGGATTCAGGCAAGGAGACATCCATGGTTTGTTCAAGAGATTCACAAGACATCAGACTGTTCATGTTCCACGAGGCACGCAAGTTCCTGTTAGTTCGTTTTTTGCCCATTAAACTTACAGGCGGGTTTCAGCTTTTGTTTTACAGTTATTAGCAAGTAAAATCATCCGCCATAGGAGCAAAGTAACGACCCGTTGACCAAAATAATTCCTTCTCAATCAGAACAGGTGCGCATAACAGGTCTACTCAGCAAGACGCCATCTTGGCTCTCACGTGATTCACTTAGAGAACTGAAGCAGTTGCTGCTTCGGACGTCATCGGTCACGTGTGTTTTTCCGCACCAAAGCAAGCTCCGAAGCAGTAGTTCAAGAAAAATGCTGCTCCGAGTTCGAAGCTTGTGTCGGAGCATCGGTGTCAGACGGTCATCACTAGTGACAGGTTGTTTACTATGGCGGACATTTCACATGTAGTTAGAGAACTGCGCAACTTAGCAAATGAAGTTGACAACAACGTATCAAAAGACTACGTGTAGTTTAGATTGGATGTGCTAATTGATGTCATAGAAGAGCTATATGCCGATAATGCTGAAGTACAGCCTGAAGTGTTTGGCTCATTACTTAATATTTCCCAGCACATCCGAAATCAGTGTGAGTCAGACAGTGCTACGGTGGTGGGACGTCCATCATGCTGCTGCTAAGCACGATTGAAACGTATCTTTCAATGGGTCAAACTGCTGGCAACATAGCAAATTTGTTTGGTGTCAGTGAAAGAACAATCCGGAGTAGGATGGCGCATCATGGTCTAAGGTAAGCAATTAGTAGCCTAGCCTAATAACTAGGGCTGGGCGATATATCGCATGCTATTGTCACGCGCATTTCGTCAGTAAAGCCGGTGTTACAATATATTCGGTTCCTGAAATATTCTGTTCCACTGGGTGGCGCTTACGCGAATATTCATGATATCCTTCTATTGTGGGCGTGTCCTTGAGACAACGCGCAAGTGAATGGAACTGAAAATATTAGTACACGCTCCTCAAATCGCATCGGTTTAATGGATTATTTCGAAAAGGTAATAAAATATTCAGTGTTAAGCAACAGTTCACATGTTCAAAGCAATGCATAGTTTGTGTAATATGATAAATCGTCAGAGCTATTTTGCCTGATTGAGTACAGGACAGGCATTCATAACAGTTAACGTAATGATACATCAGAGCAAACATGAGCGAATAACCTTGTTTTACGCTGATGTGTTTTCTGTTTAGCTTTTTTATTTGTGAGGCTTTAAAAAGTTTTTGAATAGTTTGATTAGTTTGCTTCCTTTGTTGTAATTCTGTGACTACAGGCTACTGCATATTGACAACATGAAACAAACCTCTACAAATGTATCTGTGGCCTAATAAAAGCTATAGCCTGGTGTGAATATTCTGTCATCCTTAATTTCTTGATTATTTTTATATTTTCAGTGTTTATCACCACAGTAAGATTTACATAGGCCACCCTTTATCAACACCAAACTACAAATATTTCCTGTTTTCTCATATTTTACTGGATATCATGACAAATTATCATTATAGTCCAACAAGTAAATGCACACTTGATGTTATTTGTCACATTTTTGTTGCAAAGCAACATCAAATTTTTTTTTTTGTTGAGTTTTTCACTTTCAACTGTTTTTCCAGCAAATTTCTTAATGTGTAAATATTTGTACAAACAAAAAGATTCAACAACTGAGACATAAACTGAACAAATTTCACAGGCGTTTGATCAACAGAGTATCTGAAAGTCTGATGTGGCACTAGCTGCTTTACAGAGCATCTCATCCTCATGGACAGCACCAGATTTGCAGCTCTTGCTGTGAGATGTTCCACTCTTCCATCAAGGCATTTCACATTCTCAAACATGTATGGTGGGACTTATGGTTACATGTGGTTTGGCACTGGAAGGACAATCAGCTGTCCTTCTTTCTCCCTGTAGCACTGTCTCAGGCATCTTTGTCTGTGTGTGTGTGTGTGTGTGTGTGTGTGCTTTTGTTTATATTACATTGTGGGGACCAAATGTCCCCATGATGTAATATAAACCTGAGTTCACCTACATCGTGGGGACCAGCCAGCGGTCCCCACAATGTAAATGGGTTTATAAATCATATAGAATGAGTTTTTGTGAAAAAGTAAAAGTTTGCACAGTTTCCTGTGAGGGTTAGGTTTAGGGGTAGGGGCAGGGTAGGGGGATAGAATGTACAGTTTGTTCAGTGTAAAATGCATTGAAGTCTATGGAAAGTCCCCACAATTCACAAAAACAAACATGTGTGTGTGTGTGTGTGTGTGTGTGTGTGTGTGTGTGTGTGTGTGTGTGTGTGTGTGTGTGTGTGTGTGTGTGTGTGTGTGCTTTTGTTTATATTACATTGTGGGGACCAAATGTCCCCATGATGTAATATAAACCTGAGTTCACCTACATCGTGGGGACCAGCCAGCGGTCCCCACAATGTAAATGGGTTTATAAATCATATAGAATGAGTTTTTGTGAAAAAGTAAAAGTTTGCACAGTTTCCTGTGAGGGTTAGGTTTAGGGGTAGGGGCAGGGTAGGGGGATAGAATGTACAGTTTGTTCAGTGTAAAATGCATTGAAGTCTATGGAAAGTCCCCACAATTCACAAAAACAAACATGAGTGTGTGTGTGTGTGTGTGTGTGTGATGGAGGGATTCCCGCCGTTGTTTTGACTCCTTTACACATTTTAGGAACATTGCAGTTTATTGCTCTGTTCACATCTGCAGTCCTCATACCTCCTGCAGCAGGACTAAGGCACGTTCACACAGGTGATCAGAGACCCTGGGCATCTTTATTCTGCTGTTTTTCAGAGTCAGTAGAAAGGTCTCTTTAGTGTCCTAAGTTTTTGTAACTGATTACCTGGATTGACCTATAGGTGCATGTGAAAAACATGACAAACATTGTTAAAACCTTTTCTAAATATCTGTAAAGCTTATTTGGATTGTACAAAATTATCTTTAAAATATTATCCTGAAAATTGACACTTTTTTTTTTTTTGCAGATTTTTTCATCTTTTCTTAGTTTTATTTCATTTTTTTAAAACAACAAATTCAGTTGTAGCCTATATAAATATTAAATACATTAAATGTTATAACAAGTACAGAAGTAATTACTCTATGAATGTAACTCAAATTGAAAAGACATTTAAAAATTCAAAACAATGTGTGTTCAAAAGAAGCAATGCTAAAGGTTCTGAGGTAAATATTAAAACAGGGCCTTGGCACTCGGGAACAGCCTTCATTGCATGTCCAGATCACACACTGCCAGAGCTATCCAAGACTTCAGCTCTCACATCCAGTCTGAAACAGACAGTGACTTACAAAATGATGAGTGTAATGTGGAAACATCACAAAAGCAAAACAAAACCATATGACATTGGTGATAATAACAAGTATAACGTCATCTTGTAAAGTAGCTGTATATTTTTTTCTGTGCATTTGTGCTGCATTACCTCACAGAATAAATTATATGATTATTATCAGAATTTTTTTATTTGACTGCTTTTGAAATTGTTTTAAATCAGGTACATAAGGTTGTTTGAGTATGTGTTATGTTTGACACATTTCAGGGTTTTGTGCTGCAATATCCTGCCTTGTCAAACTTTAAATAAAACGAAACTAAATTAAACTATAATTTTCTTATCATAATTATAATATTTTAAACAAAAATAACATTCTTTAAGTAGCTGCTGGCATGAAGACTGTCATCAAAACAAAGCTCCAAAGATTTATATTCCAAAGGAATATTTTATTACCTTTTCGAAATAATCCATTAAACCGATGCGATTTGAGGAGCGTGTACTAATATTTTCAGTTCCATTCACTTGCGTGTTGTCTCAAGGACACGCCCACAATAGAAGGATATCATGAATATTCGCATAAGCGCCACCCAGTGGAACAGAATTTTCAGGAACCGAATATATTGTAACACCGGTTCGCTGAATACCGCTAAATCGCCATCACCTGCTTTCAAATGGAGCGGCATTTAATAGACAGAGCCGTAGATCACTGATAAGCTACGCAATATCGCGTTCAATATCGCAGATGAATCGCCTTCGATAATGAACACGATATTGCGTAGCTTATCAGTGGCTGCATCCGAAACCACCTACTTCTCTACCTATTTTCTCTACTATATAGTAGGGGAAAAGCAGTAGGCGAGCGAAAAAGTATGTCCGAATCCATAGTATTCATAAAAGAGTGGGCGAGAATTACCTGGGTGATGACTAATTCTCGCGAGATTCGGACGTGCGTCTACTTAAAGTGCGTCCGAATATGCCTCCTTACCTACTAGTAGGGGAAAATAGCGTTACGTGAAAGGAGTAGTATGTCCGAAATCCTCAGTAATCATAAAAGAGTAGTCGAGAAGTTCCTGGATGGCTTACTGCTCCCGCCCAGATTCTGAAATGTGCATCCGATGGACACTCTTCTATCCCAGGAGGCCACGGGAGAGGATATGTCACACTCGAACACGGAGGAGAAAAGCGGCGCGGATGTTTTCAAATGTGAGTATTAAAAACTAAAAACACGGTTCCTTGTGTTAAAATCGCATTTGTTGAACTACTGTAGAGGTGTAAAGACGCTAAACAGTATAGTATACCCAGCAAACATGCTTCTTTGGGGCCCGTGTGGGGCCATTGCGGGCAGCCCACTGTGGGCCCAGATACCGGCGTGAAATGCGGGGCACGTGTGGGTCCATTTGTGGGCCCACAGCAAGCCCATACTGTGGGCAAAGTGTGGGTACACTGGGAAAAGAGTGGGCATACTGTGAACAATGCACAGATGTGTAAGAACATAGCTTTGGCTTTAAAAAACAACAAGATTAGTTTGGTTCTACTTTGCATTTGCCACAACACACAAAACAAGTTCACTTGTTAAAAGAATAAATTAGAAGTCATATGTTTCAAATAATTTCATTTATTCACATTCATGTAAAAAAATAAATAAATTTTATATATATATATATATATATATATATATATATATATATATACACACACACACACACACACACACACACATGTTTGTTTTTGTGAATTGTGGGGACTTTCCATAGACTTCAATGCATTTTACACTGAACAAACTGTACATTCTATCCCCCTACCCTGCCCCTACCCCTAAACCTAACCCTCACAGGAAACTGTGCAAACTTTTACTTTTTCACAAAAACTCATTCTATATGATTTATAAACCCATTTACATTGTGGGGACCGCTGGCTGGTCCCCACGATGTAGGTGAACTCAGGTTTATATTACATCATGGGGACATTTGGTCCCCACAATGTAATATAAACAAAAGCACACACACACACACACACACACACACACACACACACAATACATTACCATTCAAAAGTTCAGTAATATTTTTAAAATGCTTTTGAAAGAAGTTCTTTCTGCTCATCAAGGCTGCATTTATTTGATAAAAAAACCCAAAAACATTAAAAAGAGTAATATTCTGAAATAATATTAACTTAAAATAACTGCAGGGCTCGACATTAAAGCTTGTCCAGGACAAGTGGATTTTTTGAAGGGGAAAAGTGAAAGAGAATTGTACTTGCCCGACTGGACAAGCAGCCTGATAAAAACGGCAATAACAAAAAATAACTAGGGAATCACCAAAAACATGAGAATTGTTCTGGATTCATTTAGTGTAAATGGTGACTGATAGTAAAAAATAATATAATATATAATGTACTGACGGTAACAAGGTTGCGCTGTTGAGACTCACACAGCCTCTCGAGGAAAAATCGCAACAAATGTGCCCAGCTCACTCAAAGAAACTCAGTTTTAGGGTTAGTTCACCCCAAAATTAAAATTCTGTCATTCATTACTCACCCTCATGTTGTTCCACACCCGTAAGACCTTTGTTTATCTTCAGAACACAAGTTAAGATATTTTTGATAAAATCCACTGGCTCGTGAGGCCTGCACTGAGAGCAAGTTAACTTAGACTTTCAAATGCCCAGAAAGGTAACTGTTCCTAAAAACATATTTAAAACAGTTCATGTGACTACAATGGTTCAACCTTAATGTTATGAAGTGACAAGAATACTTTTTGTGCACCAAAAAGACTAAATAACAAGCATGTATCATATGATCTCAAACTGCCAGTCACGTGATTTCAGTAAACAAGGCTTCATTGCATCATAAGTGTTTCAAGATTTCAATGGTACAAGTGACTTTGGCAGTTTGATATACGCTCTGTCTGAACGACTGATTTGAAACAAAAAATTCATAAAGCTTCGAAGCTTCATGAAGCAGTGATGAGTGCTAGATATTGTTGTATAAAGTCGTTATATTGTTTTTTTGGCGCACGTATTCTCTTCACTTCATAACATTAAGGTTGAACCATTGTAATCACATGAACTGTTTTAAACATGTTTTTAGTAACAGTTACCTTTCTTGGCATTTGAAGGTCTAAATTAACTTGCTCTCAATGCAGGCCTCACGGGTCATTGGATTTTATCAAAAATATCTTAATTTGTGTTCTGAAGATGAACGAAGGTCTTACGTGTGTGGAACGACATGAGGGTGAGTAATAAATGACAGAATTTTCATTTTGGGGTGAACTAACATGACCAAGAGTGCTGAATACCATCACAATTGAAAATGTGACACTGATTTCATTTCATTGTTTGAATTAATGACTCAATGACTCACTCATTAAGACAGTTACCTGCCGCCACCTACTGGCAGTTTAGTTTCATGTTTAAAAGTATCATTCTTTCCGACATTTTATTATTATCTAATCTCACAACATTTTTAAATGCAGTTGTAATTTTTCAGTGTAAATTATTTAATTTGACTGGTAACAGTGTCTTATTACACTAATTTAATTTATTGATCAAATTTAAGAATTTAAAATGAAAGATAAAGCATTTAATTAATAATGGGGAAAATGCCCTTTATAAAGGTAAAAATATCACTGATATTAACACTGATGCTGCAGAATAAATTGTATTTATAATAGAGTTTGTGAATAAGCCTTTTCCTGTGACGAGAAAATCGGTCAATGTCGAGCCCTGAACTGTTTTAATATATTTTACAAAGTAAAATTTTCCTGTGATGTTAAAACTTAATATTCAGCAGCCTGCATCCAGTTGTCAGTGTCACATGATCATTCAGAAATCATTCATTTGTGGATGGAGATGAGTGATCAATCCCCTCGGGTACCAGTAGATCTTTGCCTGATCTCCAGTCTTCTGGTTCTTCTGCTCCTTCCACCATCCCAGTCTCTTGCATTATGGAGCCATGATTTAACAGGAGTTTCCACTTCGGAAGCTGTGGCCTGGCCGCTTTTTGTATGCTTTTTTATCTAAAGTGAGAAAAAAACAACAATTGAAACATTAATTTAAAAACAAAAAACAAAACACGAGTTTTGTATACATTACATTTGTGTTTTCCCAAGGGTTAGGACATTTCCAACCCAGGGAACAATCTTTTGAGAACATCTAAATGAACTTTGACTGGAGAAACCTGAGAATAATTTGAGTTCCTGAAAAATAGTTCCAGGTGTTGTTTATTAATGTTAAAAACAATTTTAGACTGTTGTTGAGAGAGAAAGATACAGAGAGTGAACAAATTGAGGGCATGATGAACTGAGAGCATGAGAACAATTTACTAAAATTGTCAACACAATGTAAAGAAAAAAGTTTTTTGCTACTCAACCTTGTGTCATTCCAAACCTGCATGATTTCTTCTGTGGAAGATGATATTTTGAAAACTGACCATGTTTTTGTCAATACAATAAAAAGTCAATGGGATCCAAAGCAGTTTACATTGTATGGACAAAACAGATGAAACATTCTTCAAAATATCTTCTTTTGCATTCCACAGAAAAAAGTAAGTAATACAAGTTTGGAACAACATGAAGAACTGTACCTTTAATGTAAGTGTAACAGATGGTTATATCTTAAACTCGGAGGTGAAACATCAGGACACGCAAACAGCTCTGTTATTGAACATCCATTTATTCTTCTTTTCCCATTACAACCCTATAACCTTTTTCTGCACAGGAGTGCCCTCTAGTGTTCTGTTGGTTACACTACATCCCCCCCTTTTAGTCTCAAAATCTCATTATTATTATTCTACATACTTATATCCCCATGGTTATATATTCTCTTTTTTTTTTTCTCCAGGGAACAAACATCTCAATAACATAACATTGAACTTTCTTTCTTAAGCTGGAAGCCAGGGTAGACTACCTGGGCATTCCTGACTCTGCTGAAGGGGTTATTCTGCCCTTTTCTTGACAGCAGGTCTACCTATGCTAATTCATCTTATAAGTCCATTCTTTCTGGTGGACGGGAAATCCTACCTGACCTTGTCACTGTAACGTTGACCTCTTGCTGAGTTGGTTCTGGAAGAACAGTAAGATGAGCTCGATTCCTTCTCAGTGTTCCCATCTCTGTTTCTACCTGATACGATCTTGGCGTTGCTGCTTCCCCCCGGACCGTTCCAGTGGTTTTCGATGTCCTGATCTACACTTTCTGTCCAGGTATGATGACTGGTAGATTTTTCGCTCTGTGTCTAGATCTGAATGTTTCCTGTTGTTTCTCTTTTAACATCCTATCTTTTCTTCTGAACACTTTCAGGTCAGGCCATCTTGGGGTGAGAGATTTAGGTGGAACTGGGACTGTTGACCTTATTCTTCTCCCCATCAAGAGTTCTGCAGGTGAGATCCCATGAGCAAATGGAGTCGATCTGTAGGCCAAAAGAGCTCTCTGAGGGTCTTGGTTCTTTCTCAGCATTTGTTTTACTGTACGCACCACTCTCTCTGCCTCTCCATTGCTCTGGGGGTAACGTGGACTGCTTGTGACATGTTTGAAGTCATAGTCTCGGGAAAACTCTGCGAACTCACATGACGCAAACTGTGGACCGTTATCTGTCACCAGTGTTTCAGGGATTCCAAACCTGGCAAAGATGACCTTCAGCCTCTCCACTGTTGTTGCTGTTATGAGTTTTGGCAAGTTTGCAACTTCAATATATCTCGAGAAATAGTCAACCACCACCAGATAATGTCCTCCTTCCCATTGGAAGATATCAGCTGCGACTCGTTGCCAGGGTCTCGCTGGTAAAGGTGTTGGCATCAATTGCTCTGTTTTCTGCTGGGAATGCTGACAGCAGATGTCGCATCTCTCCACTAACTCTCTTACATCTCTTATAACACCTGGCCACCATATAGATTGCTGTGCCCTTGCAATGCACTTCGTCATTCCTTGATGACCTTGATGAAGTCTTTCGAGCATCTCTGTCTGCATGGGTTTTGGAATCACAATTCGTTCTCCTTTCAGTAGGATACCGTTTGCCACGTGGATATCTGCCCTATGAGACCAGTATGGCACGAGATGTTCCGACACCGTTTTCTGATGGTCTGGCCATCCTTTTTGTGTATACTGTCTTAGTTGTTGGCAGGTTAGATCCTCATTCTGCATTTCCTGAATCTGTTTCAGTTTTGTTTTTGTTGCAGGGATTTGTTGAACTATGAGATCCACAAAAACTCTGCACTCATCCTCCAATGTTTCGTTTTCTGTTGATTTTTCAGGTCCCGATGGCGCTCGTGACAACGCATCTGCCGTGACCAGTTGTTTTCCTGGAACGTACATGATGTTGTACTTGTATCTGAGCAGCCTCAGTCTGAAACGAAGAATTCTTGGAGGTAAATCATCAATTGGTCTGTTGCCCAACAGTGATATTAGGGGTTTGTGGTCGGTATGCACTGTAAATTCCAATCCAAGCAAATATGCACTGAGTCGCTCACATGCCCATGTTGTCGCAAGAGCTTCTTTTTCAATTTGTGCATATCGTGTCTCTGTGGGGGTTAGACTCCTTGAGATATATACGACAGGCCTCCACTCACCATTTTTTTGTTTCTGCATGAGCACCCCGCCTAGACCATAAGATGAAGCGTCGGCTGAAACTATAGTCTCACTGTTCGGACTATACTGTGCTAGTATAGCTGGTGAGCCGAGTTCTTTCTTTACTTTTGCAAACGCTTCTTTCTGCTGTGCATCCCATGTCCAGGTGTTGTCATTTCTTAACAGGTCTCTCAGTGGCTTCGTGAGAGTCGGCAAATGAGGTGAAAACTTCCCGACGTAGTTAACCATTCCCATGAAACGTCTCACACCTTCCACGTTCTCTGGCTCAGGCATGTTGAGGATGGCTTTAATCTTGTCCTCGTCTGCTTCGATCCCTTGAGCACTTATGGTATGGCCTAGGAACTTCACTCTATCAACAGCAAAGACACACTTATCATTCAGTGTTAGTCCTGCTTCTTCAAACTTCTTCAGCACCTCACACAGTCTCTCATTGTGTTCTTTTTGATCTTTTCCAAACACTAGGACATCGTCTGCATGACAAAGAGCTCCAGTCGTTCCTGCAATGATCTGAGAGATCCTGAGCTGGAAATGCTCCGGGGCTGAAGATATCCCAAAAGGAAGACGCCGAAAGCAGTATCTCCCAAAGGGTGTAATGAATGTTGTTAGAGGCTCGGAGTCTTCATGCAAGGGTATTTGCCAGAACCCAGATGTGGCATCTAATTTGGAGAACACAGCTGCTCCCTCTAGCTGTGCTAAAGTCTCATCCACAGCTGGCAGTATGTGTCTTTCTCTGCACACATTCTCGTTCAACCGTGTGAGATCGACGCAAATCCTGATATTGCCATTCGGTTTTGGCACGACAACCATACCCGCGCACCAGGGAGTAGGCTCTTCGATTCGTCGAATGACTCCCATTTCTTCCATTCTGTGGAGTTCCAGTTTTACTTTCTCCACGAGCGGTAGCGGTACTCGTCGTGGGGCTGATAGAGCATACGGGACGGCTCCTTCTGACAGTTTGATCTTGTAGCTGCCCTCTAATTTTCCGAGTCCCGAGAAAACTTTGGGGAACATTGCCTTGTACTGCTCTCCAGGTTTGTGTATGTTGGCTACCTGTTGTAGTAATTGTAAGCTTTGAATTGCAGGCAGTCCAAGCAGCGGCATCACTAGATCCGTTACCACATATATATCCTGCCAAATTCTCTTTTTGTCCTTCTGCAGACATGCACTAAACGTACCCATCACTTTCAATGGAGTACTGTTAGGTCCCAGGATCTTCTTTTTGGAATCTTTGAGTTTCCCTTGTTTTTCAGCTGAATACAAAGATGCTGGAATAGCTGTGACTGCTGCACCTGTATCTATTTTAAAGGTGATTGGTTCTTTATTCACCAGTATTTTCTGTTGCCACATATTCTCTTGTTTTTGGGTCTGGATTGTTCCCAAGAATGCAGACTCATCATATGAACTGTCAACGATCGCTTCGAGTCTTTGAACTGACCGGCATACTGTAGCAAAATGTCCTTTTTTTCTGCATTTTCTGCATTCCGCTTCTCTAGCTGGACACAATTTCCATGGGTGTTGTGGACTTTTTCCGCATCGCTTGCAGGAATCCATCTGTTTTATTTTAGGAGTCGCATTGTAAAAACTTTGCGTTCTCTGCACTGTCCCCTCTGCCTTTTGTAATGTCATTTTTGCTTTAGATGTTCTCTTTGTTACGACTGCATCAACGTTAACTTCTTTTACTTCAGACTTTTCTCGTCTTATTATTGGCTGCTGACGTTTTATTTCCTCATTTTGTCTGACCTGAGTTATTGTTTTATCCAATGTCAAATTTGGATCTAGTTGCAGTCTCTCTGAGAGCTTTGCATCTCTTATGCCCACTACAATACGGTCTCTGATCATTTCCTCATGAAGGTCGCCATATCTGCAGTGTTCCGCGAGCTTATACACGTCCGTGATAAAACTCTCTGCTGATTCGCCAGGCTGTTGAAATCTGCTGTTGAATTTCGCTCTCTCATAAATAACATTATGTCTGCCAATAAAGTGCTCACTTAAAGCCTTCTTGACTTCTTCATAACTCTTTTTCTCTTCCTCGCTTAGGGGTAACGTATTTAATATATCGTCACTTTTCTCCCCCATAATGTAAAGAAGAGAGTTTACCTGGTAGGCGGAGGGTTTTTCTGCAAGGCCCGATGCACTGCGGTCAAGTGGGCCGCGCGTCGAAAATACACGGTCAAACCAGCCGCACTTTTTTTTTGTTTGTGCGTCTATTCCTGCACTTACGGTATGGGTGCTGGAAACGGTCTAAATGCATTTAAAGACGGCAGTTTCCTTTATACTCTTGCAGTTAACCGTAAAAAGGGCAAGAACATAAAGAGACATGTATTGCTTTTTCCCCATCTTATTATGACTCAAATAATTTTTTATATAAAAAAAGTCTTTTATTTTCGAATATGTTCTTTGTATATTTGCTATACATCATATGTTAATGTTAATATTAATGGTAATTATTATGAATCATTTATTAATTTGATTTTTTTTAATTATTTTAATATTGATTTTAATGTTTTATATATATTATACATTAATTATTATACATTATGAATATTAATTAATGTTAATGAGTTTTATGCATAATTTGTTAATTTTATTACATTGTTTTGTTGGATTGTAATGTTTAATAATCGTACCTTTATAGGTTTGCTCATTCTGTCAACTGATATTTTTTTCAGGGTCACCCTAGATATCAAATCATTTTACTGTACAGTTTGGGAGAAAATTAGTCAAACTAACCCACAATATCCATATAAAAAAACACTCATAAAAATATTTTCTTTACAGGTTTGCTCATTCTGTCAACTGATATTTATTCAGGGTTAACCTGGCTATTACTGTACTCATTTTCAAGTCATTTTACTGTACAGTTTGGGAGAAATTTAAAGTTAAACTCACATACAATATCAAAGTGCATTCAAGCACTTGCACTGTGGCTCATTTTCAAACACTCATGAAAATCTTTTCTTTATAGGTTATCTCATTCTGTCAACTGATATTTACTCAGGGTCACCCTGGATATTACTGTACTCATTTTCATATCATTTTACTGTACAGTTTGGGAGAAAATTAAAGTCATACTCACCCATAATATCTAAGTGCATTCAAGCACTTGCACTGTAGCCTATATTCAAACACTCATAAATATATTTTCTTTATAGGTTAGCTCATTCTGTCAACTGATATTTATTAAGGGGCACCCTGGATATTACTGTACTCATTGTTGTATCATTTTACTGTACAGTTTGGGAGAAAATTAAAGTCAAACTCACCCACAATATCAAAGTGCATTCATTCATTGCCCTTGCATTGTGGCCCATTTCATAAAAATCTTTTCTTTATAGGTTAGCTAATTCCTTCAATTGATTTTTATTCAGGGTTAACCTGACTATTACTGTTCTCATTGTCTTATCAATTTACTGTACAGTTTGGGAGAAAATTAAAGTTAAATTCACCCCCAAACATCAAAGTTCATTCTAGCACATATCATGTCCTGATTTCAAACACTCATAAAAATCTTTTCTTTAGAGGTTTTCTCATTCTGTCAATAGATATTTGCTCAGAATGGCAATGGCTATTACTGTAATTATTTTCATGTCATTTTACTGTACATGTTTGGATCAAATTAAAGGCAAAACTCCAATATCAAAGTGCATTCTAACTCTTGCAGCCCCTGCAGGAGTCGCAAGTTGGAAAAGTCATGTTGGAGTCGACTTGGTGGCAGACAACACCCTGAGGACAACCAACAGAGATGCAACCGAAGATGGAGACCCAGATGGAGCTGATGAGCTCACGTGCAGCCGATTGTCCTGGTGACCGAGGTGGCCGGGAATCCTGAGGACAGAGTCTGAGCTGGTGGGACTGAGGATGGAGGCAGAGCTGGGGGGAAGGTAGAACCAATGCTTGACCAAGGGGGAGCCTGAGGGATGAGGGAACCCAGAGAAGCTGTATGGCCGATGGTGGATCTGAAGTGTCGAAGGACCGAGGTGGAGCATGGGGCACAGAGGCTTGAGGTGGAAACGGGATCCTCTGTGCAAGAAGGAGCTGGTGGCCTGAAGACACTTGGCATCTCTTGCTGGCGCGTGGAGGATGTAGAAGGCTGCAGGACAGCAACGATAGTGGGGCTGAGGAACTGGCTGAATGAAGAGGTGTGAGAGGGAGGCTGGGCGGGAATTCAGGAAATACAAGGGACACTGGAGATACAGGTGCTGGAGATACAGGAGACTCTGGAGATATAGCCAGATGGTACACCAGAGACCAGAGAGGAAGAGACCCCAGGGTGGAGTTGCAGGTGGGAGGCAGAATAGCGCCCCGCTGGAAATACAGGGTAGAATCACCTCTCCGAAAAAGTCTATCAAGATCACTTCAACAAATCCTTCAGTTCATCAAAATATTTGCCAGAGTTTGACATACACATTTCCACAGCAGTGGAAATTTTTTCCCAGCCCTCAAACTCCACAATCACTAACTTAGTGATGAATGGTGTTGCCAGCTTGCGCACCTGGTCAGACTCTGTAGGTGGTCTGGGCTACAAAACACTCTGTCCTTATCATTGGTATGGGCTCGTCTCTCATGGTGGCCGGTCTCCACTGTCTGCGGTGGGCTCAAACAGCATCTCCGTCACATCGTTCATCGTTGGTGGTGGTTGGCTGGCCTCTGGCACTGGAGTGGGACTGGTGGTGAAGTCAAACAAAGGAACTAATAAGGGAGTAAATGAACACAGGAGGAAACTAATTACATAATTAACAGACTGACAGAAACTCAAAGTCAAACTAAGAAACACAACACAGCAGATATGTAACACTGTAGTCATGTTGACAGTTTAATTGATGCTATTACTACTTCTCTGGACCTTGAATGTTGCAACTTTGTTGCTTTCAATGGAGGATGAAAAAACATCTTGGATTTTGCATAAATATCATAATTTGACATGAAACAAATGTGATTTTTGGGTGAACTAACCCTTTAATATAACTCTGATTGTGTTCATCAAAAAAGACAAATGTCATTGAAAAGAACATTCCTCCTTCTCTCAATGCTATAACAGGTGCCGCTCTCCCACTCCAGCGTGAGATGCAGCCTGTAACACATCAAGCAAAATTTTTGCATTCTCACGAAAATAGCATTCCCCTCCTCTCAATGCTGTGACAGGTGCCTCTTACTTTCTTCAGTGCAAAACACAGCCAGTAGCACTTCAATAATTCACCACTCGACTCCAGGCATGGCAGGCCATCCCCATGCTGTCGAGCTGGATATTGGAAATAATAGAACGAGTCTACTAGCTCCATTTCGCTCACAGACCACCACACCTCTTGGGCATGATTTACTCCTCAGTCTCAGGCAACAGGTCTCATGTACTCCAATCCAAAGTGCAGTATCTGCTAGAAAAAGGCGATGTGGAGGTAGTTCCCTCAGAATGCAGAGAGTCAGGCTTTTACAGCTGCTACTTCCTCGTTCCCACGAATGATGGCGGTCTCAGGCCCATTCTTGATCTGTGACGTCTGAACCGGATCCTCATGAGATTAATTTATATTGGTCAATCTGAAAGACTGTGACTTTCATATCTAGAAAGCCCCCCACAAAAGGCCATTCTTGAGATTTGCCTTTGAGGGAGTGGTATACGAATATAAATTCCTTCCATTCAGACTCTCTCTAGCTCTGCATAACTTTATGAAGTGTGTAGATGCGGCCCTCTCTTTTCTGCAACAGAACAGAAAATCGGGAGCATGGCAGCCTCCTTCAAGTTGGGGTCTATTCTTCCCCTCAATAGATTTCAGAAGCTGCTAGGCCATTTGCAACCACTACAGCACTGGTTGAAAGACATGTTCCACCTCGTGAGTGGCACACAGGCCTGCACCTTCTTAGAGTTTGCCACCACTGTGTTCTTGGTCCCCTTGAAATCGTCCCATTTTTATTAGAACAGGATAATGCTGGGCTCTGTTTCCAGAAGGAAAGTGGTCATGACAGACATCTCCAAGGTGGGTTTGGGGCCCTGTGTGACTGCAGAATAGCCTTCAGCTCATGGGCGACTCCCTTGATGAAATGGCACATCAACCATCTGATGGGATACGTTGGCACTAGATGTACTAGATGGCACTTTGATATTTAGGGTGAATTCGCCTTTAGTTTTCTCCCATACTGTACAGTAAAAATATATGACAATAAGTACAGTAATAGTCAGGTTGACCCTGAAGAAATATCAGTTGACAGAATGAGCAAACCTATAAAGAAAAGATTTTTATGAGTGTTTGAAAATAAGACATGATGTAAGTGCTAGAATGACCTTTGATGTTTGAAGGTGAGTTTGCCTTTAATTTTCTCCCAAACTCTACAGTAAAATGATATGACAATGAGTACAGTAATAGTCAGGGTAAATCTGAACAAATATCTGTTGACAGAATGAGAAAACCTATAAAGGAAAGATTTTTATGAGTGTTTGAAAATGAGCCACAGTGCAAGTGCTTGAATGCACTTTGATATTGTGGGTGAGTTTGACTTCAATTTTCTCCCAAACTGTACAGTAAAATGATATGACAATGAGTACAGTAATATCCAGGGTGCCCCTTAATAAATATCAGTTGACAGAATGAGCAAACCTATAAAGAAAAGATTTTTATGAGTGTTTGAAAATGAGCCACAGTGCAAGTGCTTGAATGCACTTTGATATTGTATGTGAGTTTAACTTTAAATTTCTCCCAAACTGTACAGTAAAATGACTTGAAAATTAATACAGTAACAGTCAGGTTAACCCTGAATAAAAACCAGTTGAAGGAGTTAGCTAACCTATAAAGAAAATATTTTTATGAGTGTTTGAAAATGAGCCACAGTGCAAGTGCTTGAATGCACTTTGATATTATGAGTGAGGTTGACTTTAATTTTCTCCAAAACTGTACAGTAAAATGATACAACAATGAGTACAGTAATATCCAGGGTGCCCCTTAATAAATATCAGTTGACAGAATGAGCAAACCTATAAAGGAAAGATTTTTATGAGTGTTTGAAAATGAGCCACAGTGCAAGTGCTTGAATGCACTTTGATATTATGAGTGAGTTTGACTTTAATTTTCTCCCAAACTGTACATTAAAATGATACAACAATGAGCACAGTAATATCCAGGGTGCCCCTTAATAAATATCAGTTGACAGAATGAGCTAACCTATAAAGAAAATATTTTTATGAGTGTTTGAATATAGGCTACAGTGCAAGTGCTTGAATGCACTTAGATATTATGGGTGAGTATGACTTTGATTTTCTCCCAAACTGTACAGTAAAATGATACAACAATGATTACAGTAATATCTAGGGTGACCCTGAGTAAATATCAGTTGACAGAATGAGATAATCTATAAAGAAAATACTTTTATGAGTGTTTGAATATGGGACACAGTTCAAGTGCTTGAATGCACTTTGATATAATGGGTGAGTTTGACTTTAATTTTCTCCCAAACTGTACAGTAAAATGATACAACAATAAGTACAGTAATATCCAGGGTGCCCCTTAATAAATATCAGTTGACAGAATGAGCAAACCTATAAAGGAAAGATTTTTATGAGTGTTTGAAAATGAGCCACAGTGCAAGTGCTTGAATGCACTTTGATATTATGGGTGAGTTTGACTTTAATTTTCTCCCAAACTGTACAGTAAAATGATACAACAATGAGTACAGTAATATCTAGGGTGACCCTGAGTAAATATCAGTTGACAGAATGAGATAATCTATAAAGAAAATACTTTTATGAGTGTTTGAATATGGGACACAGTTCAAGTGCTTGAATGCACTTTGATATAATGGGTGAGTTTGACTTTAATTTTCTCCCAAACTGTACAGTAAAATGATACAACAATGAGTACAGTAATATCTAGGGTGACCCTGAGTAAATATCAGTTGACAGAATGAGATAACCTATAAAGAAAAGATTTTTATGAGTGTTTGAAAATGAGCCACAGTGCAAGTGCTTGAATGCACTTTGATATTGTATGTGAGTTTAACTTTAAATTTCTCCCAAACTGTACAGTAAAATGACTTGAAAATTAATACAGTAACAGTCAGGTTAACCCTGAATAAAAACCAGTTGAAGGAGTTAGCTAACCTATAAAGAAAATATTTTATGAGTGTTTGAATATGGGCTACAGTGCAAGTGCTTGAATGCACTTTGATATTATGAGTGAGTTTGACTTTCATTTTCTCCCAAACTGTACAGTAAAATGATATGAAAATGAGTACAGTAATAGCCAGGTTAACCCTGAATAAATATCAGTTGACAGAATGAGCAAACCTGTAAAGAAAATATTTTTATGAGTGTTTTTTTTATATGGATATTGTGGGTTAGTTTGACTAATTTTCTCCCAAACTGTACAGTAAAATGATTTGACAATGAGTACAGTAATATCTAGGGTGACTCTGAAAAAATATCAGTTGACAGAATGAGCAAACCTATAAAGGTACTTTTTACAATTTTTATTTTTGATGTATGTATGTATGTTTTATATATAAAAGTAAAACAATTTACATTAACCCTGTATCATAATTAACATTAAAATTAATAAATAATGTTTAATAATTATTGTATATATAAAACATTAAAATCAAAAATTTTAATTTAATAGTAAAATTAATGATCAATATTAATTACCATTACTATTAAGATTAATGATTACATTAATAATGTAGAACAATAAAGGATTATTAAACATTACAATCCAACAAAAATGTAATAAAATTAACAAATTATGCATAAAACTCATTAACATTAATTAATATTCATAATGTATAATAATTAATGTATAATATATATAAAACATTAAAATCAATAATAAAAAATAATTTAAAAAATCAAATTAATAAATGATTCATAATAATTACCATTAATATTATCATTAACATATGATGTATAGCAAATATACAAAGAACATATTCGAAAATAAAAGACTTTTTTTATATAAAAAATTATTTGAGTCATAATAAGATGGGGAAAAAGCAATACATGTCTCTTTATGTTCTTGCCCTTTTTACGGTTAACTGCAAGAGTATAAAGGAAACTGCCGTCTTTAAATGCATTTAGACCGTTTCCAGCACCCATACCGTAAGTGCAGGAATAGACGCGCAAACTAAAAAAAAGTGCGGCTGGCTTGACCGTGTATTTTCGACGCGCGGCCCACTTGACCGCAGTACGAAATGCGCATATGTTAGGCTTGTTTGAGATGAGCAAATTCTGCGCAGAACCGATCACCGCAAGATGCATGCCGGTTAGAAATGTGTCCGAGGGTGGGCCGCCTTGCTCTGATGTCATGCCGACGTGTGTCAAAAACCTCTCACGAGGGCGAGGTCTCCTGTATTGCTTCTTCATATCCACATATAAGCCCTATACATACAAGATATGTCTTCTATATAGCTAATGAATTTACCCTGGCATAGTTAAATAACAAGAGTTCAGTACATGGAAAAGACATACAGTGAGTCTCAAACCCCAATTGTTTCCTCCTTCTTATATAAATCTCATTTGTTTAAACGACCTCCGAAGAACAGGCGAATCTCAACATAACACCGACTGTTACGTAACAGTCGGGATCATTAATATGTACGCCCCAATATTTGCATAATGCCAGCCCACGTTCCCAACAATTATCAAAGGGATTACACAAGGGCAGCCAGTATTAACGTCTGGAGCTGCACACAGCCGAATCATCAGACTAGGTAAGCAAGCAAGAACAACAGCGAAAAATGGCAGATGGAGCAATAATAACTGACATGATCCATGATATCATGATATTTTTAGTGATATTTGTAAATTGTCTTTCTAAATGTTTCGTTAGCATGTTGCTAATGTACTGTTAAATATGGTTAAAGTTACCATCGTTTCTTACTGTATTCACGGAGACAAGACTGTCGTTATTTTCATTTTTTAAACACTTGCAGTCTGTATAATTCATAAACACAACTTCATTCTTTATAAATCTCTCCAACAGTGTAGCATTAGCCGTTAGCCACGGAGCCCAGCCTCAGATTCACTCAGAATAAAACTTTTAACATCAAAATAATTACTTTACTCACATAATTCGAAGCATGCATACAGCATGCATGACGAACATCTTGTAAAGATCCATTTCAGGGTTATATTAGCTGTGTGAACTTTGTAAATGCGCTGTAATATAGTTGACAGCTCGTGTGGCAGGAAGCTCTCGTCTTAAAGGGGCGGCGTCGAGTGTAAATCAGTGCATTGTTAATGATGCCCCAAAATAGGCAGTTAAAAAAATTAATTTAAAAAAATCTATTGGGTATTTTGAGCTGGAACTTCACAGACACATTCAGGGGACACCTTAGACTTATATTACATCTTTTAAAAAAAAGTTCTAGGGCACCTTTAAATAAGCAACACAGCGCAGGAGTGTGAATCCTGCGATATCTTCCTTTGATCTCGTAGGTTCTGATCCACTTTGAGAACAGAGAACTGTTCGTCTTGCCTGCACTTTTTTCACTCCTCCTCTCACTGCAGCCGCCTACTCTCGGCTGAACTTCAGGCGAGGCTAGGCGCATCTCAAACAAGCCTAATCGCATGCGATATATGGCCCAGCCCTACTAATAACCTACTTAGCTTTCACATTTGTGTTTATATGTGTGTTGTGTGTTGAATGTTGGCTTATTTTATTCTTATAGAGTAAGCGACCTGTTCTCGACTCTGGAAGACGCTGAACTAGATGCTTTAGTCGAATACGTACTAAAGCGTCACCCAAATGTGGGATATAAAATGATGATTGATTGGACATCTCGGTTCACAGGGCATTCGAGTACAGAGTAAGACTTTTTTTTTTTTTTTTTTACCTTGACACAGAGCCATAACGTTGTTTTAAAAAGTGGGTGGGACAGGAATGTGTATGTGTATGTCATGTATGTTTACATGTGTATGTAAAGTAATAATCAGGTGTTTCTTTTGTATTACATATCCGTGCCGCGAGATGTTACAAAAAGTGGTGGAATATCGACCCTTTCAAAAAGTGGTAGGGACATGTTCCACCCGCAAATTACGCCTTGACATATTGGTATCCCTTGGTAAAAAATGTAAAGTAGAAATTAAGTCAATTTAGTCAATTTTAATGGACTTATCAAACATCTTTTAACTACATACATTTTGCATTATGTGTCCACAAGTACTACCTGTAAACAGTTAGGCTTTAGAACACTCACAATTCATGTAAATGTGTTAACTCTTGACTGAATGACTGAAAGTATGCCTTATTTGGACTTAATTTGATTCTTTCCCCCTTTCCTATATCTTGACTTGAATGAAATCTGTTTAAAATGTATTGTATTCCATTTAATAGAAATTATGTTAAAATGGCACTCTCTGTTGAAGCAGAAACAGGATGTAACACTTATGTTTTATTGGGGGCAGAGGAAGGCCCTCTTGAAACAGGACAATGTCTGATTGGCCAAGACTCCTCAGAGGTGTGACAAACAACTAAGTTTAAATGATCATATTGCAAGATAGTGAAGGGGAGAAGTTGGTTAGTAAACGAGAAAGGAGTTGGTTAGTTCTGGTAAGAGAAGTCAAGACAAGTACCAAGAACAATGGAGTAACAAGAAGAACAGACAAGCCGCTCATTCAAGCCATCCAACCTTCACTCACTTTTCTTTTCTTTACTTAATTTTCCTTTACCGCTGAAAGTCTTGTGTCCTAAGTTTCGCCGCAAAGTTCAACCAACGACTTTTGCCGCTTCAACTCCAGAGATAAAGAGACTTCCCTTTAATTTTTCAGCAAGCTCAAACGTGATTGGGTTCTACTGAACACAACACGGACCTTGAATACCCTGCGACAACTCATCGACTTGGAAAACTCTTCTCTACACGCCAACGAGGGATATTCACATTCAAAGTCGACGCAAGCAAGTACCTCCAGATTAAAACCGAACTGGTGCATTTAATGATTCATGGTTCGTTCAGGTCAGATCTTCTGAAAAGCATAACTTTGCTAGGAATTCATCATATCCCACTCTCTCTCTCCCTCCTAAACTCTTTCTCTCTCACTTCCTGTCTTACTGCAACGCGTATGAATGAATGTATGTATGTGTGTGTTCGTGGTAGATTAGCTTGTGTTAGAATAAATAAAATCTCTTGTAGATTTTAAAAGAAAGTGCTTTAATCAGGGTTTTCATGAGTGTTGGATATTTATATCCGTTACAAGACCTTATTACGGCTCGAGCAAATGAACGCTGGACGAATCAGTTGCTCGGTCGTAATCTAAACAACTCTTTATAATTCCCTATAAATATTTCATTTGAGCTAATTTTACTTCCTAGGGTGTTTTCCCTACATGGCTCAGAAGATTCTGTTCATATAATTCTATCAGTTTAAAGAGTTAGTTCACCCAAAAATGAAAATTGTCATTAATTACTCACCCTCATGTCGTTCGACACCCGTAAGACCTTTATTCATCTTCGGAACACAAATTAAGATATTTCTGTTGAAATCCGAGGGCTCAGAAAGGCCTCCATAGCCAGCAATGTCATTTCCTCTCTCAAGATCCATAAAAGGTACTAAAGACGTCATTACAAAGTCCATCTCCATCTCACCGGATCGCCAAAGTCACATGATTTCAGCAGTTTGGCGGTTTAACACACGATCTGAATCATGAATCGATACACTGATTCATAACTCTTCAAAGCTTCCGGAAGCAGTGTTTTGAAATCGGCCCATCACTATATAAGTCGTTATTTAGTTTTTTTTGCGCACTAAAGCTATTCTCGTCGCTTCATAAACTGATTGTAGAACCACTGTAGTGAGATGGACTTTGTAACAATGTCTTTAGTACCTTTTATGGGTCTTGAGAGATGAAATTACATTACTGGTTATGGAGGCCTTTCTGAGCCATCGGATTTCAACAGAAATATCTTAATTTGTGTTCCGAAGATGAATAAACATCTTACGGGTGTCTAACGAACGACATGAGGGTGAGTAATTAATGACAGAATTTTCATTTTTTGGCTGAACTAACCCTTTAAATAACATTTCAGTAAGTTTGCTTTCTCAGACCAACCTAACTACTTAATAGGTTGTACTATTTTGTTCTTAATAAGGTCTGGAAGTAGGACATGTTTGTTTGTAAATGTTTAATTATCAATTGTCCATTACAGGTAGATGCCATGCAGTATGGCATTGACTGGGCAGGGCCATGTGGTCATCATGAACCTGGTGTGGTGATCCCTGAAGTACAAATACAACATAAGCTTACACAGGAGGATGTTGAAAGATTCCCAGACCCAGATGTCCCCCTGTCTAATGTGTTGGAGGTGTACAGAGAGACTGTAAGGTTAATATATGAGATGCTTGAGTAGCAAGACTACACAACTTCAAAGAGCGAGCATCAAATTTTGCGTATGTTGAAAAAAATCTATATGCATGCCTGTTTTGAGCTATTGTTAAACCACTAGTTCTTATCTCAGTCATTCATTAATGTTATTGCTATTAAATCCCCTAAAAATAATCAGTAAGGAACCATATGCATGCTGAACTGAATTTTATTGAACTTGATGGTTGATGAACAGTCACACAATTTTTATGTACCAAGGTTAATAAATTGTTCCAAAAACTTTGACTAAAGCTTTGTTGAGTGTAACTTTGAAAAAAAAAGAAAAAGAAAAAAAAAGGTTCTGAATACATGTCAAAATTGCTTACAGGTTTCACAGACTGGATTTCCAGGAAGAAAAAAATGGGACATTGACAAATAGTGCGAGTTAATAATATGAATTAACTCTTGCATCCAGTGAATATTTGTTGCTCAAACTACTTCCAAACCATTTAATCTAGAACAGTATCTTTTTAGTATATCCAAGCAAATAAACTCTAAAATTTTGTATCAAATGTTATTTTGGCATAGCCTTGTCAAATACAAAGCTCTGAACATTGCAACATGCCAAACATGTTTGAGATCTTCTGACAGAATATAGAATTTGCCCATTATAAAAATAGAAAATTTGCACTCTAACTTGTTGTGGCAAAAATCGACAACAACTCACTGTGTAAGAAACAAACTCAGACCCAAGAGTCTTTTAACGTTTTATTTCTTGCAAGAAAGATTCAAACAGTCATGACAGCTTCACTTGGAAACCACAGTGTAAGAATAACACAATCCTTTTCCTGGGCACATTTATACTTCTCCTCAACTCTTCAAGGTTAAACTCTCTCCCAACTTAGAAAATACTACTTAGAAATTTTCAATTTCCACAACAATTCCTCCTCTTTATCATCTAGTGATAATCAGTTACTACATCCCTCCTAATCATTATTGGTGATTATGTTTCTCTCCTACATATATCTAGGTTAACATACAGCTTAGCAAATTTAAGTCACCACATCACCTTCATGTTCTTCATCCCTGATTTTCACATGAAAGATCACTCTTAAATTTGTGAAGAAAGTCAGAAATAATGCTTAAGGCTTTTTGTTTGGGGACAGACCCTGTTTCTTAGCAAGCTAAACAGAATAAAGAATAGGCTCTATATTAAGGTTAAACACTTGTTCCAGTGTTCTCACTCCCTACTGTTTCCCTTCATGTGTTGCTTTTAGTCTCAGTTTAATTACATCATTTAACCACTAGTTTCATCTGGTGAATTCCCATTCACATCATTTGCCCTCTCTTTACATTCTAAAAACATGTCATCTGTATACACAGACAGTTTCACCATTTGATGTGACCTCTTCATTCTCCTCACAGAAATTGACACACACATTGAAACATGGTAAACACATTATCAGCACTAAGGCTGTTGCCCCCAATCGGTAACACAGTGTAAAACAGCCAAGAAGTCCACCCTCCCCAGAAGGGGTGGAACCAGTTGAACCATGATGTTTATACCTGATCTTGGCATTGATTGACATGTGACTTTTCCTCAGCACTGATGCGTTGGTTCAGATGAGCCAACCTGAACATTCCCCCTTTGGCACGGGGCTGCCTCCTGTCTACTCCCTCCTTCGCTCCTCCTCTCGTTCCTCCTCTTGAGGCGGGGTTGGGACCTTCCTGCTTTGGCTGGCGTAGATCCAGGTGGCCCTCTCTGCCACTCTCACAGCAGTGTGTGTCATCAGAAGCACCTGGAATGGCCCTAGCCACCTCTTTGCCCTTCAACTCTTTCTCCTCAGATCCCGCACCACGACAAAGTCGTCTGGCCTGAGATTATGGAGGGTGGTCTCTGCCACTTTTCCCTGCGAGGCTTTTACCTGGACTCAAATGTTAGACAAGAGAGAGGACAGTTCCTTGCAATAGCTTATCATGTCATGTTCGCACAAGTCTGTTGATGGCAGCAGTTGCTTACCCCCCTGTACCCCAATTCGTGGTGGTTTACCAAAGAGAATTTCATACGGGCTCAAATTTATTCTGCTCCTTTTTCTCATTCTCATGTATATGAGAATGATTGGCAATGCTTTTAGCCAAGTGAGCCCAGTTTCTTCGCAACATTTAGCCAATTTGTTCTTCAAAATACCTTTCTGTTTCAGAGTGTGTTCAATTGTCTGAACTGATCTTACGTGGACTTCCCCATCTCGGGAAGATTTCAGTCGACAGGGCCTTCGCCACTGCAGCTGCATCCTGCGTTAAACAATACCCTTTCTCCTTACATGGGGTCAGTTCAACGAAATCACACATTGCAAATCCCACATTTCTTACAGAAATTTTCCCGCAAATGTTGTAAACCACTTTGTAAACCACAATTTTCATTTCCGCCACCATCATCATTTTTTGATGCGTTAACTCATAATGTAATAACTTAACATAATGAGGGTAAAAATGTTGGGGTAAACAAGGCTTGCCATCACAACTCATCCACACTCCATCCACCAGCGTACAGTCGACCTGCTTCCACTGGTTTCTCTCTGCCACTAGGGCAAACGTCTGCATGCTCTGTAAGGAAGGAGAATCAGTGTCGTTATTTAGAGATAACAAAGTACATTCTGCTTCCTTCGTCTCGCCAGGCAATGCCGTAGCCTTCGTTTTCCCGTCGGCCGGTCTGTTCCTGTTGCGATAAAGCTGTTATTGTTAGTATTGTTAGTATTCTGCCACCTTCTCAGGCAACAGAATGGCCTCCAAAAGTGCATCAACAAGAGGACCATTTAGTGTTGGGCGCCCATCTGACTTTAAGAATTTTCTGTATTTCCACAACGCTCCGAAATCATTACAGACGCCAAACGCATAACGCAAATCTGTGTAGATTTTGACACATTTACTCACCATGAGTTTACACGCTTCTGTTAAAGCCACAAGCTCTGCTGCCTGGGCTGAGTAATTTGATGGCAATGCGCCGGATGCCATAAGTTCAAATTCAGTCGTGATTGAATCCCCGACTCGATTCTTACCTGTTTGTGGATCTTTGAACGCCGAACCATCCACAAACAGGATGTTGTCACCGTTTTCGATCAGTTTGTCAGAAACATCTGGACGTGGTGTACACACTTGTTTAAGAGCTGTTAGACAACAATGATGTTCCTCCCCATCCTCCTCCGTCGGAAGGAGGGTGGCAGGATTCAAGGTTGTGCAACACTTAGCCACAACATTTGTTATATCGGGCAAGATAGCATGGTATCGTAACCATCTAGCCATAGAAAACTGTTTTCTATTCTTGCACAATCATGGAGACTGCGTGTGGGACCATCAAGGTCAGATCTGAATAACCCACAAATTCCCTTGAAGCCATCACGGCCTGTTCAGCCGACGCCACGGCCCCGTAAACAATGTGGCAGTCCTGCTTTAACTGGATTTAGCTTACTTGAAAAATAGGCCACAGGTCGCAGTCTGTCCCCATGATTCTGCAAGAGAACAGAAATCATGAATCCATGTTTTTTCATAACACATCTGAACAAAGGGTTCAGTCAGCACGGGGAGGCCCAATGTTGGAGCCTGAGACATTTGAAGCTTCATTGATTCAAAACCTTCATCTGCCTCCCCTGTCCATTCAATTTTGTCACCTCAGGCCCTTTCCCACTGTGAAGGCTCTCAAGATTTGACTCAAGAATTGACTACCCCAAAATCAGAAGAGTTGAGCAATGCTCCACGTTCTTTTTTCGCCCAAGACCGTACGGGCCACCTGCAGACTCAAGCGCCTAGACTGTCACTGCTATCACAAGTTTATAAAACTGCAGCACTTCCAGTTCAAGCGCCTAGACCGTCACTGCTATCACATATTTATAAACTACAGCATTCCACTGTAGTTGGGCGCAATCCCAAAATCTGTTCCAGCACGACCCAGCCCGCACTTTCACTGCACCACTGCAGTTGGGCTCTATCCCAAATAAATTTTGTTCCAATATGACCCAGCCTAGATTTACTTCAAATGTCCCCTGTGGAAACGCTCTTACTGCCCACGCGGTCAGTTTTAGGAATTTCTTGATCACCCTGCTTCTCTTTTTTTTTTTTTTTTTTTTTTTTTTTTTTTTTCTTCCTAAAAATTTACTGCAGCACAATCTGCCTCCCGGGCTCAAAAATTTCTCCCCTAGAAATTTACTGCAGCAGTTGATCTCAATTCACTCAAAACCACCTGGACCGCGACCACATAGTCTTGCCAGAGCCATCAAAATGGTTTGTCCCGTATCCTAATTGCGTATTCACCCAATCAAAAATTCTCTTTTTCCATATACTTATTTACCCTTACAAAACCATAAAATTTTCATTTCCCATAAATCTTATTTTACCCGTATAATTCACAAATTCATAATCCCATAAAAATTTTAACCCGTTTCTTACCAGCGAGCCGTGTTGCCACCTGGATTCTTTTCTCAATTCAAACAGTCATGACAGCTTCACTTGGAAACCACAGAGTGTAAGAATAACACAATCCTTTTCCTGGATTATTTAAAAAAATAAATAAAGCATTATATTTATACTTGGGATAGTTACAAAATGATCATATTTTTCCCAAACCTGTAAAATGTGGTGGTGGAGATGCAAAAAACTGTTGAGAAACCATAGGTGAGTCAGCTTTGAATATAGGCCTTCTCTCGAGATTATTGGGTAGATCATTTCATTTAATTTTCTTTATAAACATTCTAAATGTTACAAACTTTGTTAATAAAACAGTTTAAATCACTGTGTCAATTAAACTCTATACACCTATAAAACAAGCTATATTATTAACAATATTTTATTGTTATTTAATATTTTATTATCCCTCTGATGCACATCTTTACAAATATAATTTAGTAATGATATATCAATAGTAAATATATACGGATGTGATGTTAAAAGAAACAAATATTTTCTTAATTTGTTTAATAAAGATATTGAAATTCTTTACCAAAACATAGGTTATGTCTAATAAACTGCAGATATATATTTTGTAACTGATGTTAAAAATACAATTTAGTGGAAAACCAAATCCTGATGGCTAGAGGTCATTTATTTACAGGTTGTAAGCTTAAAACACAACATCAAGTTAATATGGTCCTTTGTGTTGAGTAATGTAACGAAATACGTTACAGATTACTTTTTAAAGCATGTATTTTGTAATCTGTAGTGAAATACATTCTAAAAGTAACCTTCCAAACCCTGCTTATAAGCCATTATACACTGATTATAAATGATCAAATATAAAATAGTTCCAGAGACACTTGTTTGCTGTACCAATTAGTTATCAATTATGTCTTTAGTGGCTAATGTTTGCATTAGAGATCATGAATGGTAATATTAATTTGTTAAAATCTATATCTCCTCATCCATATGCTTATAGCTGTTTGGAATTATACTTAAAAAAAAAATAAATAAACTTAAAAAAAATATATATAAATATATATATAAAATATATATATATATATATATATATATATATATATATATATTGTTGCAATGTTTTGCTCTGTAACATTAAAAAAAGATTTATTTTCAGCAGATTGTATTGATTTTTTTTTTTTTTTTTTTTTCCCCCCATTATTTTATTACAGGAATTATTGTTCCTTAGTTACACTTAAAAGTAAACAACATAAAATGTATAATGAGCACATCATGATTTCTTAACATTTGTTTAAGGAAAATTGCATCCTGTGTTTTCACTTTACTTAAAGCCTGCAATGATGCATTTCTAGAGATTAGTAACTGTATTATCACTAAGTATTTATAAGAACACAACATGGGTATTAATAACAACATTTCCCATTCAGTCAGTCACGTTCGACGTTATGTCGATACTGATGTAATGGGGTCTAACTTGGGAGCCCAATCACCTCCAAAGGATACAAAACAAGCCAATGGGAATTGGCCAGTGAGATTTACATGATGGACCACGCCCCCGGCATCTGGGTATAAATAGACCCGGCATACTCACCTTCATTCATACTTTTGCTTCGGAGCCGATCGGATCTTTCTTTCACCTCTACAAGAGTGCAAATTTCCTGATAAAGAGCAAAACAGCAATTTTAATTGCTATAGGACGAGTTCCTACAAACGGCAATTCTAATTGCTCTTCCTGTTTTGTTCCGGTGGCTGCTCAGATCTCTCTGGCTGGTGGGAAGGCACGCTCAGTGGTGGGTGTGACAGCGTGCTGCCCACAGGACGGTGTTACACTCATCCCTGTGTGCTTCCGCTGGTGGGGATTCTAAAAGAGCAAGCACAGGCGATCAGTGTCTTTTTCAAAATGTCTTTTCATCCGTGTGTTTCTGGATGTGGTCGTTTCCTGACCTCCTTTGACGGCCACGATCACTGTCTTACATGTCTGGGTAAACCGCACACTGAGTCAGCGCTCGTGGATGGTACATACCTTCGTTGCGAGGGCATGTTCATGTTGGCATTGAGATCGCGACTCTCCTTCTTTAATACGGAGGCACGAGTCCCCTCTGCTACTACCCAAGCACCCGCAGCTGTAAAGGTCGCTGGCCTGGTTAGTACTTTGGGAGATCTGAGGGTTACAGTGGGAGCCTCTTCGTCGGGTCCACCCCCACGAACCTCCCACTCCTCCGCAACGCCATGTGCCATTGAGTTGCCGGCTGCTGCCACGGGACCCTCTTCGGAGGTTCCCTGCGTCTCTTTCGGCGCTCCGGAGGAGGACCAGATGTCGATTGCTGCATCGGGGAGTAGGCTGTTGGACTCAGAGGACGACGACTCCGAGCTTCCGCCCTCCGGGGTGGTTGCTCATGCGGAGGCGGACTCTGAGTTGACAGCCATGCTTGCCTGGGCCGCTACGGGCATCGGGCTCATATGGAACCATCCACCGTGTCCTGAGCGCTCGCGGTTTTGATGATTGGTTTCTGGGTTCGGGGCATGGTACTCAGCCACGTCCTGCTCCAGTGCCATTCTTCCCGGAGGTGCATGAGGAGCTCCAGAAGACGTGGATGGCACCTCACACTGCCAGAAACCATTCTTCTGCCTCCTCCACTCTCACCACCCTCAATGGCGGGGCCGGCAAGGGATACGTGGATATTCCACAGGTGGAACGTGCGATTGCGTTGCACTTGTGCCCACAGTTGGCGGCCACTTGGTGGAATCGTCCGCGCCTCCTGTCCAAGGCGAGTAAGACTATGCCTACGCTTTCTCCTTGCCAAGGGTGTCCCCCTGTGGCTCAGGCTTCCGGGAGAACGGAACTGGCTTAGGCCGCTAAGCCTTCTACGAAGAAGGCCAAGAAGCGTTCCTGAGACTGAGGACCCAGAGGTGGAGGAGACTGCTCTACGGGAGACGGTGACTGCACCCCTCCTTTCCCCATGTAGTGACCAACATGAACAGGGATCTTTTTTCCACCAAGTTCGCCTTCACCGACACACATGCACTTGTGTCATACTGCCCGAAGAAAAGGAAAAATGTCCTACTGATGTCAACTCTGCACAAAGTTGCCCGTGTGAGTACCAGGGAGGACAGGAAACCAGAAGCCATCCTGTACTACAATGAAAACAAAGGGGGAGTTGATAACCTTGATAAGGTATGCTATTTTTTATTTTTTTTTATTACCTAATTGTTTTATATTGTAATATTACAATTCTCTAATATGGTAATATTATAATTATTGTGTTGTGTGTGTGTGTGTGTGTGTGTGTGTGTGTGTGTGTGTGTTTTTTTTAAGGTTACTGGCACATACTCCTGCAAGAGAAAAACACTACGATGGCCCATGGTGTTGTTTTTTAACATCCTCGATGTCTCAGCCTACAATGCATTTGTAGCATGGATGGAGGTGAATCCAGGGTGGAAAGAGGGGAAAAAAAGGAGGAGGCTGTTCCTAGAAGAGCTGGGGAAATCCAATGGTGACCCCCCTGATACAGAGGCGCCAAAATATACCCAGAGCACTGCCCTCTGCTACATTGGTGAGAGACATACAAACACCAGAACCAGGTCCTTCAGCTGGCACAGGCAGAGGAGAGAAACAAAAGAGATGCACTTTGTGTGCCCCAAAAGATGTGAAAACAGGCACTGTCTGTTTCAAATGCAGAGCGCACATTTGCAAGGCACATACATTATACTGTTGTCAGTCATGTGCATAAGTGGCACAAAATGATCAATTGCAAGTTACCTTAAAAATGCTTTTGTTAGTCACTTGCATGAGTTCACACAGAGACCGTCACAGTTTCTTATTTTGGTTAGTTCATAATTTGGAAAACTGAAAGAAAATGAACAGTGTTTGATTTGTGTTCTCTATATGACAGCGTTAATGTGTTTATTTTTTGTATGTCACAATGGTCAGATTTGTCAGGGAACAGCACAAGTGTTACTGTGCACCCCTTTTCTGAAAATTAAAGCATTTCAAAATACAAGCCCTGTGTTTTGTAATCTTCTACATTCACTTTCAATGGCCGGCCATTTTTGACCGGGAACATCACAAGTGTGACTTTGCGCCATTTTGTACAAAATAAAAGCATTTCAAAAAAAATGTCCTGGTTAAACATTAAAGTAGGCTAGTGTGATCAACAGTGAAATTTTTTTTTCACCTTTTTCACAATATTGACAAAATTATTAACAAATAATGCTTTTTTCACTCAAAAACTGAGGTGCATAAGCTCGGATAAATGACTCCTACAATTAAATAGTTTGCTACAATTAATATTAAATGCAAAACCAGTCCTAATTGAAAGAGAACAAGTTGACAAAAAGATTGAATCCAAGATTGGGTGAAAATATGGTATAATGAGTGATTTATAAGCTATTTTTTATAGGCCGGTCATTTTTGACCGGGAACACCACAAGTGTGACTATGTGCCATATTTTTTACAAAACAAAAGTTTCAAAACAAAATTCCTGGTGAAACATTAGAGTAGACTAGTGTGATCAACAATACCAATTTTCTTCAGATTTTATTTAATATTTCCAAAATTATTCAAAAATTTAAAAAAAATTACTCAAAAAATGAAATGCCTACTCTCAAATAAATGAGGCCTATGATTATTCAGATGCAAATCAAAATATAAAACCAGTCCTAATTGAAAGAGAACATGTTGACAAAAAGATTGAATCCAAGATTGGGTGAAAATATGGTATAATGAGTGATTTATAAGCTTTTTTTTATGGGCCGGTCATTTTTGACCAGGAACACCACAAGTGTGACAATGTACCATTTTATAGAAAATAAAAGTTTTTAAAAACAAAATTCCTGGTGAAAATTTTAAATTGACTAGTGTGATCAACAATACCAATTTTCTTCAGATTTTATTTAATATTTCCAAAATTATTCAAAAATTAAAAAAAAAATTACTCAAAAAATGAAATGCCTACTCTCAAATAAATGAGGCCTATGATTATTCAGATGCAAATCAAAATATAAAACCAGTCCTAATTGAAAGAGAACAAGTTGACAAAAAGATTGAATCCAAGATTGGGTGAAAATATGGTATAATGAGTGATTTATAAGCTTTTTTTTATGGGCCGGTCATTTTTGACCGGGAACACCACAGGTGTTATAGGGTTTTGAACACCACATGAGGGTTAAACAATAATTAATATGTTTAATGCATTTTAATACATTTAAAGGTGCTGTATGTGATTTCTCAAATTCATTGTTGAACGTTGATATTTGAAATCAAACCAAATAAACCCACCCCCTCTTCATTGCGCCGCCTCCAAAACTCACACTCTGATACTAATCACGCTGCACTAAACCCCGGCCCGATCACTGCTGTCATGCAAGGCAAATGCACTATCAATGATGCTAAACACCTCATTCTCTAGCGGGCGTCAGTGTGCTGTAGTTTACCTGCAAAACTCTCACTGTCTGGCCTCTGTTACACATGTAATGAGAGTGGATGTCTGTTTATCACAACTGACATGCAACAAATTGCTTCACGAAAAATAAAGCACAGTTGATGAACGAATGACAAGGAACCACAAAAAAATTAATGTACAGTACACAAGAGTAAATACAAACAAGAGTTTCTTGTTAATTGCAAACCATTTTACTTAATCATCAAAATATGAGAAAATTATTTTTATTTTTACATTATTTAAATGTTTTAAAATATGACATTGACTACAACATAATCAGTTTTTTATATTTAATTGGTTCTCTCTTGTTTTTGCTGTGTTCATAATTTCTTTGCATGACTGGCCAAAAATAATTTGAAATAATTTGAAATTTCATTATCACACATGAAACTATTGACTCCAGGCATAGCTACACAATATGCTTACATCTTTTAACACATTTTTTAAAAATATCTGAATTAAGGTTGAAGATATCAGTTTTCATATGGCTGGACATCACATTTGGCCACTACTCTATGGCAGTTCATTGACTGTCTGACTGACAATCAAACCATGTGGCAAAAGAAAGCCACTATGTTGATAGTGGGCTTCCCTGGAGTTGTTGGAGCCGTTGATGAACTCATGACACATCATCACTCTAACTGTAAATGACGAGACATATATCAATAGAAAAAGATTCCATACCATCAATACTAATTTGTGATAATTTTGCATAATGCAAAGCTATTGCTTTTAAAGGGGCTCTATGTAAGATTTTTACTTTAATAAAGCATAAAAATACCCCGATATGTTTGCAGATATTTAGGAAACATGCTAAGTTCACCTACTTGTTTCTCAGAAAAACAATGCTACAGCCAGATATTCTACTTTGAAAATGTGCGTTCCGTGTCGGAATTTGTTTTGGTCTGTGCAAAACCGTGTGCTGCCAGTTGATAGTATTTCGACATCACTGGTTGCCATTTGGCGGAAAACACAGCGTATTGTAGCCATGGAAACCAACAAACAAACTGGGTCAGAAAATCACAGATTCTACTTGACCTAAAAAGCCTCTGAATCCATCTAAATAACTATGAACAACAGCATATTAAAACAGATAAATCAGCTCATCAGCTTACAGTGTGTAAGTCTCCTTAGCTTTCATTGTGAATTGCGCTACCTATTTTTACTGGCAACTCGCGTCTTTGAATGAGGGGGCGGGCCAAACAATATTTTGAATTTGGACTGCAGTACCTATTTTGAACACTGGGTGTCATTCCTACATAGAGCCCCATTAAATAAATTTAAATATTAAAATGTTTGTGTGTTTTTTTTTTTTTATTGTTTTTTATAATAACATTATTGTGCTCCTGTGACTTCACCCTTCCAAGCTCGCTATTGGCCAATTCAGAGCGGCCATTTTGAGTTGACATCATTGTAGTCCTTATACTTTACTGAAAATTGCTTTTAGCTTCTTTATAAAAGTCTCCTACTCTTAGAAAATCTCCTACTCTTTACTAAGAATTTTTTGACACTTAAGTCAAAACTTAAGACTATTCTTAAGAGCATTTCTGAGAAGTTTTATACATATGGGCTCTGGATATGGCCTGGATCCAACTGACTACGGTAGACCTTGAGATAAACAGAGAGACTAATATTAGTGTAGATTCCATTCTTCTTCTGATGTAACGGGTACATTGTGTGTTATAAAGTGTTCCCGGTTCCGGCTGATCTAATTTATGTAGCCTAACATAAATTGATAATGTGTTATGTGTATATCAGGCAGTGATGGGAATAACGGCGTTATAAATAAACGGCGTTACTAACGCCTTTACTTTTTTCAGTAACGAGTAATCAAACGAATTACTTTTTTTCCCGTTACAACGCCGTTACCGTTACTGACAAAAAAAATGCCGCGTTACTATAATTGAGCTCACTGAAGCGGTTTTCATCTGAGTAGGCTCTCTCTCAGCCATAGGACCTGCAAAGTTTTTTTCTCTGGTGTGTGCTGCGGTAAGTCATACACAAATATAATTTTAAACTGATAATAATGTACGATGCGCTGTGTGTGTGTCTGTCAGAGCATGCGCGCGAAGCGCGAGCTCAAACCAGAATACCCTTTTTGATGCTTGATCGAAAATATGTGAAATGAGTTTTTTTCTAGTCGACTAGTAGTTGTTCATTTAAGATATTAGTTGACTAATCACATTTATATTAATTTAATTTCTTAAATACTGGAGAGAATAAACCATAATAAGGAGCGTTTACATAGGCTATATAGCACTCAATGGCACGCATAATTGCCATAAAGAACCGGCAAAAGTAATGATTATGAGTGTGACAAAAACAGTAAGGAGACATTTTAATTGTTTATTAATAAAGTAATGTTTTCTGAATCAGTGTCGGCTGCAAAGATGAAGTTGACATTGCTGATTCTCATTGCTGATCATCTGCTCATATGGATGCGCCTAGAGAGATGACGCACATTTAATTCGGATTAGGCTACATAATCAGAGTAGCCTCTTTCTGTTCGTTTTTAATAACTTCATTTTCGTTAAAGTAGATATTTCAAACATTCTATAGATATATTTCTCATGTCTGCGAGGCAAGCAGCCTCTGAGTTTCGGTTCATTTAAGACGCGCTCCAGTTCACGCGCCAGTGATCCCGCCCGCGCCTCCATGTCATGATTTTATTGTCTGCTATATTTGCTTGTTATATATTAAATCAAAGCAATTGGTAGATGAAACATTGATTAAAATTAAGATACAATTTTTACAAAACGAAATTCACTTTAAAGAAAGGCTTTCTACAAAGGAAAACTTAATGAAGTGGTAAAAATCTTATCTGACCCACTCCATGTCTCCCGATATATTTGTGATATCTTATGATGCATCTTACTCATGCTGTTCACTAACTTTTCATAATCGAATAAATGGATTTAAAACATAACATAGGACTATTTAAACGTAAATATGAAACTACGTTTTCTTTAATGGCTACCAACACAGTACAGAGAAATTTCATGTCGTGAGCAAGAGCGGATCATGAGTCAGGAGTCGCATCAAGAATAATTTATTCTGAGACTTATATGTAATATTGGGGGCATTCAATTTATTTGGCATATTTTTATTTTATTTTTTTTAAGTAACGCAATAGTTATTTTCCCTGGTAATTAGTTACTTTTATAATGATGTAACTCAGTTACTAACTCCGTTACTATTTGTGAGAAGTAACTAGTAACTATAACTAATTACTTTTTTAAAGCAATGTGACCAACACTGATATCAGGTTAAAGAGATGAGTTTTTAGTCTAGATTTAAACTGACAGAGTGTGTCTGCTTCCCAAACAATGCTAGGAAGATTATTCCAGAATTTAGGTGCCAAGTAGGAGAAGGTTGATTTTGATATTCTAGGTATTATCAGCTGGCCTGAATTCTGAGATCGCAATAGACGTGAAGGACTATAATGCATTAAGAGCTCGCTCAGGTACTGGGGAGCTAAACCATTTATTGCTTTGTAAGTAATTAGCACACCCAGGTTCCTAACTGATGACAAAGACAGAGCAGGTGTCACATTTTTTCACCATGTTGCTCAACACTAAATCAAGTGTTAGACAGTATTCTAGTTTATTACATGCAGAAGTTTTTGGTCCAATAATTAGAATCTCATTTTTTTTTCAGAATTAAGTAGTAGGAAATTACTAGTCATCCAATTTTTAATATCAGCTATGCATTCCGTTAATTTTGTGAATTGGTAAGTTTCGTCAGGGCGCAAAGAAATATAGAGCTGAATATCATCAGCGTAACAGTGAAAACTAACGGCATGCTTCCTAATGATATATCCCAAGGGTAGCATGTAAAGAGTGAAAAGCAACGGTCCTAGTACTGAGCCTTGTGGTACTCCATATTGAACTTGTGATCGATTTGACATCTCTTCATTTACTTCTACAAACTGATAATGGTCGGATAAGTATTATTTGAACCATGCCAATGCAATTCCACTAATGCCAACAAAGTTTTTGAGTCCATTCAAAAGAATGTTGTGGTCGATAGTGTCAAAAGCAGCAATAAGATCCAGTAACACTAATAGGCTACGTTTACATGCATCAATTTTCGCCAATCCGAATGAATCGAATCGAATGAATGAAATTAATCTGCAGATCTGTTTACATGTACTCTAAACATTGTAATCTGATTTAAATATCCGTTTATATGTGTTTTATATACATTCCGATTAAAACTTTTGCGCACGCGCTCTGCGTGTGTGACGTCATATCAGTCACACTTGCGGTAACCCGGGTTACGTCAACAGGCCATGATCATGTATCGACGATAGCCAGAGATATTGTCAAAAGCATCAAATCTTGGCAATATTAAGAGGATCTGGGATTTCCAATTAATGTAGGCCTGTTACATTATTAGGTTAGGCTTCTTTCTTATTAATATTATAATAAATTTGCCCCGCAATAATTTAATAGCGCATAACTGACGTGCTCTGAGGATAAGCTATTTGCTATCTTTGAAAATGTGCTTCATTAATGCAGGGTCAGACAGCTGTCACTTTTTACTTTCACTTTCTGTAGGCCTAGTGAATACTGACCGAGATGGGACTTTTTCACCGGCATAACTCTTGCGGAAAGTTTGCACGTTGCTTCTTGTGTAATATCCATTGGCTCCCATTCTTGTTTTAAAACGGAAAGATTTCCAATATTATGATGAAGTGATACAACTAAAGACGTGAACGTGAACTTGCACACTTCGTAATGCGTGTCAGCATTGCACTACGCATGTGCACCAAAGACTATGTGCACGATTGAGAAAGTAGTCGGATTCAAGTGTTTATATGGTAATTTTTTGCCGTCGGATCGGATTAGAAAAGGAATAAACAACCCCTTCCAATCCGATCGAAATTTCATTCAAATCGCGCTCAATCGGATCGATTACGGTGTTTACATGAACGTTTTTCAATCCGATTGAGCCGTCAATCCGATTACAAATGGATTATTTGGGTGCATGTAAACGTAGCCATAGAGAGATACAACCACGATCTGATTAGATTTGATAAGAGCAAATCATTTGTAACTCGGAGAGCCGTCTCAGTACTATGGTACAGTCTATATCCTGACTGGAAATAATTGCAGATACCATTTCTTTCTAAAAAGAACATAGTTGCGATGATACTGCCTTTTCTAGTATTTTTTGACAGAAAAGGTATATTCAAGATCGGCCTGTAATTGACTAATTCTTTAGGATCAAGTTGTGTTCTTTTTTAATAAGAGGTTTAATAAAAGCCAGCGTAAAAGTTTTCTGTACGTATCCTAGTGACAAAGATGAATTATTGATATTAAGAAGAGGAGCTATGACCTCTGGAAGCATCTCTTTCAATAGCTTAGTCGGTATAAGGTCTAACATACATGTTGTTGATTTTGATGATTTAACAAGTTTAGACAATTCTTCCTCTCCTAAAGTAGTAAATGAATTGAATTTTTCCTCAGGGACACTACAATGCACTGTCTGATGCGATACTGAAGTAGACGGTTACATGGTTATAATTTTCTTTCTAATATTATCAATCTTGCAAGTAAGAAGTTCATAAAGTCATTACTGCAGTGCTGTTTGGAAACATCAGAAGTTGAAGCTTTATTTCTTGTTAATTTAGCCACTGTATCAAATAAATACCTAGAGTTGTGCTTGTTTTCTTCTAAGAGATTTGAAAAATAAGTAAATCTAGCAGTTTTTAAGGGCTTTCTGAATGTAAAAATGCTTTCTTTCCACAATGTGAAAAACCTCTAGTTTTGTTTTCTTCCAGCTGTGCTCCATTTTTCTGGCTGCTCTCTTAAGGGCCCGAGTGTGCTAATTGTACCGTGGCATTGGGCTAATTACCTTAACCTGTTAACTGTCACCCCCACTTTTTTTTTTAGACAAGAAAATGCACTATCCAAACTTAAATGGATGTAATTCAAGAATACTTTGGAGTATAGACATAAGGCTGGTCTTGTTTTAAAGATGAAATTTGGCAGATTATTGTAGAAGTGAAATAACTTATGTAAGTGAAACAGAAAAAAAGTTATAGAAGTTTAAGTTTATGAAAATGTAAAATGTAAAAATATAATATTTAATATTTTATATAAAATATATATTTTACAAAACAAGTTTTACTCTAAAACTGCAAGGAAATCAAAGCCAAAAAACTCAAGTTTTGTTCCAAATTTCAGGTTGATATCTCAAAAAATGAGCTTTCAGTAAGATTTTGTTTGGGCGCAGTACCACACTTTTTCACTAGATGACAACCAAGCTCCATTGGTGACTATATAAAGGCGCCTCCATTTCTATATATGGTTTTAGTGATCTGAACCATATATTTCCATCATTTTCATACAATTTATGAAGTAGACATCCTATATAGATGTAGTATGGGAAGTTTGGCAGAAAATTGATATGAATTCAGCCTCTAATAAACATAAAAATAACATGAATGTGGGTTATAGATCGCCGCCACAATCATAAATGTATTTTTTTTTCTATTAAAAAAATTTTCAGACCTTTTTGCAAATTGATAAATTACTGCTCCTCTGTAATTTATTTTGAAAATCAGTCACCAAATATGTAAACTAGACATTCTAAGCTTTCAAATGATATATAGTTTGTCAAGATTAGTTTAGGTTTAGTATAGAATATTACTGTTTTAGATATGTAATGGCTGTGGGCCCACCGGTGGGCCCGTGACAGTTAACAGGTTAATCTTCTTTAAGCACAAAGGAACAATATTCAAAATATTTGAAAGACTTTTGAGTAATACTGAAGATATTACTATAAATTACAGCAACACCTCCACCTTTGCCTTTCAGGCAAGGCTTGTGCTTATAACAGTGACCTTGAGGGGTGGACTAATTTAAAGTAATGTAATCGTCTGGTTTTACCCAGGTTTCTGCCAAACACAGCACATCTAGGTTATGATCTGTAATCATATCATTTACAAAGAGTGATTTTGTAGAAAGGGATCTAATATTAAGGAAACCAAGCTTTATCATTTGTTTATTAGTATTATATCTGTTTTTTATTTGTTGAACATCAACAAAATTTTTACCCTTAACCCTTTGAGCATTACAGTCCCACATATGAGATTTTTATTTCTGTGCCCCTGGGCGTACGGTCCCACAGATGGGATTTAGAATGTTCAGCGAAGTCACTTAACTGCCAGATTCAAACTGTGCTTTTGTGCTTTGGCTGTGAGACGGATGCGCTCAGTGCTTGTCATATGTCACAACTATGCAGTGTTTTCAGCCATATAATGTTTTTTAAGGTTTCAGACCCTTTAAATACGCATAAGCACCAGTAAAACAATACATTTAGAGTTTGTAAAATACACACTGATATCAGGCATCAGTGGAAGCAGCAATAACAATCCATTCAAATGTAATTTGCTGACATTTATTCATATCAGACACACATAATGGGCCTAATTAACTATAATAATAATAATAATAATATGTTTATTTTTTTATAGTGCCTTTCAAGAACCCAAGGTCGCTTCACAAAATTAATACAGTCAATAGACGAACAATAATACAATCAATTGACAAACAAAATATAACTGACAGTCAGAAGGGACATTCAGAAGAACAGAAGTTGACAACAAATAACTACAGATAATTAACATGAGAGGTCAAGCAATCAGATGATAAACATCAATTAGCCTATATCAAGAGAGTAGAGTTCACTCTATTATTCTTCCAGTTCACCAGCAACTTACTTGCATATATTTTGGGAGAAACTGATGAAATCACGTGCTGTAAATCCGATTGACAGGACTGCGAACTGCGGGGCAAACTAAGTTGGCGGCACCCATATTGCATTATAGATCAAGATAAAGATTATCTATAAAGGTTTTTAAATGACAAAACACACTCACACATATCTGAGAATTGGAATATCAGATCCATCTGTCATATCCACCTGTTTCCACGGGGCGCTACTGTAAAAAAGAACGTGGGTACAACTTCCGGCAAGGCGGCGGAAGTAGCATACCAATGGTATTTTGTGTTCTAATTAGCGAAGAGGCTAAGTGTTTTTCGGATCATTGTTTATTTTGTAAAGTTGCAAACCTTTATGAGAGATGGCATTACGGCACTCAGGGACATTTAAGTCTAGTAGATTTATTAGTTCATATCACAATACAATAAACAGTTTCCTCAAACCTTCCACAAAAGTGCTGCTGCATGACTACAAGAGCGTACTGGCCTTGCAACACATGAACATCCGGCTGTCTGTTCTTCACCTGTCACTGATGCTAGCACCAAAGCCTTATGATGTGATATTTTACTCCTACTGGTGTCGTGCGTGCCAGAGCCAGTCGCATTTCCACTGTCATGCGATGCTAACGGGTATGTAACCATTGCGATAATAAATACACACGTTTATGGAAAATACAGACTGCTTGAGGAACGTAGACAACTCTTATATGATTATAATCGTGTATTTATTTGGTGTATCCTCGGATTGCATAATTAGAGGGAAATTAATAGAAATGCTCAGAAAAGTGATGTAAACATAGGGTATATTTTATCAATATTTCTAAATGCGTAAGCCTTGGATTTAAAAAGCCTTAATGGAGTTGTTTTGTGCATTCTTGTAATTGTAAATAAATGGAGATGCAACTGAATAGGTTCTCTCTTTATGTCAATATCAGTTAGTTTCAGCATGATTGATGTGCACTCCTGAATTAATAAACCATAAATTAATAAATTACTGTTACTGTAACATTTTTTATTGTACAATATTGTTCAAATATTGAAACTGGAATCTTAAATCTTTAAGCAAAAGCCAAACGTTCGCACGTTTGTATTGCTAAATTCTGAATGACTGTCAACAGTTGAATGAATGAGTGTCACGTCCAGCTTGTTTACTTCGAACCGGAAGACACTCCCCCTTTTGACGCAAGGCCTCATGGGGCGTAGGAAACTTGTGGATAGTGTTATTGTAGCTGAGGTGTGTTACGTGAAACACATGACGCATCGCCATGGAAACAATAAGGGCAAACGTTCTAAAATAATTTTTAAAAAAAACTCACTCCCCGTCCGTTAGAACATTTTAAACTCATGCTTGAAAGAGTTAAATGGATTTGGGAGTTTTTGTATTTACTAATTCACGGTACAGACACAGTCTCTATGTGATTATATTTAGGTGAAAGGGTCTCTATGTGTTGGGATTTATCTGACTTCTGTGACATGAGACAGCTAGCAAATGGTCAGTTTAGCCGGTCTGTCTGCTTCCTGACCTGAGCCACAGTTTGTTATGTTTCAGCTCTAAAGCCCTATTCGGACTGGATTAGTTTTACAAGGGGAGGTGAAGTAAAGTAATTTTACCTCAGGACGTCTGTAATATTAATTGGCCAATTCACACGGGACAAGACATCTCAGTAAAACTAGCAGAAGTGGGAGGGGTAACTCGATTTACACACCGCCGTCACCTCTGTTGTCATGTGGATATACGTTGCTTCCTGATACCATGTGCTCAAACACATATAATCTAAATATATAAACTATATATAACAGTTAGGTCTGGTTAAATGATTTATTAATTAAATTCTCATTGGATTATGATGGTAATAGGCACTTAGCTAAAGATAAAATTATTTGACACCACTTAGACAGCCAGCCATTGAGTGATGATAGTCTGCTATCTATAAATATAGATATATCTCATCACTCCGATGAACAGGTAGGGTCCAGAGCAAATGACAGTGTCTGAAATTGTACTTGTGAGTTCACACACCTCTTTAATGTTAATTTTAGTGATCTCTGATTAGCGAAGTCGGACATCATTAGTGTCGACGTGAATAATAATTTTAGAGTATTTACGATTAGCATTATACAGTACTTTTAAATTTGCTTTGATGTCAGGTGCTCTGGCTCCTGGAAAACATGTGACTATGGTGGCTGATGTCTATATTTTCGTGTTCCGTGTAATAGAATCGGCAATAACTAGGGCACTTTCAACAGAATTCGCAGAGGGTGCATCCTGTATGTCAGAATGGAAGAGCTGTGTTTTTTGCCCCATTACTATGCTGTCTCACAGTCACCCAGTTGCCCTGCTGCACTGGCTCAGCCGGAACCCGAACAATGTACGGTGTTTGATAAGCTAGTTGCGTCCAAAACAGTATCTAAAGCCCTTGCATTCTTACTATACTCGATTGAAGTTTGAATGCGTGTCTCTAATTCTGATATTTTCTCTGTCAGCCTATTTCCCTACATTTATGACATGTAAATCCCTCGTTGCTGACAGAGAAAGCTATATTAAACATGACAGGAAGTGGAAGTAACAACAAAAGGGAAAGATGACATGACTCGCCGTGCTTGCAGACTGATCCGACTCAACACATTTGTTTGATGGAGCAGAACAGGCACAGATTTAACAGGCTAGCGAAATGCTAATGGCGTTGTAGCACTTTAGATTAAAATATTAAAAGCTAGTGCCGTCAGATTAATGTGATAGGCAATTGTGGTGTTCTTGAGTAAGCCACTAGAGGGAGCTCTTGTGTGAGAGTGAGAAGGACGAAAAAAGAAGTGAGGTAGTAGTGCATGTGATGTGAGTAAATAATAAAAGATACTGAGTTCCAGTCACTGAGCTTGATAAGATTTATTTCGAGGCACTCAACATATTGGCGACGAGGATGGCTTTTAGTTTGAGCCAACCCACCCCGTTTCTGCAAACACCGGGAGAACCGCCGATTCCATTCAAAGCATGGATTAAAACTTTCGATAATTTCTTGCTGGCCCTGGGAGAGGAGCTATCTACTGCTAGGAAGCGTGCTCTTTTGATACACTGCCTCGGAGCCGAGGGGCAAAGGCTGTTCTACACCCTGAATGTGAGTCAACAGGGAGATGACACGTACGCTTCTGCATTGAGTGCAATCCAGGACTTTTTTGTCCCTAAAGTGAATGTGGTTGCTGAACGTTACCGCTTCCGCCAACGAAGCCAACGCGCGGGCGAGACCACAGACCAATATGTCGCTGCTCTGCGTGAACTCGCTGCCACCTGCGAATTCGGCGCTATGGAGGACGAGATGATCCGCGACCAGCTGGTTGAAAAGACTAATTCAGCTCGCATCAGAGAACGGCTGCTGCTGGAAGTACCACTCGACCTTAAGAAAGCTGTGACTGTCGCGCGGCAAATAGAAACTGCAACAGCGGAGGCCAAAGCGATGATAACGTCATCGGACAACTCAGTACAAGCAGTTCAACAACACAATAGGCCCCGACAGAGCAAAAGTAAAGTCAACACGATGCGCGGACCTCCCAAATTTACTCGTGCACTTACCTGCTACCACTGTGGATCCGAGCAGCATGCAGCTAATTTTCCTGGATGCCCTGCTAAGGATGCGGTGTGCAGGAACTGTAACAATAAAGGACATTATGCTAAGGCATGTCGTGGAAGCAAACGGGTGAGTGAAATTACAGTGCCTGAAGTGATCGTGTTAAATATTGAACATTCTGCTCGTGACTGTGGCAAAATAATGTGTACAGTACAAATAAGTGTAAGCACAGGACAAAAACAGGACGTTCAGCTAATGGTAGATACTGGATCAGCTGTGTCCATATTACCAATGTCCATTTACACTGCATTGTTCAATCAAGCACCCCTCTCATCACCAAAACTCAGTCTAGTTAGTTTTGGGGGTGATGCAATTGAAGTGAAAGGATGCCTGCCGGCCAGCATTTCATATGGTGACCATTGTACTACTGCAGACCTGTACATCGTACAAAAGGGATCAGCTGTGCTGGGCAGAGACCTCTTTACTGGACTGTGTTTACAATTATGTGATGGCCAGATCAGTACCGCCCAATGTGTAAATCCTGTCTCATCTGTAGCTGCAAACTCTGAAAACAGACTGGGGTGTGCAAGAGGATTTGTACATCGTGTCAAGATTCGGCCTGAGGTTCAGCCCATTCAACAAAAACTCAGGCGCTTACCTTTCTCAATCCGCGATGAGGTGTCCAAGGAATTAAAGAAGCTTGTACAACAGGATGTAATCGAGCCTGTGGATGCTTCTGAGTGGGTCTCCCCGATAGTGGTCACCAGAAAAAAAGACGGGGGGATTCGGCTCTGTGTCGACTTACATGAGCCTAATAAAGCTAACGTAGTGGACGGTTTTCCTCTTCCACATATGAAGGAGATGTTCGCAAACCTGTGTGGAGCTAGAATGTTTTCCACATTAGACCTCCAAAGTGCTTACCATCAGGTTGTGTTGCATGAGGACAGTCGAAACATTACTGCGTTTATTACGCATGATGGGTTATTTCATTTTAAAAGAGTTCCGTATGGACTGGCCTCAGCTCCAAGCTGCTTCCAGAGGATGATGTCTGAAATCCTTAAAGGTCAGTCCGGAGTTCATTGCTACTTAGACGACATCATGGTCGCAGGAGCAACACTCGAGGAACATGATAAAAACCTGCAATTCGTGCTGCAGCGAATCAACAAGGCAGGACTGAAACTGAACACAGCAAAGTGTCACTTCAGACAGCCAGAACTGTCATTTCTGGGCCACACGCTGTCTGGGAAGGGATTGCGGCCGGATGCTTCGCATGTCTCTGCAGTGGCAGACGCTCCGCCCCCGGCTGACGAGGTTAGTCTTCGTTCATTTCTGGGGCTTACGTCATGGTATTCTAAGTTCATACCAAACTATGCTACCGTGGTGGAGCCAATGCGCATGCTTTTACGAGGCTCTGTTCCATTCATGTGGTCACCTGAGGCTCAGGAGAGCTTTGAGACAGTAAAGAGACTGATTGTGAATAGTGCTGCCCTCACACTTTTCAATCCAGAACTAACCACTATCGTGACCACAGACGCCTCAGACTATGGAATTGGAGGTGTTCTTACCCAGCTGCATGCAGACACCACAGAGAAAACAGTGGCATTTGCCTCACGGACCCTTACAGCAGCAGAAAGGAAGTACTCCACCGTAGAAAAGGAAGCACTAGCATGTGTTTGGGCCACAGAGAGATGGAGGACCTACCTGTGGGGACGACACTTCATACTGCGAACAGATCACAGCCCACTGACCACTCTTTTGACATCTAAGGGTCAAGGCAGAGCCGGTATGCGCATAGCCAGATGGTCAGCCAGGCTGATGGCATTCACGTATGACATTCAGTATAAGCCAGGGCGTGAGAATGTAACTGCAGACTGTTTATCTCGCTTACCACTGCCTAGTACTGAACCTAGTCTGGAACATGATGTTGAAGTTGTAGCACTCACTTCTACGCTCACTGCAATAACCAGCTCTGAGTTCAAAGCAGCATGCGATTCTTGTCCTATTCAAGCCGAGCTACGCAGACCAAAGTGGCCAAAGTGTGCATAAGCACTGGATCGTGCTTTATAGCCATATTTTCAAGTACGCCATGAACTTTCACTCCAGGATAGTTGTGTGGTGCGTGGGACCAGCCGCCTCCTAGTTCCAGAATGTCTCCAGCCCAAGTTCATTGCGCTTGCACACGACACACATCAGGGCATCGTGAGGACGAAAAGGAGGCTGAGAGAACTATACTGGTGGCCTGGCATGGACGCACAAGTGGAAACAGCTGTCAAATCTTGTGTCACGTGTCAGTTACATGACAAATCGGCTGTCACACACATAACACCACTCCAACCTGTGCCGTATCCTACTGACGCCTGGGAAAAAGTGGCCATAGACATCATGGGTCCTTTTGATGCAGCACCCGTGGACTGTCGCTTTGTAGTCACTCTGGTGGACTATTACAGTAAGTGGCCTGAAATGGCGTTTGTCTCACATCCTACCACCCAGTCCGTGATACAGTTCCTGTCTACTGTGTTTAGTAGAGAGGGGAATCCGAAGGAGCTGATTTCTGACAATGGAGTACAATTCACTTCATACGACTTCAAGCTGTTCTTGCAAAACAGAGGAATTGTACACAGGACATCATCTGTCTATTACCCAAGAGCAAATGGGGAAGTCGAACGTTTCAATCGCAGCTTAAAGGATAGCTTACAGACTGCATCACTGGAAGGAAGAGGGTGGAAGGAGTTTACTAAAGACTTTCATACCGCATACCGTTCAACATGCCACAACACATTGCACACCAGCCGAGCTCTTGCATGGTAGACCCATGTTAACCAAACTTAACGTTTCGGGTCTTCACTTACCACCTGCAGGTAAACCGCTCTCACCTCAACAGCTTGCTTCACATGTAAGAGAGAAACAAGCAAAAAGTAAACAGTACAGTGACAGAAAACGCAGTGCAAAGCATGTCTCATTTCAATGTGGATCCTATGTCCATGTAAAGAGACCAGGAATTGTGCCAAAGACCCAGTCTAAATTTGGGAAACCCCTAAAGGTTGTGGGTCAGAAAGGACTGTACACATATAAACTGTCAGATGGACGATGCTGGAATGCATCTCACCTGGCACCTGCACTCGCTCCAAGCGGAACAGAGGAGTCCAGTGATTGGCCATTGTTTGACTCTGGGAACACTGAATCGGCAGGGGGTGAACAACCTGCTGCAGTTGCACGGTCTGTTCGGAGTAGGCGTGCGCCTGCATGGACCCGAGATTATGTGATGTAAAATGTGATTTAACGCATTAATAATACATAATTTGGGTTTCTGCAGTTAAAGGAAAATAACATAGTGAATATTTTGTGAGTATTGTCTGTGAGGGGTTATATTGGGGTTTTAATAATTGCATTATTAACATAAACATTTGTTCAACGAGGTTTTGATTCCAAATCGTACTGTTGGGAGTACGATTATCAAAAGGCTAAAAAGGAAAATGTTAAAAATGTTACCTTTACTGATAATGGTATGTTTGTTCTTAAGAGAGAGGGATATGTGGTGTTCTTGAGTAAGCCACTAGAGGGAGCTCTTGTGTGAGAGTGAGAAGGACGAAAAAAGAAGTGAGGTAGTAGTGCATGTGATGTGAGTAAATAATAAAAGATACTGAGTTCCAGTCACTGAGCTTGATAAGATTTATTTCGAGGCACTCAACAGCAATGTTAGACAATATCAGATATATGGTGATGATAATATAAACAACAAGCAATGATAGTAAATAGAGATTCAAAACAAAGCTATACAGAGCTACAGATGCAAACCACTCAGCAGTGAGGCAGACAGGAGCAGACAGGAGAAATCGATTGCAGAATAAATATTCAAATGAAATACTACTTTAAGTTTGTTTTTATGTAGGTCTAACTGTAGTATTTAAGTAATAAATACTGCAGAAATTTAAGAGAAATTAAATTCAAATATAGCTGCGAGCAGCAATTATCGGGGCTCAGGTAATATAAGGCCTTTAAGCAGATAGAGTAAAAATGTATTATGTACACTGTAAATGATTTCCGTTGTTTTCACAGTATTATACTGTGTTCTCAACAGTTCCCTACTGTAGAATCTGAGTACAGCATATTACTGTAGATTTTGTCGTTTTCACAGCTTGTTACTGTATTCTTAACAGTTTCCAACTGTATAAGTTGTGTACAGTATGTTACTGTAGATTTTCAATGCATTCTGGGAAAATATTAGCCTACTGTATATCTAAATACAGTAGGCTACTAAATGACCGCGAAAAACAACCACACACCTCCTTACGCATGACAGACTCATCATGATGAAAGCCCACAACAGTATGGTAGGTTAACTTTTCTCTTTTTTCACTTTGTTTTATTCTGATGTTAGATATAAAGCTACATTTTAGTTTATACATTTCCATAAAAAATACATGAGTAAGCGTTCATTTTCTGGCATTTTCCTCCTGCAGCGTGGTGAAGATTAAAGTCCGAGGACGGAGTAGCCTACGTGAAATTGGTAGGTGGGTATACTTCAAAACACGTGTAATTGCCTTATCTGTTTTATACAAATGTTATTTGCAAAGTATAAATACGTTTGAGTTAATAAATATATGTATGAACATCGGACCAGGTGAGCATTTCCCATTTAAGCGGCACTAACTACAATTTTCCTCCCGCAGCGGCGCTGGCAGACCGGCTGGACCATCGCGAGACAGGCGGGAAGAGCCGTTGTGAAGACAAAAAGCCTAGGCCTACTACCTGAAATTGGTAGGTCAGTTTTAAAACGCATGTAATCGCCTTTTTTGTTTTGTACCAATATTGTTTGCAAGGTATAAATATGTTTTAGTTTATAAATATTCGTAAAAACATCGAAGCGGGTGCTCATTTCCCTGTCAAGCCGCACTAAGCAGCTCTTTCCTCCCGCAGCGGCGCTGGCAGAGACCGGCTGAACTAACGTGAGACAGGCGGGAAGAGTCGTTGTGAAGACGAAAAGCATTCGTGAAAATGGTAGGTCAACTTTAAAACGCATGTAATCACTTTTTTTGTTTTGTACCAATGTTGTTTGCAACTTCAAGGTATAAATACTTTTGGTGCTGGCGCTCATTTCCCAGTTAAGCCGTGCTGACAGCATTTTTTTCCTGCAGCGGTGCTGGCAGACGGGCTGAACCATCGTGAGACGGGGGAAAGAGTCGTCGCAATAAAGAACACCATTTTCTTTATGGCATGTGGTTTTAAGATGTAAGATGATATGTATTCACTGGTTATTGTTGTATACTGCTACTAATTAAATACTTTAACTCTTCAAACTTTATTTTTATATTTCCAACATTTATTTTCCACTGGCACAATGTGTTAATGTGATTTTAGTGGTATGAATTTAATTGTATTTTGTTAATTGATGAAATTAATATGCTGGTAAATTTCTGTATTGAAGTTCAGAAATGTAAAAGATGAAACCTAAATAAAGTTGATCTGAAGCAATTATTTGTGTTATTGAATATATAACAGTTAACTTTAAATAAAAATTAAAAAATTAAAATAAAATACAGCATAATGATGTACTTTATTTTACAGTATGATTTAAACTACTGTAGTTATTTTTGCGGTAATTTTACTGTTGTATTAAATACAGCAACTACTGGATAATTGTTGCCAGTAAGTTACTGTTAATTTGACAATAGACATTTTACAGTGTATTCTTTAACAAGCCTGTAGCCACCTAAATCAGAGAAGGGAAAGACCATTTACAGCAATACAGGCAATTTACTATAGAAATATATTGTTTTTTAAGCTTTTTAACAGTTATAGCGCCACCTATGGTCTGATCTCCATTAAAAGTTGGCATGCTTCTTCAGAACCATATGCTGCATGTTTACCTAATATTGTGAAGTTCAGTTTTATAGGCTTTTGAGTATATTTTGCAAAGTTGTCATGAAATCAAAATTGACCCTATTTACTTTGTGTACTTCGCCACATTTTTTTGTTTGTTTGTTTGTTTTAGTTTTTTTTACGTGACTAAAGATTGAGCCCATACATATATGTACAGAGTCTGGTGAAAATATCTTATTCTTTTCAAGAGTTATAGCCATTTTAGGAACATGGAAAATCGGAAATATATGTTTTGTTTGTTTCGTCTTGCTCTATCTTGTAGTTGTTACTATCTCGTTGGATAAAAACTACGAGAACGCAGTGTTTGTTAATGACTCTTTCCTCACAGGCTGGAGGCTTAGAACGTGGTTGTCTCTGTTGCTGCCTCACAAGCTGTAGACTCAGATTATGGGATCTGTCATTGTCACTCTGGACGAACCAGAGGCTCTGAATGTTACGGTGTATCTGTTATGTCTCACCTGATGGCAGACTCAGAACTTGGTTGATCTGTTTTTGTCTCACTGGATGAACCGGAGACTCAGAACAAGGAGTGTCTGTTGAAAGGGTACATTCATCCCTTTCTGATGAGAAGGAGATTGCAATGTGGTGCTTCTCCTTTCGAGTGCTGTGATTGGCTGCTGGCATCAGAGGGAACACACAGTGGGGCCTACCCTTCTTTCCCCCGTGGAACTCATTTGAATAAAACACAAAGTTGTAAGTCTTTAAAGTGTCTAAAGTGCATTTCTCACTTTCCAAACTACTACCAGAATACCTTTGGCAATATTCTGAACAAATAGAGACTAAACAAGATGGGAAAAGATTGAACTGTCATGCATTCATTCATTTGTACATTAACAGCTGAATTTGTGTCAGATGTTGCACTACAAATAGCTGTCACTGAGAATACTTATTTCTGTAAATAAGTATTAAATGGATGTATGTAGTTTACATCAGATTTAAGGTTTCCAAACATAGTTATGAATGGATTTAGAGGGATCACTGTGGTCTCTCTTTGTTTCACCCCCTGCTGCTGAGGTCCTAAGGAATTTATATGGTAGTCACTGGCCAACCTTAGGAATTAGTCCCTAAATGGGTGAAAGCCAGAAACTGCATTGGACCATTGAGAAGTCGTGTCCTTCCTGGGCTTGGTTCCAGAGGTCTACTTCTTGCCCTCTAAGAGGTGTCTGGCTGTTGTCCAAGCATCTTTATCTGATGGCGTTGGACAGTTTGTTTGTGTTAGTCCGCCAAGATCCAATCAAAACATAGCAAACCTTTGTACACAGTTACGGACAGAGAGGGGCCCGGCTATAAACTGGGCCCTGGAATGTGCTGTTCCCTCACAGCCATTTTAATTTGATGATGAATGGCTGAACCAGTGGTGTGACTTAATATAACATAAACAATCTCTTACTGAAATATGTTGTAGAAAACCCATGAAAGATTTACGCTATTTAAAAAATCAATGACATATTTGGACAATAGGGGGCACCATTTTGTTTAGGTTCACAGTGCGTTCTGTGTCGATGACATCAAATGGTTGCACTCACTGCTCTACTGACACTATCCTGTTGCTCTTTTTACCGCAAAACAATTCAGAATATAATATACAATGCCACATTGTGCAGCTTTTGATTGTGATTTTCAGTTGATGAGACACAAGAGAAGTGTTTTATGTCTTAACTGCTTTACTAGCGATAAGAGGAGAAAAGAATGGGAAGTTGTGAAGAATTTGACATCATCGACACAGAACGCACTGTGCACATAAACAAAATGGTGCCCCCTATTGTTCAAATATGTCATGGATTTTTTAAATAACGTAAATCTTTCATGGGTTTTCTACTACATATTTCAGTAAGAGACATTGTTTGTTATATTAAGCCATACAAGTCTTAATACCAGGGGTTCCCTTTAACTGCACTGTATATATTCTTTTAGTGAACTCAAATGAAATAAGTTCAGAGAACGTATAACTATTGGTTTCTAAACTTAAATAAAGATAATCGGTTTCCTTAAATGTAATGTATTAGCTTAACTTATTGGATTTGACTTTGTGTGTTATATTGTGAGCTACCAGTAACTGCAAGTAATCTGAGTTAATTTAAAGTTTGTAATTTCAGTGTTTTTTCTCAATATAGTGCAGATAATCATATATTAAGAAATATTTTTTTTTAGTGGACTTTGTTTTTGTTTTTTAACTTAAATAAATTGAGGTAAACGGTTTCCTCAAATGGAATTAGTTAGCTAAACTTGTTAGGTTTTACAGTGTATTGCGCTACTTTGTTTACACCATCTGATTTTTTTTTAATACTATCAATATGTTGTGTAGTGCCAGACTTGACCTGTTTTTCCTTTTGTTTCAGTTATAATGGCAGATTCATATCTAGGTGATGCGATGGAGCCTTTAGCAGAGACAGAAAAAAACATCAATGATGATGTCAGGCAAACTCTACACAAATCAAACCTAGATTTAAAAAATTTTACTGATTGTAATCGAAAATTTTCTAAAGACAGTGACTTGTGTGACTCTGACACATCAGATAGCAGCATGGGTAAGAAAGTAATGTTTTATTTTTATTTATTTGTTTTTTGTTTATCGTTTTATATAACTTGTTCTTATGTTGCTGTGTAGTGATCTATTTAACAACAGTTCTTTGGTGTTTATTCTAGAGATCATATTTCCCAATCTGTCTGTTGCATTATTTGGAAGCTCTGCATCAGTCCAGTTTGGACATGAAAACCTTCTACTAGGAGAAAACAGATAAATATGGAAAATGCAGAAATATCCATGATTGTTCCTTTACAGAGGAAGATATCAGACTGTTGCGTCTCTGTGATCAACATGACTGGTTTACATGAGACTGACACTGTGGATCATCTCATTGATCAACTAGTGAAAGAAAATGAAATCCACGCCTTCATCTTTGTTGTGTGACTGGGCCAGTTAACAGATGCTGATAAGATGGGTCTTGAATGGCTTCAGAGAGTGTTTGGAGACAAAGTTCTTCAGTTTGTGATCATTCTCTTCACCTATGAGACAGAAAAAGAGTGTGACACTATAAAATATGATCTGAAGAAAAACCCTGTTCTGGAGCAGCTGCTGGAGAAATGTGGAGGAAGATATCAGACCTGCAACAAGGTGATGAACAACGAATCAGAGATGAGAGAACTGATGAACAAGATTGAGCATCTGTTTAATGAGAATCATCAGCAGAGGTACACAGGAGAGGTACGAGAGACAGAAGAACCACAAAGGAGTGAAAATGAGATTCGTAAGTCATCTGTTTTTGTTTCCTATATATCGTTTCATCTGTATTTCGTACTTCTAATGTATGTTGACTCTTAACATTATCACTCCAATCCCAGTTAACAGGGAATGTTCCCAGAACTTTGGCTAATGTTCTGGCAAGGTTCTCTCAAAGTTATGAAAAAACATTCTTCCAGTAATGTTAAAAGAACATTTGCTCAATGTTATCTGTTCAATAATGTTCTCAAAAGATTAGCACAAAAACTTTATTTATACACTGTAGAACTTTTTTTTTTTTTTTTTAAATGTCCTAATAATGTTATAAACAAACATTTAGAATGTTTAAACTTCAAATGAATAAGGTTGTGTGGAATGTGGGGAAGTTTTGTTATTGTTCCTAACTATTCTCTATATGTAAAGGTTATGTAAGTGTTAGAATTAAACACTTTCAAAACAATGTGCACCACATATTCTCATTAGTATTTGATGGAAGATCACATAATGTTGGCAGAAAACATTCATTTGAACAACATTCTTCAAACGTCCTTTAAATATTAAGGATCACTAACTTTCTATCTTAAAAATGGCTTAAGGTTGGAGGATACACAGCTAAATCACCTGTGTTTCATTAACACCGCTCAGTGTTCATATGTGTCCGCAGTGCAGAGTGTTAAAATAACACTAGCTATGTTTCCATCCACCTATTTGTATGTGCATTTTGGGATATTGTATAAAAAAAGCGCTGGATGGAAACTGATGTGCTTAAATTATAAAGATGTGCATAAAAAAACGTGCATGCTCAATTGAGTCGGATACATTTTTTATCCACTAAGAAAACATGCAAATACTTTTCCAAAGATTGAAACACTTTTACCGTATAAATTCCTCCTCCAAAAAAAAAAAAAAAAAAAGGTATAAGTGGACAAATCAGTGGACCGTTCTGGTTGCACAGCATCTAAAATGTTGTTTTGGTCATTGAAATGCCTGAGCCAAAAGCTCTCAAAGTGGTTCAGCATAATTACTTTCCAGAACTTTTACATGACTATATACCTGCCCCTGAAAGCAAGATAACACGTTTATTACATTTTGTCTGTGCACTCTGAGGCACAAGTAATTTATTATATCTGTAAATGATTATATACAGTGGCTTCTCCTAATTTTTTTAGTGATATTTAGTGGCAGTTGTTTATCAGTAAGTGACAATTTTGTTCACTTCATCTCACTGGATAGAAATGCGGTTTTATTCGCAAATGTTTTATGTGATATTCCAGTTTTGTGCATGAGTTAAATTTGCAGCTTTGGATGGAAACATAGCTACTGAAGCAGAAACTCTTGACTGTTTTCTCTGGATGCCTTAGAAGTGTGTTCAGAAAATACTGTCAGAAGATTTTGACATAGAATTACATCAGATGATGTTGACTGTTAATTAATGTCATAGTGAAGTGGCCTGAATCACTAAACACTTCTGGGGCCAGTTGTGCAAAAGTAATCTGATCAGATTGGCTCAAGTCTTGAAAATGGGTTGTTCAAAAGGAAAAATGGATTCTGAAATCAGGTTAGATCACAAAATCCAATCTTGGTTTTGATTGGATTAAATCATCAGTTTGTGTTGTACAAAACTTTTTAGTAAAATTGGGATACCTTTGATCCAAAAAATCTGGATTATCCAGGTGGTATCCAGGTGGATTTCAGGAACAAAATATAATAAAACTTTAAAAATGGTAAAAAAAATACAACATTTTGTATCATGTAATATACACAAATTATTGTTATTATTATTATTATTATTTTGCTCTTGATTAGTTTAACTGTTAAAGTAATAAATGAGAAGTAGACATTAGGCTACATATTTAGCTTTTTGGTAACCTACTATAAAGTAAAAAAAAGAGATTTTGGTGCCATAAAATAATCGCCAAACAGCTGTAAATATCAAACAAAAAACATAAGTAATTGATTCCAAGTGGGGGGTTTTATCACTGTTTGTAAACTACATTGGAGATGAACCAGACAAAAGTTCTGTGCCAGTGTACGGTGACCAGGAGGGGACATGTTCGGTTCACTTAGTTTTGTTGTGGCCACGACATATAAACTTGTGATAATGTGATAATATGTCGTGGCCACAAGATATTAAAGGATTGGTTCACTTTCAAATGAAAATTTCCTGATAATTTACTCACCCCCATGTCATCCAAGATGTTCATGTCTTTCTTTCTTCAGTCGAAAATAAATTAAGGTTTTTGATGAAAACATTTCAGGATTTTTCTCCTTATAGTGGAATTCAATGGCCTCCAAATGGTTAAAGGTCAAAATTACAGTTTCATTGCAGCTTCAAAGCATTCTACACGATCCCAGACGAGAAATAAGGGTCTTGTCTAGAGAAACATGAACATCTTGGATGACATGGGGGTGAGTAAATTATCAGGAAATTTTCATTTGAAAGTGAACTAATCCTTTAATTTGTGGGAACGAGATAATAATCGTGGCCACAAGATCATTTTGTCGAGGTAAGGACATCCTTATGTCGAGGCCACGCGATGTAAAGTCGTGGCCTCGAGATCATATGTTAAATGCGTACAGTAAACAACCTGTGCGACCATGGCAACCTGGAATTATCAGAAATGTATAGGGCTATAATAATATTTATTTTTAATTAAGAATGATAAAATAATGGCGGAATTAAGAAATTATTATATCAATATATTATTTGAATATTGTCTATATAGTCAACATTGCATGCAATGTAATCTATAAATAGCCTATTAGGCCTATATCGCGTGCGATGTTGCTAATTGTAATGATATAAGAGAGCGTGGTCGTACAGGCAAAGTCAGGCAGGGGCAAACAGGTGTAACAGAGGGCAGACAGAATCATGGTCAGAATACAGGCAGAGGTCAGGACAGGCAGATATCACTCACAGAACAGTAGACAAAGCACAAGTCAGGGGGAGGCAGCAGAGAATCGTAGACGGTAGGCAACAGGTTCAATAACAGGCAGACAATCAGACAGTAGAATAATGCTTAGAAATGTACACCATGACAATACAAGACTTCGCGATTGAGTGAGATGCGAGAGAATCTTTTATAGTCCGGTTGATGGGAAACAGCTGATACGGTGATTAGTCCAAGGTACGGGTGGATGGGAAATGTAGTGTGTGGGTGTGTGTGTTTGTACTCAGGTGAGGGCTCCCTCCGATGGTCAGAGGAGGGAACCACGGAGTTTGTCTCCGTGACACCAATAGACAGCATTCAAATGAAGTTTGTTATTATCATTTTTTTTTTTCTGTAACTTAAATATTCTTTCAACATATAACCTATTAATAATAATAGATTATCTGAACTTCATTCGAATGCTGTCACGGGCACGAGGGGCTACAAATGATAACAGACGCTCATTTAGCCTACCTTCACATAGGCTACAGTTAATACAGTAATAAAGTCAAATTTTTATTGATCGGCATTTAAAGTATTTACCAAATTTAGCTAACATAATATAGGCCTATAGAAAGGTAAAGAGATATGGGAAATGAAGGGGAAAATAAAGCAAATAGGGCTACATAACAATGAATAAAAAAAGTAACCAATAATGATATAACAATAATAAAAATGATAAATAAAAATTAACAATCAGTGAATGGATATAAAAGACTGTTGGATGTGATGAAAATATACAAGGCATATTCTAATATTTACTGATTACTTCATTTGAATGCTGCTATACTGTAGGTACTGCAAACACAATAGGCAATATATATATAATATATAATCACTTCTTAATTCCACACTTTTTCTTAATTAAAAATAAGCCTATCCATTTCTGGTAATTCCAGGTGGCCTGGATCAGGGCGATCCAATCAAATTTTGCTTTGAAAAAAAAAAGGCACAAAAGTAATATGGATTACCTGATCCTGGATAACAAAACATGGGATTTCCAAATCCAGATAATTCTGATCCAGATTAAAAGTTTTGAACAACTCGCCCCTGAGGTCTAACATATAAAACATGTTGTGAGCATGAAGTTAACTACAGTGCTACTTAGACAATCACAGACATCAACAATCAGCATATCAAACTCAACAATGGTGACATGCTTCATGCCAGCATACAAAACTCATCCACTGATCCTAGCATGCATTGCGGCATGAATAAACTATGAAGCTGGATTATTTTACTATTTACAGTATCTCACAGAGGTGAGTACACCCCTCACATTTTTATAAATATTTTATTTGACTTTTTTGTCACTTTTCATGTGACAACACTGAAAAAATGACACTTTGCTACAATGTAAAGTATTGAGTGTACAGCTTTTATAACAGTGTAAATTTGCTGTCCCCTCAAAATAACTCAACACACAGCTATTAATATCTAAACTGCTGGTCACAAAAGTAGGTACACCCCTAAGTGAAAATGTCCAAATTGCATGGCTGTCGCACAGAAGAAGTCTCTTCTAAAGATGATGCACAAGAAAGCCCGCAAACAGTTTGCTGAAGACAAGCAGACTAAGAATATTACTGTCCTGTGGTCTGATGAGACCAAGATAAACTTATTTGGTTCAGATGGTGTCAAGTGTGTGTGGCGTCAACCAGGTGAGGAGTACAAAGACAAGTGTGTCTTACCTACAGTTAAACATGATGGTGGGAGTGTCATGGTCTGGGGCTGCATGAGTGCTGCCGGCACTGGGGAGCTACAGTTCATTGAGGGAACCATGAATGAGCAGAGCATCATCCCCTCCCTTCAGAGACTGGGCCACAGGGCAGAATTCCAACATAACGACCCCAAACACACCTCCAAGACGACCGGTGCCTTGCTAAAGTAGCTGAGGGTAAAGGTGATGGACTGGCCAAGCATGTCTCCAGAGCTAAACCCTATTGAGCATCTGTGGGGCATCCTCAAACGGAAGGTGGAGGAGCGCAAGGTCTCTAACATCCACCAGCTCTGTGATGTCATCATGGAGGAGTGGAAGAGGACTCCAGTGGCAACCTGTGAAGCTCTGGTGAACTCCATGCCCCAGAGGATTAAGGCAGTGCTGGAAAATAATGGTGGCCACTAGTGCTGCACAATTATTAATCGTGTGCAAAATAAAAGTCTGTGTTTACGTAATATATATATGTGTGTTATGTGTATAATAATTATGTATATATAAATACACACACATACATGTATATATTTAAGAAATATATGCATGCATGTATAAATATATATTTGTATACAATTTATATTATATATAAATATAAATATTTTATATATAAATATAACATTTTTCTTAAATATATACATGTGTGTATTCATATATTCATAATTATTATACACATAACACACACATATTACGTAAACACAGACTTTTATTATGCACACGATTAATCACGATTAATAACTGTGCAGCCCTAGTGGCCACACAAAATATTGACACTTTGGGCCCAATTTGGACATTTTCATTTAGGGGTGTACTCACTTTTGTGGCCAGCGGTTTAGATATTAATAGCTGTGTGTTGAGTTAATTTGAGGGAACAGCAAATTTACACTGTTATACAAGCTGTACACTCACTACTTTACATTGTAGCAAAGTTTCATTTCTTCAGTGTTGTCACATTAAAAGATATAATAAAATATTTACAAAAATGTGAGGGGTGTACTCACTTCTGTGAGATGCTGTATATTTGAGGATTTTTAAATTCTCACCATTGTTGTAGTTTGTATGAGTGTTGATGACTAAGTGTGTTGTAACTTTTACACTGCTCTGGTCCAGAGACACAATAACACAGAGTAGATCATATGTGCGAGTCGGCACATACCAGAAAATGTATCGGACCCATGTGAATTCTGCACAAAATGTTATATTTTAAAGCAAAATGGAGGAGATTAGGAGGAAAAACAGTTAGAGAGAAGGAAACTGAGGCTTTACTGAGCTAACAGCTCTGGCCGAGCTGTGTTATAAACAAAATGCTATTGGCAACTTAAAAAAGGAGAGGAGCTATTTGATATGTCCTGCCCTGTCTTCCTGTTTCAGTGGAAATTACGTCAACACATTGGATAATGGCCAGGGGCGTAGCACCAAATTTTGGGCCCTGGGTACAAACCATCTTGCTGGGCCCCTGTACCAAATACCATAGTGATACCAATGGGTGGGGTATTGCATTTTTATCATAAAAACACTTAAAATGTAAACAAAATAAGCCACACTCTGATTAATATATTTTTGTTTCATTGTCAAAAGTACTACTAACTTGCTAAAATATCCTTTATTGTCACAATACCCTTTTTAAAGTGTAGGCTAAGTACAAGTTAATTGCTGATTATTTGTCTGTTTAAAATAAATGCAGACTATAGAATCACAGGGTACACTAACCGCCAAACTAGACATTCAGTCTTTGAATTACGTTTTAAAATAAGTAATTTTCAATCATTAAGATGTGCATTAAACTGAGAACAATCCTGTACTTAATGTAAGAGCGTGCGCGAGCTAATTTGCATAACAATGCGGTAAAATAGGCGCTAACGATCTGTGTTTTCGCGGGTGTTAGATTTTGATAATGGAGGGAAATATACAGTGTTTTCATGTAAAGTTCTGACTCTGGGGAGAACTGCAGCAGAAAAGGAGACAAGCTGCGCAGGCTCCGCCTCCGTCTGCTTCTCACTCCGTTATTTACTCAGAAATATTGTTTGCTCGCTATGTAGGGTGTGATACTATAAAGTATTGGTATATTATTCAAATAGAGTACGAACATAAATGTATGCTATTCTACCTGGAGTAGATATTTATGTTAAAACAATGTCAATGCTCGATGATGCATTTGTAGCTCACCTTTCTTTTCAAAAACCTGAGTGAGCAACTGCTTGCCCTCATTTGCCTTTCTCTCTTTAATCTTCTTTTCTTTTCGTTTTTGAGCCCCTGATTTTCCTTTCTTAAGGAAAGACATGACTCTTCCCCTGTCTTCCTAGTTCATATCACGGCTAACTCCAGCTCCTGTCTCATTAACTGATTCACGAATCACCGCAGGTCCGCAGAAGCACCTGACCTGCGGGTCGTACCATTTACATTGATTCGAGAGGGGTGGTGGGGCCCTGCACAGCATGAAAATGACTTTTTTTTATACCAAACCAGTGCCTAACTACAAGTTTAGTTTTGCACAGCAACTTTTTTATTTGTAAATAAATGCTATACAAATGTTAGTGCATGTATATGTATGTATAGAAAACTGACTTCTAAGGGCCCCCCCCTGCCTCGGGCCCTGGGTACTCGGTACCCTTTACCCCCCCAGTCCGACGCCCCTGATAATGGCACACGTTTCAAGGCGCTTCAGTGGGCCTTTAATGATATCAGCCTTTCTGCAGGATAGTACCAAGTACCAGGACAAATGGGTACCTGCTCTATGGGCGACTGCTTTCAAACACTCCCACTTATATTTGTTTGAGTGCCTTGCTGAGCACATGAACACAACGGCCAATTAGAGGTGTTTAAGTTTTCACAAGAGTGCAGAGCTCAGGGAGCTTAAGGTGCATTCACGTGGCATAGTAATTCCTGTAGTTATGAGATTCTAGCTTGTAAAAAGTGTTCATGTCCTTGTAGAGCTTGTAATTACAGCTTGTAAGCTGGGAGTTTTCTGAAAGCTCCCACTTGTACCACATGGCCACTGTACCACCTGACCGCTGTAGATTCATAGGCGTTGATAGTGGTGCCATGGAAACGCATAATTCCCAGTCCAAGGACGTGATCAGCTCCGAATATAACGTCAAGTGTTGTCATCTCAAGATTCCGTTAAATACGAGGTGTCGTGAACTCAGCAATGCACTGAACTTAAGTGATTGACAGCTTCAAAGATTATAAAGGGAGTGCTCTTTGTTTGCTATCTGTATATAACCAAAGTCCCTATCAAGGAAGGTTTGTTCACTTGCCGGCAATTGGGCATTGAAGACCGAGTCCTATCCATTTGAATGGGGGAATGCTGAAATTTAATTCAATTCACATTTATTTGTATAGCGCTTTTCACAATACATATTGTTTCAAAGCAGCTTTACAGAGAATGCATATCAACATTAAAATATAAAGAATGTAGTTAGCAAATAATGTAATAATTTAGGCAATTAATTTACAAACACTGTTAGCAATTTAATTGAAGGTAGAAGCAATGAGCTCCTGGAAAAATGAATTACATATTAACAATAATTAGGATATATAGAAATTTAGTATTGCGTCTTCTGAAGCCCTCGCAGGAGTTGGCGCCGTCTCTTCACAGGTGTTGGTCATCTGAGGTCTTCTTAAGGGGCTGGATCCAAACTGAAACTGATGTCCTCTCTAGTCACTTTGGGACGGGCGTCCCGAGATAAAACAGTAAAGCAAATGGAGAATAATTAGCGTAGCTGCTGTTCATAATATTAAGCAAAGATACATGCAATTGATCTGACATGAGATGCATTATGTGAATGATTGGCTAAAGAGATGCGTCTTTAATCTAGATTTAAACTGGGTGAGTGAGTCTGAGCCCCGAACATTATCAGGAAGGCTATTCCAGAGTTTAGGAGCCAAATGTGAAAATGCTCTCCCTCCTTTAGTGGACTTAGATATCCTAGGTACAACCAGAAGTCCAGAGTTTTGTGATCCAAGTAGCGTGAAGGATTGTAGGTAGAAGATCAGTTAAGTACACAGGAGCTAAACCATTATGAGCCTTATAGGTCATTAGCAATACTTTAAAATTGATACAGAGCCAGTGGGTAACCAGTGCAGAGATGATAAAATTGGTGTTATATGATCATATTTCCTTGACCTGGTAAGAACTCTAGCAGCTGCATTTTGGACTAATTTTAGCTTGTTTATTGAGGAAGCAGAAATCTCAAAAATTGTTTGCCAAACAAACAATTAAATAACATATTTCAAATCAGCAACAAAATCTGACACAAATTGTCCCATAAATGTTGTGTCTTATGCTCAAATAGCATTAGAAAAGCATATTTTTCAGGCTAGACCAGACACGTCTCACACTGTAAAAAATAATCCAGTGGCTTAGTAAATTTCACAAAAATAAAGAGCTATATTAACTTAATAAAATCTTTTGAAATCATTTAAGTGATATTTTGAGTGGGTCAGGTTAAAAAAAATAATTAAAAATCCAACAGGTAATTTCTCTCAAATTTACATACCGTAATTCCTCAAATAAAAACCGGTAGTCAAATAAACGCCGGGCCTCTGATAGTGGCCGGGGGCGTGGTCAACACGGACAAATAAAGGCCGGTCTTAAATAAAGGCCGGGGGGGAATTTGTGTGGATAATCTCCTAAGTGCCTTTCATATAATGTACAGGTGTCAATAGATGGCAGTAGCAACATTGGATTTAACACGTGTCTCATTTAGTGCCAGTGACGGACTTTTCAACAACTTTATTGAAAACGAACTTCAGGAGCATGGCACCCAGACGAAAATTTGAATTAAAATTTAAACAAAGAGTTTTAAAGTATGCAGAGGAAAACTCGGGTGAAAAAGCTGCGAGATATTTCGACATTGACCCCAGGAGAATCCGATATTGGAAGAAACAGAAGGATGAGCTGACAAGATTAGCCGACAAAACCAGAGCACGGCTAGTTGGAGGTGGGAGGAAAAAAGTTAGCCTGGAGCTAGAAACAATGCTACCTGACTGGATCTACTCCATGCGGGACAAACACAACCGAGTATCAAGAAAAATGATACAAAATAAAGCATTGGAGATCTACAGTTCTGTGACTGATGGAGGAGATTTGTTTGTGGCTAGCAGGGGTTGGCTACAAAGATTTCTACAGCGCAATGGTTTCTCACTTCGACGTCGCACCACCATGGCCCAGAAAGACCCAGATCTACTAACTGAGAAACTTGTTTCGTACGTTGACTACGTTAGCAAGGCTGTCAGTTCTAAAAAGATTTTAGAAAAGGACATCATTGCAATGGACGAGACTGCAGTTTGGTTCGATATGGTGTCTCCCTCTACTGTTGACACACGAGGAGCAAAGAGTGTGGCTCTAAAAACCACAGGACACGAAAAAAGCCATCTTACCGTTGTCCTCGCTGGCAAAGCCGACGGCACCAAACTGAAGCCTTATATTGTTTTTAAAAGGGGCTATTCGTGAAGTGAAGGCGATGCAGCAGCAGATCTCCAGCGCAGTAATCACCACTTCTGTGAATGGCTGGATGAATGACGCTCTCACGGCTGACTGGCTGAAGTCTGTGGTGGGAAAATTCAACTTCACCCCGCGGCTGCTGGCGTGGGACTCGTACCGCTGCCACATCAGTGCCGCCACCAAAGAGGAACTAAAATGTGGCTACAATATCACAACAGCGGTGATCCCGGGAGGCTGCACTAAATATATCCAAGCCCCCGATGTGATGTGGAACCAACCCTTCAAGGCGAGCCTGCACAACGCCTACGATCAGTGGATGGCAGGGGATGCAGATAAGGAGTACACAGCCGGAGGTAACTTAAAAGCCCCCGCCCGACGCCTGCTTGTGGACTGGGTGGTCGCCGCCTGGGACAAACTGGACGTGGATATGATCAAAAAGTCTTTCAAAGTTTGTGGACTGTCTCTGAAAACTGACGGGAGCGAAGATGATGTCATCCTCTGCTTCAGGGAGGGACAGCCTTGCGCCGCTGGAAGGGAGGCGCTCGATCAGGTCCGACAGCAGGGCCGGGAGAACCGGCGCGAAGCACTTCAGGACGAGGAAGATGAAGAGGAGCTGTTCAACAATGAACTTGTAGTTCTTGATGATGGTGATTTTGAGGAGGAGGACTGACCACCAAATATTTTGTTATGGGTAATTACACCGTTTCATTTATCAAGTTAAGCTGCGACGATGTTATTTTTAAGCAATTTTGTTCGGATTTTGCTTGCAGCAGAATGTTATTGGATACCAGCTGTTGACTGTGCTGTCAGGACTTTTGTCTTTTGACTTTAATCAAAGTTACGGTATCCAGAGTAGCGTTACTTCAGATTTGTTGTTGTTGTTTTCATACCGATAATAACTTATGTGTAGCTCTGAGGAAACATTGATTTTTTTTTTTTTTTTTTTTTTTGTCATGTTCATGCTGGTTATACCGTCTGTAACGTTAATCAGATACTGGTGTGCTGCAAACCAGCAATGCGTTTTACATATGCTCTTGTTGATCTACCAGCAATACTGTACGTTAGCACCTGTATTTGAAATAAACACTCTGTACAGTTACAGGGTTCAAACTGACACAATGGTGGTGTTTGATTTCCATAATTCTGACCCAAATTGCTTTGTCGCCCTTCTGGCTGTTGTTGTATATGGTGATATTTTTGTAAATATTTCTTAAATTAATTATCTCTGTCCACTGGAACGCTATCGCTTTTAATTTAAAACGGTTTATTTAAAACAATTATTTATCAAACAGATGGAATTAGAAATAAAGGCCTGCCTCTAATAAAAGCCTGCTTCAAATAAAAGCCTGTTACCTTCTGCAGTTCAGGTAAATAAAGGCCCCGGTTTTTATTTGAGGAATTACGGTATATTATTTAACTTTATTTAATGAAAATAAATAAGTATTTAACTAACTAATTATATTTTTAATATACACTCAATTTTTCTGGTGAATTCTAATAGAAATATTTGATAATTATTTACTTGTACTGATCTGTTTTAGAAACTAAAATTATTAAGTATTTCCTACCAATTTTCCTAAATAAAGTTCCAGCTTAATAAACGACAGTTTAAATAAATTGAGTAAATTTCGCGGCTAAAGTGATCACGTGTGCAGCTCCGCAGAAAACAAAGACAATCTGCTTTCCTCAGCAACGACGTCGACCATACTGCAAATCCTGGTAAGTAACGTTAGTCGGCTAATCCTACTTACGTTTGTAACACTTTATTAAAAATTTAATAATTATTAAGCATTTCCTAACAATTGTCTTTGTATTTTACGTCATCTTAAACAAGTTTCGCGGCTTAATCGAAGCCACCTGAAGGACGGCTTTCTCAGCAACGGCAAGGCCCGCACTCCTCACATATCCTGGTAAGTTACGTTATGTAATTTATCCAGCTAATACTACTTATGTTTGCAATACTTAATTCAGAAGTTAATTATTAAGGATTTCCTAACAATTGTGTTTGTATTTTGCATCATCTTAAAAAGTTTTAACAAATTTCGCGGCTCAAGCAAGAGGCACCTGTCACTGAAGGACTGCTTTCCTCACCAACGACATGAACAGCATTACTCGAATATCCTGTAAGTAGTCATTTTATAACTGTATATTTGCAATACTTTATTCAAAAGTTGATTTAACGTTGACCGTGTGTACGTGTACACAACAGTGTAGTTTTCTAAGTAAGTTACGTTACAGGCGTAGCCATATGTTAGCTAGTAAGTTACCAGTTGTTGTTGTGGGTTTTTTTTTTTTTGAGTGGGTTAACATTAGTACTAAAGGCCACATACACACTATAAGTTTCAGCAGTGACAACCGCATTTAAACGCGGGAGTGAATCCCCTAAATTATTGTTATGTGTGTGTACGGAACATAGACTGTAAAAAAAGATGGACGACGCGACGCCGCTTCCTTCCATTGTATTGAACTGAAGCCATAACGGACGCCGATGGGCGCTGACACGTTACGCAAAAACGTCAGTTTGGAACCTGGGCATGCGCAGAAGGAATAGTCAGTGGATCCCAGAGGCGGAGTCGCGGTATCAAACTTCCGCCCAGACGGCTGCGTCATCATTGATGTATTTTAAATAGGCTATATAAATTGTACGTAATTTAAAATTCTACCTAAAAAATAATAGGCTATTCTGTTTCTAGAGCAATAATATTTTTGAAACAGCAAATTCAGTAGATAAACTCAATATAATATGCCACTAGAAACAACTCTAAAATGTCAGAAACGGTCCTGCCATTTTAAATAAAAGGTTTAAACTAACGTTACAGGAGATCGATTGCTGTAGACAGTGCTCTATAATTAATTAGAGTAGGCTATCATTAGTTTTATCCTGCTAATTATTATTTTATACCCATAAAAATAATTAGTAACTGCCAGATAACGATCACCTGCTTTTTTCCCCGTCATGGCTAACGTTAAGCCGAGTTCAGACTGCACGATTTTCAAAGTAGTCGGGTCACTGTTCTTTTCACACTGCATGACTATCTTGGCCAGCATTCAGTCGCTGCTGTGTTCAAATTGCACGATGGATCGGCGACAGAGGGTTTCAAACTGCATGACTTTACAATAGGAAGAATCGCTGACAACTCTGTCTGGCACGCAAACTACGTTTCACTACCAAACACACGCGAGACGTGACAAGGAAACAACGCGATATCACGCGTTCAAGACCGGAGTTCTCACGTGAGACTGGTCCTGCGTTTCAATCAGCTCCCTAGCTCCCTAGGTCGTGAATCAGTATATAATGAAAGTGAATGCGGCTGATACCCTGATCAGTGCCCTGACTGCTGAACTAGGGAGCTGATTGAGACACACGGTGGGATTATTATTAAAAATAGTAGTCCGCAAGAAGCTTGAAATATGAATTGCCTGTGCGCTGATTTGCAGCGAAAACAACATAAATAAAAGAAGAATATGGAGGAGGATATGGTTGGGGAGACTGTGGATTGTGTGTTCTGCAACGAGAGTTGGAACTAAATACATAACTTTTCAATGTGCTGCTGTTGCAGATGGTCAAGCAAATGTTTGTGCTTTGTTTTTGTTTTGTATAATTGTAACGTTTATCTGAAACAAAGCCATGCTTGCTGATATTGTGGTCTATAACTCCTCCCCGAACTCCCCGCTGCTCTGTATCTTGCTCTCTCATTGGCTGTCGGTCATCGCCGATGTAGTTTTCAGTCAGAACACTTTTCACACAGCAGGATTTTGAATCGCCGACAGGTCCAGATATTTAGCATGCCAAATATCTCACGGGCGTCGGCGACTCGTCGGCGATTCTCTCAGATCGCGTCTTTGCTCATTCACACTGCGTGATTGTCACTCGCGTGAACGAGCACCGATTTGCCTGTGATTTCGGGCATTTGTCGGCGATTTCTCAAAACCTGTCGGCGAGCCAAAATCGGGGCTAAAATCGTGCAGTCTGAACTCGGCTTTAGGCGTGTTATCTTAACTAATAACGTTTATTAATTATCTTATGAAGTCCACATTTAACATTACCGAGAAAAGCTCAGATATCCGTCAGATCCTGTAGGTCAGTCAGTACAGTTTACTGCTGAACAGCTCAATTTGTCGGTGTGGAATAACACAGAAACTGAAAATTAATAGTTATTTATTTATCTTCACTCTCCCCTCGAAGCCCCGACAGTCCTCAGACAAGCTGTCAATCAACTGTGAATCACGATGACACGCCCCGTTTCTATAGCACCAAATTGCTAGCTAAAAATCAAACTTATCACAAAAACGAACAATTGAATATAAATCAGCGTGATAACAACTACCTTAAATGACCAAAACCATCTTTCGGAAAATTTTATTTGAAGCATAATTTATTTTTATGTTTTAACTTAAGTCTCATTCGTCTGCATTGAGCGGGCGGGGTTTATGACCTGTACTGCATCCAGCCTCCAGGGGGCGATCAAAGAGCCCGCAGCTTCACTTTTCAGGACGTATGAGACACACCCGGTACGGAACATGACGCACCCTGCGTTCCAATGTCCATACTATCCATCCTAAATAGTATGTGAGATTAAAATAAGTGTGTCCCAAAGCATAGTATGTTGAAAAGAGTATGCCAAAAGTCCCCGGATGGTCTACTATTTCCGGTAGATTTTCGAAGTGTGGATCCGTGCACACTATAGAGGCTAATATTGCCCACAACCCATTGCGCATTGGACGAGGATTCAGTTCAGAACTACAAACACGAGTAAAAAGTGTTAAAAAACTACAAAACATGGCGGATACGCGCGATCGACGCTGAGAGGTTTGAGTGACTAATAATAAGTTCAAACTGATAGAAAATATTTATTTAATGTTATATGTGTTTTTTTTCATCTGCAAATACCAATGTGGACTTTTTTAAAGATCCGAATGGCCATTAACTTTTAAATGCATCATGCATTAATATGAGGAGAGTTCTCCACATGAAACACTCGCGACTGCTGATCAACGTGCTGCATTTCTCTCTGATACGGTAGGAAATTAACTAAATGAAATGTGGAGGATGTAAGATGTTTGACAGGCCAGTTTACGGTGACAGGATGCGACAGAGAGAAAAGACGCGATTGTATGACGTGATAGCATTTCCCAAAGCTTGTCTACTCTTTTGCTACACACTCAAAAGTAAGTACTTTTTGTTCACAGAAAGAGTACATACTTTTAGGGCGTAGTATAAGTAGGCGAATTGGAACGCAGCATCACTCTCGAAACTGCGATGATTGACAGCTTGGAAACCATAGCGACGTTCTGGCGTCTCTCATGTTTGGTATCCGGTATCGTGACCAAAGTAATATTAAAGTGACAAAACACTCGTTATTTTCAGCAATTTAAACACACTAACACTGTCGACGGAGGCGTCGTGTTTTATGCATGGACAGCCTGTTTCACACGGCGCGCGCTCTTTCTGTGTTGCCATGGTCACTCACTATAAGCGTTTTTGGGCTTATTGTTTAAGCTCGTCTCATAAAGCAAACGGGTTTATGGAGTTATTAAAGTGAGCAAACATGAATCGCGATTTTCAGCATAAAGCATTTGGATAGGCTTGTGCTTTCCCTGAGATTCGCCGCGCATACACGAGAGACACACGTTACCAGTGCACGTAAACGTCATTAACAACTAGTTGTTCAGTTCGGTTCCGTACACACTGCATAGAATTTCTGTAAATGCGGTTGTCACTACCTGTATTTTTCGGTTGTTAATACGGTTGTAGAATGCCCCAGCAAACATGCTTCTTTGGGGCCCGTGTGGGGCCATTACGGGCAGCCCACTGTGGGCCGAGATACCGGCGTGAAATGCGGGGCATGTGTGGGCCCCACACTATGGGCCCAGTGTGGGGCCCCAGTGGGACAGCCCAAAGTGTGGGCTGACTGTGGGCCGGCCCACACTATGCAGAGTGGGCCCCTGTTGGGGCCAGAAGTGGGCCCACAGCAAGCCCCTTAGGGGCCCGTGTGGGGCCATTGTGGGCAGCCCACTGTGGGCCCAGATACCGGCGTGAAATGCGGGGCACATGTGGGTCCCGCACTATGGGACCCAGGTGGGGCGCCAGTGGGACAGCCCAAAGTGTGGGCTGACTATGGGCTGGCCCACACTAAGCAAAGTGTGCCCCTGTTGGGGTCATTTGTGGGCCCACAGCAAGCCCACACTGTGGGTACACTGGGAAAAGAGTGGGCATACTGTGAACAATGCACAGATGTGTAAGAACATAGCTTTGGCTTTAACAAATAACAAGATTAGTTTGGTTCTACTTTGCATTTGCCACAACACACACAAAACAAGTTTACTTGTTGAAAGAATAAATTAGAAGTCATATGTTTCAAATAATTTCATTTATTCACATTCATGTAAAAAAAAAAAAAAAAAAAAAAAATATATATATATATATATATATATATATATATATATATATATATATATATATATATATATAATATAAACATATATATAATACATTACCGCATTTATTACTGCATTTATTTGATTAAAAAAAAAAAAAAAAAAAAAGTAATATTCTGAAATAATATTAACTTAAAAAACTGCAGGGCTCAACATTAATGCTTGTCCAGGACAAGTGGATTTTTTGAAGGAGAAAGTGAAAGAGAATTGTACTTGCCCGACTGGACAAGCAGCCTGATAAAAACGGCAATAACACAAAATAACTAGGGAATCACCAAAAACATGAGAATTGTTCTGGATTCATTTAGTGTAAATGGTGACTGATAGTAAAAAATAATATAATATATAATGTACTGACAGTAACAAGGTTGCGCTGTTGAGACTCACACAGCCTCTCGAGGAAAAAATCGCAACAAATGTGCCCAGCTCACTCAAAGAAACTCAGTTTTAGGGTTAATTCACCCCAAAATTAAAATTCTGTCATTAATTAATCACCCTCATGTCGTTCAACACCCGTAAGACCTTTGTTTATCTTCAGAACACAAGTTAAGATATTTTTGATAAAATCCAATGGCTTGTGAGGCCTGCACTGAGAGCAAGTTAACTTAGACTTTCAAATGGCCAGAAAGGTAACTGTTACTAAAAACATATTTAAAACAGTTCATGGGACTACAATGGTTCAACCTTAATGTTATGAAGTGACGAGAATACTTTTTGTGCACCAAAAAGACTAAATAACAAGCATGTATCATATGATCTCAAACTGCCAAAGTCACGTGATTTCAGTAAACAAGGCTTCATTGCATCATAAGTGTTTCAAGATTTCAATGGTACAAGTGACTTTGGCAGTTTGATACGCGCTCTGTCTGAACGACTGATTCGAAACAAAACGACTGCTTCGAAGCTTCATGAAGCAGTGTTTAGTTCAGTGACGAGTGCTAGATATTGTTGTATAAAGTTGTTATATTGTTTTTTTTGGCGCACAAGTATTCTCTTTGCTTCATAACATTAAGGTTGAACCACTGTAGTCGCATGAACTGTTTTAAATATGTTTTTAGTAACAGTTACCTTTCTGGGCATTTGAAGGTCTAAATTAACTTGCTCTCAATGTAGGCCTCACGGGTCATTGGATTTTATCAAAAATATCTTAATTTGTGTTCTGAAGATGAACGAAGGTCTTACGTGTGTGGAACGACATGAGGGTGAGTAATAAATGACAGAATTTTCATTTTGGGGTGAACTAACATGACCAAGAGTGCTGAATACCATCACAATTGAAAATGTGACACTGATTTAATTTCATTGTTTGAATTAATGACTCAATGACTCACTCATTAAGACAGTTACCTGCCGCCACCTACTGGCAGTTTAGTTTCATGTTTAAAAGTATCAATCTTTCTGATATTTTTTTATTATCTAATCTCACAACATTTTTAAATGCAGTTGTAATTTTTCAGTGTAAATTATTTAATTTGACTGGTAACAGTGTCTTATTACACTAATTTAATTTAATGATCAAATTTAAGAATTTAAAATGAAAGATGAAGCATTTATTTAATAATGGGGAAAATGCCCTTTATAAAGGTAAAAATAAATATGCAGATTAATACATGTCACAGCCAGCCTTAACACTGATGCTGCAGAATAAATTGTATTTACAACAGAGTTTGTGAATGACCGATTTACTCATCACAGGAAAAGGCTTAATGTCGAGCCCTGAACTGTTTTAATATATTTTACAAAGTAAAATTTTCCTGTGATGTTAAAACTTAATATTCAGCAGCCTGCATCCACTTGTCAGTGTCACGTGATCATTCAGAAATCATTCATTTGTGGATGGAGATGAGTGATCAATCCCCTCGGGTACCAGTAGATCTTTGCCTGATCTCCAGTCTTCTGGTTCTTCTGCTCCTTCCACCATCCCGGTCTCTTGCATTATGGAGCCATGATTTAACAGGAGTTTCCACTTCGGAAGCTGTGGCCGGGCCGCTTTTTGTGCGCTTTTTTATCTAAAGTGAGAAAAAAACAACAATTGAAACATTAATTTAAAAACAAAAAACAAAACACGAGTTTTGTATACATTACATTTGTGTTTTCCCAAGGGTTAGGACATTTCCAACCCAGGGAACAATCTTTTGAGAACATCTAAATGCACTTTGACTGGAGAAACCTGAGATAATTTGAGTTCCTGAAAAATAGTTCCAGGTGTTGTTTATTAATATTAAAAACAATTTTAGACTGTTGTTGAGAGAGAAAGATACAGAGAGTGAACAAATTGAGGGCATGATGAACTGAGAGCATGAGAACAATTTACTAAAATTGTCAACACAATGTAAAGAAAAAAATTGTTTGCTACTCAACCTTGTGTCATTCCAAACCTGCATGATTTCTTCTGTGGAAGATGATATTTTGAAAACTGACCATGTTTTTGTCAATACAATGAAAAGTCAATGGGAGCCAATGTAGTTTACATTGTATGGACAAAACAGATGAAACATTCTTCAAAATATCTTCTTTTGCATTCCACAGAAAAAAGTAAGTAATACAAGTTTGGAACAACATGAAGAACTATACCTTTAATGTAAGAAATCATTGATGACTTTAACTTTCAGCATGAATATGTAATTTTTATTCAAATAAATGCAAATACTGAGAATGTGTCTGACAGTCAAAAATGTACTTACACAGCAAAAGATGCAGCGACCTGTGCCTGAGCGGCTCTCCTTAGGTTTATTTAGCTGTGGTTAACAAAATCACAAAGGAGAAAAAGAGAGAAAGAAATATTGAATAAATCTATACAAATTAAAATGTACTGTATTCATTTTTCATCAGTGATTATTGACTAATCAGCATGTCAGGAGTTCTCAGCTCTGGTCCTCAAAGTGCACTGTCTTGCACAGTTTATGTCCACACCTGATCAATCTCACCACATGTGACTTTCTAGTCAGTAAACCAAAAGAGCTCGATTGGCTTGTTTAGGTGTGTTGGACCAGGGTTGGTGCTAAAGTCTGCAGGATAGTGGTCCTCGAGGCCCAGAGCTGATATCCCCTGCAATATGTTCTGAACATGACAATTCAGAGATCCAGAATGACTGCTAGATCGATCACTTACGACAGTGGTGTCCAGTCCTGGTCATGGAGGACCAACGTCCTGCAGCGTGTAGCTCAAACCGTCCTGTAGCTCCTGGTCATCCTGAAGACCTGTAGGAATCACGACTAGATGGCAAAGAATACTGAAAAGAGAGAGGACAAACAACATTTCAATGGTATGAAGCCAGTTTAAATCTTTTATTCATGAATATGTACAATTACATCTGAGAATGTGACACATGGCACCACTGTACTGTCAGATACAGCGATACCCAAAAGATTAACAGATAACAAGCAAAATGTTTATGAAAGTACAGTTATTTGGTGCAATCAACAATACAAAAACTCAGAATGTGTCAGACAGTGAGTCGAATACTTACAGAGCAGAACCAATGATCTGATTAAACACAATGAAAAGTAGAAAAAGAAACAAGAATTAATATTTCAGTTAAATATTGCTCTGTATGGATGAACGTGCTGATGAAATGTAGCCTATACATTCAAGAGAAATTATACATTAATATTTAATGTGAATATAACGGAAGTAAAACATTTAGGCCATGAAATTATATCTTTTCATAATTAATTAATTACAGATGGTTGTTTTCATGTGAAATACACAAGCCAATGACTTCTCTCTCTCTCTCTCTCCGTGCACGCGCCAGCTTACGCGTGAGACAAAGCGTTCAATTTGTTATTTTTAGGTCACGTTAACATGATAGCAATATAAAAATACAAAGCACATGTATGATGTATATAAATATGGTTTGCTGTCTGAACTGTCAGTGCACAGTGTTTATCGATGTATGAACGGTTATAAAATCATATGTAACGAGATTTAATGTAGGCCTCGTTTACGTCGCTATTTTAACTATAAAACGGACATGACTGACTGACTCATTATGCTTAGCTCGGTCGTAGTTAACTCAAAAAAATAACTTGTTGGTCTAACTTAATTCAATTATGACACCTATTTCCACACAGTTGAACTGATTTATTTGAACTTAAGCTAAGTTAATTGTACTGATGAGTAAAATTCATCCTAACTGAATGAGATCACACCAGTTTCATTTGACGTATTCTGTGAATGTTTCCTGAACATAATTCACTCTAGTTGATCCAACCAGTGCTATTCAGACTGGTGCCCTTGTGCAGATTTGCTTAAGTTTTATGCAAAACATTTGTAGCATGCATGTATTTGTAGCATGTAGCATGCATAAGGTAAAGAACTTCTCATCACTGGCTTTAGCACAATTAAAGCTTGTTGAGAACAACATAGGTTTATTTCATGTAGCCACCCATAGCCTAACCACAAGGTCTACACTTCAGCATAATGGTAACCTCATAAAAATCGACATAACATAAACTCTTTTAAATGTCAAATATAACTGAACATCAAACTTTAAAAGGTATTTCCCTTTCCTAAAAAACACATTAAACAGCACTTAATTTCAACATTTACTGTCCCGATCTATCCCTACGCAAAGCATGCTGGGAACTAGAAATCCACTGCCCAGTTTCAATCAATGCAACATAAATGATTTGTGTAGTCCTAACACAAATGGTATAGATTAACCTAACATTTTGCAAATTTAATTTCATTTAACATAGTACAATTGAGTGCAAATGCCAATTAAGTAAAAAACTAAAGATTTGTGTTGGTTCAGCTTATTTTATTTAAATAAACTCAGCAAGCAGCTAGAATCATTTTTTTGAGTGTTCGCTAAAATAGCAACAGGAGAACAATAATAAATCAAACTAGAATGTACATTTCCTGAAGAAAATGTGAATGGTGCTTGCAGTGGCAAAATTCGCCACTTGGTTGCTAGGGTGCTGTAATTGGTTGCTAGGGCGTGGCCATGAAGTCACTACTTATTGGCGGCCTGATAGGCCGAGTCAAAAGAGCCCAGCCCCAAGTCTCTATGACCTTCTAAACCAAAGATATGATCTCACAGATTTGGCCCCCATGTTAAGTCTATGGGACTTTTTTCAGCCGTTTTTTCGTACGCTGTGCGAACATCGTACACCCGATCGCTTAGAAAAGTCATAGCACACTTCTCTTCAATAAGCCGGTCGATTTGACACCTCATTCGTGGGTCTACGACAAACGGTGCGGGACGAGTTACGCCGAAGTTTTGTCTAGGTGAATAGTAATTACAATACTAGAATGTACATTTCCTGAAGAAAATGTGAATGGTGCTTGCAGTGGCAAAACTATGCTAACATAATTACCGTCCTGCTAGGATGTTTTTAGCAAGATGCTAACATGATTAGCATGTTGATAACATGATGCTAACACCCTTAGCATGCTGCTAACATGTTTTAAACAAGGTGCTAATCATGTTAGCATAATGCTAACAACATGCTAACATGATTAGCATAATGCTAGCATGATGCTAGCATGATTACCATGTTGCTAGCATTATTTTAACAAGATGCTAATCATGTTAGCATAATGCTAGCAACATGCTAACATGATTAGCATAATGCTAGCATGATTACCTTGTTGCTAGCATGATTTTAACAAGATGCTAATCATGTTAGCATAACGCTAGCAAAACATGCTAACATGGTTTACCATGTTGCTAGCATAATGTGCTAGCATAATGCTAACATGATTACCATGTTGCTAGCATGATTTTAACAAGATGCTAATCATGTTAGCATAATGCTATCAACATGCTAACATAATTTGCATAATGCTAGCATGATGCTAGCATGATTACCATGTTGCTAGCATGTTTTTAACAAGATGCTAACATGATTAGCATGTTTGCTAGCATGATGCTAACATGATTAGCATGCTACTACCATGATAATAACACATTTTTACTAGTTTGTGTCATGTTTAAACTCTAAGCTAATCTCTATTAGCATGTAGCTATTCACTGCTAGCATGTGTAGCATGTTGTAAGTCCAGTTTGCTAGCATGAGTCAAAAGAGCCAACCGCCATGTCTCTATGATGCTCTGATGCAGAGATATAGATCTTGCTAAATGGTTGCTAGGGTACTCTGTTTGGTTGCTAGGGAGTGGCTTGGCAGCTACCAATGATGATACTCCAAAGGCTGCTTGACAATATAAACCAACCCCCATGTCTTTACGATGTTCTGATGCAGAGATATAGATCTTGCAAAACGGTTGCTAGGGTACTCTGTTTGGTTGCTAGGGAGTGGCTTGGCAGCTGCCAGTAATGATAAACCAAAGGCTGCTTGCCAGTATGAATGCTATAAACAAACCCCCATGCCTCTATGATATTCAGATTTGAAGATATCCCTCTATGCTTTGGGTTGCTAGAGTGCTCTAAATGGTTGCTAGGGCGTGGCTATGAAGTGTTGAAGGTGATTCGTGATTGGCCGTTTGCTGCCCCGAGTCAAATGAGCCCACCCTCATGTTTCTATGACACTCCTATCCAAAGATATTCCTTTGATCTTTTTCAATGGAAGTCAATGGAACTTGTTGCTATGGTGCTCTATATGGTTGCTAGGGCGTGGCTTTATAGCTTCACAATGATCCTGAGAGACTGATTGGTTGCCTGAGTAAAATGGGCCCACCCCCTTGTCTCTATGACATTGTGATCCAGAGTTATGTTCAATACAAAATCCCTATGTAATTTCCCATAGTAGGAAAAACACACTGTTTCATGGGCACGGCTTCACCATAGTATGTCTATGGGGCAGCTTTGGGCAGCCCCTGTGCCCCAGGGGTACAACTTAGACCCTATTTTGAGATATGGTCTGACAGAGGCTGTCAGCCTCTTCAAACGTGGTAAATTACATGTTTCTACGAAATCCTCGTTAGGAGCTATGACTCGTCAAAATTTGTCGCAATGCAAAGTCTATGGGATTTTTTTCGCTACTTTTTCGCCCGCTGGACGAACATCGTACACCCGATCGCTTATAAAAGTCATAGCACACCTGTCCTCAATGAGCCGGTCGATTTGACACCTCATTCATGGGTCTATGACAAAAACTGCGGGAGGAGTAGCGCGCAGAAATTGTGTCCAGAAGAAGAAGAAGAAGAACTAGAATGTACATTTCCTGAAGAAAATGTGAATGGTGCTTGCAGTGGCAAAATTTGGCACCGGTTGCTAGGGTGCTGTAATTGGTTGCTAGGGCGTGGCTATGAACTACCTATTGGCGGCTTGATAGGCCGAGTCAAAAGAGCCCAGCCCCAAGTCTCTATGACCTTCTAAACCAAAGATATGATCTCACAGATTTGGCCCCCATGTTAAGTCTATGGGAGTTTTTTCAGCCGTTTTTTCGTACGCTGTGCGAACATCGTACACCCGATCGCTTAGAAAAGTCATAGCACACCTCTCCTCAATAAGCCGGTCGATTTGACACCTCATTCGTGGGTCTACGACAAACGGTGCGGGACGAGTTACGCGCCAAAGTTTTGTTCAGGTGAATAGTAATTACAATACTAGAATGTACATTTCCTGAAGAAAATGTGAATGGTGCTTGCAGTGGCAAAATTCGGCACCGGTTGCTAGGGTGCTGTAATTGGTTGCTATGACGTGGCTGTGAAGTTGCTGTGTCACTACTTATTGGCTGGCCGAATCAAAAGAGCCCAGCCCCAAGTCTCTACGATCTTCTGATCCAAAGATATGATCTCACAGATTTGGCCCCCATGTTAAGTCTATGGGACTTTTTTCAGCCGTTATTTCGTACGCTGTGCAAACATCGTACACCCGATCGCTTAGAAAAGTCATAGCACACCTCTCCTCAATAAGCCGGTCGATTTGACACCTCATTCGTGGGTCTACGACAAACGGTGCGGGACGAGTTACGCGCCAAAGTTTTGTCTAGGTGAATAGTAATTACAATACTAGAATGTACATTTCCTGAAGAAAATGTGAATGGTGCTTGCAGTGGCAAAATTCGCCACTCGGTTGCTAGGGTGCTGTAATTGGTTGCTAGGGCGTGGCCATGAAGTCACTACTTATTGGCAACTTGATAGGCCGAGTCAAAAGAGCCCAGCCCCAAGTCTCTATGACCTTCTAAACCAAAGATATGATCTCACAGATTTGGCCCCCATGTTAAGTCTATGGGAGTTTTTTCAGCCGTTTTTTCGTACGCTGTGCGAACATCGTACACCCGATCGCTTAGAAAAGTCATAGCACAACTCTCCTCAATAAGCCGGTCGATTTGACACCTCATTCGTGGGTCTACGACAAACGGTGCGGGACGAGTTACGCGCCAAAGTTTTGTTCAGGTGAATAGTAATTACAATACTAGAATGTACATTTCCTGAAGAAAATGTGAATGGTGCTTGCAGTGGCAAAATTCAGCCCCGGTTGCTAGGGTGCTGTAATTGGTTGCTAGGGCGTGGCTATGAAGTTGCTGTGCCACTACTTATTGGCTGGCCGAATCAAAAGAGCCCAGCCCCAAGTCTCTATGACCTTCTGATCCAAAGATATGATCTCACAGATTTTGACCCAATGTTAAGTCTATGGGAGTTTTTTTAGCCATTTTTTTCGTACGCTGTGCGAACATCGTACACCCGATCGCTTAGAAAAGTCATAGCACACCTCTCCTCAATAACCCGGTCGATTTGACACCTCATTTGTGGGTCTACGACAAACGGTGCGGGACGAGTTACGCGCCAAAGTTTTGTTCAGGTGAATAGTAATTACAATACTAGAATGTACATTTCCTGAAGAAAATGTGAATGGTGCTTGCAGTGGTAAAATTCGGCCCCAGTTGCTAGGGTGATGTAATTGGTTGCTAGGGTGTGGCTATGAAGTTGCTGTGTCACTACTTATTGGCTGGCCGAATCAAAAGAGCCCAGCCCCAAGTCTCTATGACCTTCTGATCCATAGATATGATCTCACAGATTTTGACCCAATGTTAAGTCTATGGGAGTTTTTTCAGCCGTTTTTTCGTACGCTGTGCGGACATCGTACACACGATCGCTTAGAAAAGTCATAGCACACCTCTCCTCAATAAGCCGGTCGATTTGACACCTCATTCATGGGTCTACGACAAACGGTGCGGGACGAGTTACGCGCCAAAGTTTTGTTCAGGTGAATAGTAATTACAATACTAGAATGTACATTTCCTGAAGAAAATGTGAATGGTGCTTGCAGTGGCAAAATCGCCACTCGGTTGCTAGGCGGTTGCTAGGGTGTTCTGGGTGGTTGCTAGGCGGTTGCTATGGTAACCTGGGTGGTTGCTAGGGTGTTGCTAGGCAGTTGCTAAGGTACTTGGGGTGGTTGCTAAGGTGTTGCTAAACGGTTGCTAGGGTGTTCTGGGTGGTTGCTAGGCGATTGCTATGGTAACCTGGGTGGTTGCTAAGGTGTTGATAGGCGGTTGCTAGGGTGTTCTGGGTGGTTGCTAGGCGGTTGCTATGGTAACCTGGGTGGTTGCTAGGGTGTTCTGGGTGGTTGCTAGGCGGTTGCTATGGTAACCTGGGTGGTTGCTAGGCGGTTGCTAAGGTACTTGGGGTGGTTGCTAAGGTGTTGCTAGGCGGTTGCTAGGATGTTCTGGGTGGTTGCTAGGCGGTTGCTAGGCGGTTGCTATGTTAACCAGAGTGGTTGCTAGGGTGTTGCTAGGCAGTTGCTAAGGTACTTGGGGTGGTTGCTAAGGCGTTGCTAGGCGGTTGCTATGGTGTTCTGGGTGGTTGCTATGCGGTTGCTATGGTAACCAGGGTGGTTGCTAGGGTGTTGCTAGGCAGTTGCTAAGGTACTTGGGGTGGTTGCTAAGGTGTTGCTAGGCGGTTGCTAGGGTGTTCTGGGTGGTTGCTAGGCGGTTGCTAGGGTGTTCTGGGTGGTTGCTAGGCGGTTGCTAGGCGGTTGCTATGGTAACCAGGGTGGTTGCTAGGCAGTTGCTAAGGTACTTGGGGTGGTTGCTAAGGTGTTGCTAGGCGGTTGCTAGGGTGTTCTGGGTGGTTGCTAGGCGGTTGCTATGGTAACCTGGGTGGTTGCTAAGGTGTTGCTAGGCAGTTGTTAAGGTACCTGGAGTGGTCACTATGGTGTTGCTAGGCGGTTGCTAGGGTGTTCTGGGCGGTTGCTATGGTAACCTGGGTGGATGCTATGGTGTTACTAGGTGGTTGGTAGTTGGCACAGATAGTTACTATGGAGTTTCTATAGAGTTCTTAGCATGTTCTCATCCCACTTTAGCACTTAGCTAATCACTATTAGCATGTAGCTATTAACTGCTAGCATGTGTAGCATGTTGCAAGTACAGTTTGCTAGCATGAGTCAAAAAAGCCAACCCCCATGTCTCTATGATGTTCTGATGCAGAGATATAGGTATCGCTAAATGGTTGCTAGGGTACTCTGTTTGGTTGCTAGGGAGTGGCTTGGCAGTTGCCAATGATGATACTCCAAAGGCTGCTTGACAACATAAACCAACCCCCATGTCTTTATGATGTTCTGATGCAGAGATATGGATCTTGAAAAACGGTTGCTAGGGTAATCTGGTTGGTTGCTAGGGAGTGGCCTGGCAGCTACCAATGATGATACTCCAAAGGCTGCTTGACAATATAAACCAACCGCCATGTCTCTATGATGCTCTGATGCAGAGATATAGATCTTGCTAAACGGTTGCTAGGGTACTCTGTTTGGTTGCTAAGGAGTGGCTTGGCAGCTACCAATGATGATACTCCAAAGGCTGCTTGACAATATAAACCAACCCCCATGTCTTTACGATGTTCTGATGCAGAGATATACATCTTGAAAAACGGTTGCTAGGGTACTCTGTTTGGTTGCTAGGGAGTGGCTTGGCAGCTGCCAGTAATGATAAACCAAAGGCTGCTTGCCAGTATGAATGATATAAACCAACCCCCATGCCTCTATGATATTCAGATTTGAAGATATCTGCCTATGCTTTGGGTTGCTAGGGTGCTCTAAATGGTTGCTAAGGCGTGGCTATGATGTCTTTAAGGTGATTTGTGATTGGCGGTTTGCTGCCTCGAGTCAAATGAGCCCATCCTCATGTTTGTATGACACTTCTATCCAAAGATATTCATTTGATCTTTTTCAATGGAAGTCTATGAAGCTTGTTACTAAGGTGCTCTATATGGTTGCTAGGGCGTGGCTTGATATCTTCAAAGTTATCCTGAGAGACTGATTGGTTGCCTGAGTAAAATGAGACCACCCCCTTGTCTCTATGACATTGTGATCCAGAGTTATGACTTGTCAAAGTTCGTTCCAATGTTAAGTCTATGGGATTTTTTTCGCTACTTTTTCGCCCGCCGGACGAACATCGTACACCCGATCGCTTATAAAAGTCATAGCACACCTCTCCTCAATGAGCCGGTCGATTTGACACCTCATTCATGGGTCTAGGACAAAAACTGCGGGAGGAGTAGCGCGCCAAACTTTTGTGTGGAATAATAATAATAATAATAATAATAATAATAATAATAATAAGTATGCAGAAGATTAAGAATGGAGCTTTGCCTTTGGCAAGCACCATTAACTAGAATGTACATTTCCTGAAGAAAATGTGAATGGTGCTTGCAGTGGCAAAACACCGGACTCGGTTGCTAGGGTGCTGTAATTGGTTGCTAGGGCATGGCTATGAAGTACTTATTGGCTGCTTGATAGGCCGAGTCAAAAGAGCCCAGCCCTAAGTCTCTAAGATCTTCTGATCCAAAGATATGATATCTTAGATTTTGTCCCAATGTTAAGTCTAGGGGAATTTTTTCAGCCGATTTTTCGTCCACTGTGCGAACATCGTACACCCGATCGCTTAGAAAAGTCATAGCACACCTCTCCTCAATGAGCTGGTCGGTTTGACACCTCATTCATGGATCTACGACAAACGGTGCCGGACGAGTAGCGTGCCGAAATTTTGTCCAGGTGAATAGTAATTACAATACTAGAATGTACATTTCCTGAAGAAAATGTGAATGGTGCTTGCAGTGGCAAAATTCAGCACCGGTTGCTAGGGTGCTGTAATTGGTTGCTAGGGCGTGGCTATGAAGTTGCTGTGTCACTACTTATTGGCTGGCCGAATCAAAAGAGCCCAGCCCCAAGTCTCTATGACCTTCTGATCCAAAAATATGATCTCACAGATTTTGTCCGAATGTTAAGTCTATGGGACTTTTTTCAGCTGATTTGTCGTACACTGTGCGAACATCGTACACCCGATCGCTTAGAAAAGTCATAGCACACCTCTCCTCAATAAGCCGGTCGATTTGACATCTCATTCATGGGTCTACGACAAACGGTGTGGGACGAGTTACGCGCCAACATTTTGTTCAGGTGAATAGTAATTACAATACTAGAATGTACATTTCCTGAAGAAAATGTGAATGGTGCTTGCAGTGGCAAAATTCGCCACTCGGTTGCTAGGGTGCTGTAATTGGTTGCTAGGGTGTGGCCATGAAGTCACTACTTATTGGCAGCTTGATAGGCCTAGTCAAAAGAGCCCAGCCCCAAGTCTCTATGACCTTCTAAACCAAAGATATGATCTCACAGATTTGGCCCCCATGTTAAGTCTATGGGAGTTTTTTCAGCCGTTTTTTCGTACGCTGTGCGAACATCGTACACCCGATCGCTTAGAAAAGTCATAGCACACCTCTCCTCAATAAGCCGGTCGATTTGACACCTCATTCGTGGGTCTGCGACAAGCGGTGCGGGACGAGTTACGCGCCAAAGTTTTGTTCAGGTGAATAGTAATTACAATACTAGAATGTACATTTCCTGAAGAAAATGTGAATGGTGCTTGCAGTGGCAAAACACCGGACTCGGTTGCTAAGGTGCTGTAATTGGTTGCTAGGGCGTGGCTATGAAGTTGCTGTGTCACTACTTATTGGCTGGCCGAATCAAAAGAGCCCAGCCCCGAGTCTCTATGACCTTCTAAACCAAAGATATGATCTCACAGATTTGGCCCCCATGTTAAGTCTATGGGAGTTTTTTCAGCCGTTTTTTCATACGCTGTGCGAACATCGTACACCTGATCGCTTATAAAAGTCATAGCACACCTCTCCTCAATAAGCCGGTCGATTTGACACCTCATTCGTGGGTCTACGACAAACAGTGCAGAACGAGTTACGCGCCAAAGTTTTGTTCAGGTGAATAGTAATTACAATACTAGAATGTACATTTCCTGAAGAAAATGTGAATGGTGCTTGCAGTGGCAAAATTCGCCGCTCGGTTGCTAGGGTGTTTCTAGGCAGTCAATGAGGTGTTCTGGGTGGTTGCTAGTCGGTTGCTATGGTAACCTGGGTGGTTGCTAGGGTGTTGCTAGGCAGTTGCTAAGGTACCTGGGGTGGTCACTACGGTGTTGCTAGGTGGTTGCTAGGGTGTTCTGGGTGGTTGCTATGGTGTTACTAGGTGGTTGGTAGTTGTCACAGATAGTTACTATGGAGTTTCTATAGAGTTCTTAGCATGTTCTCAGTCCACTTTAGCAATTAGCTAATCACTATTAGCATGTAGCTATTCATTGCTAGCATGTGTAGCATGTTGGAAGTCCAGTTTGCTAGCATGAGTCAAAAGAGCCAACCGCCATGTCTCTATGATGCTCTGATGCAGAGATATAGATCTTGCTAAACGGTTGCTAAGGTACTCTGTTTGGTTGCTAGGGAGTGGCCTGGCAGCTGCCAATGATGATACTCCAAAGGCTGCTTGACAATATAAACCAACCCCCATGTCTTTACGATGTTCTGATGCAGAGATATAGATCTTGCTAAACGGTTGCTAGGGTACTCTGTTTAGTTGCTAGGGAGTGGCTTGGCAGCTGCCAGTAATGATAAACCAAAGGCTGCTTGCCAGTATGAATGATATAAACCAACCCTCATGCCTCTATGATATTCAGATTTGAAGATATCCCTCTTTGATTTGGGTTGCTAGGGTGCTCTAAATGGTTACTAGGGCGTGGCTATGAAGTGTTTAAGGTGATTTTGTGATTGGCTGTTTGCTGCCCCTAGTCAAATGAGCCCACCCTCATGTTTCTATGACACTCCTATCCAAAGATATTCCTTTGATCTTTTTCAATGGAAGTCTATGGAACTTGTTGCTATGGTGCTCTATATGGTTGCTAGGGCGTGGCTTGATAGCTTCACAATGATCCTGAGACACTGATTGGTTGCCTGAGTGAAATGAGCCCGCCCCCTTGTCTCTATGACACTGTGATCAATAGTGAGTGAGTGAGAGAATGGGTTCTAAGGGCCTGCGTGTGTGGGTGTGTGTGAGAAAGTGACAGTTGAAATTCAAATTTCTGAAGATTCCGCCATTGAAAGTCAATGGGACTTTTTTGGCTGCTTTTTCGCCCCCTGTGCGAACATCGTTGGTCCGATCGCTTATAAAAGTCATAACACACATCTCCTCAATGAGCCGGTCGATTTGACACCTCATTCATGGGTCTAGGACAAACGCTGCGGGAGGAGTAGCGCGCAGAAATAAAAGTGGAAGAAAATGAGTGTCTGTGTCTGAGAGAGAAAGGCTTCTAAGGGCCTGCATGTGTGAGTGTGTGTGAGAAAGTGACAGTTGAGAGAGACGGAATGTTCGTGAATTTGAATTTTTCAATGTAAGTCAATGGGACTTTTTTGGCCGCTTTTTCGTCCGCTGTGCGAACATCGTTGGTCCGATCGCTTATAAAAGTCATAGCACACCTGTCCTCAATGAGCCGGTCGATTTGACACCTCATTCATGGGTCTAGGACAAACGCTGCAGGAGGAGTAGCGCGCAGAAAAAAAAGTGGAAGAAGAAGAAGAAGAATAACTAGAATGTACATTTCCTGAAGAAAATGTGAATGGTGCTTGCAGTGGCAAAATTCGGCACCCGGTTGCTAGGGTGCTGTAATTGGTTGCTAGGGCATGGCGACGAACTACTTATTAGCTGCTTGATAGGCCGAATCAAAAGAGCCCAGCCCCAAGTCTCTATGACCTTCTAAACCAAAGAAATGATCTCACAGATTTGGCCCCCATGTTAAGTCTATGGGAGTTTTTCAGCTGTTTTTTTCGTACGCTGTGCGAACATCGTACACCTGATCGCTTAGAAAAGTCATAGCACACCTCTCCTCAATAAGCCGGTCGATTTGACACCTCATTCGTGGGTCTACAACAAACGGTGCGGGATGAGTTACGCGCCAAAGTTTTGTTCAGGTGAATAGTAATTACAATACTAGAATGTACATTTCCTGAAGAAAATGTGAATGGTGCTTGCAGTGGCAAAATTCGGCACCCGGTTGCTAGGGTGCTGTAATTGGTTGCTAGGGCGAGGCTATGAAGTCAATAGTTATTGGCTGCTTGATAGGCCGAGTCAAAAGAGCCCAGCCCCAAGTCTCTATGACCTTCTAAACCAAAGATATGATCTCACAGATTTAGCCCCCATGTTAAGTCTATGGGAGGTTTTTCAGCCGTTTTTTCGTACGCTGTGCGAACATCGTACACCCGATCGCTTAGAAAAGTCATAGCACACCTCTCCTCAATAAGCCGGTCGATTTGACACCTCATTCGTGGGTCTACGACAAACGGTGCGGGACGAGTTACGCGCCAAAGTTTTGTTCAGGTGAATAGTAATTACAATACTAGAATGTACATTTCCTGAAGAAAATGTGAATGGTGCTTGCAGTGGCAAAATTCGGCACCGGTTGCTAGGGTGCTGTAATTGGTTGCTAGGGCGTGGCTATGAAGTTGCTGTGTCACTACTTATTGGATGGCTGAGTCAATAGAGCCCAGCCCCAAGTCTCTATGACCTTCTAAACCAAAGATATGATCTCACAGATTCGGCCCCCATGTTAAGTCTATGGGAGTTTTTTCAGCCGTTTTTTTCGTACGCTGTGCGACCATCGTACAAGCGATCGCTTAGAAAAGTCATAGCACACCTCTCCTCACTAAGCCGGTCGATTTGACACCTCATTCGTGGGTCTACGACAAATGGTGCGGGACGAGTTACGCGCCAAAGTTTTGTCTAGGTGAATAGTAATTACAATACTAGAATGTACATTTCCTGAAGAAAATGTGAATGGTGCTTGCAGTGGCAAAATCGCCACTCGGTTGCTAGGCGGTTGCTAGGGTGTTCTGGGTGGTTGCTAGGCGGTTGCTATGGTAACCTGGGTGGTTGCTAGGGTGTTGCTAGGCAGTTGCTAAGGTACTTGGGGTGGTTGCTAAGGTGTTGCTAAACGGTTGCTAGGGTGTTCTGGGTGGTTGCTAGGCGATTGCTATGGTAACCTGGGTGGTTGCTAAGGTGTTGATAGGCGGTTGCTAGGGTGTTCTGGGTGGTTGCTAGGCGGTTGCTATGGTAACCTGGGTGGTTGCTAGGGTGTTCTGGGTGGTTGCTAGGCGGTTGCTAAGGTACTTGGGGTGGTTGCTAAGGTGTTGCTAGGCGGTTGCTAGGATGTTCTGGGTGGTTGCTAGGCGGTTGCTATGGTAACCTGGGTGGTTGCTAAGGTGTTGATAGGCGGTTGCTAGGGTGTTCTGGGTGGTTGCTAGGCGGTTGTTATGGTAACCTGGGTGGTTGCTAAGGTGTTCTGGGTGGTTGCTAGGCGGTTGCTATGGTAACCAGGGTGGTTGCTAGGCAGTTGATAAGGTACTTGGGGTGGTTGCTAAGGTGTTGCTAGGCGGTTGCTAGGGTGTTCTGGGTGGTTGCTAGGCGGTTGCTATGGTAACCTGGGTGGTTGCTAAGGTGTTGCTAGGCAGTTGTTAAGGTACCTGGAGTGGTCACTATGGTGTTGCTAGGCGGTTGCTAGGGTGTTCTGGGCGGTTGCTATGGTAACTTGGGTGGATGCTATGGTGTTACTAGGTGGTTGGTAGTTGGCACAGATAGTTACTATGGAGTTTCTATAGAGTTATTAGCATGTTCTCAGCCCACTTTAGCACTTAGCTAATCACTATTAGCATGTAGCTATTAACTGCTAGCATGTGTAGCATGTTGCAAGTACAGTTTGCTAGCATGAGTCAAAAAAGCCAACCCCCATGTCTCTACGATGTTCTGATGCAGAGATATAGGCATCGCTAAATGGTTGCTAGGGTACTCTGTTTGGTTGCTAGGGAGTGGCTTGGCAGTTGCCAATGATGATACTCCAAAGGCTGCTTGACAATATAAACCAACCGCCATGTCTCTATGATGCTCTGATGCAGAGATATAGATCTTGCTAAACGGTTGCTAGGGTACTCTGTTTGGTTGCTAAGGAGTGGCTTGGCAGCTACCAATGATGATACTCCAAAGGCTGCTTGACAATATAAACCAACCCCCATGTCTTTACGATGTTCTGATGCAGAGATATACATCTTGAAAAACGGTTGCTAGGGTACTCTGTTTGGTTGCTAGGGAGTGGCTTGGCAGCTGCCAATGATGATACACCAAAGGCTGCTTGCCAGTATGAATGATTTAAACCAACCCCCATGCTTGCATGATATTCAGATTTGAAGATATCCCTCTTTGCTTTGTGTTGCTAGGGTGCTCTTAATGGTTGCTAGGGCGTGGCTAGGAGGTCTTGAAGGTGATTCGTGATTGGCCGTTTGCTGCCCCGAGTCAAATGAGCCCACCCTCATGTTTCTATGACACTTCTATCCAAAGATATTCCTTTGATCTTTTTCAATGGAAGTCTATGGAACTTGTTGCTATGTTGCTCTATATGGTTGCTAGGGCGTGGCTTGATAGCTTCACAATGATCCTGGGAGACTGATTGGTCACCTGAGTGAAATGAGCCGGCCCCCTTGTCTCTATGTCATTGTGATCCAGAGTTATGTTCAATACAAAATCCCTATGTAATTTCCCATAGTAGGAAAAACACAGTACTTCCTGGTTCATGGGCACGGCTTCACCATAGTATGTCTATGGGGCAAATTTGGGCAGCTCTTGCGCCCCAGGGGTACAACTTACACCCCATTTTGAGGTATGGTCTGAGAGAGCCTGTCAGCCTCTTCAAACGTGGTAACTCACATGTTTCTACGAAATTCTCGTTAGGAGCTATGACTCGTCAAAGTTCATCGCAATGTTAAGTCTATGGGATTTTTCGCCCGATTTTTCGCCCGCCGGACGAACATCGTACACCCGATCGCTTATAAAAGTCATAGCACACCACTCCTCAATAGGCCGGTCGATTTGACACCTCATTCGTGGGTCTATGACAAAAACTGCGGGACGAGTTACGCGCAGACGAAAGTGTCCAGAAGAAGAAGAATAATAATAATAAGTATGCAGAAGATTAAGAATGGAGCTTTGCCTTTGGCAAGCACCATTAACTAGAATGTACATTTCCTGAAGAAAATGTGAATGGTGCTTGCAGTGGCAAAATTCGGCACCCGGTTGCTAGGGTGCTGTAATTGGTTGCTAGGGCATGGCGACGAACTACTTATTAGCTGCTTGATAGGCCGAATCAAAAGAGCCCAGCCCCAAGTCTCTATGACCTTCTAAACCAAAGAAATGATCTCACAGATTTGGCCCCCATGTTAAGTCTATGGGAGTTTTTCAGCTGTTTTTTTCGTACGCTGTGCGAACATCGTACACCTGATCGCTTAGAAAAGTCATAGCACACCTCTCCTCAATAAGCCGGTCGATTTGACACCTCATTCGTGGGTCTACAACAAACGGTGCGGGATGAGTTACGCGCCAAAGTTTTGTTCAGGTGAATAGTAATTACAATACTAGAATGTACATTTCCTGAAGAAAATGTGAATGGTGCTTGCAGTGGCAAAATTCGACACCGGTTGCTAGGGTGCTGTAATTGGTTGCTAGGGCGTGGCCATGAAGTCACTACTTATTGGCGGCTTGATAGGCTGAGTCAAAAGAGCCCAGCCGCAAGTCTCTATGACCTTCTAAACCAAAGATATGATCTCACAGATTTGGCCCCCATGTTAAGTCTAAGGGAGTTTTTTCAGCCGTTTTTTCGTACGCTGTGCGAACATCGTACAAGCGATCGCTTAGAAAAGTCATAGCACACCTCTCCTCACTAAGCCGGTCGATTTGACACCTCATTCGTGGGTCTACGACAAACGGTGCGGGACGAGTTAGGCGCCAAAGTTTTGTTCAGGTGAATAGTAATTACAATACTAGAATGTACATTTCCTGAAGAAAATGTGAATGGTGCTTGCAGTGGCAAAATTCGGCACCCGGTTGCTAGGGTGCTGTAATTGGTTGCTATGGCATGGCGACGAACTACTTATTAGCTGCTTGATAGGCCGAATCAAAAGAGCCCAGCCCCAAGTCTCTATGACCTTCTAAACCAAAGAAATGATCTCACAGATTTGGCCCCCATGTTAAGTCTATGGGAGTTTTTCAGCTGTTTTTTTCGTACGCTGTGCGAACATCGTACACCTGATCGCTTAGAAAAGTCATAGCACACCTCTCCTCAATAAGCCGGTCGATTTGACACCTCATTCGTGGGTCTACAACAAACGGTGCGGGATGAGTTACGCGCCAAAGTTTTGTTCAGGTGAATAGTAATTACAATACTAGAATGTACATTTCCTGAAGAAAATGTGAATGGTGCTTGCAGTGGCAAAATTCGGCACCCGGTTGCTAGGGTGCTGTAATTGGTTGCTAGGGTGAGGCTATGAAGTCACTACTTATTGGCGGCTTGATAGGCCGAGTCAAAAGAGCCCAGCCCCAAGTCTCTATGACCTTCTAAACCAAAGATATGATCTCACAGATTTGGCCCCCATGTTAAGTCTATGGGAGTTTTTTCAGCCGTTTTTTCGTACGCTGTGCGAACATCGTACACCCGATCGCTTAGAAAAGTCATAGCACACCTCTCCTCAATAAGCCGGTCGATTTGACACCTCATTTGTGGGTCTACGACAAACGGTGCGGGACGAGTTAGGCGCCAAAGTTTTGTTCAGGTGAATAGTAATTACAATACTAGAATGTACATTTCCTGAAGAAAATGTGAATGGTGCTTGCAGTGGCAAAATTCGGCACCGGTTGCTAGGGTGCTGTAATTGGTTGCTAGGGCGTGGCTATGAAGTTGCTGTGTCACTACTTATTGGCTGGCCGAATCAAAAGAGCCCAGCCCCAAGTCTCTATGACCTTCTGATCCAAAGATATGATCTCACAGATTTTGACTCAATGTTAAGTCTATGGGAGTTTTTTCAGCCGTTTTTTTCGTACGCTGTGCGAACATCGTACACCCGATCGCTTAGAAAAGTCATAGCACACCTCTCCTCAATAAGCCGGTCGATTTGACACCTCATTCGTGGGTCTACGACAAACGGTGCGGGGCGAGTTACGCGCCAAAGTTTGTTCAGGTGAATAGTAATTACAATACTAGAATGTACATTTCCTGAAGAAAATGTGAATGGTGCTTGCAGTGGCAAAAACGCCACTCTGTTGCTAAGGAACTTGGGGTGGTTGCTAAGGTGTTGCTAGGCGGTTGCTAAGGTACTTGGGGTGGTTGCTAAGGTGTTGCTAGGCAGTTGTTAAGGTACCTGGAGTGGTCACTACTGTGTTGCTAGGCGGTTGCTAGGGTGTTCTGGGCGGTTGCTATGGTAACCAGGGTGGTTGCTATGGTGTCACTAGGTGGTTGGTAGTTGGCACAGATAGTTACTATGGAGTTTCTATAGAGTTCTTAGCATGTTCTCAGCCCACTTTAGCACTTAGCTAATCACTATTAGCATGTAGCTATTAACTGCTAGCATGTGTAGCATGTTGCAAGTACAGTTTGCTAGCATGAGTCAAAAAAGCCAACCCCCATGTCTCTACGATGTTCTGATGCAGAGATATAGGCATCGCTAAATGGTTGCTAGGGTACTCTGTTTGGTTGCTAGGGAGTGGCTTGGCAGTGGCTTGCCAATGATGATACTCCAAAGGCTGCTTGACAATATAAACCAACCCCCATGTCTTTATGATGTTCTGATGCAGAGATATGGATCTTGAAAAACGGTTGCTAGGGTAATCTGGTTGGTTGCTAGGGAGTGGCCTGGTAGCTACCAATGATGATACTCCAAAGGCTGCTTGACAATATAAACCAACCCCCATGTCTTTACGATGTTCTGATGCAGAGATATAGATCTTGCTAAACGGTTGCTAGGGTACTCTGTTTGGTTGCTAGGGAGTGGCTTGGCAGCTGCCAGTAATGATAAACCAAAGGCTGCTTGCCAGTATGAATGCTATAAACCAACCCCCATTCCTCTATGATGTTCAGATTTGAAGATATCCCCTCTATGCTTTGGGTTGCTAGGGTGCTCTGAATGGTTGCTAGGGCGTGGCTATGATGTCTTGAAGGTGATTCGTGATTGGCCGTTTGCTGCCCCGAGTCAAATGAGCCCACCCTCATGTTTCTATGACACTCCTATCCAAAGATATTCATTTGATCTTTTTCAATGGAAGTCTATGGAACTTGTTGCTATGGTGCTCTATATGGTTGCTAGGGCGTGGCTTGATAGCTTCACAATGATCCTGAGAGACTGATTGGTTGCCTGAGTAATATGAGCCCACCCCCTTGTCTCTATGACATTGTGATCCAGAGTTATGTTCAATACAAAATCCCTATGTAATTTCCCATAGTAGGAAAAACACAGTACTTCCTGGTTCATGGGCACGGCTTCACCATAGTATGTCTATGGGGCAACTTTGGGCAGCTCTTGCGCCCCAGGGGTACAACTTACACCCCATTTTGAGGTATGCTCTGAGAGAGCCTATCAGGCTCTTCAAACCTGGTAACCCACATGTTTCTATGAAATTCTCGTTAGGAGCTATTACTCGTCAAAGTTTGTCCCAATGCAAAGTCTATGGGATTTTTTTCGCTACTTTTTCGCCCGCCGGACGAACACCGTACACCCGATCGCTTATAAAAGTCATAGCACACCTCTCCTCAATGAGCCGGTCGATTTGACACCTCATTCATGGGTCTAGGACAAAAACTGCGGGAGGAGTAGCGCGCAGAAAAAAAAGTGGAAGAAAATGAGTGTCTGTGTCTGAGAGAGAAAGGCTTCTAAGGGCCTGCGTGTGTGAGTGTGTGTGAGAAAGTGACAGTTGAAATTCAAATTTCTGAAGATTCCGCCATTGAAAGTCAATGGGACTTTTTTGGCCGCTTTTTCGCCCCCTGTGCGAACATCGTTGGTCCGATCGCTTAAAAAAAAAATAGCACACCTCTCCTCAATAAGCCGGTCGATTTGACACCTCATTCATGGGTCTAGGACAACGCTGCGGGAGAAATAGCGCGCAGAAATAAAAGTGGAAGAAAATGAGTGTCTGTGTCTGAGAGACAAAGGCTTCTAAGGGCCTGCGTGTGTGAGTGTGTGTGAGAAAGTGACAGTTGAGAGAGACGGAATGTTCGTGAATTTGAATTTTTCAATGTAAGTCAATGGGACTTTTTTGGCCGCTTTTTCGTCCGCTGTGCGAACATCGTTGGTCCGATCGCTTATAAAAGTCATAGCACACCTCTCCTCAATGAGCCGGTCGATTTGACACCTCATTCATGAGTCTAGGACAAAAACTGCGGGAGGAGTAGCGCGCCAAACTTTTGTGTGGAATAATAATAATAATAATAATAATAATAATAAGTATGCAGAAGATTAAGAATGGAGCTTTGCCTTTGGCAAGCACCATTAACTAGAATGTACATTTCCTGAAGAAAATGTGAATGGTGCTTGCAGTGGCAAAACTCAGCACTCTTGATTAGCATGATGCTAACATAATTACCGTCCTGCTAGGATGTTTTTAGCAAGATGCTAACAGATTAGCATGTTGCTAGCATGATGCTAACACCCATAGCATGATGCCAGCATGTTTTTAGCAAGATTCTAATCATGTTAGCATAATGCTAGCAAAACATGCTAACATGATTAGCATAATGGTAGCATGATGCTAGCATGATTACCATGTTGCTACCATGATTTTAACAAGATGCTAATCATGTTAGCATAATGCTAGCAACATGCTAACATGATTAGCATAATGGTAACATGATGCTAGCATGATTACCATTTTGCTAGCATGTTTTTAACAAGATGCTAACATGATTAGCATGTTGCTAGCATGATGCTAACACCCTAAGCATGCTGCTAGCATGTTTTAAACAAAATGCTAGTCATGTTAGCATAATGCTAGCAACATGCTAACATGATTAGCATAATGCTAGCATGATGCTAGCACGATTACCATGTTGCTAGCATTATTTTAACCAAATGCTAATCATGTTAGCATTATGTTAGCAACATGCTAACATGATTAGCATGTTGCTAGCATGATGCTAACACCCTTAGCATGCTGCTAGCATGTTTTAAACAAGATGCTAATCATGTTAGCATAATGCTAGCAAACATGCTAACATGATTAGCATAATGCTAGCATGATGCTAGCATGATTACCATGTTGTTAGCATGATTTTAACAAGATGCTAATCATGTTAGCATAATGTTAGCAACATGCTAACATCATTAGCATAGTGCTAGCATGATGCTAGCATGATTACCATGTTGTTAGCATGTATTTAACAAGATGCTAACATGATTAGCATGTTTGCTAACATGATGCTAACATGATTAGCATGCTACTAGCATCATGCTAACACAATTAACATGCCACTAGCATTATTCTAACACATTTTTACTAGTTTTTGTCATGTTTAAACCTTAAGCTAATCACTATTAGCATGTAGCTATTCACTGCTAGCATGTGTAGCATGGTGGAAGTCCAGTTTGCTAGCATGAGTCAAAAGAGCCAACCGCCATGTCTCTATAATGTTCTGATGCAGAAATATAGGTGTTTCAAAACGGTTGCTAGGGTACTCTGTTTGGTTGCTAGGGAGTGGCTTGGTAGCTACCAATGATGATACTCCAAAGGCTGCTTGACAATATAAACCAACACCCATGTCTCTACGATGTTCTGATGCAGAGATATAGATCTTGCAAAACGGTTGCTAGGGTACTCTGTTTGGTTGCTAGGGAGTGGCTTGGCAGCTGCCAGTAATGATAAACCAAAGGCTGCTTGCCAGTATGAATGATATAAACCAACCCCCATTCCTCTATGATGTTCAGATTTGAAGATATCCCCTCTATGCTTTGAGTTGCTAGGGTGCTCTAAATAGTTGCTAGGGCGTGGCTATGATATCTTGAAGGTGATTCGTGATTGGCCGTTTGCTGCCCCGAGTCAAATGAGCCCACCCTCATGTTTCTATGACACTCCTATCCAAAGATATTCCTTTGATCTTTTTCAATGGAAGTCTATGGAACTTGTTGCTAAGGTACTCTCTATGGTTGCTAGGGCGTGGCTTGATAGCTTTAAAATTATCTTGATAGACTGATTGGTTGCCTGAGTAAAATGAGCCCACCCCCTTGTCTCTATGACATTGTGATCCAGAGTTATGACTTGTCAAAGTTCGTCCCAATGTTAAGTCTATGGGATTTTTCGCCCGATTTTTCGCCCGTCGGACGAACATCGTACACCCGATTGCTTATAAAAGTCATAGCACACCTCTCCTCAATAAGCCGGTCGATTTGACACCTCATTCATGGGTCTAGGACAAAAGCTGCGGGAGGAGTAGCGCGCCAAAATTTTGTGTGGAATAATAATAATAATAATAATAATAATAATAATAATAAGTATGCAGGAGAATAAGAATGGAGCTTTGCCTTTGGCAAGCACCATTAACTAGAATGTACATTTCCTGAAGAAAATGTGAATGGTGCTTGCAGTGGCAAAACTCGGCACTCTTGATTGGCATGATGCTAGCATAATTACCGTTCTGCTAGGATTTTTAGCAAAATGCTAACATGATTAGCATGTTGCTAGCATGATGCTAACACCCATAGCATGCTGCTATCATGTTTTTAACAAGATGCTAATCATGTTAACATTAAGCTAGCAACATGCTAACATGATTAGCATAATGCAAGCATGATGCTAGCATGATTTTAACAAGATGCTAATCATGTTAGCATAATGCTAACAACATGTTAACATGATTAGCATTATGCTAGCATGATGCTAGCATGATTATCATGTTGCTAGCATGTTTTTAACAAGATGCTAACATGATTAGCATGTTTGCTAGCATGATGCTAACATGATTAGCATGCTACTAGCATCATGCTAACACAATTAACATGCCACTAGCATGATGCTAACACATTTTTACTAGTTTGTGTCATGTTTAAACCCTAAGCTAATCACTATTAGCATGTAGCTATTCACTGCTAGCATGTGTAGCATGTTGGAAGTCCAGTTTGCTAGCATGAGTCAAAAGAGCCAACCGCCATGTCTCTACGATGTTCTGATGCAGAGATATAGGTGTTGCAAAACGGTTGCTAGGGTACTCTGTTTGGTTGCTAGGGAGTGGCTTGGCAGCTGCCAATGATGATACTCCAAAGGCTGCTTGACAATATAAACCAACCCCCATGTCTTTACGATGTTCTGATGCAGAGATATAGATCTTGCAAAACGGTTGCTAGGGTACTCTGTTTGGTTGCTAGGGAGTGGCTTGGCAGCTGCCAGTAATGATAAACCAAAGGCTGCTTGCCAGTAGGAATGATATAAACCAACCCCCATGCCTCTATGATATTCAGATTTGAAGATATCCCTCTTTGCTTTGGGTTGCTAGGGTGCTCTAAATGGTTGCTAGGGCGTGGCTATGAAGTCTTGAAGGTGATTCGTGATTGGCCGTTTGCTGCCCCGAGTCAAATGAGCCCACCCTCATGTTTCTATGACACTCCTATCCAAAGATATTAATTAGATCTTTTTCAATGGAAGTCTATGGAACTTGTTGCTATGGTGCTCTATATGGTTGCTAGGGCGTGGCTTGATAGCTTCACAATGATCCTGAGAGACTGATTGGTTGCCTGAGTAAAATGAGCCCAACCCCTTGTCTCTATGACATTGTGATCCAGAGTTATGTTCAATACAAAATCCCTATGTAATTTCCCATAGTAGGAAAAACGCACTGTTTCATGGGCACGGCTTCACCATAGTAAGTCTATGGGGCAACTTTGGGCAGCTCTTGTGCCCCAGGGGTACAACTTACACCCCATTTTGAGGTATGGTCTGACAGAACCTGTCAGCCCCTTCAATCGTGGTGACCCACATGTTTCTACGAAATACTCGTTAGGAGCTATGACTCGTCAAAGTTCATCCCAATGTTAAGTCAATGGGATTTTTCGCCCGATTTTTCGCTCGCCGGACGAACATCGTACACCTGATCGCTTATAAAAGTCATAGCACACCATTCCCGAATAATCCGCACGATTTGACACCTCATCCGTGGGTCTGTGACAAAAACTGCGGGACTAGTTACGCGCCGAAATTTTGTCCAGAAGAAGAAGAAGAAGCAGAATAAGTATGCAGGAGAATAAGAATGGAGCTTTGCCTTTGGCAAGCACCATTAACTAGAATGTACATTTCCTGAAGAAAATGTGAATGGTGCTTGCAGTGGCAAAACACCGGACTCGGTTGCTAGGGTGCTGTAATTGGTTGCTAGGGCGTGGCTATGAAGTTGCTGTGTCACTACTTATTGGCTGGCCGAATCAACAGAGCCCAGCCCCAAGTCTCTATGACCTTCTGATCCAAAGATATGATCTCACAGATTTTGACCCAATGTTAAGTCTATGGGAGTTTTTTCAGTCGTTTTATTCGTACGCTGTCAGCCTCTTCAAACGTGGTAAATTACATGTTTCTACGAAATCCTCGTTAGGAGCTATGACTCGTCAAAATTTGTCGCAATGCAAAGTCTATGGGATTTTTTCGCTACTTTTTCGCCCGCTGGACGAACATCGTACACCCGATCGCTTAGAAAAGTCATAGCACACCTCTCCTCAATAAGCCGGTCAATTTGACACCTCATTTGTGGGTCTACGACAAACGGTGCGGGACGAGTTACGCGCCAAAGTTTTGTTCAGGTGAATAGTAATTACAATACTAGAATGTATATTTCCTGAAGAAAATGTGAATGGTGCTTGCAGTGGCAAAATTCGGCCCCGGTTGCTAGGGTGCTGTAATTGGTTGCTAGGGAGTGGCTATGAAGTTGCTGTGTCACTACTTATTGGCTGGCCGAATCAAAAGAGCCCAGCCCCAAGTCTCTATGACCTTCTGATCCAAAGATATGATCTCACAGATTTTGACCCAATGTTAAGTCTATGGGAGTTTTTTCAGCCGATTTTTTCGTACGCTGTGCGAACATCGTACACCCAATCGCTTAGAAAAGTCATAGCACACCTCTCCTCAATAAGCCGGTCGATTTGACACCTCATTTGTGGGTCTACGACAAATGGTGCGGGATGAGTTACGCGCCAAAGTTTTGTTCAGGTGAATAGTAAATACAATACTAGAATGTACATTTCCTGAAGAAAATGTGAATGGTGCTTGCAGTGGCAAAATCGCCACTCGGTTGCTAGGCGGTTGCTAGGGTGTTCTGGGTGGTTGCTAGGCGGTTGCTATGGTAACCTGGGTGGTTGCTAGGGTGTTGCTAGGCAGTTGCTAAGGTACTTGGGGTGGTTGCTAAGGTGTTGCTAAACGGTTGCTAGGGTGTTCTGGGTGGTTGCTAGGCGATTGCTATGGTAACCTGGGTGGTTGCTAAGGTGTTGATAGGCGGTTGCTAGGGTGTTCTGGGTGGTTGCTAGGCGGTTGCTATGGTAACCTGGGTGGTTGCTAGGGTGTTCTGGGTGGTTGCTAGGCGGTTGCTATGGTAACCTGGGTGGTTGCTAGGCGGTTGCTAAGGTACTTGGGGTGGTTGCTAAGGTGTTGCTAGGCGGTTGCTAGGATGTTCTGGGTGGTTGCTAGGCGGTTGCTAGGCGGTTGCTATGGTAACCAGGGTGGTTGCTAGGGTGTTGCTAGGCAGTTGCTAAGGTACTTGGGGTGGTTGCTAAGGCGTTGCTATGGTGTTCTGGGTGGTTGCTATGCGGTTGCTATGGTAACCAGGGTGGTTGCTAGGGTGTTGCTAGGCAGTTGCTAAGGTACTTGGGGTGGTTGCTAAGGTGTTGCTAGGCGGTTGCTAGGGTGTTCTGGGTGGTTGCTAGGCGGTTGCTAGGGTGTTCTGGGTGGTTGCTAGGCGGTTGCTAGGCGGTTGCTATGGTAACCAGGGTGGTTGCTAGGCAGTTGCTAAGGTACTTGGGGTGGTTGCTAAGGTGTTGCTAGGCGGTTGCTAGGGTGTTCTGGGTGGTTGCTAGGCGGTTGCTATGGTAACCTGGGTGGTTGCTAAGGTGTTGCTAGGCAGTTGTTAAGGTACCTGGAGTGGTCACTATGGTGTTGCTAGGCGGTTGCTAGGGTGTTCTGGGCGGTTGCTATGGTAACCTGGGTGGATGCTATGGTGTTACTAGGTGGTTGGTAGTTGGCACAGATAGTTACTATGGAGTTTCTATAGAGTTCTTAGCATGTTCTCATCCCACTTTAGCACTTAGCTAATCACTATTAGCATGTAGCTATTAACTGCTAGCATGTGTAGCATGTTGCAAGTACAGTTTGCTAGCATGAGTCAAAAAAGCCAACCCCCATGTCTCTATGATGTTCTGATGCAGAGATATAGGCATCGCTAAATGGTTGCTAGGGTACTCTGTTTGGTTGCTAGGGAGTGGCTTGGCAGTTGCCAATGATGATACTCCAAAGGCTGCTTGACAACATAAACCAACCCCCATGTCTTTATGATGTTCTGATGCAGAGATATGGATCTTGAAAAACGGTTGCTAGGGTAATCTGGTTGGTTGCTAGGGAGTGGCCTGGCAGCTACCAATGATGATACTCCAAAGGCTGCTTGACAATATAAACCAACCGCCATGTCTCTATGATGCTCTGATGCAGAGATATAGATCTTGCTAAACGGTTGCTAGGGTACTCTGTTTGGTTGCTAAGGAGTGGCTTGGCAGCTACCAATGATGATACTCCAAAGGCTGCTTGACAATATAAACCAACCCCCATGTCTTTACGATGTTCTGATGCAGAGATATACATCTTGAAAAACGGTTGCTAGGGTACTCTGTTTGGTTGCTAGGGAGTGGCTTGGCAGCTGCCAGTAATGATAAACCAAAGGCTGCTTGCCAGTATGAATGATATAAACCAACCCCCATGCCTCTATGATATTCAGATTTGAAGATATCTGCCTATGCTTTGGGTTGCTAGGGTGCTCTAAATGGTTGCTAAGGCGTGGCTATGATGTCTTTAAGGTGATTTGTGATTGGCGGTTTGCTGCCTCGAGTCAAATGAGCCCATCCTCATGTTTGTATGACACTTCTATCCAAAGATATTCATTTGATCTTTTTCAATGGAAGTCTATGAAGCTTGTTACTAAGGTGCTCTGTATGGTTGCTAGGGCGTGGCTTGATATCTTCAAAGTTATCCTGAGAGACTGATTGGTTGCCTGAGTAAAATGAGACCACCCCCTTGTCTCTATGACATTGTGATCCAGAGTTATGACTTGTCAAAGTTCGTTCCAATGTTAAGTCTATGGGATTTTTTTCGCTACTTTTTCGCCCGCCGGACGAACATCGTACACCCGATCGCTTATAAAAGTCATAGCACACCTCTCCTCAATGAGCCGGTCGATTTGACACCTCATTCATGGGTCTAGGACAAAACTGCGGGAGGAGTAGCGCGCCAAACTTTTGTGTGGAATAATAATAATAATAACTAGAATGTACATTTCCTGAAGAAAATGTGAATGGTGCTTGCAGTGGCAAAATTCGCCACTCGGTTGCTAGGGTGCTGTAATTGGTTGCTAGGGCGTGGCCATGAAGTCACTACTTATTGGCGGCTTGATAGGCCGAGTCAAAAGAGCCCAGCCCCAAGTCTCTATGACCTTCTAATCCAAAGATATGATCTCACAGATTTGGTCCCCATGTTAAGTCTATGGGAGTTTTTTCAGCCGTTTTTTCGTCCGCTGTGCGAACATCGTACACCCGATTGCTTAGAAAAGTCATAGCACTAGGTGGTTGCTAGGGTGTTGCTAGGCAGTTGCTGAGGTACCTGGGGTGGTCACTATGGTGTTGCTAGGCGGTTGCTAGGGTGTTCTGGGTGGTTGCTAGGCGGTTGCTATGGTAACCTGGGTGGTTGCTAGGGTGTTGCTAGGCAGTTGCTAAGGTACTTGGAGCGGTTGCTAAGGTGTTGCAAGGCGGTTGCTAGGGTGTTCTGGGTGGTTGCTAGGTGGTTGCTATGGTAACCCGGGTGGTTGCTAGGGTGTTGCTAGGCAGTTGCTAAGGTACCTGGGGTGGTCACTACGGTGTTGCTAGGCGGTTGCTAGGGTGTTCTGGGTGGTTGCTAGGCGGTTGCTATGGTAACCTGAGTGGTTGCTAGGGTGTTGCTAGGCAGTTGCTAAGGTACCTGGGGTGGTCACTGCGGTGTTGCTAGGTGGTTGCTAGGGTGTTCTGGGTGGTTGCTAGGCGGTTGCTATGGTAACCTGGGTGGTTGCTATGGTGTTACTAGGTGGTTGGTAGTTGTCACAGATAGTTACTATGGAGTTTCTATAGAGTTCTTAGCATGTTCTCAGTCCACTTTAGCAATTAGCTATTATCACTATTAGCATGTAGCTATTCATTGCTAGTCCAGTTTGCTAGCATGAGTCAAAAGAGCCAACCGCCATGTCTCTATGATGTTCTGATGCAGAGATATAGATCTTGCTACACGGTTGCTAGGTACTCTGTTTGGTTGCTAGGGAGTGGCTTGGCAGCTGCCAGTAATGATAAACCAAAGGCTGCTTGCCAGTATGAATGATATAAACCAACCCCCATGCCTCTATGATATTCAGATTTGAAGATATCCCTCTTTGATTTGGGTTGCTAGGGTGCTCTAAATGGTTACTAGGGCGTGGCTATGAAGTGTTTAAGGTGATTTGTGATTAGCTGTTTGCTGCCCCGAGTCAAATGAGCCCACCCTCATGTTTCTATGACACTCCTATCCAAAGATATTCCTTTGATCTTTTTCAATGGAAGTCAATGGAACTTGTTGCTATGGTGCTCTATATGGTTGCTAGGGCGTGGCTTGATAGCTTCACAATGATCCTGAGACAGTGATTGGTTGCTTGAGTGAAATGAGCCCGCCCCCTTGTCTCTATCACACTGTGATCAATAGTGAGTGAAAGGGTTCTAAGGGCCTGCGTGTGTTGGTGTGTGTGAGAAAGTGACAGTTGAAATTCAAATTTCTGAAGATTCCGCCATTGAAAGTCAATGGGACATTTTTGGCCGCTTTTTCGCCGCCTGTGCGAACATCGTTAGTCCGATCGCTTAGAAAAGTCATAGCACAGGTCTCCTCAATGAGCCGGTCGATTTGACACCTCATTCATGGGTCTAGGACAAACGCTGCGGGAGGAGTAGCGCGCAGAAATAAAAGTGGAAGAAAATGAGTGTCTGTGACTGAGAGACAAAGGCTTCTAAGGGCCTGCATGTGTGAGTGTGTGTGAGAAAGTGACAGTTGAGAGAGACGGAATGTTCGTGAATTTGAATTTTTCAATGTAAGTCAATGGGACTTTTTTGGCCGCTTTTTCATCCGCTGTGCGAACATCGTTAGTCCGATCGCTTAGAAAAGTCATAGCACAGGTCTCCTCAATGAGCCGGTCGATTTGACACCTCATTCATGGGCCTAGCACAAAAACTGCGGGAGGAGTAGCGCGCCAAACTTTTGTCCAGAAAAATAATTATAATAATAAGTATGAGCAATAATAATACTGATGCTTTGCCTTTGGCAAGCACCATTAATAATAATAATAATAATAATAAGTATGCAGAAGATTAAGAATGGAGCTTTGCCTTTGGCAAGCACCATTAACTAGAATGTACATTTCCTGAAGAAAATGTGAATGGTGCTTGCAGTGGCAAAATTCGTTACCCGGTTGCTAGGGGGCTGTAATTGGTTGCTAGGGCGTGGCTATGAACGACTTATTAGCTGCTTGATAGGCCGAGTCAAAAGAGCCCAGCCCTAAGTCTCTATGACCTTTTAAACCAAAGATATGATCTCACAGATTTGGTCCCCATGTTAAGTCTATGGGAGTTTTTTCAGCCGTTTTTTCGTACGCTGTGCGAACATCGTACACCCGATCGCTTAGAAAAGTCATAGCACACCTCTCCTCAATAAGCTGGTCGATTTGACACCTCATTCATGGGTCTACGACAAACGGTGTGGGACGAGTTACGCGCCAAAGTTTTGTTCAGGTGAATAGTAATTACAATACTAGAATGTACATTTCCTGAAGAAAATGTGAATGGTGCTTGCAGTGGCAAAATTCGGCACCCGGTTGCTAGGGTGCTGTAATTGGTTGCTAGGGCATGGCTATGAAGTTTCTGTGTCACTACTTATTGGCTGGCCGAATCAAAAGAGACCAGCCCCAAGTCTCTATGACCTTTTGATCCAAAGATATGATCTCACAGATTTTGTCCCAATGTTAAGTCTATGAGACTTTTTTCAGCCGATTTTTCGTCCGCCGTGCGAACATCGTACACCCGATCACTTAGAAAAGTCATAGCACACCTCTCCTCAATAAGCCGGTCGATTTGACACCTCATTTGTGGGTCTACGACAAACGGTGCGGGACGAGTTATGCGCCAAAGTTTTGTTCAGGTGAATAGTAATTACAATACTAGAATGTACATTTCCTGAAGAAAATGTGAATGGTGCTTGCAGTGGCAAAATTTGGAACCCGGTTGCTAGGGTGCTGTAATCGGTTACTAGGGCATGGCTATAAAGTCACTACTTATTGGTTGCTTGATAGGCCGAGTCAAAAGAGCCCAGCCCCAAGTCTCTACGACCTTCTGATCCAAAGATATGATCTCACAGATTTGGTCCCCATGTTAAGTCTATGGGACATTTTTCAGACAATTTTTCGTCCGCTGTGCGAACATCGTACACCCGTTCGATTATAAAAGTCATAGCACACCTCTCCTCAATAAGCCGGTCGATTTGACACCTCATTCGTGGGTCTACGACAAATGGTGTGGGACGAGTTACGCGCCAAAGTTTTGTCTAGGTGAATAGTAATTACAATACTAGAATGTACATTTCCTGAAGAAAATGTGAATGGTGCTTGCAGTGGCAAAATTCGCCACTCGGTTGCTAGGGTGCTGTAATTGGTTGCTAGGGCGTGGCTATGAACTTGCTGTGTCACTACCTTTTGGATATCCGAGTCAAACGAGCCCAGCCCCAAGTCTCTATGACCTTCAAAACCAAAGATATGATCTCACAGATTTGACCCCCATGTTAAGTCTATGGGAGTTTTTTCAGCTGATTTTTCGTATGCTGTGCGAACATCGTACACCCGATCGCTTAGAAAAGTCATAGCACACCTCTCCTCAATAAGCTGGTCGATTTGACACCTCATTCGTGGGTCTATGACAAACGGTGCGGGACGAGTTACGCGCCAAAGTTTTGTTCAGGTGAATAGTAATTACAATACTAGAATGTACATTTCCTGAAGAAAATGTGAATGGTGCTTGCAGTGGCAAAATTCGCCACTCGGTTGCTAGGGTGCTGTAATTGGTTGCAAGGGTGAGGCTATGAAGTCACTAGTTATTGGCTACTTGATAGACCGAGTCAAAAGAGCCCAGCCCCAAGTCTCTATGACCTTCTGATCCAAAGATATGATCTCACAGATTTTGTCCCAATGTTAAATCTATGGGACTTTTTTCAGCCGATTTATCGTCCGCTGTGTGAACATCGTACACCCGATCGCTTAGAAAAGTCATAGCACACCTCTCCTCAATAAGCCGGTCGATTTAACACCTCATTCGTGGGTCTACGACAAACGGTGCGGGACGAGTTACGCGCCGAAGTTTTGTCTAGGTGAATAGTAATTACAATACTAGAATGTACATTTCCTGAAGAAAATGTGAATGGTGCTTGCAGTGGCAAAATTCGGTACCCGGTTGCTAGGGGGCTGTAATTGGTTGCTAGGGCGTGGCTATGAAGTTGCTGTGTCACTACTTATTGGCTGGCCGAATCAAAAGAGCCCAGCCCCAAGTCTCTATGACCTTCTGATCCAAAGATATGATCTCACAGATTTTGACCCAATGTTAAGTCTATGGGAGTTTTTTCAGCCGTTTTTTTCGTACGCTGTGCGAACATCGTACAACCGATCGCTTAGAAACGTCATAGCACACCTCTCCTCAATAAGCCGGTCGATTTGACACCTCATTTGTGGGTCTACGACAAACGGTGCGGGACGAGTTACGCGCCAAAGTTTTGTTCAGGTGAATAGTAATTACAATACTAGAATGTACATTTCCTGAAGAAAATGTGAATGGTGCTTGCAGTGGCAAAATTCGGTACCCGGTTGCTAGGCGGTTGCTAAGGTGTTGCTAGGCGGTTGCTAGGGTGTTCTGTGTGGTTGCTATGCGGTTGCTAAGGTACTTGGGGTAGTTGCTAAGGTGTTGCTAGGCGGTTGCTAGGGTGTTCTGGGTGTTTGCTAGGCGGTTGCTATGGTAACCTGGGTGGTTGCTAAGGTGTTGCTAGGCAGTTGCTAAGGTACTTGGAGTGGTTGCTAAGGTGTTGCTAGGCGGTTGCTAAGGTGTTCTGGGTGGTTGCTAGGCGGTTGTTATGGTTACCTGAGTGGTTGCTAGGGTGTTGCTAGGCAGTTGCTAAGGTACTTGGAGTGGTTGCTAAGGTGTTGCTAGGCGGTTGCTAAGGTGTTCTGGGTGGTTGCTAGGCGGTTGCTATGGTAACCTGAGTGGTTGCTAGGGTGTTGCTAGGCAGTTGCTAAGGTACTTGGGGTAGTTGCTGAGGTGTTGCTAGGCGGTTGCTAGGGTGTTCTGGGTGGTTGCTAGGCGGTTGCTATGGTAACCTGGGTGGTTGCTAAGGTGTTGCTATGCAGTTGCTAAGGTATTTGGAGTGGTTGCTAAGGTGTTGCTAGGCGGTTGCTAGGGTGTTCTGGGCGGTTGCTAGGCGGTTGCTATGGTAACCTGGCTGGTTGCTAGGGTGTTGCTAGGCAGTTGCTAAGGTACTTGGGGTGGTTGCTAAGGTGTTACTAGGCGGTTGCTAGGGTGTTCTGGGCGGTTGCTAGGCGGTTGCTATGGTAACCTGGGTGGTTGCTAGGGTGTTGCTAAGGTACTTGGGGTGGTTGCTAAGGTGTTGCTAGGCAGTTGCTAGGGTGTTCTGGGCGGTTGCTATGGTAACCTGGGTGGTTGCTAGGGTGTTGCTAGGCAGTTGCTAAGGTACCTGGGGTGGTCACTACGGTGTTGCTAGGTGGTTGCTAGGGTGTTCTGGATGGTTGCTAGGTGGTTGCTATGGTAACCTGGGTGGTTACTAGGGTGTTGCTAGGCGGTTGCTAAGGTACTTGGGGTGGTTGCTAAGGTGTTGCTAGGCGGTTGCTAGGGTGTTCTGGGTGGTTGCTAGGCGGTTGCTATGGTAACCTGGGTGGTTGCTATGGTTTTACTAGGTGGTTGGTAGTTGTCACAGATAGTTACTATGGAGTTTCTATAGAGTTCTTAGCATGTTCTCAGCCCACTTTAGCCCTTAGCTAATCACTATTAGCATGTGGCTATTCACTGCTAGCATGTGTAGCATGTTGCAAGTACAGTTTGCTAGCATGAGTCAAAAAAGCCAACCCCCATGTCTGTACGATGTTCTGATGCAGAGATATAGATCTTGCTAAACGGTTGCTAGGGTACTCTGTTTGGTTGCTAGGGAGTGGCTTGGCAGCTATCAATGATGATACTCCAAAGGCTGCTTGACAATATAAACCAACCCCCATGTCTTTACGATGTTCTGATGCAGAGATATAGATCTTGCTAAACGGTTGCTAGGGTTCTCTGTTTGGTTGCTAGGGAGTGGCTTGGCAGCTACCAATGATGATACTCCAAAGGCTGCTTAACAATATAAACCAACCCCCATGTCTTTACGATGTTCTGATGCAAAGATATAGATCTTGCTAAACGGTTGCTAGGGTACTCTGTTTGGTTGCTAGGGAGTGGCTTGGCAGCTGCCAGTAATGATAAACCAAAGGCTGCTTGCCAGTATGAATGATATAAACCAACCCCCATGCCTCTACGATATTCAGATTTGAAGATATCCCTTTATGCTTTGGGTTGCTAAGGTGCTCTAAATGGTTGCTAGGGAGTGGTTATGAAGTCTTGAAGGTGATTCGTGATTGGCTGGTTGCTGCACCGAGTCAAATGAGCCCACCCTCATGTTTCTATGACACTTCTATCCAAAGATATTCATTTGATATTTTTCAATGGAAGTCAATGGAGCTTGTTGCTATGGTGCTCTATATGGTTGCTAGGGCGTGGCTTGATAGCTTCACAATGATCCTGAGAGACTGATTGGCTGCCTGAGTGAAATGAGCCCACCCCCTTGTCTCTATGACATTGTGATCCAGAGTTATGGTCGATACAAAATCCCTATGTAATTTCCCATAGTAGGAAAAACACAGTACTTCCTGGTTCATGGGCACGGCTTCACCATAGTATGTCTATGGGGAAATTTGGGCAGCTCTTGCGCCCCACGGGTACAACTTACACCCCATTTTGAGGTATGATCTGAGAGAGCCTATCAGCCTCTTCAAACGTGGTGACCCACATGTTTCTACGAAATCCTCGTTAGGAGCTATGACTCGTCAAAGTTCGTCGCAATGTTAAGTCTATGGGATTTTTCGCCCGATTTTTCGCCCGCCAGACGAACATCGTACACCCGATCGCTTATAAAAGTCATAGCACACCATTCCCGAATAATCCGCACGATTTGACACCTCATTCGTGGGTCTGTGACAAAAGCTGCGGGAGGAGTAGCGTGCCAAAATTTTGTGTGGAATAATAATAATAATAATAATAATAATAATAATAATAATAAGTATGCGGGAGAATAAGAATGGAGCTTTGCCTTTGGCAAGCACCATTAACTAGAATGTACATTTCCTGAAGAAAATGTGAATGGTGCTTGCAGTGGCAAAATTCGCCACTCGGTTGCTAGGGTGCTGTAATTGGTTGCTAGGGCGTGGCCATGAAGTCACTACTTATTGGCGGCTTGATAGGCCGAGTCAAAAGAGCCCAGCCCCAAGTCTCTATGACCTTCTAATCCAAAGATATGATCTCACAGATTTGGTCCCCATGTTAAGTCTATGGGAGTTTTTTCAGCCGTTTTTTTCGTCCGCTGTGCGAACATCGTACACCCGATTGCTTAGAAAAGTCATAGCACTAGGTGGTTGCTAGGGTGTTGCTAGGCAGTTGCTGAGGTACCTGGGGTGGTCACTATGGTGTTGCTAGGCGGTTGCTAGGGTGTTCTGGGTGGTTGCTAGGCGGTTGCTATGGTAACCTGGGTGGTTGCTAGGGTGTTGCTAGGCAGTTGCTAAGGTACTTGGAGCGGTTGCTAAGGTGTTGCAAGGCGGTTGCTAGGGTGTTCTGGGTGGTTGCTAGGTGGTTGCTATGGTAACCCGGGTGGTTGCTAGGGTGTTGCTTGGCAGTTGCTAAGGTACCTGGGGTGGTCACTACGGTGTTGCTAGGCGGTTGCTAGGGTGTTCTGGGTGGTTGCTAGGCGGTTGCTATGGTAACCTGAGTGGTTGCTAGGGTGTTGCTAGGCAGTTGCTAAGGTACCTGGGGTGGTCACTGCGGTGTTGCTAGGTGGTTGCTAGGGTGTTCTGGGTGGTTGCTAGGCGGTTGCTATGGTAACCTGGGTGGTTGCTATGGTGTTACTAGGTGGTTGGTAGTTGTCACAGATAGTTACTATGGAGTTTCTATAGAGTTCTTAGCATGTTCTCAGTCCACTTTAGCAATTAGCTATTATCACTATTAGCATGTAGCTATTCATTGCTAGTCCAGTTTGCTAGCATGAGTCAAAAGAGCCAACCGCCATGTCTCTATGATGTTCTGATGCAGAGATATAGATCTTGCTACACGGTTGCTAGGGTACTCTGTTTGGTTGCTAGGGAGTGGCTTGGCAGCTGCCAGTAATGATAAACCAAAGGCTGCTTGCCAGTATGAATGATATAAACCAACCCCCATGCCTCTATGATATTCAGATTTGAAGATATCCCTCTTTGATTTGGGTTGCTAGGGTGCTCTAAATGGTTACTAGGGCGTGGCTATGAAGTGTTTAAGGTGATTTTGTGATTAGCTGTTTGCTGCCCCGAGTCAAATGAGCCCACCCTCATGTTTCTATGACACTCCTATCCAAAGATATTCCTTTGATCTTTTTCAATGGAAGTCAATGGAACTTGTTGCTATGGTGCTCTATATGGTTGCTAGGGCGTGGCTTGATAGCTTCACAATGATCCTGAGACAGTGATTGGTTGCTTGAGTGAAATGAGCCCGCCCCCTTGTCTCTATCACACTGTGATCAATAGTGAGTGAAAGGGTTCTAAGGGCCTGCGTGTGTTGGTGTGTGTGAGAAAGTGACAGTTGAAATTCAAATTTCTGAAGATTCCGCCATTGAAAGTCAATGGGACATTTTTGGCCGCTTTTTCGCCGCCTGTGCGAACATCGTTAGTCCGATCGCTTAGAAAAGTCATAGCACAGGTCTCCTCAATGAGCCGGTCGATTTGACACCTCATTCATGGGTCTAGGACAAACGCTGCGGGAGGAGTAGCGCGCAGAAATAAAAGTGGAAGAAAATGAGTGTCTGTGACTGAGAGACAAAGGCTTCTAAGGGCCTGCATGTGTGAGTGTGTGTGAGAAAGTGACAGTTGAGAGAGACGGAATGTTCGTGAATTTGAATTTTTCAATGTAAGTCAATGGGACTTTTTTGGCCGCTTTTTCATCCGCTGTGCGAACATCGTTAGTCCGATCGCTTAGAAAAGTCATAGCACAGGTCTCCTCAATGAGCCGGTCGATTTGACACCTCATTCATGGGCCTAGCACAAAAACTGCGGGAGGAGTAGCGCGCCAAACTTTTGTCCAGAAAAATAATTATAATAACTAGAATGTACATTTCCTGAAGAAAATGTGAATGGTGCTTGCAGTGGCAAAATTCGGCACCCGGTTGCTAGGGTGCTGTAATTGGTTGCTAGGGCATGGCTATGAAGTTTCTGTGTCACTACTTATTGGCTGGCCGAATCAAAAGAGACCAGCCCCAAGTCTCTATGACCTTTTGATCCAAAGATATGATCTCACAGATTTTGTCCCAATGTTAAGTCTATGAGACTTTTTTCAGCCGATTTTTCGTCCGCCGTGCGAACATCGTACACCCGATCACTTAGAAAAGTCATAGCACACCTCTCCTCAATAAGCCGGTCGATTTGACACCTCATTTGTGGGTCTACGACAAACGGTGCGGGACGAGTTATGCGCCAAAGTTTTGTTCAGGTGAATAGTAATTACAATACTAGAATGTACATTTCCTGAAGAAAATGTGAATGGTGCTTGCAGTGGCAAAATTTGGAACCCGGTTGCTAGGGTGCTGTAATCGGTTACTAGGGCATGGCTATAAAGTCACTACTTATTGGTTGCTTGATAGGCCGAGTCAAAAGAGCCCAGCCCCAAGTCTCTACGACCTTCTGATCCAAAGATATGATCTCACAGATTTGGTCCCCATGTTAAGTCTATGGGACATTTTTCAGACAATTTTTCGTCCGCTGTGCGAACATCGTACACCCGTTCGATTATAAAAGTCATAGCACACCTCTCCTCAATAAGCCGGTCGATTTGACACCTCATTCGTGGGTCTACGACAAATGGTGTGGGACGAGTTACGCGCCAAAGTTTTGTCTAGGTGAATAGTAATTACAATACTAGAATGTACATTTCCTGAAGAAAATGTGAATGGTGCTTGCAGTGGCAAAATCGGCACTCAGTTGCTAGGCGGTTGCTAAGGTACTTGGGGTGGTTGCTAAGGTGTTGCTAGGGTGTTCTGTGTGGTTGCTAGGCGGTTGCTAAGGTACTTGAGTAGTTGCTAAGGTGTTGCTAGGTGGTTGCTAGGGTGTTCTGGATGGTTACTAGGCGGTTGCTATGGTAACCTGAGTGGTTGCTAGGGTGTTGCTGGGCAGTTGCTAAGGTACTCGGAGTGGTTGCTAAGGTGTTGCTAGGCGGTTGCTAGGGTGTTCTTGGTGGTTGCTAGGTGGTTGCTATGGTAACCTGAGTGGTTGCTAGGGTGTTGCTAGGCAGTTGCTAAGGTACCTGGGGTGGTCACTATGTTGTTGCTAGGCGGTTGCTAGGGTGTTCTGGCTGGTTGCTATGCGGTTGCTATGGTAACCTGGGTGGTTGCTAGGGTGTTGCTAGGCAGTTGCTAAGGTACCTGGGGTGGTCACTACGGTGTTGCTAGGCGGTTGCTAGGGTGTTCTGGGTGGTTGCTAGGCGGTTGCTATGGTAACCTGGGTGGTTGCTAGGGTGTTGCTAGGCAGTTGCTAAGGTACCTGGGGTGGTCACTACGGTGTTGCTAGGTGGTTGCTAGGGTGTTCTGGGTGGTTACTAGGCGGTTGCTATTGTAACCTGGGTGGTTGCTATGGTGTTACTAGGTGGTTGGTAGTTGTCACAGATAGTTACTATGGAGTTTCTATAGAGTTCTTAGCATGTTCTCAGTCCACTTTAGCAATTAGCTAATCACTATTAGCATGTAGCTATTCATTGCTAGCATGTGTAGCATGTTGGAAGTCCAGTTTGCTAGCATGAGTCACAAGAGCCAACCGCCATGTCTCTATGATGCTCTGATGCAGAGATATAGATCTTGCTAAACGGTTGCTAAGGTACTCTGTTTGGTTGCTAGGGAGTGGCCTGGCAGCTGCCAATGATGATAAACCAAAGGCTGCTTGCCAGTATGAATGATATAAACCAACCCCCATGCCTCTATGATATTCAGATTTGAAGATATCCCTCTTTGATTTGGGTTGCTAGGGTGCTCTAAATGGTTACTAGGGCGTGGCTATGAAGTGTTTAAGGTGATTTTGTGATTGGCTGTTTGCTGCCCCGAGTGAAATGAGCCCACCCTCATGTTTCTATGACACTCCTATCCAAAGATATTCCTTTGATCTTTTTCAATGGAAGTCTATGGAACTTGTTGCTATGGTGCTTTATATGGTTGCTAGGGCATGGCTTGATAGCTTCACAATGATCCTGAGACACTGATTGGTTGCCTGAGTGAAATGAGCCCGCCCCCTTGTCTCTATGACACTGTGATCAATAGTGAGTGAGTGAGAGAAAGGGTTCTAAGGGCCTGCGTGTGTGGGTGTGTGTGAGAAAGTGACAGTTGAAATTCAAATTTCTGAAGATTCCGCCATTGAAAGTCAATGGGACTTTTTTGGCCGCTTTTTCGCCCCCTGTGCGAACATCGTTGGTCCGATCGCTTATACAAGTCATAACACACATCTCCTCAATGAGCCGGTCGATTTGACACCTCATTCATGGGTCTAGGACAAACGCTGCGGGAGGAGTAGCGCGCAGAAATAAAAGTGGAAGAAAATGAGTGTCTGTGTCTGAGAGAGAAAGGCTTCTAAGGGCCTGCATGTGTGAGTGTGTGTGAGAAAGTGACAGTTGAGAGAGACGGAATGTTCGTGAATTTGAATTTTTCAATGCAAGTCTATGGGACTTTTTTGGCCGCTTTTTCGTCCGCTGTACGAACATCGTTGGTCCGATCGCTTAGAAAAGTCATAGCACAGGTCTCCTCAATGAGCCGGTCGATTTGACACCTCATTCATGGGTCTAGGACAAAAACTGCGGGAGGAGTAGCGCGCCAAACTTTTGTCCAGAAAAATAATTATAATAATAAGTATGAGCAATAATAATACTGATGCTTTGCCTTTGGCAAGCACCATTAACTAGAATGTACATTTCCTGAAGAAAATGTGAATGGTGCTTGCAGTGGCAAAATTCGGCACCGGTTGCTAGGGTGCTGTAATTGGTTGCTAGGGCGTGGCTATGAAGTTGCTGTGTCACTACTTATTGGCTGGCTGAATCAAAAGAGCCCAGCCCCAAGTCTCTACGAACTTCTGATCCAAAGATATGATCTCACAGATTTGGCCCCCATGTTAAGTCTATGGGAGTTTTTTCAGCCGTTTTTTTCGTACGCTGTGCGAACATCGTACACCCGATCGCTTAGAAAAGTCATAGCACACCTCTCCTCAATAAGCCGGTCGATTTGACACCTCATTTGTGGGTCTACGTCAAACGGTGCGGGACAAGTTACGCGCCAAAGTTTTGTTCAGGTGAATAGTAATTACAATACTAGAATGTACATTTCCTGAAGAAAATGTGAATGGTGCTTGCAGTGGCAAAATTCGGCCCCGGTTGCTAGGGTGCTGTAATTGGTTGCTAGGGCGTGGCTATGAAGTTGCTGTGTCACTACTTATTGGCTGGCCGAATCAAAAGAGCCCAGCCCCAAGTCTCTATGACCTTCTGATCCAAAGATATGATCTCACAGATTTTGACCCCATGTTAAGTCTATGGGACATTTTTCAGACGATTTTTCGTCCGCTGTGCGAACATCGTACACCCGATCACTTAGAAAAGTCATAGCACACCTCTCCTCAATAAGCCGGTCGATTTGACACCTCATTCGTGGGTCTACAACAAACGGTGCGGGACGAGTTACGCGCCAAAGTTTTGTCTAGGTGAATAGTAATTACAATACTAGAATGTACATTTCCTGAAGAAAATGTGAATGGTGCTTGCAGTGGCAAAACACCGGACTCGGTTGCTAGGGTGCTGTAATTGGTTGCTAGGGCGTGGCTATGAAGCTGCTGTGTCACTACTTATTGGCTGGCCGAATCAAAAGAGCCCAGCCCCAAGTCTCTACGAACTTCTGATCCAAAGATATGATCTCACAGATTTGGACCCCATGTTAAGTCTATGGGAGTTTTTTCAGCCGTTTTTTTTGTACGCTGTGCGAACATCGTACACCCGATCGCTTAGAAAAGTCATAGCACACCTCTCCTCAATAAGCCGGTCGATTTGACTTCTCATTCGTGGGTCTACTACAAACGGTGCCGGACGAGTTACGCGCCAAAGTTTTGTTCAGGTGAATAGTAATTACAATACTAGAATGTACATTTCCTGAAGAAAATGTGAATGGTGCTTGCAGTGGCAAAATCGCCACTCGGTTGCTAGGCGGTTGCTAAGGTACTTGGGGTGGTTGATAAGGTGTTGCTAGGCGGTTGCTAAGGTACTTGGGGTGGTTGCTAAGGTGTTGCTAGGCAGTTGTTAAGGTACCTGGAGTGGTCACTACTGTGTTGCTAGGCGGTTGCTAGGGTGTTCTGGGCGGTTGCTATGGTAACCAGGGTGGTTGCTATGGTGTTACTAGGTGGTTGGTAGTTGGCACAGATAGTTACTATGGAGTTTCTATAGAGTTCTTAGCATGTTCTCAGCCCACTTTAGCACTTAGCTAATCACTATTAGCATGTAGCTATTAACTGCTAGCATGTGTAGCATGTTGCAAGTACAGTTTGCTAGCATGAGTCAAAAAAGCCAACCCCCATGTCTCTACGATGTTCTGATGCAGAGATATAGGCATCGCTAAATGGTTGCTAGGGTACTCTGTTTGGTTGCTAGGGAGTGGCTTGGCAGTTGCCAATGATGATACTCCAAAGGCTGCTTGACAATATAAACCAACCCCCATGTCTTTACGATTTTCTGATGCAGAGATATAGATCTTGCAAAACGGTTGCTAGAGTACTCTGTTTGGTTGCTAGGGAGTGGCTTGGCAACTGCCAGTAATGATAAACCAAAGGCTGCTTGCCAGTATGAATGATATAAACCAACCCCCATGCCTCTATGATATTCAGATTTGAAGATATCTGCCAATGCTTTGGGTTGCTAGGGTGCTCTAAATGGTTGCTAAGGCGTGGCTATGATGTCTTTAAGGTGATTTGTGATTGGCGGTTTGCTGCCTCGAGTCAAATGAGCCCACCCTCATGTTTGTACGACACTCCTATCCAAAGATATTCATTTGATCTTTTTCAATGGAAGTCTATGGAGCTTGTTACTAAGGTGCTCTATATGGTTGCTAGGGCGTGGCTTGATAGCTTCACAATGATCCTGAGAGACTGATTGGTTGCCTGAGTAAAATGAGCCCACCCCTTTGTCTCTATGACATTGTAATCCATAGTTATGTTCAATACAAAATCCCTATGTAATTTCCCATAGTAGGAAAAACACAGTACTTCCTGGTTCATGGGCACGGCTTCACCATAGTATGTCTATGGGGCAATTTTGGGCAGCTCTTGCGCCCCAGGGGTACAACTTACACCCCATATTGAGGTATGGGCTGACAGAGCTTGCCAGCCTCTTCAAACGTGGTAACCCACATGTTTCTACGAAATTCTCGCTCGGAGCAATGACTCGTCAAAGTTTGTCGCAATGCAAAGTCTATGGGATTTTTTTCGCTACTTTTTCGCCCGCCGGACGAACATCGTACACCCGATCGCTTATAAAAGTCATAGCACAGGTCTCCCCAATGAGCCGGTCGATTTGACACCTCATTCATGGGTCTAGGACAAACGCTGCGGGAGGAGTAGCGCGCAGAAATAAAAGTGGAAGAAAATGAGTGTCTGTGACTGAGAGAGAAAGGCTTCTAAGGGCCTGCGTGTGTGAGTGTGTGTGAGAAAGTGACAGTTGAAATTCAAATTTCTGAAGATTCCGCCATTGAAAGTCAATGGGACTTTTTTGGACGCTTTTTCGCCCCCTGTGCGAACATCGTTGGTCCGATCGCTTATAAAAGTCATAGCACACCTCTCCTCAATGAGCCGGTCGATTTGACACCTCATTCATGGGTCTAGGACAAACGCTGCGGGAGGAGTAGCGCGCAGAAATAAAAGTGGAAGAAAATGAGTGTCTGTGTCTGAGAGAGAAAGGCTTCTAAGGGCCTGCGTGTGTGAGTGTGTGTGAGAAAGTGACAGTTGAGAGAGACGGAATGTTCGTGAATTTGAATTTTTCAATGTAAGTCAATGGGACTTTTTTGGCCGCTTTTTCGTCCGCTGTGCGAACATCGTTGGTCCGATCGCTTATAAAAGTCATAGCACACCTGTCCTCAATGAGCCAGTCGATTTGACACCTCATTCATGGGTCTAGGACAAAAACTGCGGGACAAGTTACGCGCCGAAGTTTTGTCCAGAAGAAGAAGAATAAGTATGCAGGAGAATAAGAATGGAGCTTTGCCTTTGGCAAGCACCATTAACTAGAATGTACATTTCCTGAAGAAAATGTGAATGGTGCTTGCAGTGGCAAAATTCGGCACCCGGTTGCTAGGGTGCTGTAATTGGTTGCTAGGTCGTGGCTATGAAGTTGCTGTGTCACTACTCATTGGATGGCCGAGTCAAACGAGCCCAGCCCCAAGTCTCTACGACCTTCTGATCCAAAGATATGATCTCACAGATTTGGCCCCTATGTTAAGTCTATGGGACTTTTTTGAGCCGTTTTTTCGTACGCTGTGCGAACATCGTACACCCGATCGCTTAGAAAAGTCATAGCACACCTCTCCTCAATAAGCCGGTCGATTTGACACCTTATTCGTGGGTCTACGACAAACGGTGCAGGACGAGTTACGCGCCAAAGTTTTGTTCAGGTGAATAGTAATTACAATACTAGAATGTACATTTCCTGAAGAAAATGTGAATGGTGCTTGCAGTGGCAAAATTCGGCACCCGGTTGCTAGGGTGCTGTAATTGGTTGCTAGGGTGAGGCTATGAAGTCACTACTTATTGGCGGCTTGATAGGCCGAGTCAAAAGAGCCCAGCCCCAAGTCTCTATGACCTTCTAAACCAAAGATATGATCTCACAGATTTGGCCCCCATGTTAAGTCTATGGGAGTTTTTTCAGCCGTTTTTTCGTACGCTGTGCGAACATCGTACACCCGATCGCTTAGAAAAGTCATAGCACACCTCTCCTCAATAAGCCGGTCGATTTGACACCTCATTTGTGGGTCTACGACAAACAGTGCGGGACGAGTTAGGCGCCAAAGTTTTGTTCAGGTGAATAGTAATTACAATACTAGAATGTACATTTCCTGAAGAAAATGTGAATGGTGCTTGCAGTGGCAAAACTCAGCACTCTTGATTAGCATGATGCTAACATAATTACCGTCCTGCTAGGATGTTTTTAGCAAGATGCTAACAGATTAGCATGTTGCTAGCATGATGCTAACACCCATAGCATGATGCCAGCATGTTTTTAGCAAGATTCTAATCATGTTAGCATAATGCTAGCAAAACATGCTAACATGATTAGCATAATGCTAGCATGATGCTAGCATGATTACCATGTTGCTACCATGATTTTAACAAGATGCTAATCATGTTAGCATAATGCTAGCAACATGCTAACATGATTAGCATAATGGTAACATGATGCTAGCATGATTACCATTTTGCTAGCATGTTTTTAACAAGATGCTAACATGATTAGCATGTTGCTAGCATGATGCTAACACCCTAAGCATGCTGCTAGCATGTTTTAAACAAAATGCTAGTCATGTTAGCATAATGCTAGCAACATGCTAACATGATTAGCATAATGCTAGCATGATGCTAGCACGATTACCATGTTGCTAGCATTATTTTAACCAAATGCTAATCATGTTAGCATTATGTTAGCAACATGCTAACATGATTAGCATGTTGCTAGCATGATGCTAACACCCTTAGCATGCTGCTAGCATGTTTTAAACAAGATGCTAATCATGTTAGCATAATGCTAGCAAACATGCTAACATGATTAGCATAATGCTAGCATGATGCTAGCATGATTACCATGTTGTTAGCATGATTTTAACAAGATGCTAATCATGTTAGCATAATGTTAGCAACATGCTAACATCATTAGCATAGTGCTAGCATGATGCTAGCATGATTACCATGTTGTTAGCATGTATTTAACAAGATGCTAACATGATTAGCATGTTTGCTAACATGATGCTAACATGATTAGCATGCTACTAGCATCATGCTAACACAATTAACATGCCACTAGCATTATTCTAACACATTTTTACTAGTTTTTGTCATGTTTAAACCTTAAGCTAATCACTATTAGCATGTAGCTATTCACTGCTAGCATGTGTAGCATGGTGGAAGTCCAGTTTGCTAGCATGAGTCAAAAGAGCCAACCGCCATGTCTCTATAATGTTCTGATGCAGAAATATAGGTGTTTCAAAACGGTTGCTAGGGTACTCTGTTTGGTTGCTAGGGAGTGGCTTGGTAGCTACCAATGATGATACTCCAAAGGCTGCTTGACAATATAAACCAACACCCATGTCTCTACGATGTTCTGATGCAGAGATATAGATCTTGCAAAACGGTTGCTAGGGTACTCTGTTTGGTTGCTAGGGAGTGGCTTGGCAGCTGCCAGTAATGATAAACCAAAGGCTGCTTGCCAGTATGAATGATATAAACCAACCCCCATTCCTCTATGATGTTCAGATTTGAAGATATCCCCTCTATGCTTTGAGTTGCTAGGGTGCTCTAAATAGTTGCTAGGGCGTGGCTATGATATCTTGAAGGTGATTCGTGATTGGCCGTTTGCTGCCCCGAGTCAAATGAGCCCACCCTCATGTTTCTATGACACTCCTATCCAAAGATATTCCTTTGATCTTTTTCAATGGAAGTCTATGGAACTTGTTGCTAAGGTACTCTCTATGGTTGCTAGGGCGTGGCTTGATAGCTTTAAAATTATCTTGATAGACTGATTGGTTGCCTGAGTAAAATGAGCCCACCCCCTTGTCTCTATGACATTGTGATCCAGAGTTATGACTTGTCAAAGTTCGTCCCAATGTTAAGTCTATGGGATTTTTCGCCCGATTTTTCGCCCGTCGGACGAACATCGTACACCCGATTGCTTATAAAAGTCATAGCACACCTCTCCTCAATAAGCCGGTCGATTTGACACCTCATTCATGGGTCTAGGACAAAAGCTGCGGGAGGAGTAGCGCGCCAAAATTTTGTGTGGAATAATAATAATAACTAGAATGTACATTTCCTGAAGAAAATGTGAATGGTGCTTGCAGTGGCAAAATTTGGCACCGGTTGCTAGGGTGCTGTAATTGGTTGCTAGGGCGTGGCTATGAACTACCTATTGGCGGCTTGATAGGCCGAGTCAAAAGAGCCCAGCCCCAAGTCTCTATGACCTTCTAAACCAAAGATATGATCTCACAGATTTGGCCCCCATGTTAAGTCTATGGGAGTTTTTTCAGCCGTTTTTTCGTACGCTGTGCGAACATCGTACACCCGATCGCTTAGAAAAGTCATAGCACACCTCTCCTCAATAAGCCGGTCGATTTGACACCTCATTCGTGGGTCTACGACAAACGGTGCGGGACGAGTTACGCGCCAAAGTTTTGTTCAGGTGAATAGTAATTACAATACTAGAATGTACATTTCCTGAAGAAAATGTGAATGGTGCTTGCAGTGGCAAAATCGCCACTCGGTTGCTAGGCGGTTGCTAAGGTACTTGGGGTGGTTGCTAAGGTGTTGCTAGGCGGTTGCTAAGGTACTTGGGGTGGTTGCTAAGGTGTTGCTAGGCAGTTGTTAAGGTACCTGGAGTGGTCACTACTGTGTTGCTAGGCGGTTGCTAGGGTGTTCTGGGCGGTTGCTATGGTAACCAGGGTGGTTGCTATGGTGTTACTAGGTGGTTGGTAGTTGGCACAGATAGTTACTATGGAGTTTCTATAGAGTTCTTAGCATGTTCTCAGCCCACTTTAGCACTTAGCTAATCACTATTAGCATGTAGCTATTAACTGCTAGCATGTGTAGCATGTTGCAAGTACAGTTTGCTAGCATGAGTCAAAAAAGCCAACCCCCATGTCTCTACGATGTTCTGATGCAGAGATATAGGCATCGCTAAATGGTTGCTAGGGTACTCTGTTTGGTTGCTAGGGAGTGGCTTGGCAGTTGCCAATGATGATACTCCAAAGGCTGCTTGACAATATAAACCAACCCCCATGTCTTTATGATGTTCTGATGCAGAGATATGGATCTTGAAAAACGGTTGCTAGGGTAATCTGGTTGGTTGCTAGGGAGTGGCCTGGTAGCTACCAATGATGATACTCCAAAGGCTGCTTGACAATATAAACCAACCCCCATGTCTTTACGATGTTCTGATGCAGAGATATAGATCTTGCTAAACGGTTGCTAGGGTACTCTGTTTGGTTGCTAGGGAGTGGCTTGGCAGCTGCCAGTAATGATAAACCAAAGGCTGCTTGCCAGTATGAATGCTATAAACCAACCCCCATTCCTCTATGATGTTCAGATTTGAAGATATCCCCTCTATGCTTTGGGTTGCTAGGGTGCTCTGAATGGTTGCTAGGGCGTGGTTATGATGTCTTGAAGGTGATTCGTGATTGGCCGTTTGCTGCCCCGAGTCAAATGAGCCCACCCTCATGTTTCTATGACACTCCTATCCAAAGATATTCATTTGATCTTTTTCAATGGAAGTCTATGGAACTTGTTGCTATGGTGCTCTATATGGTTGCTAGGGCGTGGCTTGATAGCTTCACAATGATCCTGAGAGACTGATTGGTTGCCTGAGTAATATGAGCCCACCCCCTTGTCTCTATGACATTGTGATCCAGAGTTATGTTCAATACAAAATCCCTATGTAATTTCCCATAGTAGGAAAAACACAGTACTTCCTGGTTCATGGGCACGGCTTCACCATAGTATGTCTATGGGGCAACTTTGGGCAGCTCTTGCGCCCCAGGGGTACAACTTACACCCCATTTTGAGGTATGGTCTGAGAGAGCCTATCAGGCTCTTCAAACCTGGTAACCCACATGTTTCTATGAAATTCTCGTTAGGAGCTATTACTCGTCAAAGTTTGTCCCAATGCAAAGTCTATGGGATTTTTTTCGCTACTTTTTCGCCCGCCGGACGAACATCGTACACCCGATCGCTTATAAAAGTCATAGCACACCTCTCCTCAATGAGCCGGTCGATTTGACACCTCATTCATGGGTCTAGGACAAAAACTGCGGGAGGAGTAGCGCGCAGAAAAAAAAGTGGAAGAAAATGAGTGTCTGTGTCTGAGAGAGAAAGGCTTCTAAGGGCCTGCGTGTGTGAGTGTGTGTGAGAAAGTGACAGTTGAAATTCAAATTTCTGAAGATTCCGCCATTGAAAGTCAATGGGACTTTTTGGCCGCTTTTTCGCCCCCTGTGCGAACATCGTTGGTCCGATCGCTTAAAAAAAAAATAGCACACCTCTCCTCAATAAGCCGGTCGATTTGACACCTCATTCATGGGTCTAGGACAAACGCTGCGGGAGAAATAGCGCGCAGAAATAAAAGTGGAAGAAAATGAGTGTCTGTGTCTGAGAGACAAAGGCTTCTAAGGGCCTGCGTGTGTGAGTGTGTGTGAGAAAGTGACAGTTGAGAGAGACGGAATGTTCGTGAATTTGAATTTTTCAATGTAAGTCAATGGGACTTTTTTGGCCGCTTTTTCGTCCGCTGTGCGAACATCGTTGGTCCGATCGCTTATAAAAGTCATAGCACACCTCTCCTCAATGAGCCGGTCGATTTGACACCTCATTCATGGGTCTAGGACAAACGCTGCGGGAGGAGTAGCGCGCAGAAAAAAAAGTGGAAGAAGAAGAAGAAGAAGAAGAAGAAGAAGAATAATAAGTATGCAGGAGAATAAGAATGGAGCTTTGCCAGAGGCAAGCACCATTAACTAGAATGTACATTTCCTGAAGAAAATGTGAATGGTGCTTGCAGTGGCAAAATTCGCCACTCGGTTGCTAGGGTGCTGTAATTGGTTGCTAGGGCGTGGCCATGAAGTCACTACTTATTGGCGGCTTGATAGGCCGAGTCAAAAGAGCCCAGCCCCAAGTCTCTATGACCTTCTAAACCAAAGATATGATCTCACAGATTTGGCCCCCATGTTAAGTCTATGGGAGTTTTTTCAGCCGTTTTTTCGTATGCTGTGCGAACATTGTACACCCGATCGCTTAGAAAAGTCATAGCACACCTCTCCTCAATGAGCCGGTCGATTTGACACCTCATTCGTGGGTCTATGACAAACGGTGCGGGACGAGTTACGCGCCAAAGTTTTGTTCAGGTGAATAGTAATTACAATACTAGAATGTACATTTCCTGAAGAAAATGTGAATGGTGCTTGCAGTGGCAAAATCGGCACTCGGTTGCTAGGCGGTTGCTAAGGTACTTGGGGTGGTTGCTAAGGTGTTGCTAGGCGGTTGCTAGGGTGTTCTGGGTGGTTGCTAGGCGGTTGCTATGGTAACCTGGGTGGTTGCTAGGCAGTTGCTAAGGTACCCTGGGTGGTCACTATGGTGTTGCTAGGAGGTTGCTAGGGTGTTCTGGGTGGTTGCTAGGCGGTTGCTATGGTAACCCGGGTGGTTGTTAGGGTGTTGCTAGGCAGTTGCTAAGGTACTTGGAGTGGTTGATAAGGTGTTGCTAGGCGGTTGCTAGGGTGTTCTGGGTGGTTGCTAGGCGGTTGCTATGGTAACCTGGGTGGTTGCTAGGCAGTTGCTAAGGTACCCTGGGTGGTCACTATGGTGTTGCTAGGAGGTTGCTAGGGTGTTCTCGGTGGTTGCTAGGCGGTTGCTATGGTAACCAGGGTGGTTGCTATGGTGTTACTAGGTGGTTGGTAGTTGTCACAGATAGTTACTATGGAGTTTCTATAGAGTTCCTGGCGTGTTCTCAGCCCACTTTAGCACTTAGCTAATCACTATTAGCATGTAGCTATTCACCGCTAGCATGTGTAGCATGTTGGAAGTCCAATTTGCTAGCATGAGTCAAAAGAGCCAACCGCCATGTCTCTATGATGCTCTGATGCAGAGATATAGGTCTCGCTAAACGGTTGCTAGGGTACTCTGTTTGGTTGCTAGGGAGTGGCTTGGCAGCTGCCAATGACGATACTTCAAAGGCTGCTTGACAATATAAGCCAACCCACATGTCTCTATGATGTTCTGATGCAGAGATATAGGTCTTGCAAAACGGTTGCTAGGGTACTCTGTTTGGTTGATAGGGAGTGGCCTGGCAGCTGCCAATGATGATACACCAAAGGATGCTTGCCAGTAGGAATGATATAAACCAACCCCCATGCCTCTATGATATTCAGATTTAAAGATATCCCTCTTTGCTTTGGGTTGCTAGGGTGCTCTAAATGGTTGCTAGGGCGTGGCTATGAAGTGTTTAAGGTGATTCGTGATTGGCCGTTTGCTGCCCCGAGTCAAATGAGCCCACCCTCATGTTTCTATGACACTCCTATCCAAAGATATTCCTTTGATCTTTTTCAATGGAAGTCTATGGAACTTGTTGCTATGGTGCTCTATATGGTTGCTAAGGCGTGGCTTGATAGCTTCACAATGATCCTGAGACACTGATTGGTTGCCTGAGTGAAATGAGCCCGCCCCCTTGTCTCTATCACACTGTGATCAATAGTGAGTGAGTGAGAGAAAGGGTTCTAAGGGCCTACGTGTGTGAGTGTGTGTGAGAAAGTGACAGTTGAAATTCAAATTTCTGAAGATTCCGCCATTGAAAGTCAATGGGACTTTTTTGGCCGCTATTTCGCCCCCTGTGCGAACATCGTTGGTCCGATCGCTTATAAAAGTCATAACACACATCTCCTCAATGAGCCGGTCGATTTGACACCTCATTCATGGGTCTAGGACAAACGCTGCGGGAGGAGTAGCGCGCAGAAATAAAAGTGGAAGAAAATGAGTGTCTGTGTCTGAGAGAGAAAGGCTTCTAAGGGCCTGCGTGTGTGTGAGTGTGTGTGAGAAAGTGACAGTTGAGAGAGACGGAATGTTCGTGAATTTGAATTTTTCAATGTAAGTCAATGGGTTTTTTTTGGCCGCTTTTTCGTCCGCTGTGCGAACATCGTTGGTCCGATCGCTTATAAAAGTCATAGCACACCTCTCCTCAATGAGCCGGTCGATTTGACACCTCATTCATGGGTCTAGGACAAAAGCTGCGGGAGGAGTAGCGCGCAGAAAAAAAGTGGAAGAAGAAGAAGAAGAAGAAGAAGAATAATAAGTATGCAGGAGAATAAGAATGGAGCTTTGCCTTTGGCAAGCACCATTAATAATAATAACTAGAATGTACATTTCCTGAAGAAAATGTGAATGGTGCTTGCAGTGGAAAAATTCGGCACCGGTTGCTAGGGTGCTGTAATTGGTTGCTAGGGCGTGGCTATGAAGTTGCTGTGTCACTACTTATTGGCTGGCCGAATCAAAAGAGCCCAGCCCCAAGTCTCTATGACCTTCTGATCCAAAGATATGATCTCATAGATTTTGACTCAATGTTAAGTCTATGGGAGTTTATTCAGCCATTTTTTTCGTACGCTGTGCGAACATCGTACACCCGATCGCTTAGAAAAGTCATAGCACACCTCTCCTCAATAAGCCGGTCGATTTGACACCTCATTCGTGGGTCTACAACAAACGGTGCGGGACGAGTTACGCGCCAAAGTTTTGTTCAGGTGAATAGTAATTACAATACTAGAATGTACATTTCCTGAAGAAAATGTGAATGGTGCTTGCAGTGGCAAAATTCGGCACCGGTTGCTAGGGTGCTGTAATTGGTTGCTAGGGCGTGGCTATGAACTACTTATTGGCTGCTTGATAGGTCGAGTAAAAAGAGCCCAGCCCCAAGTCTCTAAATTCTTCTGATCCAAAGATATGATATCTTAGATTTTGTCCCAATGTTAAGTCTATGGGAGTTTTTTCAGCCATTTTTTTCGTACACTGTCTGAACATCGTACACCCGATCGCTGAGAAAAGTCATAGCACACTTCTCCTCAATAAGCCGGTCGATTTGACACCTCATTTGTGGGTCTACGACAAAAGGTGCGGGACGAGTTACGCGCCAAAGTTTTGTTCAGGTGAATAGTAATTACAATACTAGAATGTACATTTCCTGAAGAAAATGTGAATGGTGCTTGCAGTGGCAAAATTCGGCACCGGTTGCTAGGGTGCTGTAATTGGTTGCTAGGGCGTGGCTATGAAGTTGCTGTGTCACTACTTATTGGCTGGCCGAATCAAAAGAGCCCAGCCCCAAGTCTCTATGACCTTCTGATCCAAAGATATGATCTCACAGATTTGTCAATGTTAAGTCTATGGGAGTTTTTTCAGCCGTTTTTTCGTACGCTGTGCGAACATCGTACACCCGATCGCTTAGAAAAGTCATAGCACACCTCTCCTCAATAAGCCGGTCGATTTGACACCTCATTCGTGGGTCTACGACAAACGGTGCGGGCGAGTTACGCGCCAAAGTTTTGTTCAGGTGAATAGTAATTACAATACTAGAATGTACATTTCCTGAAGAAAATGTGAATGGTGCTTGCAGTGGCAAAATCGCCACTCTGTTGCTAAGGAACTTGGGGTGGTGCTAAGGTGTTGCTAGGCGGTTGCTAAGGTACTTGGGGTGGTTGCTAAGGTGTTGCTAGGCAGTGTTAAGGTACCTGAGTGGTCACTACTGTGTTGCTAGGCGGTTGCTAGGGTGTTCTGGGCGGTTGCTATGGTAACCAGGGTGGTTGCTATGGTGTCACTAGGTGGTTGGTAGTTGGCACAGATAGTTACTATGGAGTTTCTATAGAGTTCTTAGCATGTTCTCAGCCCACTTTAGCACTTAGCTAATCACTATTAGCATGTAGCTATTAACTGCTAGCATGTGTAGCATGTTGCAAGTACAGTTTGCTAGCATGAGTCAAAAAAGCCAACCCCCATGTCTCTACGATGTTCTGATGCAGAGATATAGGCATCGCTAAATGGTTGCTAGGGTACTCTGTTTGGTTGCTAGGGAGTGGCTTGGCAGTGGCTTGCCAATGATGATACTCCAAAGGCTGCTTGACAATATAAACCAACCCCCATGTCTTTATGATGTTCTGATGCAGAGATATGGATCTTGAAAAACGGTTGCTAGGGTAATCTGGTTGGTTGCTAGGGAGTGGCCTGGTAGCTACCAATGATGATACTCCAAAGGCTGCTTGACAATATAAACCAACCCCCATGTCTTTACGATGTTCTGATGCAGAGATATAGATCTTGCTAAACGGTTGCTAGGGTACTCTGTTTGGTTGCTAGGGAGTGGCTTGGCAGCTGCCAGTAATGATAAACCAAAGGCTGCTTGCCAGTATGAATGCTATAAACCAACCCCCATTCCTCTATGATGTTCAGATTTGAAGATATCCCCTCTATGCTTTGGGTTGCTAGGGTGCTCTGAATGGTTGCTAGGGCGTGGCTATGATGTCTTGAAGGTGATTCGTGATTGGCCGTTTGCTGCCCCGAGTCAAATGAGCCCACCCTCATGTTTCTATGACACTCCTATCCAAAGATATTCATTTGATCTTTTTCAATGGAAGTCTATGGAACTTGTTGCTATGGTGCTCTATATGGTTGCTAGGGCGTGGCTTGATAGCTTCACAATGATCCTGAGAGACTGATTGGTTGCCTGAGTAATATGAGCCCACCCCCTTGTCTCTATGACATTGTGATCCAGAGTTATGTTCAATACAAAATCCCTATGTAATTTCCCATAGTAGGAAAAACACAGTACTTCCTGGTTCATGGGCACGGCTTCACCATAGTATGTCTATGGGGCAACTTTGGGCAGCTCTTGCGCCCCAGGGGTACAACTTACACCCCATTTTGAGGTATGCTGAGAGAGCCTATCAGGCTCTTCAAACCTGGTAACCCACATGTTTCTATGAAATTCTCGTTAGGAGCTATTACTCGTCAAAGTTTGTCCCAATGCAAAGTCTATGGGATTTTTTTCGCTACTTTTTCGCCCGCCGGACGAACATCGTACACCCGATCGCTTATAAAAGTCATAGCACACCTCTCCTCAATGAGCCGGTCGATTTGACACCTCATTCATGGGTCTAGGACAAAAACTGCGGGAGGAGTAGCGCGCAGAAAAAAAAGTGGAAGAAAATGAGTGTCTGTGTCTGAGAGAGAAAGGCTTCTAAGGGCCTGCGTGTGTGAGTGTGTGTGAGAAAGTGACAGTTGAAATTCAAATTTCTGAAGATTCCGCCATTGAAAGTCAATGGGACTTTTTTGGCCGCTTTTTCGCCCCCTGTGCGAACATCGTTGGTCCGATCGCTTAAAAAAAAATAGCACACCTCTCCTCAATAAGCCGGTCGATTTGACACCTCATTCATGGGTCTAGGACAAACGCTGCGGGAGAAATAGCGCGCAGAAATAAAAGTGGAAGAAAATGAGTGTCTGTGTCTGAGAGACAAAGGCTTCTAAGGGCCTGCGTGTGTGAGTGTGTGTGAGAAAGTGACAGTTGAGAGAGACGGAATGTTCGTGAATTTGAATTTTTCAATGTAAGTCAATGGGACTTTTTTGGCCGCTTTTTCGTCCGCTGTGCGAACATCGTTGGTCCGATCGCTTATAAAAGTCATAGCACACCTCTCCTCAATGAGCCGGTCGATTTGACACCTCATTCATGAGTCTAGGACAAAAACTGCGGGAGGAGTAGCGCGCCAAACTTTTGTGTGGAATAATAATAATAATAATAATAATAAGTATGCAGAAGATTAAGAATGGAGCTTTGCCTTTGGCAAGCACCATTAACTAGAATGTACATTTCCTGAAGAAAATGTGAATGGTGCTTGCAGTGGCAAACCGGACTCGGTTGCTAGGGCTGTAATTGGTTGCTAGGGCGTGGCTATGAAGTTGCTGTGTCACTACTTATTGGCTGGCCGAATCAAAAGAGCCCAGCCCCGTCTCTATGACCTTCTAAACCAAAGATATGATCTCACAGATTTGGCCCCCATGTTAAGTCTATGGGAGTTTTTTCAGCCGTTTTTTCATACGCTGTGCGAACATCGTACACCTGATCGCTTAGAAAAGTCATAGCACACCTCTCCTCAATAAGCCGGTCGATTTGACACCTCATTCGTGGGTCTACGACAAACTGCAGACGAGTTACGCGCCAAAGTTTTGTTCAGGTGAATAGTAATTACAATACTAGAATGTACATTTCCTGAAGAAAATGTGAATGGTGCTTGCAGTGGCAAAATTCGGCACCGGTTGCTAGGGTGCTGTAATTGGTTGCTAGGGCGTGGCTATGAAGTTGCTGTGTCACTACTTATTGGCTGCCGAATCAAAAGAGCCCAGCCCCAAGTCTCTATGACCTTCTGATCCAATATGATCTCACAGATTTGACCCATGTTAAGTCTATGGGAGATTTTTCAGCTGTTTTTTTCGCACGCTGTGCGAACATCGTACACCCGATCGCTTAGAAAAGTCATAGCACACCTCTCCTCAATAACCGTCGATTTGACACCTATTCGTGGGTCTACACAAACTGCGGGACGAGTTACGCGCCAAAGTTTTGTTCAGGTGAATAGTAATTACAATACTAGAATGTACATTTCCTGAAGAAAATGTGAATGGTGCTTGCAGTGGCAAAATTCGCCCCGGTTGCTAGGGTGCTGTAATGGTTGCTAGGGCGTGGCCATGAAGTCACTACTTATTGGCGGCTTGATAGGCCGAGTCAAAAGAGCCCCCAAGTCTCTATGACCTTCTAAACCAAAGATATGATCTCACAGATTTGGCCCCATGTTAAGTCTATGGGAGTTTTTTCAGCCGTTTTTTCGTATGCTGTGCGAACATCGTACACCCGATCGCTTAGAAAAGTCATAGCACACCTCCCTCAATAAGCCGGTCGATTTGACACCTCATTCGTGGGTCTACGACAAACGGTGCGGGACGAGTTACGCGCCAAAGTTTTGTTCAGGTGAATAGTAATTACAATACTAGAATGTACATTTCCTGAAGAAAATGTGAATGGTGCTTGCAGTGGCAAAATTCGGCACCGGTTGCTAGGGTGCTGTAATTGGTTGCTAGGGTGGCCAAGTCACTACTTATTGGCGCTTGATAGGCCGAGTCAAAAGAGCCCAGCCCCAAGTCTCTATGACCTTCTAAACCAAAGATATGATCTCACAGATTTGGCCCCCATGTTAAGTCTATGGGAGTTTTTTCAGCCGTTTTTTCGTACGCTGTGCGAACATCGTACACCCGATCGCTTAGAAAAGTCATAGCACACCTCTCCTCAATAAGCCGGTCGATTTGACACCTCATTCGTGGGTCTACGACAAACGGTGCGGGAGTTAGCGCCAAAGTTTTGTTCAGGTGAATAGTAATTACAATACTAGAATGTACATTTCCTGAAGAAAATGTGAATGGTGCTTGCAGTGGCAAAATCGCCACTCTTTGCTAGGCGGTTGCTAAGGAACTTGGGGTGGTTGCTAAGGTGTTGCTAGGCGGTTGCTAAGGTACTTGGGGTGGTTGCTAAGGTGTTGCTAGGCAGTTGTTAAGGTACCTGGAGTGGTCACTACTGTGTTGCTAGGCGGTTGCTAGGGTGTTCTGGGCGGTTGCTATGGTAACCAGGGTGGTTGCTATGGTGTCACTAGGTGGTTGGTAGTTGGCACAGATAGTTACTATGGAGTTTCTATAGAGTTCTTAGCATGTTCTCAGCCCACTTTAGCACTTAGCTAATCACTATTAGCATGTAGCTATTAACTGCTAGCATGTGTAGCATGTTGCAAGTACAGTTTGCTAGCATGAGTCAAAAAAGCCAACCCCCATGTCTCTACGATGTTCTGATGCAGAGATATAGGCATCGCTAAATGGTTGCTAGGGTACTCTGTTTGGTTGCTAGGGAGTGGCTTGGCAGTGGCTTGCCAATGATGATACTCCAAAGGCTGCTTGACAATATAAACCAACCCCCATGTCTTTATGATGTTCTGATGCAGAGATATGGATCTTGAAAAACGGTTGCTAGGGTAATCTGGTTGGTTGCTAGGGAGTGGCCTGGTAGCTACCAATGATGATACTCCAAAGGCTGCTTGACAATATAAACCAACCCCATGTCTTTACGATGTTCTGATGCAGAGATATAGATCTTGCTAAACGGTTGCTAGGGTACTCTGTTTGGTTGCTAGGGAGTGGCTTGGCAGCTGCCAGTAATGATAAACCAAAGGCTGCTTGCCAGTATGAATGCTATAAACCAACCCCCATTCCTCTATGATGTTCAGATTTGAAGATATCCCCTCTATGCTTTGGGTTGCTAGGGTGCTCTGAATGGTTGCTAGGGCGTGGCTATGATGTCTTGAAGGTGATTCGTGATTGGCCGTTTGCTGCCCCGAGTCAAATGAGCCCACCCTCATGTTTCTATGACACTCCTATCCAAAGATATTCATTTGATCTTTTTCAATGGAAGTCTATGGAACTTGTTGCTATGGTGCTCTATATGGTTGCTAGGGCGTGGCTTGATAGCTTCACAATGATCCTGAGAGACTGATTGGTTGCCTGAGTAATATGAGCCCACCCCCTTGTCTCTATGACATTGTGATCCAGAGTTATGTTCAATACAAAATCCCTATGTAATTTCCCATAGGAAAAACACAGTACTTCCTGGTTCATGGGCACGGCTTCACCATAGTATGTCTATGGGGCAACTTTGGGCAGCTCTTGCGCCCCAGGGGTACAACTTACACCCCATTTTGAGGTATGGTCTGAGAGAGCCTATCAGGCTCTTCAAACCTGGTAACCCACATGTTTCTATGAAATTCTCGTTAGGAGCTATTACTCGTCAAAGTTTGTCCCAATGCAAAGTCTATGGGATTTTTTTCGCTACTTTTTCGCCCGCCGGACGAACATCGTACACCCGATCGCTTATAAAAGTCATAGCACACCTCTCCTCAATGAGCCGGTCGATTTGACACCTCATTCATGGGTCTAGGACAAAAACTGCGGGAGGAGTAGCGCGCAGAAAAAAAAGTGGAAGAAAATGAGTGTCTGTGTCTGAGAGAGAAAGGCTTCTAAGGGCCTGCGTGTGTGAGTGTGTGTGAGAAAGTGACAGTTGAGAGAGACGGAATGTTCGTGAATTTGAATTTTTCAATGTAAGTCAATGGGACTTTTTTGGCCGCTTTTTCGTCCGCTGTGCGAACATCGTTGGTCCGATCGCTTATAAAGTCATAGCACACCTCTCCTCAATGAGCCGGTCGATTTGACACCTCATTCATGAGTCTAGGACAAAAACTGCGGGAGGCGCGCCAAACTTTTGTGTGGAATAATAATAATAACTAGAATGTACATTTCCTGAAGAAAATGTGAATGGTGCATGCAGTGGCAAAATCGCCACTCGGTTGCTAGGCGGTTGCTAAGGTACTTGGGTGGTTGCTAAGGTGTTGCTAGGCGGTTGCTAAGGTACTTGGGGTGGTTGCTAAGGTGTTGCTAGGCAGTTGTTAAGGTACCTGGAGTGGTCACTACTGTGTTGCTAGGCGGTTGCTAGGGTGTTCTGGGCGGTTTATGGTAACCAGGGTGGTTGCTATGGTGTTACTAGGTGGTTGGTAGTTGGCACAGATAGTTACTATGGAGTTTCTATAGAGTTCTTAGCATGTTCTCAGCCCACTTTAGCACTTAGCTAATCACTATAGCATGTAGCTATTAACTGCTAGCATGTGTAGCATGTTGCAAGTACAGTTTGCTAGCATGAGTCAAAAAAGCCAACCCCCATGTCTCTACGATGTTCTGATGCAGAGATATAGGCATCGCTAAATGGTTGCTAGGGTACTCTGTTTGGTTGCTAGGGAGTGGCTTGGCAGTTGCCAATGATGATACTCCAAAGGCTGCTTGACAATATAAACCAACCCCCAGTCTTTATGATGTTCTGATGCAGAGATATGGATCTTGAAAAACGGTTGCTAGGGTAATCTGGTTGGTTGCTAGGGAGTGGCCTGGTAGCTACCAATGATGATACTCCAAAGGCTGCTTGACAATATAAACCAACCCCCATGTCTTTACGATGTTCTGATGCAGAGATATAGATCTTGCTAAACGGTTGCTAGGGTACTCTGTTTGGTTGCTAGGGAGTGGCTTGGCAGCTGCCAGTAATGATAAACCAAAGGCTGCTTGCCAGTATGAATGCTATAAACCAACCCCCATTCCTCTATGATGTTCAGATTTGAAGATATCCCCTCTATGCTTTGGGTTGCTAGGGTGCTCTGAATGGTTGCTAGGGCGTGGCTATGATGTCTTGAAGGTGATTCGTGATTGGCCGTTTGCTGCCCCAAGTCAAATGAGCCCACCCTCATGTTTCTATGACACTCCTATCCAAAGATATTCATTTGATCTTTTTCAATGGAAGTCTATGGAACTTGTTGCTATGGTGCTCTATATGGTTGCTAGGGGGTGGCTTGATAGCTTCACAATGATCCTGAGAGACTGATTGGTTGCCTGAGTAATATGAGCCCACCCCTTGTCTCTATGACATTGTGATCCAGAGTTATGTTCAATACAAAATCCCTATGTAATTTCCCATAGTAGGAAAAACACAGTACTTCCTGGTTCATGGGCACGGCTTCACCATAGTATGTCTATGGGGCAACTTTGGGCAGCTCTTGCGCCCCAGGGGTACAACTTACACCCCATTTTGAGGTATGGTCTGAGAGAGCCTATCAGGCTCTTCAAACCTGGTAACCCACATGTTTCTATGAAATTCTCGTTAGGAGCTATTACTCGTCAAAGTTTGTCCCAATGCAAAGTCTATGGGATTTTTTTCGCTACTTTTTCGCCCGCCGGACGAACATCGTACACCCGATCGCTTATAAAAGTCATAGCACACCTCTCCTCAATAGCCGGTCGATTTGACACCTCATTCATGGGTCTAGGACAAACGCTGCGGGAGAAATAGCGCGCAGAAATAAAAGTGGAAGAATAAGTGTCTGTGTCTGAGAGACAAAGGCTTCTAAGGGCCTGCGTGTGTGAGTGTGTGTGAGAAAGTGACAGTTGAGAGAGACGGAATGTTCGTGAATTTGAATTTTCAATGTAAGTCAATGGGACTTTTTGGCCGCTTTTTCGTCCGCTGTGCGAACATCGTTGGTCCGATCGCTTATAAAAGTCATAGCACACCTGTCCTCAATGAGCCGGTCGATTTGACACCTCATTCATGGGTCTAGGACAAAAACTGCGGGAGTAGCGCGCAGAAATTGGTCCAGAAGAAGAAGAAGAAGAATAATAAGTATGAGCAATAATAAAATGGAGCTTTGCCTTTGGCAAGCACCATTAATAATAAAAAAATATAAGTATGCAGGAGAATAAGATGGAGCTTTGCCTTTGGCACACCATTACTAGAATGTACATTTCCTGAAGAAAATGTGAATGGTGCTTGCAGTGGCAAAATTCGGCACCGGTTGCTAGGGTGCTGTAATTGGTTGCTAGGGCGTGGCTATGAAGTTGCTGTGTCACTATTTATTGGCTGACCGAGTCAAAAGAGCCCAGCCCCAAGTCTCTATGACCTTCTAAACCAAAGAAATGATCTCACAGATTTGGCCCCCATGTTAAGTCTATGGGAGTTTTTTCAGCCGTTTTTTCGTACGCTGTGCGAAGATCGTACAGCGATCACTTAGAAAAGTCATAGCACACCCTCCTCAATAAGCCGGTCGATTTGACACCTCATTCGTGGGTCTACGACAAACGGTGCGGGACGAGTTACGCGCCAAAGTTTTGTTCAGGTGAATAGTAATTTCCTGAAGAAATGTGAATGGTGCTTGCAGTGGCAAAACTCGGCACTCTTGATTAGCATGATGCTAACATAATTACCGTCTTGCTAGGATGTTTTTAACAAGATGCTAACATGATTAGCATGTTGCTAGCATGATGCTAACACCCTTAGCATGCTGCTAGCATGTTTTAAACAAGATGCTAATCATGTTAGCATAATGCTAGCAAACATGCTAACATGATTAGCATAATGTTAGCATGATGCTAGCATGATTACCATGTTGCTAGCATGATTTTAACAAGATGCTAATCATGTTAACATAATGCTAGCAACATGCTAACATCATTAGCATAATGCTAGCATGATGCTAGCATGATTACCATGTTGTTAACATGTTTTTAACAAGATGCTAACATGATTAGCATGTTTGCTAGCATGATGCTAACATGATTAGCATGCTACTAGCATCATGCTAACACAATTAACATGCCACTAGCATTATTCTAACACATTTTTACTAGTTTGTGTCATGTTTAAACCTTAAGCTAATCACTATTAGCATGTAGCTATTCACTGCTAGCATGTGTAGCATGGTGGAAGTCCAGTTTGCTAGCATGAGTCAAAAGAGCCAACCGCCATGTCTCGATAATGTTCTGATGCAGAGATATAGGTGTTGCAAAACGGTTGCTAGGGTACTCTGTTTGGTTGCTAGGGAGTGGCTTGGCAGCTGCCAATGATGATACTCCAAAGGCTGCTTGACAATATAAACCAACCCCCATGTCTGTACGATGTTCTGACGCAGAGATATAGATCTTGCAAAATGGTTGCTAGGGTACTCTGTTTGGTTGCTAAGGAGTGGCTTGGCAGCTACCAATGATGATACACCAAAGGCTGCTTGCCAGTATGAATGATAAAACCAACCCCCATGCCTCTATGATTTCAGATTTGAAGATATCTGCCTATGCTTTGGGTTGCTAGGGTGCTCTATATGGTTGCTAAGGCGTGGCTATGATGTCTTTAAGGTGATTTGTGATTGGCGGTTTGCTGCCTCGAGTCAAATGAGCCCACCCTCATGTTTCTATGACACTCCTATCCAAAGATATCCTTTGATCTTTTTCAATGGAAGTCTATGGAACTTGTTGCTATGGTGCTCTATATGGTTGCTAGGGCGTGGCTTGATAGCTTTACAATGATCCTGAGAGACTGATTGGTTGCCTGAGTAAAATGAGCCCACCCCCTTCTCTATGACATTGTGATCCAGAGTTATGTTCAATACAAAATCCCTATGTAATTTCCCATAGTAGGAAAAACACAGTACTTCCTGGTTCATGGGCACGGCTTCACCATAGTATGTCTATGGGGCAACTTTGGGCAGCTCTTGCGCCCCAGGGGTACAACTTACACCCCATTTTGAGGTATGGTCTGAGAGAGCCTATCAGGCTCTTCAAACGTGGTAACCCACATGTTTCTATGAAATTCTCGTTAGGAGCTATTACTCGTCAAAGTTTGTCCCAATGCAAAGTCTATGGGATTTTTTTCGCTACTTTTTCGCCCGCCGGACGAACATCGTACACCCGATCGCTTAAAAAAGTCATAGCACACCTCTCCTCAATGAGCCGGTCGATTTGACACCTCATTCATGGGTCTAGGACAAAAACTGCGGGAGGAGTAGCGCGCAGAAAAAAAGTGGAAGAAAATGAGTGTCTGTGTCTGAGAGAGAAAGGCTTCTAAGGGCCTGCGTGTGTGAGTGTGTGTGAGAAAGTGACAGTTGAAATTCAAATTTCTGAAGATTCCGCCATTGAAAGTCAATGGGACTTTTTTGGCCGCTTTTTCGCCCCCTGTGCGAACATCGTTGGTCCGATCGCTTATAAAAAAAATAGCACACCTCTCCTCAATGAGCCGGTCGATTTGACACCTCATTCATGGGTCTAGGACAAACGCTGCGGGAGAAATAGCGCGCAGAAATAAAAGTGGAAGAAAATGAGTGTCTGTGTCTGAGAGAGAAAGGCTTCTAAGGGCCTGCGTGTGTGAGTGTGTGTGAGAAAGTGACAGTTGAGAGAGACGGAATGTTCGTGAATTTGAATTTTTCAATGTAAGTCAATGGGACTTTTTTGGCCGCTTTTTCATCCGCTGTGCGAACATCGTTGGTCCGATCGCTTATAAAAGTCATAGCACACCTGTCCTCAATGAGCCGGTCGATTTGACACCTCATTCATGGGTCTAGGACAAACGCTGCAGGAGGAGTAGCGCGCAGAAAAAAAAGTGGAAGAAGAAGAAGAAGAAGAAGAATAACTAGAATGTACATTTCCTGAAGAAAATGTGAATGGTGCTTGCAGTGGCAAAATTCGGCACCGGTTGCTAGGGTGCAGTAATTGGTTGCTAGGGCGTGGCTATGAAGTTGCTGTGTCACTACATATTGGCTGGCCGAATCAAAAGCCCAGCCCCAAGTCTTTATGACCTTCTGATCCAAAGATATGATCTCACAGATTTGGCCCCCATGTTAAGTCTATGGGAGTTTTTTTAGCCGTTTTTTCGTACGCTGTGCGAACATCGTACACCCGATCGCTTAGAAAAGTCATAGCACACCTCTCCTCAATGAGCCGGTCGATTTGACACCTCATTCATGAGTCTAGGACAAAAACTGCGGGAGGAGTAGCGCGCCAAACTTTTGTGTGGAATAATAATAATAATAATAATAATAATAAGTATGCAGAAGATTAAGAATGGAGCTTTGCCTTTGGCAAGCACCATTAACTAGAATGTACATTTCCTGAAGAAAATGTGAATGGTGCTTGCAGTGGCAAAACACCGGACTCGGTTGCTAAGGTGCTGTAATTGGTTGCTAGGGCGTGGCTATGAAGTTGCTGTGTCACTACTTATTGGCTGGCCGAATCAAAAGAGCCCAGCCCCGAGTCTCTATGACCTTCTAAACCAAAGATATGATCTCACAGATTTGGCCCCCATGTTAAGTCTATGGGAGTTTTTTCAGCCGTTTTTTCATACGCTGTGCGAACATCGTACACCTGATCGCTTATAAAAGTCATAGCACACCTCTCCTCAATAAGCCGGTCGATTTGACACCTCATTCGTGGGTCTACGACAAACAGTGCAGAACGAGTTACGCACCAAAGTTTTGTTCAGGTGAATAGTAATTACAATACTAGAATGTACATTTCCTGAAGAAAATGTGAATGGTGCTTGCAGTGGCAAAATTCGGCACCCGGTTGCTAGGGTGCTGTAATTGGTTGCTAGGGCGTGGCTATGAAGTTGCTGTGTCACTACTTATTGGCTGGCCGAATCAAAAGAGCCCAGCCCCAAGTCTCTATGACCTTCTGATCCAAAGATATGATCTCACAGATTTTGACCCAATGTTAAGTCTATGGGAGATTTTCAGCTGTTTTTTCGCACGCTGTGCGAACATCGTACACCCGATCGCTTAGAAAAGTCATAGCACACCTCTCCTCAATAACCCTCGATTTGGCACCTAATTCGTGGGTCTACGGCAAACAGTGCGGGACGAGTTACGCGCCAAAGTTTTGTTCAGGTGAATAGTAATTACAATACTAGAATGTACATTTCCTGAAGAAAATGTGAATGGTGCTTGCAGTGGCAAAATTCGCCCCTTCGGTTGCTAGGGTGCTGTAATCGGTTGCTAGGGCGTGGCCATGAAGTCACTACTTATTGGCGGCTTGATAGCCGAGTCAAAAGAGCCCAGCCGCAAGTCTCTATGACCTTCTAAACCAAAGATATGATCTCACAGATTTGGTCCCCATGTTAAGTCTATGGGAGTTTTTTCAGCCGTTTTTTCGTATGCTCTGCGAACATCGTATACCCGATCGCTTAGAAAAGTCATAGCACACCTCTCCTCAATAAGCCGGTCGATTTGACACCTCATTCGTGGGTCTACGACAAACGGTGCGGACGAGTTACGCGCCAAAGTTTTGTTCAGGTGAATAGTAATTACAATACTAGAATGTACATTTCCTGAAGAAAATGTGAATGGTGCTTGCAGTGGCAAAATTCGGCACCCGGTTGCTAGGGTGCTGTAATTGGTTGCTAGGGTGGCCATAAAGTCACTACTTATTGGCAGCTTGATAGGCCGAGTCAAAAGAGCCCAGCCCCAAGTCTCTATGACCTTCTAAACCAAAGATATGATCTCACAGATTTGGCCCCCATGTTAAGTCTATGGGAGTTTTTTCAGCCGTTTTTTCGTACGCTGTGCGAACATCGTACACCCGATCGCTTAGAAAAGTCATAGCACACCTCTCCTCAATAAGCCGGTCGATTTGACACCTCATTCGTGGGTCTACGACAAACGGTGCGGGACGAGTTAGCGCCAAAGTTTTGTTCAGGTGAATAGTAATTACAATACTAGAATGTACATTTCCTGAAGAAAATGTGAATGGTGCTTGCAGTGGCAAAATCGCCACTCTGGTGCTAGGCGGTTGCTAAGGACTTGGGGTGGTTGCTAAGGTGTTGCTAGGCGGTTGCTAAGGTACTTGGGGTGGTTGCTAAGGTGTTGCTAGGCAGTTGTTAAGGTACCTGGAGTGGTCACTACTGTGTTGCTAGGCGGTTGCTAGGGTGTTCTGGGCGGTTGCTATGGTAACCAGGGTGGTTGCTATGGTGTCACTAGGTGGTTGGTAGTTGGCACAGATAGTTACTATGGAGTTTCTATAGAGTTCTTAGCATGTTCTCAGCCCACTTTAGCACTTAGCTAATCACTATTAGCATGTAGCTATTAACTGCTAGCATGTGTAGCATGTTGCAAGTACAGTTTGCTAGCATGAGTCAAAAAAGCCAACCCCCATGTCTCTACGATGTTCTGATGCAGAGATATAGGCATCGCTAAATGGTTGCTAGGGTACTCTGTTTGGTTGCTAGGGAGTGGCTTGGCATTTGCCAATGATGATACTCCAAAGGCTGCTTGACAATATAAACCAACCCCCATGTCTTTATGATGTTCTGATGCAGAGATATGGATCTTGAAAAACGGTTGCTAGGGTAATCTGGTTGGTTGCTAGGGAGTGGCCTGGTAGCTACCAATGATGATACTCCAAAGGCTGCTTGACAATATAAACCAACCCCCATGTCTTTACGATGTTCTGATGCAGAGATATAGATCTTGCTAAACGGTTGCTAGGGTACTCTGTTTGGTTGCTAGGGAGTGGCTTGGCAGCTGCCAGTAATGATAAACCAAAGGCTGCTTGCCAGTATGAATGCTATAAACCAACCCCCATTCCTCTATGATGTTCAGATTTGAAGATATCCCCTCTATGCTTTGGGTTGCTAGGGTGCTCTGAATGGTTGCTAGGGCGTGGCTATGATGTCTTGAAGGTGATTCGTGATTGGCCGTTTGCTGCCCCGAGTCAAATGAGCCCACCCTCATGTTTCTATGACACTCCTATCCAAAGATATTCATTTGATCTTTTTCAATGGAAGTCTATGGAACTTGTTGCTATGGTGCTCTATATGGTTGCTAGGGCGTGGCTTGATAGCTTCACAATGATCCTGAGAGACTGATTGGTTGCCTGAGTAATATGAGCCCACCCCCTTGTCTCTATGACATTGTGATCCAGAGTTATGTTCAATACAAAATCCCTATGTAATTTCCCATAGTAGGAAAAACACAGTACTTCCTGGTTCATGGGCACGGCTTCACCATAGTATGTCTATGGGGCAACTTTGGGCAGCTCTTGCGCCCCAGGGGTACAACTTACACCCCATTTTGAGGTATGGTCTGAGAGAGCCTATCAGGCTCTTCAAACCTGGTAACCCACATGTTTCTATGAAATTCTCGTTAGGAGCTATTACTCGTCAAAGTTTGTCCCAATGCAAAGTCTATGGGATTTTTTTCGCTACTTTTTCGCCCGCCGGACGAACATCGTACACCCGATCGCTTATAAAAGTCATAGCACACCTCTCCTCAATGAGCCGGTCGATTTGACACCTCATTCATGGGTCTAGGACAAAAACTGCGGGAGGAGTAGCGCGCAGAAAAAAAAGTGGAAGAAAATGAGTGTCTGTGTCTGAGAGAGAAAGGCTTCTAAGGGCCTGCGTGTGTGTGTGTGTGAGAAAGTGACAGTTGAAATTCAAATTTCTGAAGATTCCGCCATTGAAAGTCAATGGGACTTTTTTGGCCGCTTTTTCGCCCCCTGTGCGAACATCGTTGGTCCGATCGCTTAAAAAAAAAATAGCACACCTCTCCTCAATAAGCCGGTCGATTTGACACCTCATTCATGGGTCTAGGACAAACGCTGCGGGAGAAATAGCGCGCAGAAATAAAAGTGGAAGAAAATGAGTGTCTGTGTCTGAGAGACAAAGGCTTCTAAGGGCCTGCGTGTGTGAGTGTGTGTGAGAAAGTGACAGTTGAGAGAGACGGAATGTTCGTGAATTTGAATTTTTCAATGTAAGTCAATGGGACTTTTTTGGCCGCTTTTTCGTCCGCGTGCGAACATCGTTGGTCCGATCGCTTATAAAAGTCATAGCACACCTCTCCTCAATGAGCCGGTCGATTTGACACCTCATTCATGAGTCTAGGACAAAAACTGCGGGAGGAGTAGCGCGCCAAACTTTTGTGTGAATAATAATAATAACTAGAATGTACATTTCCTGAAGAAAATGTGAATGGTGCTTGCAGTGGCAAAATCGCCACTCGGTTGCTAGGCGGTTGCTAAGGTACTTGGGGTGGTTGCTAAGGTGTTGCTAGGCGGTTGCTAAGGTACTTGGGGTGGTTGCTAAGGTGTTGCTAGGCAGTTGTTAAGGTACCTGGAGTGGTCACTACTGTGTTGCTAGGCGGTTGCTAGGGTGTTCTGGGCGGTTGCTATGGTAACCAGGGTGGTTGCTATGGTGTTACTAGGTGGTTGGTAGTTGGCACAGATAGTTACTATGGAGTTTCTATAGAGTTCTTAGCATGTTCTCAGCCCACTTTAGCACTTAGCTAATCACTATTAGCATGTAGCTATTAACTGCTAGCATGTGTAGCATGTTGCAAGTACAGTTTGCTAGCATGAGTCAAAAAAGCCAACCCCCATGTCTCTACGATGTTCTGATGCAGAGATATAGGCATCGCTAAATGGTTGCTAGGGTACTCTGTTTGGTTGCTAGGGAGTGGCTTGGCAGTTGCCAATGATGATACTCCAAAGGCTGCTTGACAATATAAACCAACCCCCATGTCTTTATGATGTTCTGATGCAGAGATATGGATCTTGAAAAACGGTTGCTAGGGTAATCTGGTTGGTTGCTAGGGAGTGGCCTGGTAGCTACCAATGATGATACTCCAAAGGCTGCTTGACAATATAAACCAACCCCCATGTCTTTACGATGTTCTGATGCAGAGATATAGATCTTGCTAAACGGTTGCTAGGGTACTCTGTTTGGTTGCTAGGGAGTGGCTTGGCAGCTGCCAGTAATGATAAACCAAAGGCTGCTTGCCAGTATGAATGCTATAAACCAACCCCCATTCCTCTATGATGTTCAGATTTGAAGATATCCCCTCTATGCTTTGGGTTGCTAGGGTGCTCTGAATGGTTGCTAGGGCGTGGCTATGATGTCTTGAAGGTGATTCGTGATTGGCCGTTTGCTGCCCCAGTCAAATGAGCCCACCCTCATGTTTCTATGACACTCCTATCCAAAGATATTCATTTGATCTTTTTCAATGGAAGTCTATGGAACTTGTTGCTATGGTGCTCTATATGGTTGCTAGGGGTGGCTTGATAGCTTCACAATGATCCTGAGAGACTGATTGGTTGCCTGAGTAATATGAGCCCACCCCCTTGTCTCTATGACATTGTGATCCAGAGTTATGTTCAATACAAAATCCCTATGTAATTTCCCATAGTAGGAAAAACACAGTACTTCCTGGTTCATGGGCACGGCTTCACCATAGTATGTCTATGGGGCAACTTTGGGCAGCTCTTGCGCCCCAGGGGTACAACTTACACCCCATTTTGAGGTATGGTCTGAGAGAGCCTATCAGGCTCTTCAAACCTGGTAACCCACATGTTTCTATGAAATTCTCGTTAGGAGCTATTACTCGTCAAAGTTTGTCCCAATGCAAAGTCTATGGGATTTTTTTCGCTACTTTTTCGCCCGCCGGACGAACATCGTACACCCGATCGCTTATAAAAGTCATAGCACACCTCTCCTCAATGAGCCGGTCGATTTGACACCTCATTCATGGGTCTAGGACAAAAACTGCGGGAGGAGTAGCGCGCAGAAAAAAAGTGGAAGAAAATGAGTGTCTGTGTCTGAGAGACAAAGGCTTCTAAGGGCCTGCGTGTGTGAGTGTGTGTGAGAAAGTGACAGTTGAGAGAGACGGAATGTTCGTGATTTGAATTTTTCAATGTAAGTCAATGGGACTTTTTTGGCCGCTTTTTCGTCCGCTGTGCGAACATCGTTGGTCCGATCGCTTATAAAAGTCATAGCACACCTGTCCTCAATGCCGGTCGATTTGACACCTCATTCATGGGTCTAGGACAAAAACTGCGGGAGGAGTAGCGCGCAGAAATTGTGTCCAGAAGAAGAAGAAGAAGAATAATAAGTATGAGCAATAATAAGAATGGAGCTTTGCCTTTGGCAAGCACCATTAATAATAATAATAATAATAAGTATGCAGGAGAATAAGAATGGAGCTTTGCCTTTGGCAAGCACCATTAACTAGAATGTACATTTCCTGAAGAAAATGTGAATGGTGCTTGCAGTGGCAAAATTCGGCACCGGTTGCTAGGGTGCTGTAATTGGTTGCTAGGGCGTGGCTATGAAGTTGCTGTGTCACTATTTATTGGCTGACCGAGTCAAAAGAGCCCAGCCCCAAGTCTCTATGACCTTCTAAACCAAAGAAATGATCTCACAGATTTGGCCCCCATGTTAAGTCTATGGGAGTTTTTCAGCCGTTTTTTCGTACGCTGTGCGAAGATCGTACAGCCGATCACTTAGAAAAGTCATAGCACACCTCTCCTCAATAAGCCGGTCGATTTGACACCTCATTCGTGGGTCTACGACAAACGGTGCGGGACGAGTTACGCGCCAAAGTTTTGTTCAGGTGAATAGTAATTTCCTGAAGAAAATGTGAATGGTGCTTGCAGTGGCAAAACTCGGCACTCTTGATTAGCATGATGCTAACATAATTACCGTCTTGCTAGGATGTTTTTAACAAGATGCTAACATGATTAGCATGTTGCTAGCATGATGCTAACACCCTTAGCATGCCTGCTAGCATGTTTTAAACAAGATGCTAATCATGTTAGCATAATGCTAGCAAACATGCTAACATGATTAGCATAATGTTAGCATGATGCTAGCATGATTACCATGTTGCTAGCATGATTTTAACAAGATGCTAATCATGTTAACATAATGCTAGCAACATGCTAACATCATTAGCATAATGCTAGCATGATGCTAGCATGATTACCATGTTGTTAACATGTTTTTAACAAGATGCTAACATGATTAGCATGTTTGCTAGCATGATGCTAACATGATTAGCATGCTACTAGCATCATGCTAACACAATTAACATGCCACTAGCATTATTCTAACACATTTTTACTAGTTTGTGTCATGTTTAAACCTTAAGCTAATCACTATTAGCATGTAGCTATTCACTGCTAGCATGTGTAGCATGGTGGAAGTCCAGTTTGCTAGCATGAGTCAAAAGAGCCAACCGCCATGTCTCGATAATGTTCTGATGCAGAGATATAGGTGTTGCAAAACGGTTGCTAGGGTACTCTGTTTGGTTGCTAGGGAGTGGCTTGGCAGCTGCCAATGATGATACTCCAAAGGCTGCTTGACAATATAAACCAACCCCCATGTCTGTACGATGTTCTGACGCAGAGATATAGATCTTGCAAAATGGTTGCTAGGGTACTCTGTTTGGTTGCTAAGGAGTGGCTTGGCAGCTACCAATGATGATACACCAAAGGCTGCTTGCCAGTATGAATGATATAAACCAACCCCCATGCCTCTATGATATTCAGATTTGAAGATATCTGCCTATGCTTTGGGTTGCTAGGGTGCTCTATATGGTTGCTAAGGCGTGGCTATGATGTCTTTAAGGTGATTTGTGATTGGCGGTTTGCTGCCTCGAGTCAAATGAGCCCACCCTCATGTTTCTATGACACTCCTATCCAAAGATATTCCTTTGATCTTTTTCAATGGAAGTCTATGGAACTTGTTGCTATGGTGCTCTATATGGTTGCTAGGGCGTGGCTTGATAGCTTTACAATGATCCTGAGAGACTGATTGGTTGCCTGAGTAAAATGAGCCCACCCCCTTGTCTCTATGACATTGTGATCCAGAGTTATGTTCAATACAAAATCCCTATGTAATTTCCCATAGTAGGAAAAACACAGTACTTCCTGGTTCATGGGCACGGCTTCACCATAGTATGTCTATGGGGCAACTTTGGGCAGCTCTTGCGCCCCAGGGGTACAACTTACACCCCATTTTGAGGTATGGTCTGAGAGAGCCTATCAGGCTCTTCAAACGTGGTAACCCACATGTTTCTATGAAATTCTCGTTAGGAGCTATTACTCGTCAAAGTTTGTCCCAATGCAAAGTCTATGGGATTTTTTTCGCTACTTTTTCGCCCGCCGGACGAACATCGTACACCCGATCGCTTAAAAAAGTCATAGCACACCTCTCCTCAATGAGCCGGTCGATTTGACACCTCATTCATGGGTCTAGGACAAAAACTGCGGGAGGAGTAGCGCGCAGAAAAAAAGTGGAAGAAAATGAGTGTCTGTGTCTGAGAGAGAAAGGCTTCTAAGGGCCTGCGTGTGTGAGTGTGTGTGAGAAAGTGACAGTTGAAATTCAAATTTCTGAAGATTCCGCCATTGAAAGTCAATGGGACTTTTTTGGCCGCTTTTTCGCCCCCTGTGCGAACATCGTTGGTCCGATCGCTTATAAAAAAATAGCACACCTCTCCTCAATGAGCCGGTCGATTTGACACCTCATTCATGGGTCTAGGACAAACGCTGCGGGAGAAATAGCGCGCAGAAATAAAAGTGGAAGAAAATGAGTGTCTGTGTCTGAGAGAGAAAGGCTTCTAAGGGCCTGCGTGTGTGAGTGTGTGTGAGAAAGTGACAGTTGAGAGAGACGGAATGTTCGTGAATTTGAATTTTTCAATGTAAGTCAATGGGACTTTTTGGCCGCTTTTTCATCCGCTGTGCGAACATCGTTGGTCCGATCGCTTATAAAAGTCATAGCACACCTGTCCTCAATGAGCCGGTCGATTTGACACCTCATTCATGGGTCTAGGACAAACGCTGCAGGAGGAGTAGCGCGCAGAAAAAAAAGTGGAAGAAGAAGAAGAAGAAGAAGATAACTAGAATGTACATTTCCTGAAGAAAATGTGAATGGTGCTTGCAGTGGCAAAATTCGGCACCGGTTGCTAGGGTGCAGTAATTGGTTGCTAGGGCGTGGCTATGAAGTTGCTGTGTCACTACATATTGGCTGGCCGAATCAAAAGAGCCCAGCCCCAAGTCTTTATGACCTTCTGATCCAAAGATATGATCTCACAGATTTGGCCCCCATGTTAAGTCTATGGGAGTTTTTTTAGCCGTTTTTTCGTACGCTGTGCGAACATCGTACACCCGATCGCTTAGAAAAGTCATAGCACACCTCTCCTCAATAAGCCGGTCGATTTGACACCTCATTTGTGGGTCTACGACAAACGGTGCGGGACGAGTTACGCGCCAAAGTTTTGTTCAGGTGAATAGTAATTACAATACTAGAATGTACATTTCCTGAAGAAAATGTGAATGGTGCTTGCAGTGGCAAAATCGCCACTCGGTTGCTAGGCGGTTGCTAAGGTACTTGGGGTGGTTGCTAAGGTGTTGCTAGGCGGTTGCTAAGGTACTTGGGGTGGTTGCTAAGGTGTTGCTAGGCAGTTGTTAAGGTACCTGGAGTGGTCACTACTGTGTTGCTAGGCGGTTGCTAGGGTGTTTGGGCGGTTGCTATGGCAACCAGGGTGGTTGCTATGGTGTTACTAGGTGGTTGGTAGTTGGCACAGATAGTTACTATGGAGTTTCTATAGAGTTCTTAGCATGTTCTCAGCCCACTTTAGCACTTAGCTAATCACTATTAGCATGTAGCTATTAACTGCTAGCATGTGTAGCATGTTGCAAGTACAGTTTGCTAGCATGAGTCAAAAAACCAACCCCATGTCTCTACGATGTTCTGATGCAGAGATATAGGCATCGCTAAATGGTTGCTAGGGTACTCTGTTTGGTTGCTAGGGAGTGGCTTGGCAGTTGCCAATGATGATACTCCAAAGGCTGCTTGACAATATAAACCAACCCCCATGTCTTTATGATGTTCTGATGCAGAGATATGGATCTTGAAAAACGGTTGCTAGGGTAATCTGGTTGGTTGCTAGGGAGTGGCCTGGTAGCTACCAATGATGATACTCCAAAGGCTGCTTGACAATATAAACCAACCCCCATGTCTTTACGATGTTCTGATGCAGAGATATAGATCTTGCTAAACGGTTGCTAGGGTACTCTGTTTGGTTGCTAGGGAGTGGCTTGGCAGCTGCCAGTAATGATAAACCAAAGGCTGCTTGCCAGTATGAATGCTATAAACCAACCCCCATTCCTCTATGATGTTCAGATTTGAAGATATCCCCTCTATGCTTTGGGTTGCTAGGGTGCTCTGAATGGTTGCTAGGGCGTGGCTATGATGTCTTGAAGGTGATTCGTGATTGGCCGTTTGCTGCCCCGAGTCAAATGAGCCCACCCTCATGTTTCTATGACACTCCTATCCAAAGATATTCATTTGATCTTTTTCAATGGAAGTCTATGGAACTTGTTGCTATGGTGCTCTATATGGTTGCTAGGGCGTGGCTTGATAGCTTCACAATGATCCTGAGAGACTGATTGGTTGCCTGAGTAATATGAGCCCACCCCCTTGTCTCTATGACATTGTGATCCAGAGTTATGTTCAATACAAAATCCCTATGTAATTTCCCATAGTAGGAAAAACACAGTACTTCCTGGTTCATGGGCACGGCTTCACCATAGTATGTCTATGGGGCAACTTTGGGCAGCTCTTGCGCCCCAGGGGTACAACTTACACCCCATTTTGAGGTATGGTCTGAGAGAGCCTATCAGGCTCTTCAAACCTGGTAACCCACATGTTTCTATGAAATTCTCGTTAGGAGCTATTACTCGTCAAAGTTTGTCCCAATGCAAAGTCTATGGGATTTTTTTCGCTACTTTTTCGCCCGCCGGACGAACATCGTACACCCGATCGCTTATAAAAGTCATAGCACACCTCTCCTCAATGAGCCGGTCGATTTGACACCTCATTCATGGGTCTAGGACAAAAACTGCGGGAGGAGTAGCGCGCAGAAAAAAAAGTGGAAGAAAATGAGTGTCTGTGTCTGAGAGAGAAAGGCTTCTAAGGGCCTGCGTGTGTGAGTGTGTGTGAGAAAGTGACAGTTGAAATTCAAATTTCTGAAGATTCCGCCATTGAAAGTCAATGGGACTTTTTTGGCCGCTTTTTCGCCCCCTGTGCGAACATCGTTGGTCCGATCGCTTAAAAAAAAATAGCACACCTCTCCTCAATAAGCCGGTCGATTTGACACCTCATTCATGGGTCTAGGACAAACGCTGCGGGAGAAATAGCGCGCAGAAATAAAAGTGGAAGAAAATGAGTGTCTGTGTCTGAGAGACAAAGGCTTCTAAGGGCCTGCGTGTGTGAGTGTGTGTGAGAAAGTGACAGTTGAGAGAGACGGAATGTTCGTGAATTTGAATTTTTCAATGTAAGTCAATGGGACTTTTTTGGCCGCTTTTTCGTCCGCTGTGCGAACATCGTTGGTCCGATCGCTTATAAAAGTCATAGCACACCTCTCCTCAATGAGCCGGTCGATTTGACACCTCATTCATGAGTCTAGGACAAAAACTGCGGGAGGAGTAGCGCGCCAAACTTTTGTGTGGAATATAATAATAAAATAATAATAATAAGTATGCAGAAGATTAAGAATGGAGCTTTGCCTTTGGCAAGCACCATTAACTAGAATGTACATTTCCTGAAAAATGT